>BSBM01000632.1:37582500-38182500 GCA_027924585.1 Larix kaempferi
GTCATCGAAGCTTCCGGTGGGGCTCTGTAAGGCGTTCTTTATGCAAATGCAACCCAACTTTGTCGCCCACCTGAAACTTATGTGGCACCCAATGTTGATCATGGCGTTGCTTGTACTTGGAATTAGACTTCTGTAGAATATCCTGAAGTTGTTGGCGGATATGTTGAATCTGTTCAATGAACTAGGTGGCTTTGTCAGCTTCTGGGGATGCGTCGGCCAAGGTGGTCGCCAGGGGAAGTGCAACATCCATGGGCCCAATGGTTGGAATCCCAACCCCACCTGAAAGGGGTTGTGGCCAGTTGAACTGTGGAGGGATCGGTTGTAGCTATGTTGGACATAGGAAAGATTCTCATCACATGTGCGGGGTTGTGTTGAATTGTACATGCGCAGGATATGTACGGCCATCCGGTTGACGACCTCGGTTTGGCCGTCTGTCTGGGGGTGGAAGGCAGTGGATTTGGTGAGCTTGGTATCCAACAGTGACTAGAGGATCGACCAGAATGAGCTGAGGAACTGACTGTCACGGTCTGAGATAATGGTTTGAGGGTTCCCAAAATGTGCCTAGACTCGTTCAAAGAAGAGCTTGGCAGTGGCTTCTATTGTGATGTTCTTCTTGTAGGAAGCTAGAATCACCATCTTGGAAAAGCGATCAATAACCACAAAAGCACAGTCGTTCCCCCTCTTGGTGGAAGGGAGGCCCGACATGTAGTCCATTGAGATGGATTTCCATGGTCTTTCAGAAGTAGGAAGAGGGGTGTACAAGCCCTGTTGCTTAGTGGTCCGTTTGGAAATAGTGCAAGCGGTGAAGGACCTAATATACTTGCCAACATCCTGTCGAAGTTTCAACCAGTAGAAATATTTCTGCAGCACTGCCACTGTCTTTTCGATGCCAAAGTGTCCTGCCACCCGACTGTAGTGAGCTTCCCAAATCAGCTTCGCGCGCTCACTTGATGGAACACAGAGATGGCCCAGATGGCACAACAACCCGTCTTGAAGATGGAAATTAGTGACCACTGAGTTGGTGCCCAACATTTGGTAGGTGGTGGAGAAATCAGGGTTTGTCTCGTAGAGCTGGAGCCATCTAGAGTTCTCATGGCCGCAAGAGTCTAGCATTGTGGTGAGTGTCGCGACTGGAGGTCGACTGAGGCAGTCAGCAACTCGGTTGGTATTCCCTGTTTTATATTTGATGTTAAGGTGGAACTGCTGTACGTATGTTGACAACTTCTGATGGCGGTCATTCTGCAAATTTCCTTGTGTTTGCATGAATGGTAGTGGCTTGTGATTAGTGTGGATGACTGTCTCCTTCCCAAGAATGTAATGTCTACACTAGCGGCAGGATTGCACAATGGAATACATTTCTTTGTCGTAATTAGGGTACTTACGGACAAAATCTGATAGTGTCTCACTATGATATGGCACAGGGTGGCGTGTTGAGTGAGAATGACGCCCACAGCATAATCTGAAACATCTGTCTCGATCTCAAAGGGATGTTGCAGGTCCGGTAATGAGAGTACCGGCGATGAGCACAAACGCTTCTTCAAGTCATCGAAGGCTTGTTGTTTGGGAAGGCCCCACACAAATGTTTCCTTACTACCACCCCTGGTTACTTGGCTTAGCGCCCATGCGATATGAGAGAATCCCAGCACGAACCAACGATAGAAATTGGCAAGGCCCAAGAAGCTCCGAAGTTCAGTGAGTGTGGTTGGGGATGGCCAGTCACGGATGACCTGGATCTTGGTTGGATCCACATGCACACCATGCCGATCAATGATGTATCCTAAGTAATGGACCCTATCCATGCCGAATGAGCATTTTTCCAAGTTTGCATATATTTTGTGTTGTCATAGGGTGTGCAGAACCTGTTGAATATGCTGCAAGTGTTCCGCCCAAGTCTTGCTGTAGATGAGGATGTCATCCAGATACACCACTACAAAAGTATTGGTGAAAGGCATAGGATACCATCCATCATCCTCATAAAATTTCTTGGAGCATTTGTCAAATGAAAGGGCATGACCAGCCATTCAAAAAGACCTTCTTTTGACTTGAAGGCAGTCTTCCATACATTTATCTGTTCTATTGGGACCTTATGGTAGCCAGACTTCAGATCAATCTTACTGAAGTATGTGGCCCTAGTGAGATGATCAAGGAGGTCGTCGATTTGGGGAATCAGGTACCGGTTGCGGACTGTGATTTTATTCATGGCCCAGTAATCAATGCAGAGTCACCAGGTCCCATCTTTCTTCTACACCAGCATGATTGGGATCCCACAAGGTGATGAGCTAGGATGGATGTGCCCCTTGTGGTGCAATTCTTGAATCTGCCTCTTGATCTCCTTGTTTTCTAACAGAGAGCAGCGATAGACTGGCCCATTGTGTAGTGGTGCGCCTGGGGTCAGATCAATGGCATGCTTGACCTGGCAGTGCAGAGGTACCCCAGTAGGAGAGGAGAAGATATCTGAGTATTCTTCCACCACCTTATCCACTTGCTTCTGTTGTGTGGAGAGGTCAGTCGCGGAGGCCGTGGATGTGGCTGTGATCTTTCTCTCACTCTGAGAGCGAATAAAAAAGAAGACAAATTTCCCGGTTTGAGAGATGACCTTCCTGCATTGCTTGGTAGAGATCAAGGAAATAGCACTAGGAGGGGTTGCCTCGGGTATCCTATACAATTTCCTGTTCAAAGAAATAATAACACTACGAGGCCTAGACTCATATACATCATGACATTTCCATAAATAAGGTTGTCCCAAAAGAACATCTGAAACTTCGAGAGGAGCAACATCACACAATACCTCGTCCTTGAAGGGCTCGATGTCGTACGACAGTCGACACTGTTGGATGACGCAGAGATCGCTTCCTTTGCGGAGCCATCCAATGGTGTAGGGTTGTGGGTGCGACATTGTCGGAAGGTCCAGGTGCCTGACGGCCTCTGCTGAGATGAGGTTCTCATGGCTATTGCTATCAACGATGAAGTGCAGCGGTGTGCCTTTTACCCACATTTGCGAATGGAAGAGGCGTTCTCCTTCTTCTGGCTCATCTGGTTCATCAGCCTCGAGCTTGGTGGTGGCAATGGTGGCACTGGGTTCCACATCAATGATTCATCTTCCCCTTTCTGGTTCGGACTCAAAGTCAAAATCCGCATCTGATTCAGATGCTTTTACTTTGGCCACCAGCGACTGCTTTGAGCGACAGTCAGCAGTGTTATGCCAAAGGGTCTTATGGAAGTCGCACCACTTCCTAGTATCTTTCTTTGTCTTTCCGGTGTCCCTCTTTGCTTGGGGCTTGGATTGGTTGTCCTGATACTATCCATCTTTGCTCTTTCCTTTATTTTGTGGGTTAGGGCCGCCCTTTCTTGTATTTTGATATGAGGGGTTCCCAGGCCCAAATTGCCATGTCTTTTGTTTGAGCTTCTGCTCGATTTAGACGGCATATCGGTAGGTCGTGCCCAAGGAAGAGATGTCCAAAAATTCCATTTTGGTTTGGATGTATCTATGCAGACCACTGCAATACTGGAGCACCAGATGTCGCTCTGAATCTTTGATACCCAGCTTGGTGCGCAAGGTGTGAAAGATATTTGTGAACTCTGGCACTGCTTGGTCTCTTTCTTGTCGTAGTGTGGTTTATTTGGTATACAAGTCGTCATAACTTCCAACAGGGTAGTATTGTTCTTTAATAGCATCCTTGAAGGATTCCCAG
Organism: Larix kaempferi; assembly: GCA_027924585.1. Lineage (NCBI taxonomy): Eukaryota > Viridiplantae > Streptophyta > Pinopsida > Pinales > Pinaceae > Larix > Larix kaempferi. Next base: position 37,586,193 of record BSBM01000632.1, read on the forward strand.
GTGGCCGTGACTGAAAATAATGAGGATTCCTCTATGTCCTTTTCTTCGCAGAAAGTTTCCCACCAATCTTTGACATGGGGAACGGCTTTGAGGAGCACAAAAGTAATATTTTCTCTATTCGAGAAGTTATGGACAGAAAAATACCCTTCTAAGAGATTCAACCACTTATCTACAACAGCTGCGTCTATCTGACCTTCAAATATAGGAATATCGAAGCTGATTTGTACCTTGAAGGGGGCGGGGTCTCTGCTCGAGGAAGATGCATTGCTTGTTGGTAGTCGCCGAAGGATTTTCCCGAAACTATCCATCATCTCGTTCCTCTGTTGTGTGAGGGCTTCGCCAAGCAACATTTTGAAAGGATCTCCTATCCCTTCATCTTTCTTTTCTCCTACCATGAGAGGTCACTTGGACATGCAAGAGCTTTTGTCCTCAAGAGAAACAAGCTCGAGACCCAATTCTTTGTACCCTGACGTTGTTGGGGACATGCATTAACACGAAAGGAGTAGACCGCTCTGATACCACTGATCTGGATTTTATGAGTAGAACGAAATGAATACAGATGCTTAACACAAAATAACAGAGTTACAGTAAAACAGGTTTTCTATTCAATAAGGAAATAAGCTAAAACTGTAAATTGCAGCAGCAGAAAACAAGCTTGCTAGAATGGTGGCGGCTTATCTCTGGGAAGAGATGTGACGGTTGCGCTCATTCGGAACAAGATGGTTACAATGTGGCTTTGAAGGCCTTTTACAATAAACAAGAATGTCAAAAACTCTAGACATCCAAAAACCTAATGCTAGGAGACGAAGCGCCAAAAGTCATGTGGGCCTTGTTTGGGTAAGTTAGTACATCAACTTCCTAGGGTCGTAACTCTTGCATACGATCTTCGTTTGGGGCGTACAATAGCTAGTTAGAAAGGTCTATTCAATGACTACAAAAAGGGTCAGCAAATCTCAATTCTAGAACGCGAACATATTTAGATGCGCAATACCCATATTTGCCTGAGATTTCGACGTAAAAAAAAAACGTCGTTTAGGGCCTCAAAATGGCTCCGGAAGTTCAGGACCCGAAAATATGCTAAAAATAGTATATTACCAAAATTGCCAAAAAACTGTTTTGAGCTAGTTGGAAAGGTGGGTGGCCACCGCTATCCACCTGGATCAATAACTCACTCTTTTATTTCATAAGAGATATATAAATAATAAAAAGGTTTATCAACACTCCACTATGTAGGTATTTCAATATATATATATATACATATATATATATATACCTGCATTATAAAAAATAATTCATAAATATAATTACAAAGTAATAATAATGATTTACAAAAACTTACTTTTCCTTATTAACTTGTGTTGTTTATATGGACAATTACAAATAGTAATGTTATTAGCAAATAATGATCATTAATGATCTTTAAATTGTAGTCACCATAATTATAACTATTTTTCTCTTCTCTCAATGACCACTTAAAAACTACTTTCCTTTCTTTATGATTACCAAGCTATATATCCATCTCTATTTAGCTAAATGGCATTATGAGTATATTACAAGGTAATGTATGTAATTATATTTACCCTAATGTATATTTATGTATTGCTTATAAGAATATTTCATATATATATACAATGTTTCTCTTTGCATTACAAAGTATTATTACAACTAATAATACTTATCCAAGCATTTCTATATACATATATGTATATTGTTTCTCTTTGAATTTCAAGGTATTAGGGTATATAATTACCAATTATTATTATAACTAATAATAGTTATCAAAATAACTTAGCTTATGCTAAATAATTAGGTAGTGAGTTTCTATGAAGAAAACCCTTGACGTCCTCTGCAGGGACTAGGATGTCAAGTCATGCAAAGGATTTTCTTAGTTTGACTTAACAACTTTTAGCATAGATTAACTTAGCATTAAGTTTTAGGTCTTAGGATACTTTTAATGCCTCGCGACGGTTAAGGGTAACTTTGGAAAGCCCTTTCTAAGACTAACTGATAACCAAAAACAGAAGTAACCTTTAGTGAAATTAAATGTTCACTAAAGTGCTTGTGGCACCATGAAAACATCTGTCATCAAACCATGGCTTCCAAGCCATTTCACCTCTTGCCCCTCAAAGGATTTGTGTCCTCTACGGCAGGTCACAAAAGAGCTCAGTCTCCTAAATCAAGTACTCACAAATACAACTAGGACATAAATCACTTAGCTTACAAGATTTACTGGTGGAACCTTGGCCTTGAGCTCCTCACCAGCAAATAGGTACAATAAAATTTACATTTACAAAAATTAGCACAGGTGTAAAAGAGGGATATTACATCCTCCTCCCGTTAAGAATAACACCATCCTCGGTGTTCATGCTTTTCAACTACTTGTCTTCCACACTTGGGTTCCTTTGTGTGTAATTCATTTGTAATCTTTTTCTTGCCTTGTTATAAACGTTGAACTTGCATGATTTCCGCAAGTTGCTCTTTCTCATAACCTGTACTTTTCACAAACAACGCAAGTTGTTTTTCTACCATCTGATCATAAGTATATGCATACATGTGATTTTTCCAAAAAACAATTAGAACACAAGTAATCATTTTCCCTTGCAACATCATGTTGCGGCCTTTTCATGGCAACCATTTTTAGAGTTTGGTTTTCTTACTAAGATCTTCTAGGTAATTTTTTGCCCTTGCACATTTGTCAGTCATACAATGTATACATATAAATCATGATCTAAGATAATATTTTCCAAACTCTAGTCATGTCATTTCTTTCATGTACCTTCAGTCTTTCTCTGCTTTCTTTTCTTTGAAAACAATATTGTTAATGCTCATAACACACATAACACATGCATAGTTCAACATATTTATGCATAGTTTAAGTATACAAGTTCATAACATAAGTATATGCGCATACCTTGTGCATGCATAGTAGGAAACACTTCCTGGTGCTCCATCTCAACACATCATACAATAGTTTATGTGCTTTAGGAAAAACTGTTCCCCACCTAAAGCCCTCTCACTGGAGTCTAAGAACTCTTTTCTCGTTCCCCTCAAGCCTTCTCGCTTGAGGCTAGGAACTCTTTTCTCTTTCCCCTCGAGCCTTCTCGCTTGAGTCCAGTAATTCTCTTCTTCCCCTCAAGCCTTCTTGCTTGAGTCTAGGAAATGAAATTTCGTTTTCCCCTCAAGTCTCTCGCTTGAGTCCACGAAATTGTTTTCCCCTCAAGCCTTCTCGCTTGAGTCTCCGAAAACTTATGATTACAGTAGAGAACCCCAATACTCCCTCAGTGCCCGTGAATTTCCTAGAGTGGCTAGGGGAATTTTAAGTCTCTGAATCCTGAAATCAACCTTTACACACCCTCATAGGGTATTGCAGTGCTCCTGCAATTAATTGGTAGTACTCCTACCTAAACACATCTTTTGTTTCACTGCCTCACAAGGCATTGCATGCAAATGATAGTGCTCTTACCACAACACTTCTCGTGTCCAATTCCTCCTTCAATAAATTGTTAGTAATCCTACCAAAACACTTCTCGTGTTCAATTCCTCCTTATATAAATTGGTAGTACTCCTACCATAACACTTCTCGTGTTCAATCCATATCCGGCTGTGGTTGTTATGATTCAAGTCTGTGCTCCAAACTTAACCTTCTCTTCTTCATTCCTCTTATTTGTTTAGATTTTTATTTAAGTTAGCTTTATTTTATGTTGGCTTTATTTTAATTTGCAGGGCACCTCCCTCCCCCTCCTGCTTATCTTATTAGGATGAGGGTTTTTATTGTGTAGAGTTATCTTGTAATTTCTCTTTATGCTCTCAATATTTTCACTTCTCTGGTCCGAACTATCTCGTGTGCATGCAACAATGTGCCATATCATTGTATTAGTGAACACTTGGTTCACACGGTGCCTCTAATGCCGCTATCATGGCCAACCTGAGTTCTTTTTGCAATCCTCTCGCCTTAGGTATATTTAGATAAATCCTCATGGAGTTCAAGTGTAAAACATAATCATAATATTTTTTATCACATAACCCTTTACCTGCTCATACTTCTTTGCAATGTTATCGCAAATTTACAGATTTTTCTTATTTCAAAACCTGCAATAATCTCAAAGTTTCGTCAATCACCACAATATGCCACAAAATTTGATAAACAAAATATTCACATCTTGATCTTACTCATGCTCTAAGTCTATCTCTTCACCAGTCCCTGATTTTTATTCAGATTCTTACAGTATGCTTACCATACTTTATGCATAATATGCATCATGCCCTTGTCTTCCAACAAGTCCCACCGATATTTACAATCTTACGGCCATGAGATGCAATGTTAGCACATTGATTGATTTCTTTTCATTAATTTTTTTGTTTCTTATGAGGTGATAAGTTTACAACCTCTTCAATAATTCAAATGGTCATTCTACCATTCCTTCAGTCTTTATACATTTACAAGACTATTCCAACACAATTTCTATACATATACATATCTCTATATATATCAATAAGTTTCTAGAGAACATTTACATTATTTCCTAGTGTATCAAGGGTGAATTCATAATCCAACTTCCATTTTTTGTACGTCGACATAGTACATAATAACAAAACCAAAGCATCACCCTGTGCTTACAGTTTTAATCCACAATTCTACTGGTCGAGGTGATAATATATACAATTCCACATTTTCATCTATTATACGAGGAGGATGGATTGGAACATTATTCCTTGATCTTTACATAAACAACCAATGCATTAATCATCATATATAAGCATACTCTTGACAAAATTTTCACTACATATGATAAATATGCAAAAGGGATTCATAGTCTACTTATCTTGTCTAACTAACTCATATCCAAACAATTTATTACTATAGGATAGCACCACTTTAACATGTGTTCCATAAATTATTTTCAATAACTCTGCGATTGTATCTCTATCGTTTATCCAAGAGACCATACAATCTTATTAGGAGGATGCTACTCCTGGAGTAATATATCAAACTACATAATACTAGTATGATAAAGAATGGAACATGGTAGTGTTACCTCACTTTATATCTTCATACCTCATGCTCAGCCCAATCAGTCCCGAGTGCTGAAACTTCAGCTTTGATACCACTTTGTAACATGCCCATATTACCGCTTTGTCTTTGTAAGGAACGAGGTGTAAATCTTTTTCCCTCTACATCAAGAATCAAGGTATTAGTCATTTTATACACAAGGCCATATATGTACTCCAGTCACAAATAGTAATGCATATAACACTTGTTCAATTATTATGTTTACCTCATTCCATAACACTTACACATTTATGTATGATTAGCCATATTTGCATAAACATCACTATTAATTCAGTCTTACAAATTAGTACATAATAACACAAATGGGAATACCCCAAACATTCCTCATGCTCATTAAACCATTAAAACCTCCACAAGTAAGCCATCATTTTACATGTAAACTTAAGCAATAGATAATTAACATTCTGCATTGAATCTCACTTACCATTTTAAACCACAATTCTCACGTAAATTAAAACACATCAAGTACGTAGAGAAAGGAGACCTGTATATGTGGTTCACCCAACGCTTTGGGCTACATACACCAAGGAAATGTCGCATCTTTATTAATCAAAAGAGAAGAGTACAATCTGCGACATTGTGTGTGCAATATTTCTACTTTCTCAATCCTCTCACCGAGAGCACATTTACAAAACATTCAACCCTCTATCTCAGAGGCATTACACGGAATCTTTCACAGATAATCACCACTGATCCTGATAATATACATAAATTGGGATATATAACTTTGACCTATGCAGAAGGCTTACCCTACCCATACTAGCATAGATTCATATTCCCCAATTATTATATTTATGTGCATCAAGGGTTTTCCATACTTCGGCCTCAACTTGCATCCTCAAGGTTATGCTTTTCCCAAGCATCCCTGAACATTATCATGCTATATTAAATACACAATATATATATATATATATATATATATATGGGATCAATCTCCCAATGTCTGCGCAATACCTAAATGGTACTCAATATATTAGTCAACAAGCTTCAAGGAGGTTTCCCAACATATTCCTAGCAACAGAAGAAGCATGCATAAGACATTCATCCTGCAATGTACAGTTAGTATATGAAAAGGGAAGGTATACAAGTAATCAACATATCTATAGTGATAGGTCATTCTCAAAACTAAACATGGACCTACTCCAAACCTACATCAATTTATCAGGCTATCAATTGAATGTACTGGATCCTATCCCCGAAGCTCTGTCAAAGACATTAACGAATATAATAGGAAATGCCTACACTAATAGCCTATAGGGATTTCATCCAAACTCTACATAATCAGTAAACAAAACATGATCATCAATAAATACACAAACATGGGATCAATTTCTCCAAATGGAATTGCCCAGCTTCTTATGGGAACAGAGGAAGTCTATCTTTCCCCAAGCTCTACACAAAATGTCAAAGACATTGAACATATAATATATATAAGATGATGTAGACATGCAATCTATAATTAATAAAAGATACATCAATAAAAAAAATTCTGGGTCATCCCCAATTTTCTTCCGAGTAGATAATGACATAGAACATGAGGTTTCAACATATAGCCATATCGTGCAACATTAAACTACCAAGTCATTAATTTCCCCAATTCTACATTGATTAATATGACTTTGCACACTACATGCAATCCTAAAAATGTTTTTAGAAGAAGCATAAACAGACAAGAGCTCAGAAACATTTTTATTAAAATTATGCACACATACATAGCTCAAATTGGTTTATAACAAACCCATGCTCCCATACAAAGCTCAAAAATGTTTTTATCAAATCTGTGCATACATACAGAGCCCAAAAGCATTTATAATAAACCCATGCTCACATACAAAGCCCAAAAATGTTTTTATCAAACCTGTGCATACATACAGAGCTCATAAGCATATATAATAAACCCATGCTCACATCCAAATCCCAAAAACATTTTTATCAAACCTGCGCATACATATAGAGCTCAGAAGCATTTATAATAAATCCATGCTCACATACAAAGGCCAAATGTTGTTTTTATCAAACTTGTGCATACATATAGAGCTCAAAAGCATTTACAATAAACCCATGCTCACATAAAAAGCCTAAAAACATTTTTATCAAACATGTGCATACATACAGAGCTCAGAAGTCTTGAAGAGTAATTTCTCCTCCTGTCGCTACTCTTAATGCATGTAGGTAGGATATTTTGTGATGTAGTTAATGCTAGGCTTATCTTCTTGATCGCATGATGTATATGGTCTTTTTTATGTTTTGGTTAATATGTTGAAGAGCCTAGAGCTCCTGTCCATTTTTCAAGCCTCAAAATACTCTGTTTTCATTCTCTTCCTCTGCATTTAAACATGGTATTAGAGCACTAAGGAGAGTCCTCCTTCACTAATCTCGTGAAGAATAACAAAGCGGCAAGAGGAGCCCATTGTAAATAGAGGAGCCACCAATCCTTTGTAAATGTCCTTGCCTGAATCCGCAGGTGGAAGATAAGTTGTTTGTTGTGCCCTCTCTAACAAAAAACGCTACCACTCTGCTTGCTGTTCGCTGTGGCCAATCTATGTTTTTTCCACTTCTCCCAACAGCCAATTCCTTCCGTCTCCATTGAGGTGAATCCCAGCCATAGTAGCTGGAAGAAGGAAGTTTCTAACCTTGCTGTAATGTAAAGAAATAGAGAGCACGAGTCTAAACGCCACAGGGACCCGAATGGACTGGATTGATCGGCGTTGGTGTCGACGGTGGGACAGAGTCGATCAACAGACCTCTTCTTTGCCAAATCCCTATTGGAACCCATTATTTTATCAGTCGATGTGCGAATTGCAAAATTAAAAACCCTAGGTGTTAAATACATTGACCCTGTCTGCGTAGAAGAATTCAGATAGCCGGTGCACACATGGTGAGAAGGAGAGCTCTTATTACTAGACAATATACACGGTTCCTACATTCAAAAGGAAAGAATCAGCATAGAGCTTCATCACAGCCAAGGAAACCCTCAAGCAATGACCGGGAGCTTGGAGGTCGAGTGATGGAAGTCAAAGCAGAAAGAAGAAGATGGCGTCAACTAGAAATCAAAATCAGTCTCAAGGACCAATTCTAACAGGAACAAACTATGAAATGTGGGGAATTAATATGAGAATTTTTCTACGATCACAAGATTGTTGGGAAGCTGTAGTAAATGGGTTTACTAAGCCAGATCCAGAAGATATGCAAGCAATGACTAACAATCAGAGGAATGCAATTGCAGAAAATAGAAAAAAGACTCAAGGGCATTGTGGTTTTTGCACAATGGAGTAGAAGATGCAATATTTCCAAAAAATTGCAGCAACTAAACATGCAATTGAAGCATGGGAAACTCTTGAAACATGTAATACCCCAATTTTGACCCTTGGGATTTATTGGCTTTTACCTAAAAATCGTATATATGCGATGTATGTTTCCCTAGCGTGGAGCTCAAGGCCAAGGCCTTGCTAGTGTATGTTCAGATTTTATTTAAAACAAGCAAGTATTTGATATTTTGTTGTCCATGTGCTATTAAGCCATGGAATAGTGTAAATGATGTAAACTTTTGACATTGCAATAAAATACAAAAAAATGGCTATGGAAGCAACCAATGAGAAGGGGCCATGTGTATCCACTAGGGAGTGGTGAGGGGGTTGTGTCAATGAACCATATGTTGCCAAATGTCATCTTGAGAACCCATTTGACTCCATTTTCTAACATTTAATTATGTGTAAGAAAGTTGTTGAAGATTTCAGTCCATGGCTTCAATGGAGCATGGGCAACCCAGAAATTCGTATTTGCAGGTATGGGCTCTGTTTTCTTATACCACAAGTCACTCTACCTCATGGGGATTGCTTCTTCCTCATCCCCATTCCATTGTGGAAGTTACCAACATCATTGTTCATCCAAAAATGAATTGCCAGCAAAGAGAAAAACCAAAAATCGCAACTTTGAAAGAACCCACATTTTGAAGTGCCAAAAATGCCCAGATTTGGTATTGGACAGTAAAATCCAATGGGGGGGATCCATAGATATGAACCTTGGGGTGAATTTGAGAGTATTAGATACCTCGAAATACATTGGAAAACCCAGTTTTTATAGCCCAGAAAATCAGTGACGGGATTGAGTTATTTGGTGAACAGAATTGTGAGAAATCCAATTGTGAATGACTGAGCATAGGTTGGGTTTGCTTGATAAACCCAGTGAAGGATAGAATCTCAAGAATTAGCAGCTGGACCTTTCTATACCCATCCTAAAGAGCATTGGAGGGAAGGGACGCCTGAAGGACTGTGCAGCAGAGAAGGGGACCTTCCTTGTGCTAGGTGTGGTAGGTAATGTGGGTGCCTTGACTGTTGAATTCATTTGAGATTCTTGTAGCTCTGTGGTTGAGCTCACTGGCTTAGCATTTCCCTCCTTTGTCTGTTGTATGCTTGATAAACCAAACTGTGTGTTGGCTTAGCATAGTTGTTGATTGAAATCATGGTTGTGAGTGAGCCCAGCTAGTTCCTCCTTAGTGGATACACAACCCAACTCAGGGGTGATCTTGTTGGCTGCTTTACTGGGCAGACCCGGGTTTTAATGAAGCGCAGCAACAAAACCCCTTGGCGCACTGGCTCTCTCGGCAACGAGCTGCGCGGCAGCTCGAGGTCTCACCCGAAGTGGCTATGGGGGGTTAAGGAATCAGGTTTCCTTAACCGTGGTGACGCGGAGATTGTTCTTCAACTCTTCTTCTCCCTCAAATATCGGCGGTCGGACTTTCCCGAAGGCCTCGCGACGCAACTGCGCGGATGCCTTCCTTCCTGCAGACCCACTGCGCAGTTTCGTCCTCCGGGCGCAGAAGGCGCCTACTCCTTGCGTCGACGCGCTCAAATACCTTCTCGCCCTGCGCACTTGTCGCAGTCGCGCGAAACTCGGTCGCTGCAACGACAGCGTTCCACTATTCCTTCTATACTTGGCGATTATAACAATAAAGGATTATAACAATAAAGGATCTTCCTACTCTCACTTAAACAGTCGCAAAGATGATGCAAAAGACGTACACACAGGTAGTGATCTTAAACAGTTTATCATTCACGCAAACATTACAACAAGAAGATATATGCGAAGCTCATCTCCTCGAGGAAAAACCCACGTCCATGGGAGTGTTATATTAACCAGAAAATGATAGAGTTATACAATATGCTGCGCACACAGCTGCAGCCTTAGATCTTTCCAGGAAACTCCACGCACACAGCTGGGAGCCCTTCTCTCAAGCTTGTCTCCTCTCTATGGAGATTACAAAGGCACAGACGTCGACTCAGACTGTCTGGCAACTCAGGGATTAGCTCCTCGGCTATCCGATTTCCTCTCTAGTTCTACGCCCCGGGTAGAAAATAAAGAAGGATAATCAACACATGATCTATCCTTTAGACGGGCTATCTAACAGTCTAACATCTAGCTTTCTCTAACTCTCTAACCCAACATCTATCCATTACAATTATTCATATATATAGGTGGCCATGACGGTCACACCTTTACAAAACTGTGGGCCTTTCCCAACAGTGATTCCCAAAAACCCTAACCACGCACATGGCTAGGTGTACTGTAGGCGCCGCTTGCAGTCACGTCGCCGCTTCCTGCAGGCTCCATGAATTCCGGCGCAGATTGTGGGTATGGGCGATCGTCCTTCGCCTTCAATGCTCTGGTCCGTTGCTCCTCCTTGATCCGAGCAACCATAACTTCTGTACTGATCCTTTAAATGAGGGTAGCTGAACCCTCTACTCCATCGCCTTATTTATTATGGTAGCTGAGCCACCTTCATTCTTCGATGACGTGCGCGCGAGCTCCGCAATTTCCGGTCCGTGATCTGCGCTGAGATCATCCATCTGGCACCGTACTGCGCACCGTCTCCTTCTTATCCAAAGCTTAGTGCTTGTCCCAAAATTAGCACTTTCCTTCCATACTCGTGCTTTTTCCCAAAATTCGCAGCTTTTACTATAGCTGCGACCTTGGCCCCAACAGGCCCCCAACACTCACTTGTGGCTCGCCCTCGAGCCACTCGCACTAGCGCGTGGTCGTTTGATTTGCGCATCTGCTTTTGCTTGAATCTCCGCAAATGTTTTCTGCCACTTCGCAATAGCGGAGTCCAATTCCTCAATACACTCATCAGCTGTTTGCACTGTTTCTGCGGTCGCTTCGTCTTTAGTGAGTGTGTCAATGATCTCCTGAGACTCGGTAATCTCTTTGATTTTTGTCTCAACCTGGCCAACGATTTCAGCATACTCATCCATGAATGGCTGAATACTGTTGGTGAGCTTCTCATCTTCAGTTCTGAGCTTGTGCAGTTGCTGCTGCATTTTGCGCACTTCGCCCATTTTCTTCATTTTTGGTAGGCCTGTTAGGGCCTTAGCTTCTTCATTGAGAACAGTGAGAGACTGTTCTGCAGCTTGCACCTGGAACCATTTGTTGGCTTCTCAGTCTCGCGCGTCGCCAAAATAACAAGTCTCACAACAGCAAGTCGCAAGGCAACGAAACCATTTGTTGGCTGAGCAACAAGGTTCAGAGCAACGGAAGTGACGTGATCAAAAAGTCATGAGGCAACGGAACCATTTGTTGGCTGCTTTACTGGGCAGACCCGGGTTTTAATGAAGCGCAGCAACAAAACCCCTTGGCGCACTGGCCCTCTCGGCAACGAGCTGCGCGGCAGCTCGAGGTCTCACCCGAAGTGGCTATGGGGGGTTAAGGAATCAGGTTTTCTTAATCGTGGTGACGCGGAGATTGTTCTTCAACTCTTCTTCTCCCTCAAATATCGGCAGTCGGACTTTCCCGAAGGCCTCGCGACGCAACTGCGCGGATGCCTTCCTTCCTGCAGACCCACTGCGCAGTTTCGTCCTCCGGGCGCAGAAGGCGCCTACTCCTTGCGTCGACGCGCTCAAATACCTTCTCGCCCTGCGCACTTGTCGCAGTCGCGCGAAACTCGGTCGCTGCAACGACAGCGTTCCACTATTCCTTCTATACTTGGCGATTATAAAAATAAAGGATTATAACAATAAAGGATCTTCCTACTCTCACTTAAATAGTCGCAAAGATGATGCAAAAGACGTACACACAGGTAGTGATCTTAAACAGTTTATCATTCACGCAAACATTACAACAAGAAGATATATGCGAAGCTCATCTCCTCGAGGAAAAACCACGTCCACGGGAGTGTTATATTAACCAGAAAATGATAGAGTTATACAATATGCTGCGCACACAGCTGCAGCCTTAGATCTTTCCAGGAAACTCCACGCACACAGCTGGGAGCCCTTCTTTCAAGCTTGTCTCCTCTCTATGGAGATTACAAAGGCACAGACGTCGACTCAGACTGTCTGGCAACTCAGGGATTAGCTCCTCGGCTATCCGATTTCCTCTCTAGTTCTACGCCCCGGGTAGAAAATACAGAAGGATAATCAACACATGATCTATCCTTTAGATGGGCTATCTAACAGTCTAACATCTAGCTTTCTCTAACTCTCTAACCCAACATCTTTCCATTACAATTATTCATATATATAGGTGGCCATGACGGTCACACCTTTACAAAACTGTGGGCCTTTCCCAACAGTGATTCCCAAAAACCCTAACCACGCACATGGCTAGGTGTACTGTAGGCGCCGCTTGCAGTCACGTCACCGCTTCCTGCAGGCTCCATGAATTCCGGCGCAGATTGTGGGTATGGGCGATCGTCCTTCGCCTTCAATGCTCTGGTCCGTTGCTCCTCCTTGATCCGAGCAACCATAACTTCTGTACTGATCCTTTAAATGAGGGTAGCTGAACCCTCTACTCCATCGCCTTATTTATTATGGTAGCTGAGCCACCTTCATTCTTCGATGACGTGCGCGCGAGCTCCGCAATTTCCGGTCCGTGATCTGCGCTGAGATCATCCATCTGGCACCGTACTGCGCACCGTCTCCTTCTTATCCAAAGCTTAGTGCTTGTCCCAAAATTAGCACTTTCCTTCCATACTCGTGCTTTTTCCCAAAATTCGCAGCTTTTACTATAGCTGCGACCTTGGCCCCAACAGATCTCTCAGCCGAAAGAATGCAAGTTGGACAGAGATCTATGGTTGGGTGGAATGTTGCTCTCACATAGCCAGTTGTTTGGACAGCTTCATCTTCAATATAAGTGTTATCTATGTTATAAATTATATGCATTTTGTGTTCTGTAATGTCTTAATTCGGAATGGTAATTATTCATGTTAATTGAATTGATATGAAGTCTGTGCATAACCTGGGAATGGAATTGAAATCCCTGGGTGTTGAATCATCATTGCCTGTGTTAGATATGAGGAGACATTACTATTTGTATGCTTGCTAGTATGTTTATTTCCGCTGTGTTTATTTGAAGTATGAGTCTGCACACATGAAGTTTTTTTTTTTTTTTGAAATTATGAGTCATGTATGGGGTTGAGTTTACCAATTAATCCTAGCAAGTTTGGTTCACGTTTCCTTCCTTGCATCAAATTTATGGAAGGGGACGTGACGGAGTGGTATCAAAGCCCAGTTTGCAGCACTGGGGCTGCTTAGGCCATACCCTGAGTTACAGGCAAGTAACAGAATGGTTTTAACGTAGTATTGGGGAAGTTGGGGCGGCATCTTTGATTAGAAAAATGACAGGGTTAGAGTTCTCAGGTGTGGGGGAGGATCACACCATTGCATAGAGATCTCCAATAGATTTCCGATGGCACCACACTCGCCTCATTTGGCCAAGAGACGAGGGCGTTATGAACCTCGGAAGTTACAGGAAACGCAGGTGTTTTCGTAGTTTCGGGATGTCGGGTTTCCGGTTTCGGGAACATGAATTTTCAAAATTTGCGTTTGGATTTCCGAAATCCCAAACCGACAATTTTTTCGGCTTTCGGGATGTCGGGTTTCAAGTTTCGGGAACGCAAATTTTCAAAATTTGCGTTTGGATTTCCGAAATCCAGAACCCGCAATTTTTCTTGTTTTCGGGATGTCAGATTTCGGGTTTCGGGAACGTGAATTTTCAAAATTTGTGTTTGGATTTCCGAAATCCCGAACCCACAATTTTTTGGATTTTGGAATGTCGGGTTTCGGGAACGCGAATTTTCAAAATTTGCGTTTCAATTTCCGAAATCCTGAACCTGCAATTTTTCGGCTTTGGGGATGTCAGGTTTCGAGTTGCGGGAATGCAAAGTTGTGAAATTGCGCATTCCAGTTTCTGCAATCCCGAACTCGCAATTTCGGGTTTCGGGTTGCTAGATGTTGGTTTCCGCAATCCCGAACCCAAAAATTGATTTTTGGGTAGCAGGAGAATGCAAGGTCAAAATTTGATGAGTTCAGTGGCATTCTGAGGCCATTGACGGAGGCCATGAATGAACCAGTGAGGATCACGATCCCATTATGCTTCAATTGGGCATAAATTTGAGATTAATGGCTTTCACAAATCGGTGTCCCAACGCTTGACAGAAGGTCCGATTGAGCCGAAATTGATATGGGGCAGTCATGGAGTAGGCACGGTGTTAAGTTCGGATTTTTGGAGCCAAACTCTAGAGGATGTGGAGTCGGGGTGTGCAAGAAGGCCAAAACGCACTATTTCGGACCATGTTTTGGGAATTTTGAAAAGCTTGCAGTGGTTGAAAGTGACCCTATAATTCGGAACCAAGAAAATTACTGAAATCATCATTTCATATTCTCAGTAAACTAGACATATTCCGTTAGACAAAGATTTCCCAGAAATGCACCGTTTGGGAAATATCCATTTTTGGCCCAAAATTTGGAATTTTGAAAAAATGTGAAAAGTGGAAAGTGGTCAAACCCATAATTTTATAGAAGATGAATGGTGCATTGGAACAAATATCCACGAATTGCTGAGTGTTCCTTGTTATATAGACTAACTTCCCCTGGTAGAAACGTTTTCATGATTCCTCATAGAGTTTCTTCCACATGTGGCCGAAATTGGCATTCTGGACCAAAATACAATTGTGTAAAAATGTGCAGAATTATTGGAAAAAGTTGTCATTTTTGAAGTGATGTAGTTCCCACACCCGATGTCGGAATGGAGCGAGGGGACAGGAATTGGAAAGCTTATCCAACAGGGAACAATGGTGCATAGGTATAATTGGAATGGGGACATCAGACATCATAGATAATTAGAGCAGAAAAGTGCCAGTGACCGTTTTGTCAAATTATTGACAATATGGGCAATTTCCAGAATTGCATGAATGGGCAAAAGAAATAAATGCATAACAACTATGTGAATTATTCCATGAGTTGATTATGTTAAATATTGATTGTTGTATATTTCTAGATGCATTCTTATGATGTCTAACAAATATTTTCATAATACACAGTGCTTGTAGCTCATAAAATTAATAATTGTAGCAGAGGTAGCATACAGGAAAATGGTGACCATAAATGATGCTCAACATCTTTATGAGCATGAAGAAGACGTCCTAGGAGAAAATGTGCATGAAGAGAATGTGGAGACTGAATCCAATGGGAGAAGGGAGTAGGTGACTCCTCAGAATTTGGTTGAAACCATGGTGAGCTTCAATGAATGATTGATGAAGGCTCAAGAAGAACAACACCAATTCAATGTTGATATCTTGCAAAGTCTCATGGATATGCAGCAAAGGATAAACCTTAGGTCCAACCCAAGCAATGTGGGTGAAGAAGGAAGAGAGGTAGAGAGTCGCTCTAGAGGTCGTTCAAAGAAGAGGACTCCAAGCCCAAGGAAGAGTTCGGTGAGTAGAAAGCATAGAACACCTTCCTCTAGATCTTCTTCTAGCAAATTGTGTGACTCCGGAGGTTCTCAAACGAGCCCAAGGCATGTGCCTAGGAGATTTGATGGAAGAAAGAAGTCCAAGGGAATCCCACAGGTAGAATTCAGGAAGGCAAGGCCTCCCACATTTGATGGAGAAGACAAGACTGGCCAAGAGGCAGAGGCATGGCTTCTTGGAATGAAGAAATATTTCAAAATTCAAGACTACTCAAGAAATGAGAAAGCCATAATTGCCATTTACAATCTAAATGGAAAAGCTTCAATTTTGTGGGACAACCTCTTGCAAGTGGAAGGAATCAATGAGAGGAAGATCAGTGGCGAGAGATTCAAGAAATACTTCAAGGAGAAATACCTTTCTGCTAGGTATTATGACAGTACGAGAAAAGAGTTCAATGAACTCAGATTGGGACAAAAATCTATGGAAGAGCATGTTCACAAATTTTTGGAATTATTGAGGTATGTTGACTATATCAAAGATGAGAGAGTAAAAATCCAATGCTTTCTTGGGAGTCTACCTCAAAGTTTTAGAGATAGGATTGAGTTTGTTAATCCACCAAATCTTGATGAAGCCATTAGAATGGCAATGCATTGCTATGAGCAGAATAAGGGAAAATCAGAGGTTAACCCAGCATGGAAACAGAAGCTAAGAGGGAGGTTTGATCAAAAGAAGGGTGGCTTCAAGCCACCATTAAGAAGCCAGCCTAGAACCTTTCCACAAGGGGCAGCAAGCAAGGAGTGGATTCAAACCAGCAGTAGAAGTAGACAAAGCATCAAAGGGACCGCTTCAGTGTTGGGGATGTGGAGAAAAACACATGTTGAAGGATTGTCCACATCGGAAGGATAATCCCCGAAGGTTGCACAACTTAAAGGGAGCAACCACAGTGGAGGACATGGCAAGGGAAACACCTCGAATTTATGCAGTGTTGGATAATCATCAAGAAGACCATCAATCATCAGTGGTGGAAGTTGAAGGTAAGATTGCTAAGCAATCTATTTTTGTTTTGATTGATCCAGGATCTACTCGTAGTTATGTTTCTCCAAAAGTTGTTGGAAGGTTGTTCTCTTAGAAAAATGAAGCACAATAAGTCTTGGCTTGTTCAATTAGCCACAGCGACCAAGAGAAAGGTTAGTGAAGTGGTGGTGGAGTGCCCCATAGAATTGAATGGACTCCACACACATTCAGATTTAAATGTACTACCATTGGGATCGTATGATGCCTTGATTGGCATGGACTGGTTGGAAAAACATAGAGCCAAATTGGACTGTTCTGAGAAAGCACTTGAATGCATTGATGAAGAGGGAAGACCAAGATTGGTAAGAGGAATTCCCAAGCAAGTTTCAATAAGACAAATTTCAGCCTTACAGTTGAAAAAGTTCTATAAGAAAGTTTTTAAATTGTATGCAGTCCATATGTTAGATTCATTAGAGGAAAAGGGTCCATGGATAGAAGATTTCTCATTATTGCAAGAATTCCAAGATGTATTTCCGAATGAAGTGCCGGGACTACCACCAAAGAGAGATATTGATTTTACCATCGATCTTGTTCCAAGGGCAGCGCCAAATTCCAAAGCTCCTTATAGAATGAGCACGCCGGAATTGGTAGAGTTAAAAATGCAACTACAAGAATTAATGGACAAGAGGTATATCAGACCAAGTGTGTCTCCTTGGGGAGCACCGGTTTTATTTGTTAAGAAGAAGGATGGGACTCTAAGGCTGTGTATTTGTTGGCACCTATAAATTTTTTGCACAAGTCCTAAGAGAAGGACTATTTCCACTAGTAGACCCCGTGAAAAGATGGTTAAAACCCCCTCCCTACTTAGGTCCAGGTTGCTAAAGTGAAGAAAGCAACTTAGTTGGAAAAGAAATAATGAGAAAAATGAAGGGTTTGAACACTTTAAGCCTAAGGAGGTAGCCCGAATAATAAAAAATGGGTAAAAATACCAATAATCTATAGCCCGAAAAAGAAATAAAGTGGAAGATAAAGCTCGGACAGGTTCCAACCATTAAACCAGTGCACGAAAGAGATCCACGGCCCACCGATCACCCTCGCATCATGAAGTTTCGCGAAAAAGGCACAAGAAAGTGGTTGCGAGAGATAAACCACCAATACAAATGGCAGTCGGAGGAGCCCTCGCATGAGCGTTTCGACGGTAAACGAAAATCGCCATAAGGCTTGCGATACCATCGCAGCAGAAAAAACAAGGTACAAGATCAACAGCGCGGGTTGCATGGTCAGAGATATGATGACGCGGAAGACATGTTGTCACATCAGCACAAAGATCAGGGCAGATCAATGGCTCGTGACAAAAGAGGTCAGATCTACGGCTGGCTGATGTAGGAGGTGTAAGGTTGGTAACATAGTAGGCTCCAACTACAAGAGTACTGAAATCTAGACACATGGATAGCTCCCCGCCGTAGATGTGTTAAAGACAAGATCAACACTCCTCAGCAGTCGTCGCACGGTGAAATAAGGCCTCAGATAAGCAGGGAAGGTGGTTGCGAGAGAGTATACCCTCTTCCATGTGTCACCACTTGAGCACCTCGCGAGGGAGATCAATTAGTAACCCAAAACCAAAATTCGGGTTGCGATACCACCGTAGCCTTATATGTAGTTAGGTACGATGGATGGCTAAGATTTAAAGCCAATAAAGGATCCTACGGCAGAGATGAAAAGATGTCAAATCAAAAAAGGTAAATAAGAGATCGGATCAATGGACCGGAAGCAACACCCAGCAGATCGACGGATAGGAAAGGGGGATAGCTGGCGAAGGTGAGTAGAAGTTACCCGAAAAAGTTTTATATATATAACACAACATGTGAAAAATAAATGTTTCTTTCTTGGACCTATCGGAGTTGGAAGCTTCTGGAAGTGCGGAATCCAAAAAGGACGACAGGGAAAAGGTCGCTCTCAAGCTTTCCTGTGACAGGAAGGGTCCCAAACTTCATAGTTTTCAATGTGTAGTGTGCTTTATAATCATAAAATGGAAGACGAACAGGATTCTACTAGTTGTAAGGTCACAGCAACCCTAGAAGACAGAGATTGTGATGTTTTCGACCCAGACCTTCGACTCCCTATACCAGAGGTTAAAAGAAGGCTGAAAGATCTGCTCGAACAAGGGTTAGATGTCCACAGAGTCCATCAGTCCTTTTTTATCTTCTTTTTCCTAGAACAGATAATGATGTTCTCGGAGTTTGTGTCGTGGTCTTCATTGAATTACTCAGAACCCCAGCGATTGATAATGAATGCCAAGAAGTCTAAAATCATCTGTAATGTTGACGCTTCCGTCATCTGAAGTACCCTTGCCGTGCCAGAGTCTCCGGCCCTAGCCCCTGAAAGTTCCTCTGAAGAATCAGTCGTTACTCTGTACAGGAAAATTTCCCCTGAAATCCGTAAAGCTTTCCTTGACACCTGTTTAAAACCTGATGTAGAAATTACAGACACCCCCTACCCGCTGGACGTCAACCTTTTTAATGACAACACTCAGTTGGTTTTTTCTCTGATAGATCAGTTTTTAGGTTTAGCCTCAGACTTATGGATAACTGAAGTACAACTAAGCTTGTTATTCAGGATTATTGTTAGTTCCTCAGAGGTGGGAAGTGAGTCAGTACCATCCCTCAAGTTTGAGGAATTTTTGGCAGAAAAAATACATGCACAGTTAAGTTGTTTTGAAAATACCAGATTTTTTCAGTTCCACGCATATTTGACTAAAATGATTCCACATAGTAGTGCAGACGAGTTTAGTCTCTCATATACTCTTTACAGGGAATTTAGAGGATAACATTTTCAATTACATGAATTACATTCTATCTGCTGTGTACAAAGTAATATTTGAAGAAGAACTACCCAGAGTACTACCAGAGATGCAATCTCTGATGCAGTTGAAAGGTGAACTATCCGTTGGCGACTGGTTCTTGCTTAAAGATGCCACAGTAATAAGGGCGTATGGTTTTGTACATGAACCATACTTTTTACCTGCATTTTTGACTTTGAGGGTTTTTTCCCTTGAGTTCATTTGGCAAATATTAACTGTAGAAGAAGAGCAATTTGGGAAATATAAGAAAGGTTTTGATATAAAGCTCCCTTGGAAAGTCAGCCCTTTCATTGTAAAGTTTAAAGAAGCTGTTAGCGAAGTGGAAAAGGTATTGAGAAATATGGGGTTCATAAAGGATATAGCGATCGCCTATGATCCTCTGCATATCATAGTCGAAAGAAGGAAGAAAAGTGGTCTGAAGGCATTGGAACACCAAGAAGCTGAAGGACTACCAAAGGGGTGAAATTTATTGCAGTATGAGCCCAAAGAGGCTGAAGATATAGATTCACAACTACAAGCCGTAATCACGGCTGACGATCCTATGGAGACAGACCTGCTGCTTAACACTCAGGAAGTATGCGGGAAGAGAGATTCACATGAAGTCAATGAAACAAAAGAAGAGGAAGAAAGTGAAAAGAAAATACTCAAACTAGAAACACCAGATGAGTTAGCTGTCCAGATAAGTGATATGGAGGAGAAGAAAGAAGGTTCATCAACCCCAGCTATCCAAATCCATGAATATAAATTCCAAGATGCAACAGGAGGGAGTGAAGATGACAGATTTAAAATCCCAAGAAGATATGTTCAAGTATCATGGAAAAAATAAGTAGGCATCTGCACATAAACTTTTTGATCTAATGCCCACTGTAAGAAGTCTGTCTAAAGCAGGAACATCTTTGATAACAAGTAGAGATATCCAAATACACACTTTCAATCTGACGATATCTGATAAAGATAAAATGACGGAAGCAAAGATAGACTGGAAAAAGATACCTTTGCCAGATAGGATTCAATTTCATAGGAAAATTGGAGAAGGTCTATATGATGACTTAGTGGAAGCGGCCTTGAAGATGACTCCAGTAGCATGTCAAAAAGCTGCAATTTGATTTAATTAAATAGGATCGTGGGGGCTAAGCAAGCCATAAATTGTTAAAGGATAAGGATAATTTGATCCAAAACCTGCAGAAAAGAATGAAAATTCCCAACACCCAGTTAATACAGGCTCCCGAAGAGACGAAGCTAATACAAGAGAAAGAGGATTTAAGCAGGGAGATCAGCAATAACAAAGCTGAATTGCTAAATTTTGCAGAGAAAGAGGGATGCTGGGAGAAAGAAAAGATGAGTTTGGAGAGTCGAATTGAAGAATTGAAGAACAGTTTGTCAAGTATATGTTCGCAACAGGCAAGTGAAGCCCCGAGTAAAGAAAAGGATGATACCGACAACATTGTATAGGCCATGTCCCATATCAACCTAAAGGATGTTGAGATATGAGAGCTAAAGGAGGAGAATCAAATATTGAAGGAAGAAAACAACGAAAGGGAAAAAGGGACAAAGGCCCTGCAGGAAAAATACAAAGAATTGGTAGAGATTAACAACATGTTTTCTCAGTAGATTACAGGGAGAACAGCTATGCAGGGGTGTAAGCATTTGATTTGGGATCTAATTATCCAGGAAGCTGAGAGGTTCAGACCTTATCTAGATCTCATGAGGACAAAGGAGAAGATAGTCACTGATGTCTTTAAGAGCTGCACTGCCATGAAGGAAAAGCTACACAAAAGGCCAAATGAGATTCATATATTGCTATAAAATTTCTAAATAGTTTGATAGATAAGGATGTCATAGATTTGACCATCAAAGACAGGATCACAACCATTGCAGTAGCAAAACGAATCCTAGGGAAGTATGCATTGGTCGAAGCTGTGGAAGCCAAAGCAAGTGAAATGAATGAACAATTAACAGAATTCAAAGGACAATTTGGGAGATTAGTAGAAAAAGGATTCCCTGCATTTTGGGATGAAAAGCAAAAATTGATTCCCCTAAGTGAGCATAGAAAGTTGATGATTAGTAGACGGATGGATCATTCCAAGTTCAAACATTTGAGCCAACCACTTTCTGGGAAAATCCTGATGGACAAGATGGACGAAGACTTCGAAATGTTGTACAGATTAACATCTATTGGTGAAGGACTTCCACCTATGTCTTCTGTTGATCACCTTAACATAAGGGTCCTGGAGAAAGAGATGACAAGTTAGGACATCCCAACACCTGAACTTTGGGTACCTGTAGAGAAATATGGAAAGATGAGATATACCTATCATGCTCCATTGGCAGCTGCTACCCCTTAAATCTCAGATCTGTGCATTTTCAAGTATCAGTTTATTTTTGACATAGAAGTCTATAATATATTTAGGATTTTGATTTTCCGGGACGTGGCAGTGGGTTTCCCGTTATGTAATGAAGTCACCATTGGACATATACTTTAAATATCTTTTATATTGTTTAACGACATACCAGCAAATACAAGAAAGCAATTAAGCTTATCTTGTTATATTTTTTGTTTTATGATAGTGACATCTGAACTATGATGAGGTGTCCCTATGTTGTAACTAATTTCTATTTCAGTCAGGCCGAGTATGAGACTCCGGGCCTCTATACGTTCCATGTAATTTCAAATGGAAAGGTGTGGAGAACTTTTGGAGCTTTACATATTTTGTCCACTGTTGTTATTCTGAGATATTTCTTGAATAAAATTGTCAGAAGCTTACATGCGTTTTCAGAGATTCCTGTGTAATCGGTCTGGTGGTCTGTTTTTTCTTTTCCTATGTGATATGTGTTTCTTTCCTTTGTTAATCCATATTGTTTATATTCAGTCGTACTTGGTTCATTGTAGTATTTGAATGAGATTCATAGAGATTATGCCTTGTTCATTTCTTACCAAGTATTTCACAAAATATTTCTACTAAAGTTGGTATAGGATTCATCTGTGTATGCCTTATATCAATGGACTGTTCATCTTTCTTCTGTTTCATCAATTAAATCACTTTGACTACTAGCTGGTTGCTACCTTGCCTCTTTGTAAATGTATCTGCTAAAGCATTTGATGATGATGTTTGTGTTATACTTGAATTGAATCCATTGCCCAATATAGATCCCTATTGTTCTCCAACCAATGGTTTATAGAAGTAAATTTTGCCCTGCAGAAAACTGACCTTCTGCATATGTTTAATAAAACATCTTGAAGAATGAATGCTAGTGTCATTTTTCATGGTTGACGCCCTTGATTATTTCCAGTTTTTCATTAGTTTATTGAGAGATCCCTCTCAGACTGCGTTCGATCAGTAGTAGTAGTCCAAAGATTGGTTAGTGGTTACCCCCAATCCCCCTTCTTACAACCTGAGGGTCGATTTGGGTGTTAACAGTATTGATTACAGGCAGCTCAATAAAGTGACAGTCAGGAACAAGTATCCATTGCCAAGAATTGATGACTTGTTTGATCAAATGAAGGAAGCTAAAGTGTTTTCAAAGATTGAATTACGGTTGGGGTACCATCAAGTAAGGATTAAGGAGGAAGACATTCACAAGACAACTTTCACAACTAGATATGGTCACTATGAGTTCACTATTGTGCCATTTGGTCTTACCAATGCACCTGCCACATTCATGTGTCTCATGATAGTGTATTCAACAAATATTTGGATACATTTGTGATTGTGTTTTTGGATGACATTCTTGTCTATTCAAGGAATGAAGAGGAACATGAGGAGCATCTAAGGATGGTGCTGCATGTCCTTAGAGAACATCAGCTATATGCCAAGTTAAGCAAGTGTGAATTTTACCAAGAGAGGATGCAGTATTTGGGTCATATCATTTCTAAAGAAGGTATTGCAGTGGATCCAGAAAATATTAATGCCATCATGGATTGGTCTACTCCAAAGAATGTTTTAGATGTTAGATCTTTTATGGGTCTTGCTGGTTACTACAGAAGGTTCATTGAAGGATTCTCCAAGATAGCTCACCCAATCACTTCATTGCAGAAGAAGAACATCAAGTTTGTATGGTCTGAAAAATGTGAGAAAAGTTTTCAGAAGTTGAAGGAGTTACTTACCAGCGCTCCTGTTTTGAAGATAGCAGATCCAAAGAAGGATTTTGTAGTGTGCACAGATGCTTGCATTGAAGGGCTAGGTAGATTGCTCATGTAAGAAGGAGTTGTGATTTGCTATGAGTCAAGAAAATTAAAAGAGCATGAAAATAACTATGCCACACATGATTTAGAATTAGCATCCATAGTACATGCTCTCAAGATGTGGAGACATTATTTGATGGGAAGAAGATTCGAGCTTAGAACAGACCACATGAGTTTGAAGTATTTGTTTGATCAGCCAAACTTGAATGCTAGGCAAGCTAGGTGGATGGAATTCCTTTGTGAATTTGATTTTGAAATTAAGCATGTAAAAGGGAAGGAGAATAAGGTTGCAGATGCTCTTAGCAGAAAATTTCATGTTGCAGCAGTAAGTATGTGAAAGTCATATTTGAAGACAAGAGTTATTGAAGCTCAGCACAGTGATGAAACTTTCCTTCAAATTAAAGAGAAGTTGCAGCAAGGTAATGTGGATGAAAAGTGTGCGGGATATCAGCTTGGTGAAGACAATATCCTCATCTACAAGGATAGATTATACATTCCAAATGGTGCAGATTTGAAGAAGCTAGTGATGGATGAAATTCATCAAATGCCATATTCTAGACACCCAGGGTATCAGAAGACTATAACAGCAGCAAGAAAGCAATGTTTTTGGCATGGCATGAAGAAGGACATAGCTGAGTACATTGCTAGATGTCAAAAGTGCTAGCAAATCAAGGTAGAACACCAACATCCAGTAGGATTGTTGCAGCCCTTACCCATTCCGGAATGGAAGTGGGAAGTGATCTCTATGGATTTTATAATAGGTCTTCCCATGACAGTGAAGAAGCATGATTCAATCATGGTTGTGGTAGACAAGCTATCAAAGGTAGCTCACTTTATTCTAGTCAAGGCCACTCACAAGTCTAACGACATTGCAAACATCTTCATGAGAGAGATATTCAAGTTGCATGGATTTCCTAAGGCAATAATTTCTGATCATGATACAAAGTTCACTTCCAATTTTTGGAAGGGATTGTTTCAGGAATTGGGAACTAAATTGAATTTCAGTACAGCATATCATCCTCAAATAGATGGCCAAACTGAGAGGGTGAATAAGGTTCTTGAAGACATGCCAAGAATGTATGTGATGGACAAACCATCCAAGTGGGAAGATTTCCTACACTTGGTAGAATTTGCATACAATAATAGACATCATGCATCCTTGGGAATGAGTCCATTTGAAGCATTGTATGGAAAAGGATGCAGGACTCCAGTGAATTGGGACAGCCCAGTGCACAAGGTAGTACTTGGACCAAAGATGATCAAGGAGATGGAACAAGAAGTTGCTAAGATCAGACAAAATTTAAAGCCAGCTCAGGATAGGCAGAAGCGTTATGCAGATTTGAAAAGAGTGCATAAGGAATTTGAAATTGGGCATCATGTGTATTTGAGAGTAAAACCAAGGAAAAGTTCCCTCAAGTTGGGGAGTTATGCCAAGTTGTCACCAAGATATTGTGGGCCATTTGAAGTCCTTGATAGAATAGGGCTAGTTGCATATAGAATTGCATTGCCTGCTAACATAAGAGCTCATAATGTTTTCCATGTATCTTTGCTTAAGAAGTATGTACACGATCCTAATCATATGATTGATTGGAATGTGATACAGGTGGAACCCGAGGGAGAGTTCCAAGTAGATCCTATGCACATCCTCGACAAGAAGGTCACTTTGCTCCGGAACAAAGCCTTTAGGAAGGTAAATGGAGCACCTTAGCCCCGATGAGGCTACATGGGAGCTAGAGTATGCCATGAGAGAGGCACTCCCATTTTTGTTCAATTTTGAGAACACCGAGGACGGTGTTGTTCTAAGGGGGATGGGAATGTAATACCCCAATTTTGACCCTTGTGATTTATTGGATTTTATGTAAATATTGTATACATGCAATGTATGTTTCCCTAGCGTGGAGCTCAAGGACAAGGCCCCGCTAGTGTATGTTCGGATTTTATTTAAAACAAACAAGTATTTGATATTTTGTTGTCCATGTGCTATTAAGCCATGGAATATTGTAAATGATGTAAATATTTGACATTGCAATAAAATACCAAAAACTGGCTATGGAAGCAACCAATGAGAAGGGGCCATGTGTATCCACTAGGGAGTGGTGAGGGGGTTGTGGGGATGAACCATATGTTGCCAAATGTCATCTTGAGAACCCATTTGAATCCCTTTGCTAACATTTAATTCTGTGTAAGAAAGTTGTTGAAGATTTCAGTCCATGGCTTCAATGGAGCATGGGCAGCCCAGAAATTTGTAGCTGCAGGTATGGGCTCTATTTTCTTGTACCACAAGTCACTCTACCTCATCCCCATTCCATTATGGAAGTTACCAGCATCACTTTTCATCCAAAAATGAATTGCCAGTAGAGAGAAAAACCAGAAATCGCAACTTTGAAAGAACACACGTTTTGAAGTGCCAAAAACGCCCAGATTTGGTATTGGATAGTAAAATCCAATGGGGGATCCATAGATATGAACCTTGGGGCGAATTTGAGAGTGTTAGATACCCCGAAATCCATTGGAAAACCTAGTTTTTATAGCCCAGAAAACCAGTGACGGGATTGAGTTATTTGATGAACAGAATTGTGAGAAATCCAATTGTGAATGACTGAGCAGAGGTTGGGTTTTCTTGATAAACCCAGTGAAGGATAGAATCTCAAGAATTAGCAGCTAGACCTTTCTATACCCATCCTGAAGAGCACTGGACAGAAGGGACGCCTGAGGGACTGTGCAGTAGAGAAGGGGACCTTCCTTGTGTTGGGTGTGGTAGGTAATGTGGGTGCCTTGACTGTTGAATTCATTTGAGATGCCTGTAACTCTATGGTTGAGCTCACTAGCTTAGCATTTCCCTCATTTGTCTGTTGTATGCTTGATAAACCCAACTATGTGTTGGCTTAGCATAGTTGTTGAGTGAAATCATGGCTGTGAGTGAACCCAGCTAGTTCCTCCTTAGTGGATACCCAACCCAGCTCGGGGGTGATCTCTCAGCCGAAAGAATGCAAGCTGGATAGGGATCTATGGTTGGGTGGAACGTTGCTCTCACATAGCTAGTTGTTTGGACAACTTCATATTTAAGATAAGTGTTATCTGTGTTATAAATTATATGCATTTTGTGTTCTGTAATGTCTTAATTCGGAATGGTAATTATTCATGTTAATGGAATTGATATGAAGTTTGTGCATAACCTAAGAATGGAATTGAAATCCTTGGGTGTTGAATCATCATATGCCTGTGTTAGATATGAGGAGGCATCACTGTTTGTGTGCTTGCTAGTATGGTTATTTCCGTTGTGTTTATTTGAAGTATGAGTCTACACGCATGAAGTTTTTTTTTTTTTTTTTTGAAATTCTGAGTCATGTATGGGGTTGAGTTTACCAATTAAGCCCAGTAAGTTTGGTTCACGTTTCCTTCCTTGTATCGAATTGATGGAAGGGGACATGACAAAATAGCCTATCAAGGCACATATAAAGTAAAAATTGCAAAGCTGCAAACACTTAGGAAAATCCTTGAGACTCTTCAGATGAAGGACACAGAATCAGTGGACAAATTCATGACACAAACCATGAATGTTGTAAATC
The DNA here is from genome assembly GCA_027924585.1 of Larix kaempferi. Lineage (NCBI taxonomy): Eukaryota > Viridiplantae > Streptophyta > Pinopsida > Pinales > Pinaceae > Larix > Larix kaempferi. Next base: position 37,613,574 of record BSBM01000632.1, read on the forward strand.
AACTTCGAGCACATGGAGAAGCTGTTCCAACTCAAAAGGTAGTTGAGAAAGTGCTCAGAAGTATTCCATAAAAATTTGATATGGTTGTGACAACCATTGAAGAATGCAAAGATTTAAAACAATTGTTTATTGAAGCGCTCACTATATCATTTTTAATGCATGAAACAAGAATCAGCAGACATAATGATTCTTATCAAAATGCATTCCAGTCTCAGACCCCATTAAACAAAGGTAGTGGACGTGGAGCTAGAAGCAAAGGTAGAAGAGGAAGAGGTCGTTTTCAGACAGGAAACAAACCAATACCTATAGAAAAGTGTTAGGAACCCATGTCAACCCTTCTATTTACTTTGTTAGTATATTGTTGTTGGACGCATATGCTTTGTAAGTCGTTCCGTATTATTTGTTGATCCATAGTTTGTATTATTGTTGTTGGACGCATATGCTTTGTAAGTCATCTCGTAGTAATTGTTGATCCATATTTTGTATTGGCCCATGGTTTGTATTGACACATGGTATTGGCCCATGGTTTGTATTTACACATGGTATTGACACATGGTATTGGCGCCTAGACTTAGTATATAAGTTTATGTTGAGACCAATGAAGGTACCATGAAGTTATTTGTATTGAGCTTGCTCAAAGAAGGTTTCCCCTTCGAAGTGGCCTACGGTCAATATAAAAGTGATTCTGAGTTCTGTTATTTTTGTTATTTCGTGTGTTTACATTAATTAATTATTGCAGGTTCTTCACATACAGACAGAGCAACCACAAAATTTATCTTATAACACAAGAGGAAGAGGTTGAAGTAACAGTCAACCAAGGAGGTTTGACAAATCAAATGTTCAATGTTTTTACTGCAAGAAGTATGGCCATTTTGAGAGTGAATGTAGAAAGAAGCAATCAAATTTGAACAAAGGTAGAGCCAATGTCACCAATACAGAAGAAGGGACATCACAATCCATGTTCCTTTCCTGCCAAGCTACAGAAGAATTCAACAACAAAGATATATGGCTGCTGGACAGTGGTTGCAAAAATCACATGACAGGTAATGAAGAACTTTTTTTAAGCTTAGATAACTCCTTTAATACTGAAATCAAATTGGGTGATGATCATGTAAATGCTTTAGGAAAAGGCATAGTATCAATCATAACCAAGCAAAATGAAAAGAAAGACATTCCAAGTGTTTACTTTGTCCAGGATCTAAAACATAATCTCCAACAAATAGTGTAAAAGATAAAGTTCCATTTGAAGCATGGAGTGGAATGAAGGAAAATATTTCTCATTAAGAGTTTTTGGCTGCATTGCTTATGCACATGTCCCAGCAAAAGTAAGAAGAAAATTGGACGATAGAAGTGAAAAATGCATCTTTATGGGATATAGTGAACATTCAAAGGCATACAAACTGTATAATCCGGTCACTAAGAAAACCATAATAACTAAAGATGTTAAATTTCTTAAAGACCAGGCTTGGAGTGAAGAAGATGAGGGAACAATAGGGAGTCATCCTTTCTCACATGCAATTGAACTAGTGGATAGTATAGAACAACATGAATCTACACAAAGACTTCCTCGATTACAGGTTCAAGGGGAAGTCTCAAGACAAGAAGGACAAGCCACACACAATCCAACATTAACTAATGAATCAGATCCCACATTGGCCTTGCTTAGAAGACAGAAAAGAAGGAAGCTAAGTGAAATTTATGAGCAGCATGAAAATGTAGATGAGCAAGCTCATTATGCTCTGTTATCTTCTCAACCAATTTATTTTGAGGAAGCAGTCAAGGAGAAGAAATGGGTCGATTAAATGAATGAAGAGATTGAATCAATAAAAAAGAATGACACTTGGGATCTTGTGAATCTACTAGCAAAAAAAACCAGCATTGGAGTCAAATGGGTTTATAAATACAAATACAATGAGAAAGGCAAAGTGGAGAAATACAAAGCAAGGCTAGTTGCAAAAGGATTTGCACAACAACTTGGTATTGATTATGGGGAAACGTTTTCCCATGTTTCCAGGTTAGACACAGTTAGGATAGTTTTAGCTGTTGCCACATTAGAGAAATTTTGAGGTCAAAAAAGGGCCTCAAAACAAAGAAAATGTACTATAAAATACAACCAATCACATTCTAGTAGATGACATCATCCCCCTTGGTGAGGTGGCATTGCATGAGTTAAGAATGCTTATTTGTCAAATTTTCTATGGTGGATGAAAACACATAGTTAACCAAGGTAGTGGTGTAAGTACTTTTAAGTCATAAAGTAAAGTACTCATAATGATAGTCTTTTCATAAAATAATATTATTGTCATTTTCAAGTAAAGTACTCATAATGAATGTCTTTTCACACTTTCACATAAAATAATATTATTGTCATTTTCAAGTGAAGTACTCTTAATTCATAAAGAAAGTCCTTTCACATTTTTTATAAAATAATATATTATCATTTTTATGTTTTTAATTTTAAATTATATATTCACTCCATTCTATTTAATAACATAATGTCAAACTAATAAAGAATAATAATAGATTTAATAAATAATAATAATAATAATAATAATGCAATGTGGATTATAATAATATTATTGACATTTTACATGTAAATAAATTCTCAATTAAATTACATTATTAAATTCATGAGAAAAGTACTAAATATAAAAAGTCAACATAAAATTTTAAAAAAAGCTCTTAAAAATGTTTTTTATTATTTAATTTCATTTGCAAGTTCAAGACAAATAAATGTTAAAGGACAATACATTTTTGGGAATTTACAATGAATCTTAGTCACATCAATTTAGACTTATTTTATTAATTTTATTTCTAGTGAATTTTGAAAAGTAACTCAACCATGGTTATTTATATTGTACATAGAAAATAGTGTGGGAGGTGACTTGTCATATATACCTACCCCATAAAACCCCCAATTCATAATATTTTAATATATCTCATATTTTTGTAGTACATCTCTTAGGAGGCCCTTTTTGACCTCAAAATCTCTCTAATGAAAGCATTGGCCAGATTATCAATTGGATGTTATATCAGCGTTTTTAAATGGCATTTTGAAAGAATAAGTTTATGTAAATCAGCCACCGGGATTTGAAGTGAAGGGTCAATAATTGAAGGTCTACAAACTGAAAAAGGCCTTGTTTGTCTTAAAGCAAGCGCCAAGAGCATGGTAAAGCAGAATTGATACACATTTGCTCAACAATGGATTCAAAAGAAGTAGCAATGAACCCACTTTGTACACAAAATCAAATCAACAAGGTAATCTGTTAATTGTTTGTCTTTATGTAGATGACCTGATATATACAGGAAATTTAAAACTTTCATATTTTCAATCTGCAATGAAGAAGGAATTCGTAATGACTAATCTTGGTCTCATGAAATATTTTTTTGGGATTGAAGTTGAGCAAACTGAAAAAGGAATTTTTATCTGCCAAAAGAAGTATGTCAAAGATATTTTGGCAAGGTTCAAAATGACCAAATGTAAACCAGCTAATACACCAGTTGCTACAGGCACAAAATTAAGCAAACAAGACAAAGGTCTAGCAATCAATCCTACATTTTACAAACAACTTGTTGGTAGTTTAATGTATCTTACAACAACAAGACCATATATAATGTTTGCAGTGAGTTTAATTCTATATTCATGGAGTCTCCCAAGGATTCACATTGGAAAGTTGGAAAAAGAATTTTGAGGTATATTGCAGGTACAATTGAATATGGAATCTTGTATGAAGCTTCTGAAGAAAATCATCTAGTTGGATACACAGATAGTGACTTTGCAGGAAGCATTGATGACCAAAAAAGAACATCAGGTTATGCCTTTCATCTAGGAACATGTCTTATTTCTTGGGCATCTAAGAAGTAGCCCATAGTCACTATTTCTTCAGTTGAAGAAGAGTATGTAGCAGCGACATCAGCAACATGTCATGCAGTGTGGATGAGAAGAATGTTAAGAGATCTTGCACATGAAGAGATCGAGCCAACTCCAATCTTCTGCGACAACAATTCAACCATTTCTTTATCAAAAAATCATGTCTTTCACTACAAGAGTAAACACATTGACACTCACTTTCATTTCATACGAGAGCTTGTCAACAATGGAGAAATCAATATTCATTTCCGTGGTTCTAAAGACCAGCTTGCAGACATCTTCACTAAGCCATTGGGCAAAGAAAATTTTCAATTTCAAAGACAACAATTAGGAATTACATGTTCTGATGAATATAATGAATGTAAAGTCGAAATTAAGGGGGAGTGTTGAAGAGTAATTTCTCCTCCTATAGCTTGTTGTCAGTTGACATTAAATGCAGTAGGTAGATGTCAAGTTAGTCGCTACTCTTAATGCATGTAGGTAGGATATTTTGTGATGCAGTTAATGCTAGGCTTATCTTCTTGATCGCATGATGCATCTGGTCTTTTTGTTGTTTTGGTTAATATGTTGAAGAGCCTAGAGCTCCTGTCCGTTTTTCAAGCCTCAAAATACTCTATTTTCATGCTCTGCCTTTGCACTTAAACAATAATAATTTATAATAAATCCATGCTCACAGACAAAGGCCAAAAACATTTTTATCAAACCTATGCATACATACAGAGCTCAAAAGCATTTATAATAAACCCATGCTCACATACAAAGCCCAAAAATGTTTTTATCAAACCTGTGCATACATATAGAGCTCATAAGCATTTATAATAAACCCATGCTCACATAGAAAGCCCAAAAATGTTCTTATCAAACCTGTGCATACATATAGAGCTGGAAAATGTTTTTAACAATTATCAATGAAGATCCAGAGCTCAAAAACGTTTTTAACAAATACCAATGAAGATATAGAGATGAAAAATGTTTTTAACAAATACAAATGAAGATCCAGAGCTTAAAAAATGTTTTTCAACAATTACCAATAAGATTCAGAGCTCAAAAACGTTTTTCAACAAATACCAATGAAGATACAGAGCTAGAAAACGTTTTTGAACAAAAACCAGTCAACATGCAATACCACAATATAAAAAAAAAAATAGAGTATGCAAGGATAGCACCTCTCCATCCAAGCTAAGCGCATCTCTGGAATGATGCTTCCCCACTCATGCCCAACAACCCCAAAGCCATTCTTCCCCTCTCTTCTTTAATAAAAGGCATATAAATAATAAAAAGGTTTCTCCACTCTACAAAGAAGTATAACACACACCTTTAATTGATAAAAATATGTGCAATAATAATAATCAACCGTTTCATAAATATATAACGCATTCTCCTATTTAATAAGATATATATAAATAAAAATATATACAATAATAATAATCAACCGTCTCAGAAATATATAACGCACTCTCTTCTTTAATAAGATATATATAAATAAAAATATATACAGTAATAATAATCAACCATTTCAAAATATATAACTCACTCTCTTATTTAATAAGAGATATATACATAATAAAAAGGTTTATCAACACTCCACTATGTAGGTATTTCAACATATATATATATATATATGATTACCAAGCTATATAGCCATCCTTATATAGTTAAATGGCATTATGAGTATATTACAAGGCAATGATGTAATTATATTTCCCCTAATGTATATTTATGTATTGCTTATAAGAATATTTCATATATATATACAATGTTTCTCTTTGCATTACAAAGTATTATTACAACTCATAATATTTATCCAATCATTTCTATATACATATATGTATATTGTTTCTCTTTGCATTTCAAGGTATTGGGGTATATAATTACCAAGTATTATTATAACTAATAATAATTATGAAAAAACTTAGCTTATGCTAAATAGTTAGGTAGTGGGTTTCTATGAAGAAAACCCATGATGTCCTCTGCGGGGACTAGGATGCCAGGTCATCCAAAGGATTTTCTTAGTTTTACTGAACATCTTTTAGCATAAATTAACTTAGTGTTAATTTTTAGGTCTTAGGATACTTTTAATGCCTCACGACGGTTAAGGGTAACTTCGGCAAGCTCTCTCTAAGACTAACCGATAACCAAAAACAGAAGTAACCTTCGGTGAACTGAAATGTTCACTAAAGTGCTTGTGGCACCATGACAACATCTGCCATCAAACCATGGCTTCCAAGCCATTTCACCTCCTCCCCCTCAAAGGATTCGTGCCCTCTACGGTAGCTCGTAAAAGAGCTCAGTATCCTAAATCAAGTACTCCCAAATACAACTAGGACATAAATCACTTAGCTTACAAGGTTTACTAGTGGGGCCTTGGCCTTGAGCTCATCACCAACAAACAAGTATAATAACATTTACAGTTACAAAAATTAGCACGGGTGTAAAAGAGGGATATTACATTGTAGAGCGCAAGAAGAAGCTCGCTGAAGAATTTGAGATGAAAGACCTTGGGTTGATGCACTATTTTCTAGGTTTAAGTATGGAAGAACTTAGAAGGAATCTTTCTCAACCAGGGAAAGTATGCTGTGGAAATCCCTGAAAAGATTTGATATGTTGGAATGTAAATCCATGGCCACACCCATGGATACCAACCTAAAGTTGTTAGTTGATGAATCATCAGAGTTAGTGGATGTGACTCAGTAGAGACACATTATTTGGTCGTTTATGTATCTAACAAATACCAAGCCAGATATATGCTTTGTTGTGAACACCCTAAGTCAGTATCTAGTTGAGCCTAGACGTTTTCACCTCGTAGCTGCAAATCATGTGATGAGGTACTTGAAAGGTACGATAGACTTTGGTATATACTATGTTGGAGATCATGACTACAGATTGTATGGTTATATAGATGTAGATTGGGATGGAAGTGTCTCAGACAGGAAAAGCACCTTAGGTGGATGTTATTGTCTAGGATCTGCCATGATCTCATGGTTTAGCAGGATGCAGTCCAATGTTGCTCTCAGCACATCTGAAGCAGAGTATATAGCATCTTGTTCTGCTAGTTGTGAAGCCATATGACTTCTAAAATTGATGTCAGGTCTATTTGACCTGGAGTTGGATACCATAGTGATTCTATGTGACAACCAGAGTAGTATAAAGATGACAGAGAACCCAATGTTCCACTAAAATTCAAAGCACATAGAAATCCGGTATTTTTACATACGTCATGTGGTAGAGAAAAGAGCTAGAAAGCTCCAGTATGTGAGCACTGATGAGAAATTTGATAATGTGTTGACTAAGCCTCTATCTCGAATGAAGTTTGAGTACTTCCATTAAAATCTTTGTATGGTTCGAAAGGACCTTCCTCAAAAGGGGGAGCAGTGATGATGATGTTGCAATGGGATTGTATCATCCCTGGAATTCATGTCCTAAAGTGATCCATAGAATTTTGTCTCTGTGATGTGGCTGGGATTGTCTCATCCCTAGACATTAGTCCTAAAGTGATCTGTAGAATTTTGTCTCTATGATGTGGTTGGGATTGTATCATCCCTCGACATTAGTCCTAAAGTGATCCACAAACTTTTGTCTCCGTGATGTGGTTGGGATTGTATCATCCATGGACATTAGTCCTAAAGTGATCCCCAAAATTTTGTCTCCGTGATGTGGTTGGGATTGTATAATCCCTGGACATTAGTCCTCAAGTGATCCCCATAATTTTTTCTCTGTGATGTTGTTGGGATTGTATCATCCCTGGACATTAGTCCTAAAGTGATCCTCAAACTTTTGTCTCAGTGATGTGGTTAGGATTGCATCATCCTTGGACTTATGTCCTAAAGTGAGAGGGATTGATCATCCCGTAATTGGATCATGTGTGGTGCAAGTTATGTTGTTGTAGATGATGTTGTTGCTGGTCGAAAAATCAAGAGTTTTTGTAGATGATCGAGAGATCGAGTGTTGCTATAGACAATCAAGTGATTGAGTGCTGCAGAAGATGAAGATCAAAGATGAAGACTTAGTGTTGTACAAGATGGTGCTCCGATACTAAATATGTTGAAGATGTTTCAGTAACTATTCCAGTTGCAGATGTTGTTGAAGAAAACTTCTGATGGTTTGTAGATGTATCACCTTTATTTTGTTGATGATTCTCTCTCTACTTGATCCTACAGTTGATGTTGTTGTTGTGAGTAGAATACCCTTCTTGTTAAGGGGGAGTGTTGAAATATTGTAACTTCAAAGAATATTCTATTGTATTTTATTATTGTAATTTATTCAGAGATGTTTTTATTCCTCCGTCGGGATGTTATTATTGTATTTGGTCATCATAGAGTCATGAGGTAAAACCTCCTTTGTAAGTCGGGTCAATAGAACCCTGCAGAAAGTAATATTATATTGTTTTGAGTCTTCCTAGGTAAGTCGGCCTAGTTAAGTTTGTTGGGGCTGACCTAGTTAGTTAAAAAGTCAAGTGGAAGATAAAGTATAAATAGGAGTGATGTGCTCCTCATTTGGACACAGACACTCACTTGTGTAATTCACATATGAGAGAGAGAGAGAGAGAGAGAGAGAGAGAGAGAGAGAGATCTACAAGGAGAAGGCGCACTTGTTTGGGGTTTTGTATTTGTACTTTTGATCATCTATATTGAGGAATTTTTGTTGGGTTTTCTTCCCCTAGAGGGTTTCCTAGTATAAATCAATGTCTATCTTGTGATTGTGTTTCTTTCAGTTATCATATATGCTATTGTTGTGAAATTGAATTGAATACTGATGTTATCTATCTTAGCATATTGAATCTTAACAAATTTTTGGGTGCTCATCAATGCTTGCTTAACTCATATTGAGCTTATTCATTTACATTCATTATATGCTCTTAAATATTTATGTTAAAATTAAATAATGAGCTATTAATTTTCAATTTAAGCCAAATCATCCAATAATTTTACAAAATTCTTACCTCAATGTTTTCTCAACTTTATTTGAAAATTACTTTGATTATTTTTTTATATAATTGAGAAAACAAATCTAATCTTACTTTTTTTACTTTTTTGGAACTTAAATAAACTCTATTTTATTACTGTTAATTTTAAACATATAACTATTCTTATGAATCAAAGTCCTATTTTAAAAAAATGAACTTTATGATACACAATATTTTAAATATTTTTATTAAAAGTTCTTTTGTTATTTTAATAACATGATGCATAAGAGTTTAGCTAAATCTTATGAGCGTAAATCGAGACACATGAGCTACGAAATTTTTATGAATATCTTAAATTTCTCAAAAGAAAAAGGTAGTGGTAACGTTGATTTAGAGATAAGTGGAAGCATCAACAAGTTACATTTTTATACTATAAACATTGATGTCAATTTAATATGGATTAATGGAACACTTTGGCATAAAGCCTAGTAACTTGGCATAAATTCTTTTTAAATTCCTATCGGAATAGTGTATAATCTGGTTTTTTCACGTTAAGCATTAAAGAGAAATTTTGATGTCACTATTCGAAATTATAGAGTTTTATTTTTTATAAAAAGTTATGTGTATGTTTTTTTTAAATGTTGAGTATTAACTTTGAAAATGTTATGCAAATAATGCTATGTCTTTTCCTTCCAGCGATCTTATTCATAAAATTTGCGTGAACAGATTTGGAGGGAAAAGATGATAACCCCATGTTTCAAAATGAGATCACAAAACTTTGTATATCAACATGATAATGTTTCTTACCAAAAGGGAGCTTGTCAAATTAACTACATGGAGGTTCTTCTTTCTCAAAGATTGAATAATGAATTCAATAGATTAAACAGAGTCACGCACCTGTCAGAGAGACGATTTTGCATGGAAGATTGCGGGAAAACCTAGAAGAATCTGGGAAAACCGTCGAAACCCACTTCCCAAATGGGCTCCTTTACCCCTAACCGTGGACGGTTTTGGAAATCTCTAAACAGATTTGGAGAAATTCATGCTAGAACAAAGGTGAATTTTCCAAAAATTGGTTGCGGCTAGTTTGGTGTTTGGTTGAACGAACCAGAGGTTTTGGGGGATTGGATTCTATCCTTCCCACTCTCTTTGTTGTATAAATTCAGCCTCAGAGGTCTGAGGAATAGGAGGCAGAGAGGTCTCCAAAGAGTTGAAGAACTTTTGTTCTTTTAATTTGGTTTTCTATTTGTAATTCTTTTATGACAGAATGGAGAATACTCCACATAATTGGAGAAAATTGTGTTCTCAAAATTTATGTGCTTGTTCCCTTGGTAAGATTTGAAGGGAGGTTCTGAATAATAATCTAAGAGGCTCTTTATCAGTTGTTGCTCCATGTACAAACTTTAGGGAATGTTTTTTAAACTTCAGTTTATCCATGACACAATATACTGGTAATCTTTTGATAGAATTTGATTTCTAAGTGATCATGGTTCTCTTTATCATTTTTTCAAAACCTATATATATATATATATATATTTGTCCTTGAATCTTATGATCATATTAACAAATATTGTTATGTTCACCTTTCAAATTTGTTTTTATTTAAGAATATGTTTTAATGGTTATACATTGCATGTGATGATTAATTTTCATTATCATTATTTTGAATTGTATAATTACTTTAATAGATTATGTTCTAAATCTTGTAGATTATTCTTAGATTAGTTAATGTCTATGACTATCTCATATTCATATATGAAATGACATTGGTAATATTAATTTGCTCTGGCATGATATATTTGGTAGAACTAATTTAAGTCTTAAATTAGAATTAGAATTTTATTTAGTTGTGGAAACATATAAATAATTAACAGATGTTAATATTGTTGTAGTTTGAAAGCTACTAAATTTTTGTGTTATGATTAGATTATAATATATCTTTGCTAACAATCTAGACTAGTTTATTTTTATTTAGTTTGAATATATAGGAAATAACAACACAATTAATTATTAAAATCTTATTGTGAGACTCGCTTGTTGAGAGAAAATCCATATAGGCATCAGAGCGTTTTTTCCCGAGAGAATTAGCTATTCCAAACACAAAAAGGGTTGTGTTAAGTGCTTTGTGCAGGCTATTTCTCCTTGCTGGCCTCAAGACAGAAAATCTGGCCAACAGATTGATTGGGATCAATTATCTTTTATGGAACTTGAATGGGTTTCTTGAATCTACCATTTCATCTAAAAGGTCCTTCAACTTTGTGCACTCACCCGTGTAAATTAGAGATTGGAGGCTAATGCACAAGCCTAAGCAAGAATTCCAAAGTCGAGAGAGGAGCGGTCAATCCAGAGGGAGAGAGCTCAAGCAAACATAGATCTCTTATGCAAATGAAGAAAACACATGCAAATGCATAGCGCACAAGCAACTGTAGGGCACACTGACATAAGGGAGATTGCACATGCAAACATAGTGTAGAATGTCAACAATTATTTTACCTCTATAGGGTAAACTAGAAATTAGCGACTAATGGTTAAAGGATTAGATGTAAACAATTAAATAACTTAAGGGGTTTAGCGGTTAGGTGCTTTAGGGGTAAATGGATTTAGGGATTTGGGCTTAGGGGGTTAGGTTTTAAGAGGTTAGGCATTAATGGATTAGGTGTTATAGCATTAAGGGCTTAGGGCATTAGAGGATAAGGACAACGATAGGGGAGATAAGGGGTTAATTAAGGGACTAGGGATTTAAGGAGTAATATTTTTATAGGTTAAGGGATTTAGGGATCGATTATTAATGGGGTAAGGGTTAAAGTGGTAAGGGATTATGTGTTAAGGGCTTAGGTGATTAGGGGTGTATGTATTTAGGGGGTTTGGGACTTAGGAATTATGGGTTTAGGCCTTTAATTTTTCTCACTCATTATTCCTCTCTCCAACTCCTTAAATTTATGTCCCTTCCCCCCCCCTCTCGTATCTCTTCTCTCTCTCTCTCTCACCCCCTTTATCTCCATTCAACATACACATAATTTATATGGTTAATCACACTCAAGCATTGTTATTTACATAATGCTTGAGCATTATGTAAATAATACCACTCAATCATTATGTAAATAATAACAGTCGAGCGTTTTGGAGATACAAAAACGCTCGAGCATTTATTCTAAGACCAAGCATGCAAAAAATATTTGAATTTAAACATAACGCATGAGCAGTCCTTAGCGCCTAAAATGTGCCTCCTCATGCACCCGCGTGTCATCCACGGTCTTATGTGGTTGGTTCAAACTTACCAAACCTATGCTATGGAATGTGATAAACCATAGCTAATTGGGCATTTCCACCATTTTTCTCAATATGCCCTTCTTTCACCACTCCTTACAGCATGACATACACAACCATTTTTTACAAACGCTTAGGCATAGATATCATTTTTTATGTAGATTCAAAATATGTAATTTAAAAAATATATATATTTATTTTTTATATTTTTTTCCTAATTTTCTTGTATCATCGCTCATTAAGTCAAAAAACAAGTTGTTAGTATTTCTTCCATAAATTTTTCATTTCAAAACCATTTAAAAAAATAAAATTGTATGTTGCACTAGCAGATACCGACCTCTACATGCTATAAAAAATCCAAGTCGAAATGATTGCTTTAAGACCTTCAAATGTTGCACCCACATTGGACGTATCATTCTCGAGGTTTGATCACTTAGATAATTAAAAAAAATAAAAATTAAACATTTTATTTTGGAAAAATAGTGATGTAGTAGTTCTACGTGTTCTCTACATGTATACCAATTTTTGTAGTCAGAAGCCATCCTTTAGTCACTCGAAGGTTGTACCCACAAAAACATATACCTTATCATTTGCCAAAAAAATAAAAAGTAATTGTTAGAAAATATGAAATTTGACATAGTTATGTAAATTTTCAATACATAATACCTATATATTCAGAACCATGATTCAATTTCCTACATTTCATCTTTTTTACTCAATGCAAGATATCTTGTGTAAGTATCTCAAAAAATCCAAGTAAGTTGAGGGATTATTGCTTTTTTAGTTTTCTATTGCATCTAACGCACTAAAAGTGACAGTCATTAGCTTGCACTCACCCTTGTGTTTTCACCTAATTAGACAATTCAACTCACCATTAATGTAATTAACATATTGAAAATTTCACATGGAAAGGGGAATTTCGTTGTATGGACTAGAGGTAGATGCCATTATACCAATAATTCCATTTGTGAAATGGGAGGTCATTGACTGTTCTATACAAGATGATTCACTATGGGGTGAATCTCATATGATAGAATACAGATACCAAAATTGAACATAGGTCAAATCATATTGTTGAACCTTTAAAATAGATTCATCTTTCTTTTATGACTATTAAGAAACAAAACCCTTAGGTATGGTACGTAAGAGATATGTCAAGAACCAACCTAGAAAGAAGTGATGTTAACATCTAAATGTGACCCCAATGGATGTCAACCCTTAATATCAATTCCTTCGCCCATTGTTAGGACCTCCACTCTAGACCCATACTCGAGATCCACCTTTTCAACAAGGGTATTCTCATGCTCAATAGAACACACTCACTCGTCCTATGCCCAATAACCAAACTACATAGCCTAAACATACTAAGAAAAATAACAAGGAGAAGAACAAAGAAAAATACATGACCTAGAAGGTGGGGGACAAACCCCTAGCCTTTTTTATAATATTGGAGGTGAACCAAACCTTGCAAATTAATATCCTAATTAACTCACCAAGAAGGGAAAGAATCCTCAATTATAGACTAACACTATGTGCTCCTTTTTTGGAGTCTATGAATATTATACCCATCATCATCCACACCTCGCTTTGAAGCTCAACAACTATGAGATGAGGTCAGAAAGATTGTTTGTTGATGAAAGTTTGAAGGTTATGTTCAACAAGAGGAAGGGGGCTTCATATCCTACTCCCATTGACAAGCCTTGCAGGGAAGTGAGTCTTACTCCATAAGTAAAGTCATTCAACGAAGCTTGGTTTGTTCCCTAGATAAGGGTTCCATTTCCTAGGGTAATGTAGCATTGAGCAATAGATCCAGTACTCTAGAATTCCCTTTGTTAATCAACCAAATATTTATCTTCTTCAATAGATCCAGTACTCTAGAATGCCCTTTGTTAATCAACCAAATATTTATCTTCTTTCTTACAACGTGAGGGGGATGAAAACCTAACAACATAACCATTTTTTCTAGGTCATTTTACATAAGGTTTACTAAGATGCATTATTTCTTGAGGTGAATGTTTTTTGTTCGACGGTGAAGCACCTCATTTTAGGTTGTTATTTTCTCAGTTATTGACTAAAAAATTGTTTTTTTGAGCATGCAACTATTTTGAAGGGGAGGTTGCATTAGAGAGTAGTTTTGCTAAGATATTCTAGATCTTTGGTCCTATCTAAGCATACAATAGTGTGCAATAAGGTTTGAGGATTTCATTCTTGTTTGTTGTTTGGAAACGTAGGTGCAAATATGTTTTTGAAAATGGGGGAATTGTTTTTTGCATTTTTCCAATTATAGAATTACATTAACTAAAAAGATTATGTCAATCAAATGAACATAAATAATAGATATAATAAAAATTGATCAGCAACAGTCCTTAAAGGAATTTACATTAACTTTATGATCTGAGTTTTAGATCAAGAAGGATTTTACAGTCTTCATTACATCCTTAAATGCCAACATCATTTATCTTTGAATTAACAGATAATGTATTTGCACTGATGAATCATCTGTATGCTCAAAAACGGAATCTGAATCCAACCAACACTTCCCTATAGGTATCTTCTTAGCACCAAAACTATGTTTTAGAGCTCCGAATCTCTATCTATTTTGAGAATGAAATCCTTACCATATTTGTAGGGCGCAATCTGCAGTGTTCCAAAACTTTTCAGCAGACAAAATCTATGTTGTGATATGCACGACCTAGAGAGGTATATGAAAAAACAAGACTTGTTTGTTGGTTGTGGAGCCAGATATTTCAGTCTCATAGATGATGATTCAACCATGTTTGAACCCCAGGTTTGGTTATGATCCCGGAACGATCCCAAGGGGGTCCGGTTTCGCCAATAGATTTTGGGCCCATGGTTTTGGGTATCCCGTGGTATTTTCCCATTGTATTTCCCCTGTAAAAGAAAGACATTGTAATACGGCTAAGGTAAGAGATGTATTAGGTTTTATGCATTGTAAAGATCTCTGAGATTGTGAAGAGAGACTGTGAGAGAGTGTGAAGAGGAAGTGTAGCGGCTGTGTTGTAGGTTGTATCCCTTCACCTTGTTGGACGGTATAATAAAAAGGACTAGCAATTTCAGTGTGGATGTAGCCCATCTTGGGTGAACTAGGATATATCTTTGTCTCTCTTGTAATGTGTATGTGTGATTATATTTGAATTTTTGTTTATTGTTATTGCTCTGCAATCCTTTTTTTCTAACAATTGGTATCAGAGCCGAATGTCTATTTGGTAGATAAAACCGCATGAAGATAGGGTTTCTAGTTTGAGTGGGAGCAATGGCAGAAGAAGGAAAGTTTAAGGTCGAGAAGTTTAACGGCCAAAACTTCCAGTTATAGAAGATGCAAATGGAGGACTATGTGTATCAGAAGGATCTATTCCTACCATTGGGAGGAATAACAAAGCAGCCAAGGACTATGAAGGACGAAGAATGGGAGGTTCTTGATAGAAAGGCTCTAGGAACAATACGACTGAGCCTGGCTTCGTCGGTGGCTTTGAATATCTCAAAATAAAAGAAAACGGAGGGTTTGATGAGCGCATTGGGTAAGCTATATGAAAAACCCTCAGCCTCCAACAAGGTATTTCTAATGAAGCGTTTATTTAATATGAAGATGTCTGAAGGTGGATCAGTTACTGATCATTTAAATGAATTTAATACAGTTAGAAATCAACTAAGTTCTGTACGTGTGAACTTTGATGATGAGGTTAGGGCTCTTCTAATCTTGTGTTCATTTCCAGAAAGTTGGAATAGCTTGGTCATGGCTGTAAGTAACTCTGTCTCTGGTTCAAACACCTTGAAATTTGATGATGTTATTAGTGTTATTCCTAGCGAGGAAATGCGAAGAAAAAGCACAGGTGAGACATCAGGTAATGTGTTGACCATGGAGAGCAAGGGAAGACAAAAGGAGAGAAGAAAGAGCCAAGGTAATCATGGCAAGTCTAAAACGGGAAGATCCAAGTCCGAACTGGGAAAGATAAAGTGCTGGAACTGTGGAAAGAAAGGACATCTAAAGAAATATTACAGTTCTCTAAAGAAGAAAGAAGATGCACAGCAAAAAACTACCCAGGAAGCAAATGTAGCAGGTGATGTGTTACAAGATGCTTGATTCTTGCATTATATAATACTAGTGATTACTAGGTAGTAGATTTAGGGGCTTCATGTAATGCTACACCCCATAGGAAATTTTTTAATGATTATCTTCCAAATGATTTTGGACATGTTTTATTGGGTGATGATGAGCCATGTAAAATTGTTGGAATGGGCAAGGTATGAATAAAATTTAAGAATGGAACTGGTTGGCTATTAAAAGATGTTAGGCATATTCCTGCTATGAAAAGAAATCTGATCTCAATAGGGTAGTGGAGAGATGGCAGATGTCTATCTACATTTGGAGAAAAGTGGTAGAAGATCACTAAAGGATCAATGGTGATAGAAAAAGGAGACATGGTAGGTACATTGTATTTATGTCCTCATAATACTGACCATTATATCTCTTTAGCTTCCATAGGAATAGATATAGCATTGTAGCATCATAGGCTTTGCCACATGAGTGAGAAGGGGATGCAAATTCTCCACTCAAGGAAGTTCCTGCCATATTTGAAGCAGGTAAGTTTGGAATTCTGTGAGAACTGTGTTTATGGAAAATAGAAGAGAGTTAGATTTCTCAGGGTTGGGAAATAGAAGAAGAATGAAAAGTTAGAGCTTGTGCATACAGATGTATGGGGACCGACTCAGGTACAATTTCTTCGTGGCTCTCATTATTATGTTACATTTATTGATGTTGAAACTAGAAAAACTTGGGTTTATTGCATTACACATAAATCTGATGTGTTTGCTACTTTTAAGAAGTGGAAAGATTTGGTTGAAAATGAGCAGGAAAAAAATTGAAGTGTCTTAGATCTTATAATGGAGGTGAGTACTGTGACAAAGAGTTTGATAGTTATTGTTCATACCATGGGATTCATAGAGAGAAGACAATCCCAGGAACACCACAAGAAAATGGTGTATCAAAAAGGATGAATAGAACGATCATGGAGCATGCAAGGTGTATGAGATTGGATGCAGGGTTGCCCTTACAGTTTTGGGAAGATGTTGTAAATACTATTGTTTATTTATTCAACAGAGGGCCTTCAAGTGCTTTGGATGGTGGTATTCCAAAGGAGGCATGGACAGGTAAAAAGGTAAGCTACTCATTTCTGAGAATGTTTGGCTTTGAAGAATTTGTCCATATTGATAAAGACAATAGAACAAAGCTTGAAGCTAAATCCAAGAAATATACCTTTATTGGATATGGGGTTGATGATTTTGGTTATCATGGGATTATGAAAATAAAAAAATCATTAGGAATAGAGATGTGATATTCAATGAAAATGTCATGTATAAAGATCAGTTGCAGGGAAAGAAACAAGAAAAAGAAAACACAGAGTACACAGTACTTAATGAAATTGAATAAAATGAAGTTCCAAAGGTGCCACAAAATCAAGAACAACAACAAGTACCTAAAACTCCTACAAGTGTAAGAAGATCTACCAGGTTCAGTAGATTCCCTGAATGATATTCTCCTTCAATGTATTATTTATTCATGACTCATGCTGGTGAACCAAAATGTTATGAAGAAGCAATGCAGGTGGAAACTAGAAAGAAGTGGGAGCAAGGCATGAATGAGGAGATGGACTCATTGGTAGGAAACCAGACTTGGGATTTGGTTCAGTTTCCTGCTGGTAAAAGGGAATTGCAGAACAAATGGATTTACAGGTTGAACGAAGAAGAAGGAGGTAAGAAGCGGTACAAGGCCAGACTTGTTGTAAAGGGGTTTGCACAGAAGAAAGGTATAGATTTTGATGAAATGATTTCTCATGATGTTAAGATGACTTCAATTAGGACTATTTTAAGTCTAGTGGCGGTAGAATATTTGCATCTTGAACAGTTAGATGTAAAAAAAACCTTTCTCCATGGGGATTTGGAGGAAGAGATATATATGCAGCAGCCACAAGGGTATGAGGTCAAAGGTAAGGAGAAATTGGTATGCAGGTTGAAAAAAGAGCTTGTATGGTTTGACTCAAGCTCCAAGGCAATGGTATTTAAAATTTGACAGGTCTATGACAGAACAAGGTCATAGCAGATGTCATTCTGGCCACTATGTTTATTTCAAGAGGCTAGATAATGGAACATATATTATCTTGTTATTGTATGTGGATGACATGCTTGTTGTAGGGTTTAACATGCAGGATATAAATGTGCTCAAAAGGAAGTTAGCTAATTCATTTGTGATGAAGGATTTGGGTGTTGCAAAGCAAATCCTTGGTATGAGAATAACAAGAGACAGGAAAAATCTCAAATTGACATTGTCTCAGGGTGAGTACATACAAAAGGTGTTGGAGAGGTTCAAAATGCAGAATGCTAAACCAGTTACTACACCTTTGGCCAGGAATTTGAAACTAAGTAAGGATATGTGTGCCAAGACACAGGAAGAGATAGATTACATGTCCAAGATTCTATATCAATCAACAGTTGGCAGCGCTATGTATTCCATGGTGTGCACAAGACCAGAATTGTAAAAGCAGTGGGAGTTGTGAGAAGATATATGAACAATCCAGGTAAAGAACATTGCAAGGCAGTACAGTGGATTCTCAGGTATATGAGAGGTACTACCACTCATGCATTATGTTTTGGAAGTTCAGATACTGTTCTACAGGGATATGTTGATGCAGATATGGCAGGTGATAAGGATAGCATGAGGAGGACCACAGGGTATGTGTTTACTGTAGGTGGAACAACAGTAAGTTGGATTTTGAAACTGTAGAAGGTTTTTGCACTTTCAACAACTGAAGCAGAGTATGTTGTTGTTATAGAGGCTAGTAAAGAGATGATTTGGTTGCAGAGGTTTATGGAGAAATTGGGTAAGAAGCAGAAGGATAGCCATTTGTATATTGATAGCCAGAATTCCATTCATCTTGCAAAGAACTCAGCATTCCATTCCAGGACTAAACATATACAGATCAAGTACCATTTCATACGCTATGTTCTGGAAGATGAACTATTGAAACTGAAAAAGATACATACTAGCTACAATCCTGTAGACATGTTCATGAAGGTAGTGAGTAGAGAGAAACTGAGTTCTTGCTCGGTTTCAGTTGGCCTTCTAGCATGAAGGTGAAGATGAGAAATTTTCCAATTCCAAGGTTCAGCAAGTACAACAGCGGTGGATTTGTTGTGATCGGTCTCCAAGTGGGAGATTGTTGGTTGTGGAGCCATAAATTCTAGTGTCATAGATGATGATTCAGCCGTGTTTGAACCCCAGGTTTGGTTATGATCCTGGCATGATGCCAAGGGTGTTTGGTTTCACCAACAGATTTCGGGCCCATGGTTTTGGGTATCCCGTGGTATTTTCCCATCGTATTTCCCCTATAAAAGAAAGACATTGTAATATGAATAGGGAAAAAGATGTATTAGGTTTTATGCATTGTAAAGATCTCTGAGATCGTGAAGAGAGACTGTTAGAGAGTGTGAAGAGGAAGTGCAGCAACTGTGCTGCAGGTTGTATCCCTTCACCTTGTTGGACGGTATAATAAAAAGGGCTGGAAATTTCAGTGTGGATGTAGCCCATCTTGGGTGAATCACGATATATCTGTGTCTCTCTTGTAATGTGTATGTGTGATTATATTTGCATTTATGTTTATTGTTATTGCTCTACGATCCTGTTTTTCTAACATTTTCCATTATAGTTTTCCTCACCTTCTATAACACCGAGTTGTATTACTAGAGCCTGTTTTGAAAGTGTATTTGCTTCGACGTTCATCTCCCCATAGATGTGTGAGAAGGAGATTAAGTCGAAGGAGATTTTGAGAGCTTTGAATTTCTCAAAGAATATTGTGAAGATGAGGGGCTCTAAAGTGACTCACTCCATTAACCCAATCAATTACTGTTTTCAAGTCACCAAAAATGTGGATATTCTTGATATTCCCATCCCTTGCAATTTTCAAGACTTTCCAAAGTGCAGAAAGCTCTTCCATCATATTGGTGGCATGACCCAAAGCATATTTGAGTGATATTTTCCTATTATCAGAAAGATATATTATGCTTCTTGCTCCTCCTAGATGAGGTTCTCCTTGGCTAGCGCCATCAAAGAATGCCCATGGTTTGCTTTTGTCAATCACTAGAGCACTTACAACTCGTCCTTTGGATGGCTTGAGACTCGTTTGAAGTTCCTGCGTTTTACGAGCTATTAGATTTTGAGCATTAATTCAATATGATATAGGATCTTATCTGAGATAATAACATGTACATCATTACAATCACAAGAGACAATAGACACAGAGTTTCCTTAGGGAAAACCAAGAAGGTGAAAAACCCCGCAACTTCCTCAGAGATAGAAAGAGCAATGATACAAGTCCCCAAATACAAGATATAGTCTCCTAGCAGCTTCTCCTCCTCCAGTTCTGCGCAACACTCACATGAGAGAATGAATGAGTGAGTGAATGATCAAATATAGTGACACCCTCACTCTATTTATACAATAACTTGACCTGCCTAATAACCTAACTGGGCTGACCTCTCTAAGAGATTCTAATAACCCATGGTAACTCAACTTTGGGCCACACTTGGTGGTCTAATAACCCATCAAATATAATTTGTGACACTTGCAATACAACTTGTGACACTTGCAAATACAAATGACGACACTTCCATATAGAGGAATAATAACATCTCGGTAGGGATACAATATACATATATGAAATACATTATGAAGTTACAAATACATCAACACTCCCTCTTAACTAGGAAGGTATTTTCTCAACACGGGTTTTCATCGCAAGTCTTCTTCTCTCGATCATCATCACTGGATCATCGTCATTGTCACTGCTACTACGATCTCAATCAATCTCCAATCTACTCGTCATAGGAATTTCTATAGAGCCAACTCGTTTTCATGCTCGATGTAGGCCTAGCTTCCATGTATGTATTCATCATCTCTGCGAGCAAGTCATCAAGCAGGTTAGGATTTATTACACTGCCTTTGAAAAACCTATAAGATCTCCTAGGACTGACTATATGTCAGTGAAAAACATGTCAAAAGCATCTCAAGACTGATTATATGCTTCAACAAAACCTACATGATCTCCTAGGAATGATTATATGCAAATGCAAAACCTGTCAAGAGCATCTCAGGACTGATTATATGCTTCTGCAAAACCTGCAAGATCTCCCAGGACTGATTATATTCCACTGCAAAACTTGTCAAGAGCATCTCATTACTGATTATATGCCTCTGCAAAACTTGCAAGATCTCCCAGGACTGATTATATGCCAATGCAAAACCTGTCAAGCGCATCTCAGGACTGATTACATGCTTCTGCAGAACCTATGTACTCTATTGTCACCTCATTGTCTTCAGATCAACTCATAGTCTGTGCAACACAACCCAGATGCACATAACACAACCGTTACAATCACCGACATGGAAAAACTTTCCTCTGACCATCCGAGAAAGCTTCGCTCAGCCCTTACATCTCACCATCATGTGAGAATGGCTCATGTGCATCTGTGTCTTCGAACTCATTGTTGATGTATATGTAACTTCAGAATGTATTTCATATATATATTATTGTACTCCTATAGAGATGTATTATTCCTCTATACAGAAGTGTCATCATTTGTATTGACAAGTGTTGCAAGTGTGTTAACTTGCCAATGGGTTATTAGACCACCTTGTGAGGGGTCGACCCAGATTAAAGTAACTAGGGGTTATTAGACTAAAGAAGATGAGTCAGCCCCACTAGTTTATTAGGTAGGTCAGACAAGTATAAATAGAGGTCGGGAGATCTCTATTTGATCATCTCATTAGTTCACTCTACATCACTTGGAAAGTGGCACACATGTGAGGAGGAGGATCAGTTGCTAGGACGATTCTATCTTTGTGATTCTATCTTTTTGTACTTTGGTTGCATCATTGCTCTCTCTATCTCTAAGGAAGTTGTGGGGTTTTTCACCTTAGGGTTTTCCCCACGGAAACTCTGTGTGTCTATTGTCTCTTATGTTTTCATTTTGTGATGATTGATATGCTTGCTATGATTGATATGCATTGATATACTCTACATGTTATTCTCTCATTGAAGATCCTAGAGTATTGTGAATTAATGCTCAAAAATTAACATGGGGTCAGAGCTAACCTGAGAAGAAGACACTATGAAGTTGCAGAAGCTAGGACTTCTTGTTTTTGGGTTTCTCTCCACATATTGTGGAAAAGCAATATGATAGATTGACTCTCCTCAACAAGGTGAATCTTTCTATCCAATCAGAATTCAATTCTGAGCACTTTCAGTTTTGGCCCTAAAAGTTAGGGTTTCCAAAAAAATAGGGATTTCTGAAATCTAAAGACATAGATGGAAGCGCCTTGGAACAATCGAAGTTTAGAGCTTTGGATTGATATTTTTGGCTAGGTAAATCTCCGGGAAACTCAAACCGTAATTCAGGGTCCTCCCTAGTGAATCCAAGAGATTGAAAAGCATTTCAGAAGGGTGAAACTTTGCAGTTTTCAAATTCTGAGTATACCAGGATGATTAGCTCATCAAGGTGCATCTTTCTATCCTTTCAGAAAGTTGAAATTCACATTTTGAATTTTTAGGGTTTCTCTAACAAACTCTAATCCGGGACCAGATCCAGTTTTCAGAAAATCAAGTGGTAAGACCTAAATATTTTCTATTTCCATTTGAAGTACTCTTTAAGATGTCTCACCACACCAAGCTTGAGGATAAGCTTGAAGGGGCTGATAACTTCCAAGCATGGAAGTATAGGATTGGGTTAATCCTGGAAGAAAATGAATTGGACACCTACATCAGCTCTAAGGTCCCTATCCCAGAGGATGAAGAGGCTAAGGCATTGTATAAAAGAAGAACTTGGTCAAGGCAAAGAGAATCATTGCTGATTCTATCAAAGACCATCTCATACGACATGTGTCATCTCTGAAGACACCCAAGGAGATGTTTGACTCTTTGACCAAGCTATTTGAAGGGAAGAACATAAATCAAAAGATGACTCTGCGGAATCAATTGAAAGGGGTCAAGCTGTTGGATGGAGAGACCATTCAATATTATTTCTCCAAAGTCTCTTAGATCAAGGAACATCTTGAAGTTGTAGATGAAGTGGTGGAGAATGGAGAAATTGTGATGACCACTTTGAATGGCCTAACTAGGTCATGGGATTCCTTTATCCAAGGAATATCTGCAAGAAGGAAGTTAACCTCCTTCAGTAGACTGTGGTATGGATTTTCACAAGAAGAGGCTAGGCTTGTAGCCCGAGAGGAAAAGATGGGAAATGAAGATCAATCTCTCACAGCTCACGCCAAAAGAAGCAAGTCTAAGAAGGAGCACTCTCATTACAAGAAATCCTCTCACACTCATCTAAAGAATAGGAAAGATATGAATTGCTTTACATGTAAAGAGAAAGGACACTTTGCTATAGATTGTCCCAAGAAAAAAAAGGAAAACAAATTCAACAAGAAGAAGAAAGGCAACAAGAAGAGATATCATGCTCATGCTGTTGAGGATGATGAACCTCCCAAGAAGAAGGATAGAACAGAAAGTGATGATGATGACTCATCAAGCAAAGAAGAATATGTTCTAATCTCTTCTCCCATAGGTACTATCTCTCATGGTTGTAATGATTGGCTTATTGACAGTGGGGATTCCAAACACATGACTGGGTTTAAAGAATCTCTTGTAAATCTATCTGAACATGAGTCACCCCATAAGGTGAAACTTGGGGATGACTATCAATATCCTATCAAAGGAAGTGGTGAAGCCTCCTACAACCTAGACTATGGGAAGTCTTTGAAGATGAAAGAGGTTCTATATGTACCTGGGCTCAAGAAGAACTTACTCTCCATATCTGCACTGGACGCAAAAGGCATGAGGGATGGATTTGTAGATGGCCAAGTCTTAATATGGCCAAAGGGTAAAACCATAGATGATGCAGTAGTGATTGGAGAGAAAGAGGGAGGACTGTACAAATTGAAGGGACAACTTGAACATGCTATGGTGACATGAAGACAAAGATTCATCCATAGTCATGGATCACATGGAGGTATGTATAATTTGGTTTTGCAAAGGTTAACTTATGAGTTATGCAGGTCATTGAAGAGAACAAGAAAACATTGCTAGACATAACTAGAAAATATGATGACCAAGTATGCTTTTCTTATATCATAGGATATGTTATATAAGTATACATGGCATGATTGATAATGATTATTCATGAAGTCATAGGTTTGAATAATCATGGGTGCATGCATATTATGTTTCTTACCTTAATTGATGATATGACTAACCAGAAGAGTCATAGGTTTGAGTAATCACGGGTTTAGGCATATTATGTTTCTTATGATATGACTAACCATAAGAGTCCTATATAAACTTTGAATGCTAATACTTATTATCTATGTTTGAAATGATCATGACTATACATGTTTAAGATTGTTTTGTTTTTATAGTATTAAGATTATACTAATGACTGTTTGATTATGTATGAGGATAACACAATAATGATACTATTAAGCATGCATAGTGATCGAAGATGGATATAAGTTCAAGGATAGGTAATCCAGAAAGCAAAGATCAAGAGGGAGCACACTCCAGTAGTCTCTACAAGGATGCAGATATTTAGAGGGAGTTGACCACTTCTCACAATCCACATCAGAATGGAGTTGCAGAAAGGAATCAAAGACTGAGAGGGAGTCAACCCAACAAACAAACAAAGATAAGTATTTGAATTATCATTTCCTGCATAAATAATATTGTTCAATCATATATATATACTGATGTTCCTAGAATTAGGTTGTTTATTTTGGCATATTATAATAATTGCATTAATGAACAACGTACTACTAATATGCATGTAATGGGTAAGTGGCCTATGGCACTATACAACATTCCATTGCTCCTTATCTAGAATGAAACCTCTTTGCTGACATGTTGGGAGTAGTGCATACTCTTAACAATGTTCTGGTAGAGATTGGAAGGCATCTAGAAAGTTACAGGATATGGATGAATGTTGTATTGAAGCATTGGCTAAACTAATTGCATGACTATATGACATATTTATTTGTGTAAGAATTTGTTCTGAAAACTATGAGATGTTTCTAATTATGCAATTTAACTTGTTTTGTAGGAAAGATCGTATACCACCACTTACAAAAGAAGGACTACAACATTTGTTCCAGCAACAAAGATATCTATTGAAGATATTGAAGTTCCCAGGATCTGGGATGAAGTAAGAGAAGAATGCCATGATCCGTCGATCATGAAGAATGATGTTTGGGATGTGGTCCCAGACTAGAAGGGAAGTCTGTCGTATAAGATCAAGCATGCTGCAGATGGCATCATAGAGAAATATAAAAGTGATGAAATGGAAGATACACCAGATGGATTTCAAGACAGCTTTCTTGAATGGTGTAGTCAAGGATGAAATGTATGTGGAGCACCCACTTGTTTTTGAGACACATGATAAGAAGTCATATGTGTGCAGGTTGAAGAAAGCTCCTAGAACTTGGTATGGTAGGATATACAAATTTCTATCCAATTTGGGCTTTACCAAGAGTAAAGCGGATTCCAACCTTCACTACAAGTTTGAGGAAGGCAATCCAGTGATACTCTTATTGTATGTGGATGACATGTTTGTAACAGGAGAGGATAGATTGATTGCCGACATGTAGCGAAAGCTTGTTGCCGAGTTTGAGATGAAGAACTTGCATATGATGCACTACTTTCTTGGTATGGAGGTGTGGCAGAGTGCAGATGGAATCTTCCTTGGACAAGGGAAGTATGCAGTAGAGATCCTTAAGAGGTTCGGGATGATGGACTGCAAGGTTATGGCCACACCTATGGCATCAAACCTAAAGCTTCTATGTAATGCTTCATCTGAGCCGGTTGATGTCACTATGTATCGTCAAATGATTGGGTCCTTGATGTACTTGACGAACACGAGACCAGATATTTTCTTTGCAGTGAACACATTGAGACAGATCCGAGGGGTGTTCACCTGGTTGCTGTAAAGCATATTCTGAGGTACCTGAAGGGTACAGTTGACTATGGGCTCAAGTATGATGCGAATCAAACGTTTAACCTACAGGGTTATGTTGATTCAGATTGGGCAGGAAGTGCTACAGATAGGAAGAGCACTTCTGGGTGCTGCTTCAGTATGGGATCGGGTGTGATCTCTTGGTTTAGCAGGAAGCAGTGTTGCGTAGCACTGAGTACATCCGAGGTAGAGTATGTTGCAGCCTGTTCAGCTAGTTGTGAGGCAGTATGGATTCAGAAGCTACTGTCTGAGTTATTTGATCTCCTGCTGGAGGCTACTGGTACCTTTTGTGACAACCAGAGTTGTGTGAATCTGTTTGAGAACCGGTGTTTCATGACAAGTCGAAACACATTGAGATCAAATATCACTATATCATGGATATGGTGCGGAGAGGAGCAGTGAAGGTCTTATATATTGCGACGGATGAGCAGGTAGCAGATGTGCTGACGAAACCACTAGCCAGAGTGAAGTTTGAGTACTTCAGAGAGAGGCTTGGTGTTCTTCAGATCGACGACACTTCGAGGAAGAAGTGATGGACACATTTGTAGGAGCCATTCCGAGCATGGTGACAGGAGGATCCTTCCATGGATGTGGATGTAAGTGCTAGATGATGAGCATCATGATGATGCTCTAGTTACTGCTCTGTATGTATGCATCATGTTGGATGTTGGATATGATCAGTTGGATCATTTATATGTATGTATGTACGCATCATGTTGGATGCTGGATATGATTAGTTGGATCATGTATATGTATAAGCATCATGTGGGATGCTAGGACTATGTATCTGTGTATGTATCAGGTGGATACATTGTATGATCAAGTAGATCATGTATGTTGATATGTATCAGGTATGATCAGGTGGATCATGTATCTGTATATGTACCAGGTGGATACATTGTATGATCAAGTAGATCATGTATGATGATATGTATCAGTCAGATATTGTGTATGCATCAGGTAGATGCATTGTATGATCAGGATGATCATGGATGATGAGCTTCAGGATGTTGCTCCAGATGACATGTAGCAGGTTGATGCAGTGCTGATGATCAGGATGATCACGTGTACATCAGGATGATGTATGGTGAGTATCAGGTTGATACTCTGTGGCCGTGGATAGGTTGTGCAGATGAGCATGTAAGTAGACTTGGGAGATCTGGATAGGATGAAAAAGGCCTCAGATGCTCTTTCAAGGAATTTCTCTGGGAGGACATGTAAGTAGACCTGGGAGATCTGTACAGGGTGAAAAAGGCCTCAGATGCTCTTTCCAGGCATTGTCCTATGGCATGTAAGTAGACCTGGGAGATCTGGACAGGATGAAAAAGGCCTGAGATGCTCTTTCGAGGCATTTCCATGACCACATGTAATAAGTCCTGGAGATCTGGACATGATGAAAAAGGCCTCAGATGCTCTTTAGGGTTCTTGCTTGGCAAGACACTCTTTTAAGGTTTTGTGATGGGGGTCACATGTAATAAGTCCCAGAGATCTGGACAGGATGAAAAAAGCCTCAGATGATTTTTAGGGTTCTTGCTTGGCAAGACACTCTTTTAAGGTTTTGTGACAGTCACATGTAATAAGTCCTAGAGATCTAGACAGGATGAAAAAGGCCTCAGATGCTCTTTAGGGTTCTTGATAGTCAAGAGACTCTTTTAAGGTTTTGTGATGCAGGTAATAAGTCCTGAGGATTCCACAGTACGGTTAGTGATGATGAATACCTACAGGGGGTGGGCCTACATCCAATATGAAAAAGGACTGGCTCTATAGAACTTCCTATGATGAGTAGATTCAGAGATTGATTGCGATAGCAACAACAGTGACGATGACGATAATTCAAGGATGATGCATCGATGATGATGATCCAAAGAAGAAGACTTGTGCTAGATGATCTGTGTCAAGAAATACCTTCCTAATTAAGAGGGAGTGTTGATGTATATGTAACTTTGGAATGTATTTCATATATATATTATTGTACTCCTATATAGATGTATTATTCCTCTATACAGAAGTGTCATCATTTGTATTGACAAGTGTCGCAAGTGTGTTAACTTGCCAATGGGTTTTTAGACCACCTTGTAGGGGGTCAGCCCAGATTAAAGTAACTAGGGTTATTAGACTAAAGAAGACAAGTCGGCCCCACTAGTTTATTAGGCAGGTCAGACAAGTATAAATAGAGATCGAGAGATCTCTATTTGATCATCTCATTAGCTCACTCTACATCACTCGAAAAGTGGCACACATGTGAGGAGGAGGATCAATTAATAAGAGGAGCCTATATCTATGTACTTTTGTTGTATCGTTGCTCTCTCTATCTCTAAGGAAGTTGTGGGGTTTTTCACCTTAGGTTTTTCCCCACGAAAAATTTGTGTGTCTATTGTCTCTTATGTTTGCATTTTGTGATAATTGATATGCTTGCTATGATTGATATGCATTGATATAATGTACATGTTATTCTCTCAATGAAGATCCTAGAGTATTGTGAATTAATGCTAAAAAATTAACACTCATCACTTCCCTTTGGAAGGAATCTCGATCTAAAGTACACCAAGTATCTCTCTAAAGTACTCAAACTTCACTCTGGCCAGTGGCTTGGTCAATACATCAGCTATCTGCTTGTCCATTGCAACATAGAGGAGCTTAACTACTCCTCTCTGCACCATATTCTTGATATAATGATACTTGATCTCAATGTGCTTTGACTTGTCATGGAACACCGGGTTCTCCAACAACTTCACATAACTCTAGTTGTCGCAATATATAGAAGTAGCATCCAACTGGAGATCAAACAAATCAGACAGTAGCTTCCTAATCCATACTGCCTCACAACTAGCCAAACAATCTACAACATACTTTTCTTCGTCTGTACTCAGTGCCACACATGACTACTTCCTCCTAAACTAGGAGATCATACTGGATCCCATACTGAAGCAGCACCCGAAGTGCTCATCCGATCAATGGCACTGCCTGCCTAATCCGAATAAACATAACCCACTAGGTTAAACTTTTGATTCGCATCATACTTGAGCCCATAGTCAACTGTACCCTTCAGGTACTTCAGAATATGCTTTACAGCAATTAGGTGAACATGTCTAGGATTCGTCAGGAACTGGCTCAAGGTGTTCACCGCAAAGTAGATATCTGGTCTTGTATTTGTCAAGTACATCAAGGACCCAATCATCTAACGATACATCACAGCATTAACCGGATCAGATGAAGCATCACGCAGAAGCTTCAGGTTCGATGCCATGGGTGTGGCCATGGCCTTGCAATCCATCATCCTGAACCGTTTCAGGATCTCTACTGCGTACTTCCCTTGTCCAAGGAATATTCCATCTGCACTCTACCACACCTCCATACCTAGAAAGTAATGCATCATACCCAAGTCCATCTCAAACTCGGAAGCAAGCTTCCTCTTCGTGTTGGCAATCAATCTATCCTCACCTACCACAAACAGGTCATCCACATACAATAGTAATATCACTGGATTTCCTTCCTCAACCTTGTAGTAAAGGTTGGAATCCGCTTTACTCTTGGTAAATCCCAAACTGGATATAAAGTTGTCTATCCTGTCGCACCATGTCCTAGGTGCTTTCTTCAATCCATACAAGGCTCTCTTCAATCTTCACACATATTACTCCCTATCATGTGTCTTAAAATCGAGTGGCTGCTCCACATACACTTCCTCTTTGACTACACCATTCAAGAAAGTTGTCTTGACATCCATCTGGTGTATGTTCTGCTTCATCACTGCAGCCAGAGCAAGTATTGTTCTGATGGAAGTGTATCTGGTTACAAGTGCAAGGGTTTCTTCATAATCTATCCCTTCTTTATGGGAGAAGCCACGAGCCACAAACCTTGCCTTATATTTCTCTATGCTACCATATGTAGCATGCTTGATCTTGTAGATCCACTTGGAAGTCACAACAGAACTTCCCTACTGGTCTCGGGACCACATCCTAGGCATCATTCTTCATGATCGACTGGTACTCCTCGATCATGGCATCCTTCCATTACTACATCCCTAATCATGGGAACTTCAGATTCTTCAATATTTTCAATAGGTGGTTTTCTTGAACTTCATTGTTGGAACAAATGTTGTAGTCCTTCTTTTGTAGGTGATTGTACACGATCTTTCCTACAAGTCAAATTCAATTACAGGATTAGAAAATTCTCATAGTTTTAGAACAAAATCCTACCCATAAGTACATATGTCATACAGTCATGCAATTATCTTATCCAATACTTCAATACAACATTTATCCATATCCCATATCCACACGGTAACTTTCTAGATGCCTTCCATCTCTACCAGAACATTTGTTAAGACTATGCACAACTCCCAACATGTTAGCAAAGAGGTTTCATTCTAGATAAGTAGCAATGGAATGTTGTACAATACCATAGGCCACTTACCCATTACTTGCATATTAGTAGTATCTTGTTCATTAATGCAACTTTTCTAAAATGCATAATATACATCCTAAATCTAGGAACATAAGTATGTACATGATTGGACAACATCATTTAAGTAATCATATATATAATAAATGACAATTCAAATACTTATCTTTGTTTGGTTGTTGGGTGGACTCCCTCTTGATCTTTACTTCCTTTATGATATCATCATGATTATATGTCTTTGAACTTCTATCCATCCTGGACCACTATGCATGCTTAAGTGTGCACTAGTGCCATCACTGTGTCATCCTCAAGACCTCATACATAATCATACATTCATTAGTATAATCTCAATACTATCAAAACATTATGATTCTAAATAAACTTAAACATGTATGGTCATGGTTATTTCATACATAGGTAATTTATCATAAGCGTTAGTATTCAAGGTTTCAGGGAGGACTTCTTTTATTCATGCATATTCTTATTTGACCATAGGACTTTTCTGGATTATCAATTCATAAACCCATGATTACTCAAACCTATAAATTCATGAATAATCATTATCAATCATACAAAAGTATAAGATCCTAACACAAGGTAGGATTCTAACTTGATATAGGAAAAACATACCTAGATTATCATGCTTTTCTAACACACCCAAACAATGTCTTCTGTGTTCTCTTAGAGACCTTGTGCTAGCAACCTGTATATCTCATAAGTTAATAATTGTAGAGCCAAGTTATACATACCTCATAAGTAGAGCTTCTATGTGATCCATGACAATGGATGACTCTTTGTCTTCATGTCACCATGGTCATATGTTCTTGATCTAGAACTTGATTTGTACCTTTCATGTTAGCAGACAACATCATCCTCATACTACACCACAGTGCATCTATACAATCATAAGTTTCATAACCCTAATCAATGAATGTCTTCTATCATGCATTCATATGTTTACTAGGGTGATAAGACAAGTCTAAAATTAATCAAGATTGTTACTAACCTCAATAATATGAAGACAAATGTATCATAAACTTAATCATGAACATATTTCAAAATATACATGTATCTCCTCAAGTCATACCTGTCAGGATTGCTTGTAGTCTTCTTATGTAAGGCCTTAGCCTCATCTCCCTCTGGAACTGGAATCTCTTCACTTATGTAGGTGACCAAATCATTCTCTTATAGGATTAACCCAATCCACTTTGACTTGATGAAGCTGGATTTGGAGCTGGATTAGGGTTTGTCAGAGAAACCCTAAAAATTCAAACTTTGAATTTCAAACTTCTGATTGGATGAAAAGATGCGCCTTGCTGAGCTGATCAAGCTGGTATACTTCAATTTTGAAATCTCCAAAATTTGACCCCTCAAAATTGCCTTTGAAACTTTCAAATCTTCTAGTCAAAAATACTGAACTAGGGTTTGATAATGCTCGGGATTCTTCCTAGCAAAAAGGTTTGATCTTGTGCTCTAAGCTTCGATTTTTCTGAGGAGCATTTAGCCGTGGTCACAGATTCCAAAAATTTCAACTTTTGCATAAACCTTAATTTTCCACCTTTCTAATCAAGATCCCGAACTAGGGTTTGATAATGCCCGAGGTTCTACCCAACCAAAAAATTTGAACTTGGTCTCTAAATTTCGATTTTGCTGAGGAGAGTAATCCTATTCTAAGATCACTCCAAAATTCCACTTCTGTCAAAAGCCTTAATTTACCGCAGCAGTGACAAGCCAAAAATGAGAATGCTGATAATCCAATTCTATTTCATAGAAATATGTGCCTTATTGTTTTTGGTGCATCTCTAAAATTTTGGATCCATAGGGTATGAAACTTCGACCTATGGTAGCCTGACTTGTCATCTTTCCAACCCCACGGGTCTTACCTCAAATGGATTAACTGAGAGAGAGATATGTCAAATGTCGTAATGTGACTTGTTTATGGGACTAAACAATATAGAGAACTTGTACGGAGTTCCACGTGTCATTGTTTCAACTTTTGCTCGGGTATCCACATCATCTTTTTCAGGATCTTGCATGCAATTAGGGTTTGCATGCAAATTCTAGGGTTTGCATGCACTTTGCATGCATCCCAGTCACCAGGTTGATGCCTCTAGCACCTTAGCCACCTTATTCTAGCACCCGGGAGCCACTTACTTCAGAGTTTTAGCCCTCCTATTCAGGAAGGCGCCCACTTCTCACCTACTGCCAGAGAAGGGCGCACTTCTTCACCTTCCACTGCAGTTCCACTTCAGTTACACTCAGTTAGCTCCGATTCTCCCTGATTTGAGGCTAGTTTCACTCCCGACTGACTATTTCACTTCCGTTGGACCTCCAGATTGACTAGATGACTTGTTTTGACTTCAGTTAGCCTCCCATGTGCCCTCCACTGAGCCCACTTCCCTATATCAGTGCTACACACTTCAGTTACACATGTTACACTCAGTTAGACTCAGATTGACACCTGGATGACTGCTTCTTGTGCATTGATGACCACCACTGATTGATGATGAGGAATCCTAGTTGGAGTCAAGCTACTCCATTCAGTGATTTGAATGGCCTACTTAGTCAATTCGAATTGCTCACTTACATTGTCAGATTGTATTGTAATCATTCACCCTTACTGGGATATTGAGCACTGATGCATGCTTTGCACAGTTTTACACCATTTTTCTGAGTTTCATCTATTGTGATTGATTTATTTGTTCATTAGATCTGATGTGACTAATTTTACATGGTATCAAAGCCATTGCAGGGACAAGATCTCTTTTCTATAGGTGTTTCTACAAGAAGATTTGAGTGAATTGCTCAAAAATTGAAAAAAGTTTTGGCATGAAAGATCTCAAGGGCATTCGCTCCTGTGCATGCAAAGCTTGAAAATACATCCAATACCACTCCAGAAGCTTGAGTTTCCACATAATTCCTGGATCTGATACATTGGACCCATTCAATATTGTTTGATCTCCAATCCCAGGTGTGATGCAACTCTAAAAGGGTGGATTGTTCGACCTAATTGTTCTTGGTTTATTGTGATTTGCAGGTTATTGTCTCCATCATTTGCATTCACTACTATGCCCTTGCAAGCTTCTCTACATCAGTGTGCACTCACTCCTAGCAATGGAATACTCTTCTTCAAAGCCTCTCCTCACCCCATTCAATTATTTTGATTGCAAAGATGATATGGAGATCATATTACATTCAAAAGGTTACTACCGAGTCACTCTTGGTCTTCAATTGGAGCCAAACAACTTGTCAGATAGAACCAAACACTACAACAAGCTTGATGAAGCTTATGGTCTTATTTGTCTCTCCATCTCCAAAGATCTTCACTTCCATCTTAGCGGATTGAAGAGTCCAAAAGCTATATGGGAGCAACCTGAAACACTATTTGGCAAGCAGGATGAGCTTAGGGCTTTTCAATCAAAGAATGAATTGATTGCCCTTAGTCCTGAGAATTTCGAGACCATTAATGAATTCTTCACAAAATTCAAGAACTTGAACTTGCAGTTGAAGATAAATGGAGTTATCAAAAAGGATAAACAATTGATCCTCTCCATTCTCAGCAAGCTTGGGAAAGATTATTCGGTATTTGTCTCTACTTTCAATTCCGATCAGCTAACTACCCCGAATTGGAAGATGCCTACCTTGAATGCCTTCATTGAGTCCGTCACAAAAGAGCATGACAAGTTGATTCAAATGGGGTCCATAAGCTCCAAAGATTCAACCCTATATGTTCAAGGACCCAAGATCTCGAATGGTAAAGGAAAGCAAAAGAAGGAGAAGCCCAAATTCGAGCCTCACAAGCAAAGAGAGAAAGGCAAACAAACGGATGCACCATCCAGTTCCGTGAAAGGTATGACTCCTTTCGAAGCATTCTTTGGTCACAAACCGGATGTGTCAAATTTGAGAGTTTTTGGCTCTACTGCATGGGCTAGAATTCCTTCCAAGAAGAGACGAGATTTGGATCCACAAAGTATTGAGTGCATACTGATAGGATATGGGGAAGAATCAAAAGCATATAAACTCATGGATATCAGATCTAAAAACATATTCATAGAGCGCAGTGTGCAATTTGAAGAACCGCTTCAAGAATTGCAACTAGTCAAGGAAGAGACTGCCGATTCACCGCCTTCACTAGAAGAAGATCCATGCAACGATAATGAAGGTATAAGTTTGATATTTCTGATATTGTAGCAGCATATGATGATCATGACATATCAGGTTCAGAATCTGACCATTATGATCCTCCTCAGTTACCAAAGTGGGCCCAAAACACTCTTCAATCTGCTGGTTTGAACCTTGGAAATCCTGTCGATCCGAGACGAACAAGAGCAGACTTTCAAAGACAAGGTATGGATCTTTCTATCACTGATCCATTACTTCCTGAGATTTTTTATTTGATGACTGGTTCAGATCCCACATCATACTATTCTTCCCACTGAGATCCGAGATGGCAAAGTGCCATGGATGAAGAGTACAATTATCTTCAAAAGAACAACACATGGGAGCTAGTTTCTCTTCCACCTGGAAGAAAATTAGTAAAGTGTAAATGGGTCTACCGCACGAAAGTTGCTGCTGATGGCTCTATCAGCAAATAAAAAGCAAGGTTGGTGGAAAAAGGTTTCTCCCAAGTCCAAGGAGTGGACTACACTGAGACCTTTGCACCAGTTGCAACGATGGATTCCATCCGCCTTGTTTTGGCTATTTCCGCATCCAAGCACTGGGAAGTGCACCACATGGATGTGAAGAGTGCATTTCTACATGGAGACCTTGCTGAAGAGGTATATATGCAGCAGCCATAGGGCTACACATCAGATCCATCATTATTTTGTAGATTGAAGAAATCTTTGTATGGGTTAAAACAGGCCCCAAGAGCTTGGTACGCAAAGATGGACTCCTTCCTTCTTTCTCAGAATTTCCAAAGATGCAAATCTGATCCGAATGTGTATCTTCAGTGAGTTAAAGGTAATTTGTTGGTTATTTTACTTTATGTTGATGATCTTCTCATTACTGGTAGCACTCTTACTTCAATAAACAAGCTAAAAACTGCCTTAAATCTAGCTTTTGACATGAGCGATTTGGGCTTGTTGAGTCACTTTTTGGGCTTGGAGATAGCTCAAAATTTTGATGGGATCACTATATCTCAGCAAAAATATTCTTCCGACCTGTTATTGAAGTTTAATATGGCTGAATGTAAGGCAGCCCCATTCCCATTCCTCTCAGGAATCAGTCTTGAGGAGGGAGATTCTACACCACTTGCAGATTGCAGTATGTATCGACAGTTGATTGGTTCACTACTTTATTTGACACACTCAAGGCCTGATATTTCATATGCCGTGAGTGCCGTGTCAAGGTATATGCAGCAGCCACATGAGCTTCATTGGTGAGCATCCAAGCGGATCTTGCAGTATGTGCAAGGTACGAGACAGTTTGGCATACATTATGCTGCAGATTTTGAGCTTGATTTCATTGGTTTTACTGATTCAAATTGGGCAGGTGATAGCATTGATCGGAAGTACACTTCTGGTTATGTTTTCATGATTGGTCATGGTGCTATTTGCTGGTCCAGCAAAAAGCAAGCAGCCATTGCACTTTCTTCAGCAGAGGCAGAGTATCGAGGGGTAGTCAATGCCTACATTCAGGTAGTTTGGTTGCAGGGTATTCTTTTCGAGTTTGGTTTTGGTGGCACTACTTCGACTGTCCTATTTTGTGACAATCAAAGTGCTATCAATATCTCCACAGATCCAGTTCAGCGGCAGAGGACCAAACACATTGAGATTCATATGCATTACATTCGACAGTTGGTGCATGATCGCACCATCATTCTGCAATATTGCCCTACTGATGA
This sequence comes from Larix kaempferi, assembly GCA_027924585.1. Lineage (NCBI taxonomy): Eukaryota > Viridiplantae > Streptophyta > Pinopsida > Pinales > Pinaceae > Larix > Larix kaempferi. The sequence goes on from BSBM01000632.1 coordinate 37,649,931, forward strand.
GCAAATTGCAGACATCTTCAGCAAGAGCTTCACTGAGAAGAAGTTCTCTTACCTCTATTCATTGTTGGGGGTGAGTTCCATCATGGTGGAGACAGATTGATCCATTATTATGCTTTAGCTTGAGGGGGGGCTTTCTTCCCACTGGGTTTTCCCTCTTTCCTCACTTAGTTTATTTTCAGCATTTTTTGGATTATTGTATTGGGGTGACCTTTGGTCTTAGTTACCAGGGCCCCACATTATTTTCTTTTGCACATCATAGTCTAGCTTGAGGGGGGGTGTTCGGATATCCACATCATATTTTTCAGGATCTTGCATGCAATTAGGGTTTGCATGCAAATTCTAGGGTTTGCATGCACTTTGCATGCATCCCAATCACCAGGTTGATGCCTTTAGCACCTTAGCCACCTTATTCTAGCACCCGGGAGCCACTTACTTCAGAGTTTTAGCCCTCCTAGTCAGGAAGGCACCCACTTCTCACCTACTACCAGATAAGGGCGCACTTCTTCACCTACCACTTCAGTTACACTCAGTTAGCTCTGACTCTCCTTGATTTGAGGCTAGTTTCATTCCCGACTGACTGTTTCACTTCTGTTGGACCTCCAGATTGACTAGATGACTTGTTCTGACTTCAGTTAGCCTCCCATGCACCCTCCATTGAGCCCACTTCCCTATATCAGTGCTACACACTTCAGTTACACATTTTACACTCAGTTAGACTCAGATTGACACCTGGATGACTGCTTCTTGTGCATTGATGACCACCACTGATTGATGATGAGGACTCCTAGGTGGAGTCAAGCTACTCCATTCAGTGATTCAAATGGCCTACTTAGTCAATTCGAATTGCTCACTCACATTGTCAGATTGTATTGTAATAATTCACCCTTACTGGGATATTGAGCACTGATGCATGCTTTGCACAGTTTTACACCATTTTTCTGAGTTTCATCTATTGTGATTTATTTATTTGTTCATTAGATCTGCTGTGACTAGTTTTACAACTTTGGCCTCTGAAACCTGTACATGTGAAACTAAAGTTCGTTCTCTTACTCACACTTTTTACAGAATTTCATTTGGAGCTTCCTAGCCCAAGATGTGACTTTTTTTCCTAGATCACCTATTTATGACTGAGATCTTGAAGAGGCAGAAACCCTAAATTGTACGGATCATAAAACATCAAGTACAACAAATTAGATGTTTTTCTTTGGACACAAGGTACATGGGGATGTTATCTTTGACCTGTAGAAGTTTCAGAACTTGAAACTTTTCTAAAATGTATTAATAGCGAAAGTTCCACGATGACTGGTTTTTACTATACCAAGCCCTAGCTTCCAATTTGTTGCAAGTGCAACAAGTTTCATAAATGCCATACCATGCCTTCCTTCAGGATAGATCTGATACCATGTTACGTTTTGAGCATTAATTCAATATGATCTAGGATCTTATCTGAGAGAATAACATGTACAACATATCAATCACAAGAGACAATTGACACAGAGTTTCCTCGAGAAAAACCAAGAAGGTGAAAAACCCTGCAACTTCCTCAGAGTTAGAAAGAGAAATGATACAAGTCCCCAAATACAAGAGATATTCTCCTAGCAGCTTCTCCTCCTCCAATTTTGCACAACACTCACATGAGAGAATGAATGAGTGAGTGAATGATCAAATAGAGTGACACCCTCACTCTATATATAGACTAATTTGACCTGCCTAATAACCTAACTCGGCCGACCTATCTAAGAGAGTCTAATAACCCATGGTAACTCAACTTTGGGCTGACCCCATACTTGGTGGTCTAATAACCCATCAGATATAAGTTGCGACACTTGCAATACAACTTCCGACACTTGCAAATACAAATGACAACACTTCCGTATAGAGGAATAATAACATCTATGCAAGGATACAATATACATATATGAAATACATTCTAAAGTTACAAATACATCAACATGAGCCAGCAAGGAGGATGTGATATCAGCAGGCATCCAATGGTCCTTGAATATTTCTCTATTACGAGCTTCCCATTTATTATAAACATAGAGTGTTGGGACGGCTCCATATTGACGTAACCCTGGATTACACCACCATAACTGGATTTGCTGATCAAGGGAGCTTTCGCAATTTAATAATTAACTATCTTGAGTAAAATATTTTGCTGCAATTGCCCATATGCTTCCTGCATATGGACAAGAGTTGAACAGATGAGCAGAATGTTCTTCATTAGATTTGCAGAGAATACATAGACTTAGGCCTTGAAATCCTCACTTCTTCAGATTATCCCAGGTTAGGAGTTTATTGTTCATTGCTAACCAAAACGTTAGAATTGTTTTCAAAGGCTTGATAGTTCTCTACAACTTGCTCCACCACAAACTTTTCTCTTTGTCAAATTGTTCCCGAATGGTTGCCTCATAGCCTTTCTTGGGTGTGAAATCATCATTTACTGTGTTTTTGGACCATGTCAGCTTATCATGTTCTTCGACATCTAGATGCACAAAATTGTTTACCAGCAAGTCCACATAGTTGTTCCACTCGATAGCTTCATGTCCACCCAATCTTAGATCCTGAGCATCCTTCCATCCTTCTCTTCCACTTAGTTGAGGGAATTGTGCTTGCACATCTGCAAGCTTGTGGATTCTTTGTGATCTTAACTGAGAAATTAAAGGAAATGAGAGGTTGTAATTTTCATCTGCTTCGGCCCACGGATCCTATCCCAGCCTTACACTTTTTCCATTCCCTATTCTCTAGGAAATCCAATTACCAAATAAGGGGAAGGCTAACACTAGAGATTTCTAGCCACCATAGCCATTTTTATGTCTTTTGTTTGGGCTCCTAAACCATTCAATTATTGAGGAGTTTGGACAGTATTTGGAACTCAAAACCCTGCCCCATAAGGAGCTCGAATTTTGAGAGAGTCTTCACAGAGTCTTAGTAGCCAGAGCTTTGCAGAAGAAGGGTAAGTTTTTTATTCCCCATCCTCCTAACTCTTTTGGAAATGAAATTTTAGTCCATTTTGCAAGTGGTATACCACCTGATTGTTTACTGGATGTCCAAAGGAAAGACAAGCACTTCTTCTTTAATTTAGTTAGGATTCCCTTGGGGATGTAGGCGATGGATGCGCAGTAGACTGGGATACTTAATAGAATGGAATTTAAGAGCACCAGTCTACCACCTCTAGATAAGAAGCGATTCGACCAATTTGATATTCCGGATTCAACTTTCTAGTACAACCATACCCAGTCTTGGAAGGAATAATTATTTTGTTTGAGGTAGAAACCAAGATACTTGAAACCTTCAGCAATAGATTGAGTTGAAAAGGGTAAAATATTAGTTTCCCTTCGGATTAGCTTTGAAGAGAATTCGTTGTTATTCAAACTTGATTTTGCAATGTTTATCATCATACCGGTTTCCCTCTTGTATAAGTCAATCATATAGGCAAAGGATATGAAATTGAGGTCTGTTCCCATACCAAACAAAAGAACATCATCTACAAAAAGGGTATGGGTGATAAATTCAGAGCTTGTGACTTTAACCCCTTCAATTTTTCGTTCTCTTCTCGCAGTGTGAATTAGACGACTTAGGGCATCAACGATTAAAAGGAAGATGAAGGGAGAGAGAGGGAAACCTTGATTGAGTCCTCTAGTGGGGAAAAAGAATCTTGACGGAGCTCCATTGATTAAGATTGCGAAAGATGTGGATTGTATGCATCCCATAATCCAGTCAACCATCTATAAATCCATACCTATTGGTATCAAGAGAAGTCTGACGAAAGTCCAATTTACTCTGTCGTATGCTTTAGAAAGGTCTAGCTTCAAAGAAAAAGCACAATTTTTTCCCGTCTTAATGCTATGGGTTTCCTCTTGAGTGAGCGAGACAACATCATGAATTTGCCTATTTTGAAGGAAGCCAAATTGTTCTTCTGTTACAACTTCACTTAAGATCAGTTTCATCCTTAATGCAATGACCTTTGCTATTATCTTATAGGTCATGTTGCAGCAAGAAATTGGCCTGAAGTCGTAGAAAGTTTTTGTTTTCTGTTTTTTGGGTATCAGGGTTATGAATGTTGATTTGATGCTACTGAACACTTTGCCTGATTTCTGAGATTCCTTGACTACTGCCAGACGATCTCCCTTGATCTTGTCAAGGAAACCTAGAAAAGATTCTAGAGTGAAGTCGTCTGGACCGGGGATTTTTCCTTGTTGAAAAGAGAGAAAGACAAAAAGAATTTCGGCTTCCATGATTTCTTTGGTGAGTTCTTCGTTCATATCATTAGTAATTAGTCTCGGAAAAGGACCGATAACCTCCATTATTTCTGAGATAGGGAACAGGAGGTTTCTTGTAGATATTCTGGAAGTGTTCAACAACAGCTTTAGCTTTCTCTGGGAAGGATCTTACCGGGATACCTTGCCCTAATCTGATTTCATGAATAGTATTTGTGCCTTTTTGTTGAGCTGTAAATCTATGGAAGAATTTGGTGTTTTGATCACCCTCCTTTCGCCAAAGGGCCCTGCTCTTTAGTATCCACAATTGTTCCTCTTGGAGCAATAGAGAATCCTTTTTACCTTCCATCTATTTTAAAGTCTCGATTTCCTTTGTTGAGAAAACTCCTTCCTTGTTTTTACTGTAAAAAGACTCAATTTTCTTTTCTATGTCCAAAATCTCTTCTTGATGACGGGTTTTGTGCTTTTTATCCCAATCTTTGGATAATATTTTTGCCTTCATCAAATTATCAACAAACTGTTGCATAAATGAGTGGTTTATTGTATCTGATAGAGGTTGCCAAGCTTCTAGAATCGGGGACTTGTAAGCCTCCTCATGCAACCATTGAGGATTGAATTTAAAGGGCAATGGAGGCTTTTCTTCAGGAACTTTGAGTTTTAGTAAGATTGGTCGATGATCAGAGTTACCACCTATTTCAATGGTTGATTGGATGATCAATTGGTTGCTTAAGAGGCTTCCAGAGATCAAGAAGCAGTCCAAACGTTTGGAAATAGCTTGATCTCCACCTCGCCTACTTCTCCAAGTTGGCTCTAATTTGGTAGGGGTTATATCCCCCAAACCTTTTTGTTCAAAGAAATAGCTGAAGAAGGAACTTAGCGCGTCACTTCTGGAATTCTTACCCCAGACCTCTCTTAAAGAGAGGGTAAGGTTTAAATATCCACCCAGAAGTATGTTTGGTTGATTCAGAGCACTAGATTTTTCCACTTATTCCTGGAATTCTCTTCTGTGGTAGGAGGGTCTGTAGACATTTAGGATTGTGTAGCAGAGGCCTGTCTCCCCATCTTCCAAAATGGTTCCAAGAATTGGACCATAACGTGTAACTGAAATCATTTTTAATTCTAGGCTCCATTTCATGACTATGCCTCCAGAGTGTTCGTCTATATCTATACTTTCCAAACTCCAATTCTTGATGCACTCGTTGACTACTTCCTCTACTCTTACCCCCTCCACTATTGTCTCTTGGAGCATCTGTACTGACGGTTTCAGGTTGGCTATTAGCCATTTGAGGGAAGTTTTTTTGGAGGCCCACCCTAGCCCCCTTATTTTGAGAGAGAGAAGTAACATTAGGGACCCCTACTTGGGGCATTTTCTACTCTAAGAGCCCGAGTTAGAAGTGACTACCGACTCTGTTTTACATCCAAAACAGCTTGTTTTTTAGCCTTGAAAAGCAAAGTTTTCCTACCATCCCGGGTTTTTTGTAGCAGGTTGGGGTTTTTGTAGTGGGTTGAGGGACAAACCTCTAGTAGAAGTACAATCCTTCGACTCCAAAGGTGGATAGGTTTTGGATCTTAGATTATACTCTTTTCTTTGTTTTGACTGAGGAGCGAAGGTTGAACGACTCGGTTTTTGAGATGGGGAGGAGGTTAAAGGTGTCTCAGCAGAAAAATCCGATAAAATATTGTTTGCTATTGAATTAGTTAAACCTGGAGATTTAACTAAAGAGGGTGACTTGAGAGTACCTTTGTTATCCAACGAGTCCAAAAATTCTCAAGGTGGCCTGATTAGAGTGTTGGCGATGAGGTGTCTGTGTTCGCAGTCCTTCTTTGTGGTTTGAGGAGAATCACACGACTGGGACCTCGCTTTTTGAAGACAATTGTCATCCCCATACTGCTTTTGTGGCTATTTTTCACCAACATTCTCATCTCTTTCCTTGCTGCACATATCATATCACACTCCTGCATTCATCTCCTGCATAGCTTCATTGCATGTCATCCTGTGTTTTACTACTGGAGTAGAGAAGGTGGCGGGTTTTTTAATCCAAACTTTTTTAAACCTGAGGGGATCCTTACGAACAGGACAATCCTTCTGTAAATGACTGACTTTGTGACATCCAAAGCAACGGAAAGGAAGCTTCCAATAATCTAACTTTTGCATCCACTTACTGCCATGCATTTCAATAACTAAATCTTCATAAAGACCATCTCTTGTGTCCAGCTCCACAAGGATTTTTGCACATCGTCGATCAACTTTGGTTTCCCAATCTTTTTCCATGGTGATGATATTACCGAGCTTATTTCCTACCACCTCCAATATCTACACTTGCCAAAAAAACAGACGGAGGCCGGGAAGGATGACCCACACTTGCTGTAGGTTGCGAGCTTCCTTTTTAGGGTTGAAATCAACCCTCCAATTCCTCAAGAGTAATCCTGACGAACCCCATAGCCATTGTCTGTCCAAAATTTTCTGCCCATTATCCTTATCACGTAACTTGGTTAGAAACCAGCCACGTGGGAGGATATGAAAATCAGGGGTATAACCCAGGCTTTTACTCCAATTAGACTCCATCCAACGGAGCAGGGCGTCTCTACCAAGGTTTTTCCCATAGAATCTACCAATCAAGGCTAGATTCAGGTATTCAGGGATCTAATCAATGTGTATGTCCTTACCAACTATGAGTTCAATCATATATTTCTTCGGCCTTATCCCTTTGGATTTACCTTTCTTAACTAATTTTGATGGCTTGTTCGGGGTGACGATCTTCTCATTATGTCGTCCCATGCTTATGCTAGGTCGGACATCTTACAAATGATGTGAATTTAAGTCTTGCTCCTCCCGAAAATCCATGCTGCAGTGTACGTCCTTTTTCTCGCAGAAGATCAAAACATCACGGCCATCAGAGTCGCAGTCCACCTCATCTAAATACATGGTGAGCTGGCCCATTCAATAACTGGATATGTGTGAACGACCTTGTCCGAAGGTAAAAACCATTAATGATTAATCCGTTAGTGCATGACGTGGATTCTCCATAGAAATGTACTTCCGCGCAGGGACTCCACACTTCGCATGATAGCGCCTCCTGAAATCCGCTAGAAACACTCTATTTCGCCATACTGTGAAGAAACCCCGAAAAAATTAGGACCTTCGACCTTTGACCTTCGCATATGGGAGCATGGCCCGGATGCTGAGCTCCATCGCCCAAGTTTGATATTATATCAATTGTTCTATATGAAATGCTTATATATATATACAAATATATATAATTAATTTAAAATTTTACATAATGGCACAAAATTGTCCATCCCATGTATTTGTCATGATAAAATTCCTCCTTGAGGGATTTGATAAAAGTTACCCAAATAAGGTACACCTTATATGTCTATCCCTAGTATGTCTCTCTTAATAATTGTACCACAAATCTTTGACATAAATGGATAAGTTTTTATTTGCATTTTTTCAATTATAAAACTACATTTGAGAAAAAAACAATTGTTAATCAAACCTACATATTAGAATACATAAAAATACTTTATCTTTATATATATATATCTTATTTATTTTTTAATTACTTCCATATGTGTTCTTAGATACAATGGAGGTCCATCTACTCAAAGTCTTTTTGAGGGCTCGATCCCTTTTGAAATGGTTCGGGATCAACGGATGTAATGTGTTCCTTAGGAACCTTATCTTCAGTATGTGCAGGGGCAGGTTCTAAGATAGGATCTTCAAGCAAACTGACAGATATATTGGCTAACACTAGGAGAGGTGAGTCAAAGATAGGGTCATTCGTCTAGTCATCAGGACTATCTGGATGCATTGGTTGGATGACAGACTGATCGATAGACTGAACGATGGTCTAGTCGGTAGACTGGTCATGATTGGCCTTTCTTGAATTTGTGGGTATTGGTGAGAAGAATGAGAGTTTCATGGTTGCGTCCTCATGGAAAGGCTCAGGAGAGGATGAGTGAACAGGGTGTATTTCTCCTGAGGTACCCTCACTAAATCGTACAGACTTGGAATCCCTCTTTGCTTGGGAAGGGGTTTGAACGAGATCATCTGCATGGGTTTGGAATCGGTGATGCTTGTGAGAGGCAGAGGCTTTAACAAGGGGCTTATCAACCAAATGAGGGTTTAGCATTTCAAACACAAAGCTATCCCATGTTTTCCCATTTTCCTTCAACTGGTGGGTGATTAGGATTTTTATGAGACAATGATGGTACAAACTGCCAGCAGGGTTAACTACATTTTTCCTAACCTAGATAGACATCTTTTCTAGGCTCTTTAGAAAATAGAATGGAAAATTTAGGGCTTGATTATTAACAAAATGTGCCAATAATCGGAAGTGGCAGAATTTAAAAATGGTGTACTTACCCTCACAAGTGATCAACCGGATGATGACGGTCAAGGGCTCGAGATGCTCAGGATTAACCCACTCCTGGTGGAATCCTTTTGTGCCTGCAACATGTTAACATTCATCTTTGAGAGCAAATTCGTGATCCATCCATGGAAGGAAGAGATGTTTGTGCCAACGGGCACCCTCCCTGGGAAGTCTCGTGGCCAACGCAATGGATTCTTCTGTTACAGGAAAGGTTAGATGGCCAACCTTAGTTGTTTTTCCATCAAAACCCTTAGAAAAAAGAAGTGAAACTTCGTCATCATGGTCGTCAAGAAGGAAGGAACAGACCCCAGCCCGCTCACAAAAACACTTCATGACATGCCTTAAATTCAGGAATACGGAGGAGGTCCTGGTAGCTACCAGGGTTGTAACGGATTGGCATTGTTGAACAGAGGATGAGGGATGCAAATGGATATGATGGGTGTAAATAATTGCAGGAGACGCGGCTTGATGGGCTCCAAAAACACAAGGGAAAGTAGAATGAAGCAGAACTCACGCAGGGGTTGGTTTAAATGGTGATCCGTTCGAATGGTTAAACTATCGAGAGCAAGGATTTAGCACGGTCAAGCGTTCATGTCATTATGCAAAAAACAATCTTTGAATCATGTGCCATCATGAAAATGTGTGCATTGATGAATTCGTATAGTTATGATATATTCAACCATGTCCAAAGTAAACTTTGTACAGGTTGAATGTAATGTTCATCATGAAATATTAAGCATAAATAGCATAAAAGAACATGATGACTTTCAATTAATAAATGACAGATCGTATGCATATAACTTAATGAAAAAATAAAACCATATGATAACCATAAAATGATCTTGGAAATCGTAATAGTGCATGGTGAACCGATTCATTTGATGAAGTCGAAATGAACAAAGGAGTGAGATTGAGTGCAGGGATAACGTTTGATTGATTCCTGGTATGGTTAGTCAATTGGATTTTACATGCAGAATTCAAAAATTAGATCCCTACACACTTAATTATGTTGTTATAAACTTATGATTTAATTCAGTACTTCATTCATATCGTCATTCATTTGCCTCATTCAGATCATCATTCAACCCTTCATACGGACCTTTGATCTGTACAAGATATGTTTGCTTGTTATGACTGATGCTATTTTTGCAGGGAATTTCTTCGGGACTTGTCAGCACACAAGAGATGTTGTAAATCTGCTTTTCTGGAACTTTAGTTACGTTCTTCTTTATTTATCATGAATTAGAACAATCTTCTGCTACTTGCATTATCCTGAAAACACCTATCATTTTGTCAGAGATAAACGAACTTTTTATAAATATTCATAAAGTGAAAATAGTTCTGAACCTCCCCCAAACCAAAAATATGGCATGTCCTTAATCCATCAAAGAAAAAATGATTAATATTCAAATATTTTTAATTTAAAATTTTTGTCGATAGCTTCTAAAAATGTTGTGATAATTTTTCGTAAGAAAATGAAATATTAACTAAATGGAGATGATTCAGATATGTACATTCATCAAAAGAATACAATAGTGCTTAGGAAGACCATATAAATAATGAGAGTACAATTGATGTGAAAAATGCCATAGGAAAACCAGTCACCCATGACTCATTTTAAAGATCTCTTGTCATCCAAAGAATATAGATAAAGTTCACCCTAGAGTTTGTGATATTTCTATAGTTATGGGTCCCATTTCTAGGATAGTCATACCCTAGGTATTGTTTGAATTAGATGACAGAGTCCAAGTCCAGCTTACAGCCATTCTCTAATGACAGTATAAATAATTGGCCTAAACATGTGTTTGTATACTTGGGTTTTTAGATGAGCCATGTGCATAGTAATGCATTAACCAAACTTCTTTTACCCGATATTGACCTGCTACCAGCAGGCCTGTTCAGTATCCCAATGGGTTTATCTTGGTACCAAGCAAGCATAGCCCTGCTGCTAGCGAGCCTGTTCAGTACCCGGACACGTTTACTTGCATTTACCGAGCTTCCTTGTTTTAAGATTTTACTTAGCATGGACCCACTGCCAGTGAGCCTGTTCGGTACCCTGGTGGGTTTGCTTTATATAATGATTTTTAGTATGAGGAAGTCGGTTGGCACTAGAGTGTGTTAAGTCTGCTAAACACATAATTCAAATTTTAGAATGAACCTTATGATTAAATTTATAATAGCTTGAATTACAGATCATGTCAAAAGATAATAACCTAAAGTTGCTCCTTGACCTTTTAGTCTATCTTCTTCATAAAATATCAATAATGTTCCCCACAAGTAGAAAATATCACTCACTCTTGGGCTACCTTTTTAAAGAATGCTTAAGAGACAAGTTTTGATAAATGAGTCTAGGATGAACTAGTAGTCCATAGGTGTAAGATAGAACTTCTGAAAAACATGATGATTAGAGTAGGTCTTAAGCAACTATTCTAATGATAAATCAGAAATGTGCATGTCTAAATCAAATACCATATACAGAATCATAGAATAAAGTGGTTAGGAATGATATAAAGAACATTTTATCTTTCACTATAAATTTTCAATTTTCAACAATAATCGAAAGAGAAGGAGTTAGAATGCATTATGAGGTTTTTTAGGGCACGTCCCTTTTCAGATAATATTGCATGAGTTGGTTATAGAGATAAGGTACTTGTATCAAACTGCAAAACCACTTGTTAGATGATTCAAGTTTATTAAAAAAAAAAAATTATGTACTAAGAAAAGTAATACAAAAATTAGGAAAAGGAAAAGAGTCTTCCTATTTTAATTGGAAAAATTCCATAAGCTGATTATAAAAATGGATTTCCTGTATAAATACAATCAGCTGTTAGAAATGACTCTTATTTATTAAAAAAAACAAAAAGATATTTACATAGATACAAATGAAGACAAACCAAAATAATTCAAGAACCAGGGGAAGGAGGAATGACTTCCTCTTCAACCAGCTCCATTTCCTTCTGTTGTAAGACATTATGCAAAAAGCTTTGTTTAGATATTGGTTGATGATAAAGTCTAAGTCTTTGTCCATTCACAACAAAGGAAATTTGTGAATCATCAATTGTCTTAATCTTAACGGATCCATTATCAAAAGCTGTAACAATTTCATATGGACCCATCCAACGAGTAGTTAATTTACCCTTAAAGTTTTGAATTGTTTTTGTTTAATGTATTTATCATGCCACTTTTTGCGTTGGTTTTGTATTAAGATTGTGCGTTGAATAAAATCTTTCCTAACCTCATCTAATTCATTTATCTGCAGGATAAGTTGTCTCTGTGCGTCTTCTAGATCCATCCCTAATTGTGCAGCCATACAAAAGGTTTTGACTTGAAATTCAATAGGTAGAAGAACTTGTTTACCATAGACAAGTTCATAAGGTGTGTGGCCAGTGGTATTTTTCTAAGTTATTCTATAATTCCACAAGGCTTCTGGAAGCCTATCTTCCCAGTCTTTGTGGTGTAACTGGATAGTCTTAGTCAGGATGTCTTCTAATAATTTGCTGGTGGACTCTACCTGACCATTGGCTTGTGTTTTATATGGTGAATATTTACAATGTCTAATACCATAATTTTCAGTAAGCTCTTTCATCAATTTTGAGGTAAACTGAGATCCTTGATTAGTTACAATTTCCCTAGGTACACCGAATCAGGTAAATATTTCTTCATATAGAAACTCTACCACAGATTTCGTTGTGGCTCAGAATAAGGCTTTAGCTTCTACCCACTTGGTGACATAATCTGTACAGACTAGGATGTACTTCTTCTTGCGAGACATAGGGGAAATTATCCCAACGAAGTCTAGAACCCATTTTTCAAAAGGCTCTATCATAACTTGGGGCTGTAAGGGAATCTCATCGGATGGCATAGGCCTACCCATTCTTTGAAAACTGTCACATCCCTTGACATACTTGGCAGCATCCCTAAAAATGCTTGGCCAACATTACCTAGAGTGCAACACTTTGTATGTTGTTATCTTGTCAGAAAAATGCCCGCCACAAGGTCCACCATGACATGCATGAAGGATCTCTGTCATCTCATCCTCTCGTACACATCATCTAATAATAAGATCATGACCAGTATGAAAGAGATCATTATCCACCCAAGACTAATTATAACTTTGAACTATGATCCTACGATTTTTGGGTGGAGAGAGATGGTTTGGTAGCTTTCCAGTTTCTAAATAATTATCTATGTCTGCAACCCATGGGGTTCGAACAGATACAACGAACAAATGTTCATCTGGAAAGCTATCATCGACAAGGCTGGCATCATTGTCAATTTTAATTCGAGAGAGAAAATTTGCTACCACATTCTCTCGACCGGGATGATCAACAATAGTAATGTTAAATTCTTGTAAAAAAAGAAGCCACTGAGTCACCCTGCCATTTGTGGTTGGTTTATTCATTATAAATCTAATGGAGGAGTGGTCTGTGTGTACAAAAATTTCATATCCTGTGATATAATGACGAAACTTGTTGATGGCATAGACTACTGCCAGAAATTCTTTTTCAGTAACCGTGTATTTCGTTTCTGTAGGGATCAAATTTTTACTAGTAAAATAGATGGCATGTGATGTTTGTCCCTCTTTTTGACCTAATACTGCTCCTATAGCTATGTCAGAAGCATCAGTAGATATATGAAAGGGAAGGGACCAACTGGGGCCCCTGAATATTGGTGCCACTGATATCTTTTCCTTCAAAGTTTCAAAGTCATGTTGACAACGTTAAGTCGATTGAAATTATGTATCTTCATGAGTAACTTGAAGATAGGTGTGGCTATTTTAGTGAAGTTTTCAATGAAACGTCTATAATAGCCTCCATGGCCAAGAAAGCTTCTTACTTCCTTCGGAGTTTTTGGAGGAGGAAAATTAACAATTATTTCTATCTTGGCAGGATCCACCTTGATACCTTGAAGAGAGACATGATGTCCCATAACTATGCCCTCAGTTAATAACATTTTACATTTTTCATGACTAAGGTCTAAGTTTGTTTCTTGGAACCGAATAAGAACTATTTCGAGGTTGTCAAGGGCTTCTTGGAAGGTATTACCATAAACTGTAAAATCATCCATATAAACTTCTACACAATCATGTATGAGGTCAGAAAAGATACCTAAGACTGCATGTTGGAAAGTGGCAGGTGCATTACATAGGCCAAATGGTAATACTCTTTAGGCATATGTCCCCCAAGAGCAATTAAAGGTTGTCTTGTCTTGATCTTCAGGTGCTATTAATATTTGGTTATATCCACTGTACCCATCAAGGAAGGAGAAGAATTGTTTCCCTGACAAGGTATCTAACACCTGGTCAATGAAAGGTAAGGGGAAGTAGTCCTTAACAGTGGCCTTGTTCAATTCTCGAAAGTCAACATAGATACGCCATTTCCCTGTAACTTTCTTTGGAACTACTACCAGAGGAGACACTCATTTACTGTTAGAAATTGGATAGATGAAACGATCATTAAGGAGTTTTTGTAATTATTCCTTAACTATATCCTTTAGGGCTGGATTCATTCTTCTATGGGGCTGCCTGACAGGAGTTATGTTTGAATTTGTGTGAATGTGGTGAATACAGGTATCTAGGTGAATACCCTTCCTATCGGTGTATTCCCATGCAAATGCTCCAGTTTGACTCTTGAGAACTTTTAGTAATTGTTTTTGCTGACTCTCATCTAAACCTGCATTTATATGTAAAAAAAATTTGGAACTAACCTCACAAGGTATGGTATAGGATCCTAGATTTTCTTCGATTGCGAAGACAAAGGGTGTACTTGTAAATGTTGATAGGCTCATGTTTTCTTGAAATTCGTCTCCAAAGATGTTGATGTATATGTAACTTCGAAATGTATTTCATATATGTATATTGTACTCCTATAGAGATGGTATTATTCCTCTATATGGAAGTGTTTGTATTCCTATAGAGATGTTATTATTCCTCTATACGGAAGTGTCATCATTTATATTGTAAGTGTCGTAACTTATACTTGATGGGTTATTAGACCACCTTGTTGGGGTCGGCCCTGTATAAGTCATATGGATCGAAGGGTTATTATACCACCCTATTGGGGGTCGGCCATGTGGGTCAAAGGGTTATTAGACCACCCTATTGGGGGTCAGCCCAGTCAGCATTATGCTATGTGGTTAAGTTAAGGCCGACCTAGTAAAGGTTATTAGGCAAGTCAAGTCAAGTATAAATAGAGATCGGGAGATCTCTATTTTATTATTCTATTCTCACACTCACTCTTTGAAGAGTGGAAAGCTTGTGGAGGAGGAGAAGCTGCTGCTAGGAGATGTCTATCTCTTATGCTTGGGTTGTATCATTTCTCTATCTATCTCTGAGGAATTTATTGGGGTTTTTCACCTTTATGGTTTTCCCCAAGTAAACCTTATGTCTCTTGTGTGCTTGCATTATTGTGTCCATGATTGATATACTGTAGATATGATGTAGATATGTTGTACATGTTATTCTCTCAGTTAAGATCCTGGATCGGATTGAAGTAAATTCTGAAAAATTAACATGGTATCAGAGCTAGCCTGAAAGAAGGCATGGTATGGCATGTATGACATTTGTTGGACTTGCGAAGCTAGGGCTTGATATAGCAAAAACCAGTCATCGTAGAACTTTCGCTATAAATACATTTTGGCAAGGTTTCAAGGTCCGAAAATCATATAAGGCAAAGCAAAGATCCCCATGTACCTTGTGTCCATAGGAAAACCTCTATTTCGTTGTACTTTGTGATTTATGATCTGTAAAATATAGGGTTTCTGCCTCTTCCAGATCTCATTCATAAACATGTGACCTTGGAAAAAAGGTCATAACTTGGGCTAGGAAGCTCCAAATGAAATTTAGTAAAATGTGACAGGTAGTACACAGACTGTACTTTCTTAGGTAACTGTTTCAAAGGCTGAAACGAAACCAATGACATGTGGCACACCGTACAAGTTCACTCTCCTGTTTTATCCCATAAACAGGTCACGTTGCGACACTTGGCATAACTCTCTCTCAGAGAATCCATTTGAGGTCAGACCTATGGGGTTGGAAAGATGACAGGTCAAGCTATCACAAGAAAATTTTCAGACCCTGTGGATCGAAAAATTCAGAGTTACACCAGAAAAAATCAGGTACATATTTCTGTCAAGACATAACTATTTTTTAGCACCTTCATTCATGGCTTCCGGAATTTAGGGTTTCAGAGAAAGTTGAAATTTTTGTAATCGGAGACCATGGATGGATGCTACTCATCAAAATAGAAATTTAGAGACCAAAATCAGATTTTTTGGTTGGGAAGAAGGCCGGACTTGATCAAACCCAATTTCGGGACTTTGATCGGAAAGATGGAAAATTAGGGCTTCTGCAAAAATTGGAATTTTGGAAATCTGTGACCACGGCTGGAAGCTCAAAAAAATCGAAGCTTAGAGATTTGAATAAAATATTTTGGTTGGGTGAAGCTCCGGGAAACTCAAACCCTAATTCAAGGTCCTCCCTAGTGAATCCGAAAATCTAAAAGGCAATTTCAGGCGGTGAAACTTTGCAGTTTTCAAATTCTGACTATACCAGCTTGATCAGCTCATCAAGGCGCATCTTTCTATGCTTTCAGAAGTTTGAAATTCAAAGTTTGAATTTTTAAGGTTTCTTTGACAAACCCTAATCCAGCTCCAGATCCAGTTTCTAGAAGTCAAGTGCATTGGGTTAATCCTAGAAGAAAATGGATTGGTCATAAGTGAAGAATTTCCTGTTTCAGAGGGAGATGAGGCTAAGGCCTTACATAACAATATTACAAGCAATCTCGACAGGTATGACTTATCTAGGTATGTTTCAAGATTTGTTCATGATTAAGTTTATGGTATATTTATCATCATATTATTACAGTTAGTACAACCAAACAAAGATAAGTATTTGAATTGTCATTTCTTGCATATTTGTTTGTTTAAATAATATTGTTCAATGATGTATATGCTCATGTTCCTAGACTTAGGGTGTGTATTATACATTGCATTAATGAACAATATACTACTAATGTGCATGTAATGGGTAAGTGGCCTATGGCACTGTACAACATTCCATTGCTACTTATCTAGAATGAAACCTCTTTGCTGACATGTTGGGAGTAGTGCAAACTCTTAACAATGTTCTGGTAGAGATTGAAAGGCATCTAGAAAGTTACGTGATATGGATAAATGTTGTATTGAAGCATTGGCTAAAATAATTGCATGATTGTATGACATATTTCTTTATGTGTAAGAATTTGTTTTGAAAACTATGAGATGTTTCTAATCATGCAATTTAACTTGTTTTGTAGGAAATATCGTATACCATCACCTACAAAAGAAGGACTACAACATTTGTTCCAGCAACAAAGATATCTATTGAAGATATTGAAGATATTGAAGATATTGAAAATATTGAAGTTCCTAGGATCTAGGATGAAGTAATGGAAGAATGCCATGATCCGTCGATCATGAAGAATGATGTTTGGGATGCAGTCCCAAGACCTGAAGGGAAGTCTATTGTGACTTCCAAATGGATCTATAAGATCAAGCATGCTGCAGGTGGCAACACAGAGACTTTTGCTCCTGTAGCTAGATCCACTTCCTTCAGATCTATACTTGCTCTGGCTGCAGTGATTAAATGGAAGATACACCAGATGGATTTCAAGACAGTCTTCTTGAATGGTGTAGTTGAAGAGGAAGTGTGTGTGGAGCAGCTGCTTGGTTTTGAGACACATGACGGGAAGTCATATATGTGCAAAACTTTGTATGGTAGGATAGATAGCTTTCTATCCAGTTTGGGCTTTACCAAGAGTAAAGCGGATTTCAACCTTTAATACAAGGTTGAAAAAGGAAATCTAGTGATAGTACTTTTGTATGCGGATAACTTGTTTGTTACAGGTGAGGATAGATTGATTGCCGACACAGAGCGGAATCTTGCTTCCGAGTTCAAGATGAAGAACTTGGGTATGATGCACTACTTTCTTGGTATGGAGGTGTGGCAGAGTGCAGATGGGATCTTCCTTGCACAAGGGAAGTATACAGTAGAGATCCTGAAGAGGTTCGGGATGATGGACTACGAGGCTATGGCATCGAACCTGAAGCTTTTGTATGATGCTTCATCTGAACTGGTTGATGTCACTATGTATCGTCAGATGATTGGGTCCTCTATGTACCTGATGAACATGAGACCAGATATCTGCTTTGTGGTGAACACATTGAGTCAGTTCCTGACAGATCCCAGAGGTGTTCACCTAGTTGTTGTAAAGCATATTCTGAGGTACTTGAAGGGTATGGTCGACTATGGGATCAAGTATGATGTGAATCAAAAGTTTAACTTGCAGGGTTATGTTGATTTGGACTGGGCAGGCAGTGATGTAGATAGGAAGAGCAGTTCTAGGTGCTACTTCAGTATGGGATCAGGTGTGATCTCTTGGTTTAGCAGGAAGCAATCCTGCGTAGCACTGAGTATAGCCGAAGCAGAGTATGTTGTGATGGATGAGCAGGTTGTAGATGTATTGAACAAGCCGTTGGCCAGAGTGCAATTTGAGTACTTCAGAGAGAGGCTTGGTGCACTTCAGATCGAGGTTCCTTCCAAAGGGAAGTGATTAGTCTGGAAGATGCAGATGCACATGAGCTTTTTTGACATGGTTGATGTGTTCTCCCATGGTTGTGATATAATTGCTGAGCCATTCTCACATGGTGGTAGATGTGTTATCCCATGGTGTACATGTAAGGGCTAAAGCCATTTTTTTCACATGGTGGTAGATGTGTTCTCCCATGGTGAAAAAGTAAGGGCTAGAGCCTTCCCTGAATGGTGGTAGATTTGTTCTCCCACGTCGGTGGTGTAAGTGCTGGATGATGTGCATCTGGGTTGTACTTCGTGGACGATGAGATGATCTGAAGAGGAGGATGCTATGATGATCAGGAGGATCATGGATGATGAGCATCAGGACGATGCTCCAGTTACTTCTCTATATACGTATATGCATCATGTTGGATGCTTGTTATGATCAGTTGGATCATGTATGTTGTATGCATCATGGTGGATGCTTGTTATGATCAGTTGGATCATTTATGTATGTACACATCATGTTGGATGCTAGATATGATCAGTTGGATCATGCATATGTATATGCATCATGTTGGATGCTTGGACTATGTATCTGTGTATGTATCAGGTGGATACATTGTATGATCAGGTAGATCATGTATGTTGATATGTGTCAGGATGATTAGGTGGATCATGTATTTGTAGATGTATCAGGTGGATACATTGTATGTTTAGATAGATCATGGATGATGATATGTATCAGGCAGATACTATGTATGCATCAGGTGGATGCATTGTATGATCAGGATGATCATGGATGACGAGCTTCAGGATGTCGATCCAGATGACATGCATTAGGACGATGCAGTGTTGATGATCAGGATGATCATGTGTACATCAAGATGATGTATGGTGAGTATTAGGTTGATACTTTGTGGCCATGGACAGGTTGTGCAAAGGAAATCCTAGATTTGTTCTAGGTCACATCCAATATGTAAAAGGAATAGCACTGTGTATCACATGTAAGACCTAGGAGATCCGATAGGTTGGGTTGTGTGCCTGTAATAAGTCCTGGGATACTCTTTTGAGAGCTTGTGATAGTGGACCACATGTAAGACCTGGGAGATCAGATAGGTTGGGCTGTGTGCCCGTAATAAGTCCTAGGATTCTCTTTCGAGGGTTTGTGGTGGGCTGCTACATGTAAGACCTGGGAGATCCGATAGGTTGGGCTGTGTGCCCGTAATAAGTCCTGCGATGCTCTTTCGAGGGTTTGTAGAAGAGGTCACATGTAATCAGTCCTGGAGATCTTTCTAGTCGTGCTTAGGCACATAAATGTTCCTGGGATGCTCTTTAGAGTTCTTGTCAGTCATTCTATGCACATAAACGTTCCTGGGACACTCTTTTAAGGTTTTGTGATAGTCACATGTAATAAGTCCTGGAGATCTGGATAGGATTAAAAAGGCCTTATATGCTCTTTAGGGTTCTTGCTAGTCAAGAGACTCTTTTAAGGTTTTATGACGCACGTAATAAGTCCTGAGGATTCCACAGTATGGCCAGTTGTAGCTAGGGTTTTACCCCTAGCTTGTGCAAATGAGCACCTACTAAGGAGAATGGACTCCTTAGTAGCAGTTCAGTAAATGTAAATGATTAAGCTAAAACAGAAATAAAAACTTACTCTAAAACATGCGCATGAAAAATAAAGAACAATTTGTAAACAAGGGTTTTGTATTAATATTACCTTCAATGTGAAGGTTGATGAAGCTCCTTGCAATGCCCAAGAGGGTTGCTCCAAGCTCCAATGAGCTCCTTCTCTTTCTCCAATGGTGGGGATGGGCCAAAAGAGGCTCTCAAGGTGAAAGTAGTTCAATGGTGAACTAGGGTTTCGAGAGAGATTTTGGCAGAGTAAGGGTATACTTGATTGTGGATATGGAATAAGGGATCTCCATCACCTATTTATAGTTTTTGGTGGTGGAGTGCTGACCCATGGTTTTGGGAAACACATGGTTTAGGGCAGCTGTATAGGGTTTTTTCCTCATTTTCCTCATTATTTTATATTTTTTATTCCCTTTTTAGGGGATTTTTGCTATTTTTGGAGGAAAAGGGGGTTTTTTAGCCTTTTTGAGGCTATTTTGATGGTTTTGTGGCCTTTTGGAGGCATTTTAGGCCCTTTGGAGGCTTTTTAATGGGATTTTTTGGGATTTTAAGGGAAATATGGTAGGAAATGGACAAATGAGCCATATAATGTGGTAGATGAGGTAGTGAACACTTTTTGGGTGTTAACAGATTGCCCCCTGATGTGCGAGGGCAGGAGCTCATCGTATGGCCGATGGACATCATAAGTCATGAATGGTTTTCCTGGGATGTGGAGAGAAGAGAAGAAACAAACTGAAGCCCGGAACAACGATCCCGAACAACTGCAAGAACTGAAAGTACATAACCTCAATAATGGATGAGGAATTATCTGATCATATGGACGAGGCAGGCATTCCCATGCTCATATCAGGATATAACATAATAATAACAATGGGGTCCAAAAAATGGGGACCTGAAATATACATGACCTCAAAAACCGAATGAGGAATAATCTCAATATATGGACGAGATGGGCATACCCATGCTCGTATCAAGATACATAAACAGAACTGTGAGGCCCGAAAAGGGGGACCTGTAAGATACATAGATAACCACTGTGTACATAATATGTGTCAAAAGGAAACACAAAGCTGGGACATACTGCTGGGAGGACTCTGTGTAAACTGAAGAACTAGTGCACTGGAATATCAACAGTGCTGCTGACTGGGGTACCAGAGGAACTGATGAGCTGCTGGATCATAATGACTGGGGACCATAACCTCGATGGTACATTGAGCTGGAACTGAAATGGGTACTCAAGGAAGCATGTAACTGGATGGCTTTCGACTACAAACGCCAACGCAGCCCGGACATCCACAGGAACATATAACTGGGTGTTCCGAAGTGACTCACCAATGTGCTAGAGTCGGGGGAAATACGGGGTCTTCGACACATAATGTAAAGGATGTAACCCTACGCGATTCTCGACGATGCGATCAAGGTGCTGAAGTCGAGCATGTGAGAAACAACCACTCGGAGAGGCAATGATGACTCCTCTCAGAACGGTCCGTAGGCACCTACCACAGATGGTGATAAGTCCAAGGCATAGGGACCTCTTGGCCTATCCTCTGGAAGAGAGGGGTTGTCGTCGACAGAGGGATACCTGCAACTATCAAGGTAATGATGTTTCCTTGACAGAAGCACGAGGTGGAGAACCGAAATGTGATAGTACTGGTGGCAGGACTGACAAATTGTGGGGGGACAACTGGGCAAGTAGAGTGGGTGGACTCAAACTTCCTTTGTTCAGAGTATGATAATGGGCATGATCTGGCAGCATATGAAACTGACTGAGGGGAAAGGGATCATAGCTGTAATGGATCGGGGAGGGTGACTGGTCTAAGGGAGACTCTAGCTGATATAAAATGGCAAAATACTGCAGAATACTCTGAACAAAGGCGACCTGATTGGGGGTGCTGCCGAGATGATTGATCGTAGTGCCAGGAGGCACGGGTGGGGACTTCTTCATGGGTTAAGAAACTAGAAGAAGTTTGTGTAAAATGATACTGTTGTGTGGATTTTACGAGCCCAGGATAGTTCATGCTCGTGGTCGCTTTCAATTTTAAGGAGTCTGAAAGCGATAAGAAGACTCTGAAGTGATGGAATGGTTTGTCGTGTGGATTTTACGAGCCCAGGATAGTTCATGCTCGTGGTTGCTTTCAATTTTAGAGAGTCTGAAAGCAAATAAGAAGACTCTAGGGGGTTTCTTTTTCGTAGATTTAGTCTCCAAGGCCCAAAGAAGCATAAAAGGATGCAATGAAGAACTCTTCTAGCCGGTGTGACTAGAGTATTCCTTTTTTGTAATTAGTCTACCAGGTCCGGAAAAGGGTTAAACTTATACCAGATAGACACCCTTTCAGGTACTTTAACGAGCATGAAAGGAAGCAATATTGCTCGGCGATCTTTTCATTCTTTTAGGAGTCAGAAAAGAGCTTAACGGAAACTCCCGAAGTGCCTTTTTCGTAAAGGACTTGTCCGGTTCGAAAAAGGGATAAAATTATACCGAAGAAAAGGAATGGCCAGGCAAGGAGGAAGTGTTCAATCAAGGACCAGTAATGATGACCAAGAACGAGGGTAGGGGGGAACACTGGTGGGCCTCCTTGCGGGGTGAATGGAATGGTGGCAAAATAATGAGACATTTGCAGTATGACAGGAGTGAATGGCTCATGTAAAAATGTGGAACAATCCGATAGCGACCGATGTGGCACGCAAACCGAGGCAGCAAGGTGTCGAGACACAATGTTGAAATTGTACCAAGTGAGAGCGAGAAATGATCTCAAGCATCATCACGAGCTCGAAAAAATGAATCCGACGATATAAAGGGTGTCAAAAAAACGGGGAACGGCCGATGTGGCAAGCACACCGAGGCGACGAGGGCGTTTCGGAAAAATACCCAAAAAATCGGGGGGTGAGAGCGAGAAATGATCTCAAGCATCATCACCGTCTCAGAAAAATGAATCCGATGAGATAAAATATGTGAAAAACGGAGAACGACCAATGTGGCACGCAAACCAAGGCGACTAGTGGCGTCTGAAAAAATGGGCAAAAAATGACGGGGTAAAAATGATGCAACGAGGTGACCATCATGAAGGTCGCATCGTGCTGATTCCAGTGGTGGAAATGGTTCGAAAAACGGACTCCGTATGGGGTCAGAATGGTCGTAACAAGAAAAAGTCAACTGACTATAAATAGTGGTGGGTCCAACATGACATGTGTCATTTGTACGGTTTGACTTTGACTTGTGATCAGAGTGGACCAGAGCTTAGGTGGCATTTCAAGACGATCCGATCGGCCGATTTCAGATCTGGGAGATACAAGTATTCCGTCAAACTCATACCTGTATGTTTTTTATGGTCGGGGGTTGGGTAGTGGGTCCCAGGGCTTATTTGTACGGTCCATGTGGGGTGGACCGCGGGTTAGGGGGTCGAAACCGCGGTTGGCGACCGCGAGTTTCATGGTGAACCATGCGGTTGGTGACCGCGTGTTTCCTGGATGGATACGCGGTCTAGTACCGCGAGTTCCAAGGAGGAACACGCGGTGCCAAACCGCGAGGTTAGGGATGACAGGCGCGGTTAAGCACCGCGACTATAGGCCTAACAACCGTGGTCGGAAACCGCGGCAGGAAGCCCGAAAGCCGCGGTTTTGGGCCGAGCTATGAGGGTCTTCCGGGAGAGGGAAAAGTACTTATTTAGTTGACATGAGTCTGATGAGTCTATTTTGTGTGATTGATAGGATGCCGCAGGTGCTCTAGAGAGAGCGAGAGATCCCTGATGAGATCATGGCTGTGATCCAGGGGGATCGCCATGTGCGATCTGTGTTGGGACTGTGTGAACTAATGAAGTTCGCACATATACCCATGATATGGTCAGCAGCATTGCTGCTGAACCGGCTGATCAGCTTCTAGGAGCCGGACATACAGGCTTTTCAGGTACAGGGTGAGAGGGTGGACCTCACCCTGACCGATGTATACTTTCTGACGGGGTTGCCCTGTCTAGGAAGGGTAGCAGACACACAACCACGGGTTGCCGCGGACGTCCACATGTAGGACATGTTGGAGAGATACTGTGGTCTTGAGGTGAGGGTGCATAGGAATGCACTCTTGGTGAGGGACCTACAGGAGCCAGCAGTGCAGGCCATGGCAGCATGTGTGGTCCGGGTATTGGGGTCCCAGTCACTTGAGAAGGTGTCTGGGGGTCAGATGCAGATGATAGAGCACGTACTGGATGGGGTGTACTATGCATGGGGCCAGATGTTCCTGACCTGCGTTCAGCGGCAGCTGACGGCAGCGAAGGAAGCTGGCAAGGGATTTTGTTTTGGTTCCTTCTTGTGTGCCTTCTTTATGGAGAGGGTACCCACACTGCGGCCACGGGTGCCGATCAGGGCAGGAGGTATGAGGGAGCGGCGGATGGTGCGGTGGGGCGAGATGATGCGCCGCCGTGGTGGCGGCGACGTGGGCAGGTATTTTACGCAGGAGTTGTACCTGCATTGGCTCCAGATACCATTGACACTGGACGACTTCCCGTATCGGGACATGGACTTCACGGGAGATCCGGAGGCGCCACGAGCACCAGGACAGGCATGGGGTCCCGACGGTACGTATGTGTGTTTACTTGTATGTTATGTATGTCAAGTTTTATTTATATGATAATAGAGTGATATACTGTGACTGACATATGGGTGATCTTGCAGATGTGGGCCTGAGGCCACCTCCAGGACATGTGGCATGGAGGGGTATTGTGGCCGTCCCAGCTCTGCCTAGGCGAGGTGAGGTCCGTCGCCGTGATGCGGAGGGGACACTGGAGTTGGTGCGGGCCCTACTAGATCGGTTGTTGATAGGGGTGACCAACGAGGGATGGCGGGATGTCGATCCTGATGTAGTTTAGGATTGCATGAGGGTACCCCGAGAGTTCAGATCCATCGCGATCCGGGTGGCGATCTTGGTGGATCGGGTACGAGCACAGGAGGCCGGAGGAGATGAGGACTTGCCGGAGGAGGAGCAAGGGGAGGACTCAGAGGCAGCCGATGCAAGCAGTGATGCAGGATACGACTCCCATTAGGGAGTGCAGGGGACTCCCCCCGATTTTTGTAGCTACGGCATGTATGTTGATGAGGCTGTTAGGGATGTATAGCCATTTTTTGTATAGCTGAGTACAGGGGTACTCAGGACATGTATAGCACTGAACATGTATATTTTTTGATATATATATATATGCACGTGGATGCACCTTTTTGTATGATGTTGTTTTATTTGTACGCACGTGGATGCGCTTTATGAGTTGTGATATGTTTACATTGCACGTGGATGCAAGTAGGTTAGGATGTTAGGCACGTGGATGCCCCTTGTGTATTTTATGTGATGCGACATGATATATGTATGTTTAGGCACATGGATGCCCCTATGGATATGAATGTGGTGTATGTACATGGATGCAAATGTGGATATGATGCAATCTTTTTGGGTTTTTATATATTTTTATGAGATGCTATGGGATGATGATGCATGATGTTACATGGTGTGATTGATATGCCAATCTAGGATGTTGTTGGCCATTTGGTCTGCGACACTATTTTGGGCTCTGGGGACATGTGTGAATGTGATGGATTCAAACTGTTGGCTGAGTTGTTTTGCGCGCAGGAATTTTCTAAAAAGGCAGGGATCACGCACCTGGTAGCAGTTGTTGAGCTGGGAGACAAGTAGCTGGGAGTCAAGGAACACATGAAGGTGACATATGCCCATTTGGAGGGCGGCAGTCAAGAGACCGGTCATAGCATCATACTCCGCCTGGTTATTGGTAGCAGCGCCTATACATATTCCGTCAAGGTGAATCATCTCATTGGAAGGGGAGTACAAGACCCATGCTGCAGAAGCCAGGTTGGGAGACCAGTGGCTTGCGCCATCAGCGAAGCCAGTGTAACAAGGTGGAAGATGGTCCATCTGTAATCATGCAGAAATGATGAATGTAAGATGATGGTAAAAAAGTGAAAAACAAAAAGATAGCAATCTGTACAATGCGGACCAACGAGGTCGCGGTGTCATTTATGGGTAAAAACGCTTAAGATACAACCCATTACAGGGGTTGCGCAAAGGATGGCCTTCAGAGTCGGCTAAGATGTATGCCCCCTTGCCGAGGCATGTCTGTACAATGTAAGGGCCTTTCCACATGGATTCAAACTTCCCTTTACCGGTTTTGTCGTGGGCTTGGTCATATGCAAGGACAAGGTCCCCTTCGTGGAAAGTTCGAGGGTGAACATGTTTATCATAACCAGCTTTGGAGCGGTTTTTGGCAGCTTCGATGTTCTGAAGAGTGGCACGACGGTCTTCATCAGCTTGTTCGAGTTGCAGCAAACGCTGCTCGAGGGGGGAGGTGTCAAGGAGAAGCTCAATGGCGATCTGTAAGGTAGGAATCTGACACTCGATGGGGAGGACAGACTCTACACCGTGAACTAGATGAAATGGTGTAAAACCAGTGGCGGTCTTAGTGGATGTGCGGTAAGCCCATAAGGCAGGGAACAACGTGTGGTGCCAATTGGACTTATGCTTGTCAACCGTTCGTTGGATGATAGTTTTGAGAATTTTATTAATGGCCTCTACTTGACCGTTCCCTTGGGGGTAGTAAGCAGAGGAAAATTGGTGTTCAAATTTGAGGAGGGTGGATAACTCATGCGAGACAGCATCTTCGAAGTGTGAACCATGGTCAGAGACTAACTGCTTAGGAACCCCGAATCGAGCGATGACATGGTTGAAAAAGAAGCGGGAAGCAGTGTCGGTGGTACAATTGAAGGTAGGCATGGCTTCCGCCCATTTGGTGAAGTAATCAACAACGACAATAATATATTTGTGGCCGTTGGCAGACTGGGGTCTACATTCCATGAAGTCTATCGCCCACTTACAAAAGGGACCAACGGTGACGACTGGGTGTAATGGAGCAGGAGATGTCCGGGCCTTGGGGGCAAAAAGTTGGCAGTTATGGCAGTGTTTGACCGCAGTGATGCAGTCGGTGAAAAGTGTGGGCCAGAAGTATCCGGCGCGGATGACCTTTTGGGCGGTGGCCATCCCTGAGAAATGGCCTCCGCAGGCACCGCTATGACAGTCATTAAGGACGTGTTCAGCTTCCGCGTGTGTAAGGAAACGACGAAGAATTGTGTCAACCTCGCACCGGTAAAGGACATCGCCTAAGAGGATATATTGAGAGGCCTGGTGACGGATGCGACGGCGTCCATTACGGGTAACTTTGGGTCTGAACTTTTGCGTGCGCAGGTATAACAAGATATCACCGTACCATGGGTCATCGGACGAGATAGTGAACAGGTGATTGTCGGGTAACTCATCGGAGATTGGTTGGGCCGGGAGAAGGGAAGGGAGATCAGTAATGAGCTGGGCAACCGCGAGGGCTTTAGTGCTCTTAGGTGTTTTGAAGGTAAGGTCATATTCCTGGAGGATAATGACCCATTTAGCAACACGACCTTGCAGGAGCCGCCGGTTGAGAAGATATACCATGGGGTTAGAGTCGGCGACGACTGTGGTATGACTCATTAAGATATAGTGTCGCAATTTTTGGACGGAAAAGACAACTGCTAGGGAAAGTCTCTCCTCATATGGGTAACGTAGGGGTGGACCAGACAAGGTCTGGCTGACATAGTAAATGACGTGCTCCTGGTGAAAAGCGTCTTCTTGAACTAAGACTCCAGATACGG
Organism: Larix kaempferi; assembly: GCA_027924585.1. NCBI lineage: Eukaryota > Viridiplantae > Streptophyta > Pinopsida > Pinales > Pinaceae > Larix > Larix kaempferi. The sequence continues at coordinate 37,677,386 of BSBM01000632.1, forward strand.
CATGCTCGGATGCCGAAACGTAAAGGATGAAGTCTTGTGTGAAATCCGGAGGGGAAATCAGAGGAGCTTGTGTGAGAGCCTTCTTGAGGGATTCGAATGCAGCTTCTGCTTGCTCATCCCAGAAGAAGGGTATGTGGGTACCGAGCAGGCGCAAGAAACCGTGAACGGTAGTGGCGTAATCAGGAATAAAACGTCGAAGGAAATTGGATCGCCCCTGCAAACTTTGGAGCTGCCGGAGCATGCGAGGAGAGGGAAGGTCTAATATGGCTTGGACTTTTAGAGGGTCAACAGTAATTCCTTTCTGGGAAACAATGAAACCCAACAATCGGCCTGCAGGAACGAAAAAAACACACTTGTGTGGGTTCAAGCGGATTTGGTATTTGCGACAATGCAGAAAAACTTGCCGAAGGTCGTTAAGGTGGTCTGATCATTTCTGGGAACGAGCTGTAAGGTCATCAAGGTAGACTAACAGGATATGGACCAAGTCGTGAAAGCAATAGGTCATGGCCCGCTGGAAAGTGGCACCAGCATTTTTGAGGCCGAAAGGCATGACGCGATAGGCAAAGGTGCCCCATGGGGTAGTAAAGGCAGTTTTGTACTGGTCTTCCTTACGGATCTGAATCTAGTTGTATCCGGAAAAACCATCCATGAAGGAGAGGACTTCATGCCCCGCACACGCATCGATGAGCTGGTCAATAAATGGCGTGGGGAAATTGTCCTTGGGACAAGCGCGGTTTAAATCGCGGAAGTCAATGCATACTCGAATGGTGCCTTGTTTTTTGTTAACGGGAACGGGATTTGAAACCCAAGTGGTATAGGAAATAGGATAAATGAACCCTGCCTTGCGCAGCTTCTCAATCTCGGCTTTGACAGCTGGGAGCTTTGAGGGATGAATGGGGCGCTGTTTCTGATGGACGGGGGGTACATCAGGCCATGTGTCAATGTGGTGTTCGATAATGGCGGGGTCAAGACCAGGCATTTCAGTATAGGACCAGGCAAAGACATCACGGAATTCTCTGAAAAGGTTTATGTAGTCCTCAATCTCTTGTTTACTGCAGAATGCTCCTAAAGTGATGAGTTCAGGGGCACGTCCTGGGGCAGCAATATCAACTTGGATGATGGGTGAGATGTTGGCCATGTTACCTTCCTCGAAGGCGTCAGGAGTAGGAATAGGGTCCTTGAACCAGTCGACCTTAGTGGGAAGGAAGTCTTTGGATTCAACCGCAAATTGGGTAGCGGTGCTAGAGGAAGATGCTTCTGGGATGAAGTAGGAACGGTGGTGCATGTCATCCCAGGGATAATCCGGGGTAGTCAGGGCCTCAAGAACTTCCTCATCAGTACGGAAAGTTTGCGTCGTCAAATCGGTTGACGAGGGGGTAGTGGTTGAAGAGATCATATAGATGATATTAACTTCTCCAGAAGGGGGAGAGACCGGGGGGTAGATCTCCTCAATGGTGGGTGGTGCCATCTCAAGATCCAGATTGTTCATCTCATAAAGAGCCGCTCTGTAATTCGGGATATCGGGACAATTATGGGAATAATGCCCGTAAATACCGCATATGGCGCAGGGGTGGTTGGTACGCAGGGACTTATCTTTAGGCTTGGGAGTGGGGTTTAGTTCGACAGTTGGGATGTTGGGGTCATCGTTGAGCATCTGCATGTGCTTCTGCAACGCTGGTAACTGTGGGCATTGGTGGGTTGCATGGCCCAACTCGTCACACAACGAGCATTTGGGAGGAGCACGAAACATTGGAGGGTTTTTGACTGTCTTGGGAGGTGGTACAGCAGTGTAAGGTTGTGGACCTCTGCCCCCAGTGGGTTTGGGAGTAGGAGGGGGAGTCATGGAGGACGAAGGGGTAGAGATACCGGGAGGTGGCTGAGTGGTAGTAGCCATGGGTTGCACCGGTTGGAGGACGACGTCTGGTGTCGGCGGGCGAACGGGAGGCGAAAGACACCATACGGGTAATCCCAAAGTTAACCCAGGGAGACTAAGGGTAGCCATGACCGGGGCGCTTACTACTCCCGATGGAGGGACTAGGAAGGGGATCGTATGGATAGGTGTAACACCAATGTGGCTAGGTACCAATGGTGGTTTTGGCAACAAGGGTGGTTGATTGTTAGGTGGTTGGTTGTTGTGGGACAAGGTACATAAGTCAGACACTTCCGTGTGGGATGATGGAGGCGGAATAGATTGAAAGGTGGAAGTCAACGGCGCGTCTGAGTAGACTCCAGGCCCCGTGGAGGAAACAAACGAGGTGGTGGCATGAGAAACAGGTTGTTCAACCATGGGGAGAACATTTTCAGGTGCCGCGGGAGCACTGGGATCATAGTAGGTGAGCTGGTCAACCTTAACCACGCGTCCCTCATGGGGGAACATCATGGTGCGAAAGACGAAAGAGACAACCACCCGCATGGCATACATGTAGCTGCGGCCAAGTAAAAGGTTATAATCCAATTGAGCATTGATTACCTCAATGTCAATGAGTACAGTTTTGCCACCTAACTGGACGGGGACATTGGCTAGGAGGCCTTGGGGCTGAGCCGAACGACCGTCGTAGGCGCGTAATGCAGTGGTGGACTGCTGGAGAGTGGGGGATCCCAACTTCTGCCACACGAATGTAGACATGACGCATGTGGAGGCACCTTCATCGATGATGCATCGATGGATGACAAGATTTTGAATGGAAACAGAAACTTGGAATGCTAGGGTGGAAGGCAGGCGAGGTTCAGACTGGTCTAAATCAAATGCCATCAAATTCGAATCATTTGGGTCAATCCCCCCAATGGCGGAGAGTAAAGTCTTGCGCTGGGAAGGGCAGTTCTTCAATAATTCTAATGCAGACATGGCTGTGGGAGATTGGGCTAGGTCGTCTACAATGTTGTAGTTTGACGCAGCGCGCGCATTGGGGTTATTGTTGATACGACGAAGTGGGAAACGAGGGGCTTTGGGAGCGCCATCTAGTGGAGGTGGAGGAATACGTAACGCTTGATCTGTGGGATGGTCGTTGGTGGGTTTATCAGTGGGAGGTGCTTCAGTGGTGGAGCCATATTGGTTTCGACGGGTCTGAAGGTTGACGTCAGTGGATGACATCATCAACAAGTGGTGGGTTCCTGAGTCAAACATGGGTTGATCAGGAGCAGCGTACGTGATCTGCTGTTGGGGTTGCACATTGGCTTGAGGGGGAGCCAACGGCTGAGTGTTCACGATTCCTTGGGTTGGTAATGGGTTTTGCAGCACCAAAGGTGGCTGCTGAGGTTGAGGTTGGTTAGGAGGCGCCTGAGGAGCTGCCTGCCCTTGGCGGTGGGCATCGTCAACCCAGAGCTGTCGAGCTCGCTCTAAGTGTGGGCAAGCATGCGTGTAGTGTCCATAGACCCCGCAAATAGAACAAGGGTGGTTCGTTCGCAAATTGGGGTTTTTAGCCTGCTTGGGCGGGCGATCAGGGTTTTGATTAGCGGGGGCCGCATTGTCGTTGTCGGGGGGATTAGCCGGTTGACCAGCTTGGTCTGCAGGTTGGTTGTTCCCACGATTACGGACTTTGCCGCGGTTCTGTTGGCCCTGGTTACGTGGGTTGTTCTGGTTTTGCTGCGGGTTTTGTTGGGCGTAAACTTGCCCTTGGGCAGCAGGGGGATTTTGAGGTTGCGCAGGTGCAGGAGCAGGCTGCGGGGGATGATATGTAGGTTGAGGCTGAGCAGGTGCAGCAACTTGAGGGGGTTGCTGATATGGCTGCGGAGCAGGTTGTGGGTTTGCCGCAGGGGCTGCCTGTGGCGGATAATAAGCGGGTTGGGCTTGTGAGGGCGCAGGAGCTGGGGTAGCCTGCTGATGGTAGTAAGGCGGAGGTGCGACTCGGGGGGCATAAGCGGGAGTCGCATGACCGAAACACTAAGGAGGACATGAGGGTCCATGGTGATGGTGATGTGTCATGGGAGCATACGAGTTGGTTGCTCCAGACTGTGAGATAGCCCGCGAAAGGTCAGGGCAAGGGGAAGGACGTGTAATAGAAAATGGTTGGGGATGCGAAGAAACACGACCAATGATACCATCTGCGGCGTGGGATGCCCCCGGTGCATCATGCTGGGAGGACTCGCCTCAAGGGGCGTCAAGTATAATGGTATAAAGGTAACCCGACTGGGCGTAAATGAGGTCGAACTGTTGGTCCTTAAGGATGGCCTCTTCTTCAGACTGGGGTCTTTCTGATGCCACATCCTTAGCAATAACCAGGAGAAGGGATTTGAGGAACCAATCTAGGAAGATACGGTCGTCTAGTTTGATCTTGCATAAGCTACGCCGTCGACGCCACTCATGGATGTGGTCCGTGATATGGGTAGCCGTATTTTGTCTGCAGGATAGGAGGATCTCAACGCCCGCATCATAGCGGACAGGCAGCTGGAAGAACTGCAGGAAGGTCGAGGCAAGGGAAGCAAAGGTGGCATGGGTCCCATGAGGTTGCTCGATATACCACTTGGCTGCAGAGCCAGTGAAGGTGCGCTGTAAGAGACGGAGGCGAACAGAGTCATCCACTATGGAGTTAGAGGAACACCATAGGTGGAAAGACATGATATGGTTTTGTGGGTCCTCACCAGCCTCGCCCTCGAACTTAGGGATGTCAGAGGGGAGCTTGGTAGGCATATGAGGCCACGTAGGGTCGTGTCGAATAGGATCGTTGGTCAATCTGGCCAGGTCAGGTAGGTTGAGGCTAGCCATGAATGGCAAACTGGAAGAAGGATGTGACACAGTAGTGGGTTGGACCAAGTTGGGGCCAACGCCCCCAAGTGGAGGGACAGGATTTGGGATGGTGCCCCCAAGTGGGGGAACTAAGGTGGTGGAGGATGGTCCGGCACCACCATGGGTAGTGTGAGCAACTGATGTAGTGGGGATAGGGATTCCTGCTGCGGGAATAGGTATCGTGAGGGGAACGGTAGATGGGGGTCCCATGGAGGGCATACCCAAAACAGGTGTAGTAACTGGTGTAGTGGTGGATGTGCCACCAATGGTCCCTATAACAAAAGGAGTGGAAGTCGTGCCAGCCATGGGGCTAGTAGGGGCAGTGTAAATAGGGTTCTCAGACTCTTCGTCAGAGTCGGAGGTAAAGTAAGGAGCGTCAATATCTGGTGACGGAGTCCTATGTCGCTGACGAGTGGAGTCAAGTGACAAGGCTCTAGATCTGTGATGAGTGGTATCAACGGATGATGATCGAAATCTATGACGGGTGGTGTCAAGAGAACCGTGCTGTGGGGGCTCGCCCCTGAGGCGCTGAGAATGTCTCAGGGACTCAATGGTGACAGATGGTGTCAAATCTATGTGGGTTGAGGTGAGTATAAAAACAGCTCAAAAAATCCTAATGCAACCGAGTGTGCAGAAGGAGAGCTCAAAAACAAGGCACTCAGGCCAACAACCAACTCAAAACACCCACTGCAACAGCTGTGCTACAATGGGTGGAGTATCAACAAAGATGGTCAGAATACCAACAAGCAGCAAGTTTCCTAAAAATAAAAAATGGTGGACTCACTAGACCAAAGGGAGGTACAGGAGCATGCAAACACCTAACTAAAAGTATTCTGACTCAACTAAACATATCCTCTGCAAGGTGATGAAATCCAAGTCAGACAATATGAGTAGAAAAGCCAAGTGGCTATGATATCCCCCTACCGGGAGGGACACTGGGTAGTCAATCCTAGAAGAATGGCAACTAAGATACCCCGTTCATGACATGTCCAGAAAGGTGAATCTGTCGTTTAGTCCGTTTACCGCAATACCCCTATACAGGGATATCCCGCGAACCGCGAAAGGTAGCCCTTCGGTTACTGAATGGAATGCGGTATTCCACTCAGGCCTCCGGAACTAGTCTCCCGACTTCAACCCTCCTAAGGGAGAGGCCCTCTGATAAACTGGTCATGACCGTGCCAAAAAGTACTAGGGGATTTTGGTTCCCTATTTGGACAACAACTATGTCTCAAGTGGAGTCGCCAAAACTGTAGCTAGGGTTTTACCCCTAGCTTGTGCAAATGAGCACCTACTAAGGAGAATGGACTCCTTAGTAGCAGTTCAGTAAATGTAAATGATTAAGCTAAAACAGAAATAAAAACTTACTCTAAAACATGCGCATGAAAAATAAAGAACAATTTGTAAACAAGGGTTTTGTATTAATATTACCTTCAATGTGAAGGTTGATGAAGCTCCTTGCAATGTCCAAGAGGGTTGCTCCAAGCTCCAATGAGCTCCTTCTCTTTCTCCAATGGTGGGGATGGGCCAAAAGATGCTCTCAAGGTGAAAGTAGTTCAATGGTGAACTAGGGTTTCGAGAGAGATTTTGGCAGAGTAAGGGTATACTTGATTGTGGATATGGAATAAGGGATCTCCATCACCTATTTATAGTTTTTGGTGGTGGAGTGCTGACCCATGGTTTTGGGAAACACATGGTTTAGGGCAGCTGTATAGGGTTTTTTCCTCATTTTCCTCATTATTTTATATTTTTTATTCCCTTTTTAGGGGATTTTTGCTATTTTTGGAGGAAAAGGGGGGTTTTAGCCTTTTTGAGGCTATTTTGATGGTTTTGTGGCATTTTGGAGGCATTTTAGGCCCTTTGGAGGCTTTTTAATGGGATTTTTTGGGATTTTAAGGGAAATATGGTAGGAAAATGGACAAATGAGCCATATAATGTGGTAGATGAGGTAGTGAACACTTTTTGGGTGTTAACACCAGTGATGATGAAGACCTACAGGTGGTGGGCCTACATCTAGTATGAAAAAGGACTGGCTCTGTAGAACTTCCTATGACGAGTAGATTTAGAGATTGATTGAGATAGCAGCAACAGTGACGATGACGATGATTCAAGGACGATGCATCGATGACGATGATCTAGAGAAGAAGACTTGTGCTAGAAGACCTGTGTTGAGAAATACCTTCCTAGTTAAGAGGGAGTGTTGATGTATATGTAACTTGGGAATGTATTTCATATATGTATATTGTACTCCTATAGATATGGTATTATTCCTCTATATGGAAGTGTTTGTATTACTATAGAGATGTTATTATTCCTCTATACGGAATTGTCGTCATTTATAGTGTAAGTGTCGTAACTTATACTTGATGGGTTATTAGACTACCTTGTTGGGGTCGGACCTGTATAAGTCATGTGGGTCAAATGGTTATTAGACTACCCTACTGGGGGTCATCCATGTGGGTCAAAGGGTTATTAGACCACCCTATTGGGGGTCGGTCCAGTCAACATTATGTTATGTGGTTAAGTTAAGGCCGGCCTAGTAAAGGTTATTAGGCAAATCAAGTCAAGTATAAATAGAGATCGGGAGATATCTATTTTATTATTCTATTCTCACACTCACTCTTTTGAGAGTGGCGCACTTGTGGAGGAGGAGAAGCTACTGCTAGGAGATGTCTATCTCTATGCTTGGGTTGTATCATTGCTCTATCTATCTCTGAGGAAGTTATTGGGGTTTTTCACCTTTATGGTTTTCCCCAAGTAAACCTTGTGTCTCTTGTGTGATTGCATTATTGTGTCCATGATTGATATGCTAAAGATATGATGTAGATATGCTGTACATGTTATTCTCTCAGTTAAGATCCTAGATCAGATTGAAGTAAATTCTGAAAAATTAACAAAATATTTAGTCAAGTTGGGAAAAAGATTGAGGAAAGTCTATACATGTTGTGGAAGAGATAAATTGGTTCAACACATTCTCGGTATTATGTTCTTGAAGTGCCGAGGAGAAATCACTAACAAGGGAAAGTTCTTCCAAATTCTCATCCCCAAAAGGACTATCTAACCAAAACAGGTTTTCAATTACTGGCTATGCTGGTGGGTATAAAGATATTTTTCTTGTAGATAACCCATCAGAGATAATCATCTCTCCATCCCTACATCCTATAAATGCATTGGAAGTAGCCAACCAAGGTCTTCCCAGAATAATGGGGTGACCTTTAGAAGAGTCCTTTGATTCTATGACCATAAAATCCATGAGATATTCCCATGAAGCTACTGATATAGTGATGTCATCTAAGATCCCAGCAGGATGCACCATAGTGCGATCTGCTAATTCCAACATTGTTGGGGTAGGGCAAAGGAAATCTCCTAAATGGAGAGTTTCTAAAACTGTGGTAGTCATCGGGTTAATGGCGGCTCCTAGATCAATAAGTGTGTTTCCTATGGCGATGTTATTGATGATAATAGTCACCATAGGGTTTCCTGGATTTGAATACTTTGGGATTCTAGGTTGGTCTGCTATGTAATCTGACATTTCACCTATGACATGAATTGTTGGAGGGTCTTTTTTCTTTTTACTTGGTCTTTTAATACAGAGTTCCTTTATCACTTTACTATAGATTGGGATATCTTTAATGGCTTGTAACAAAGGGATCTTGATACAAATGTTTCTCAATTCGTTAATGATATTATACTCTAGATAAGCCACAGGTTTTTCTATTACTAGATGCTCCGGATATGGGGTGGATCTTTCTCCTGTAATTCCTTCTTTATGAGGATGGTGGTGTGTTGAAGATTTAGGAATAACCACATCTTCAAGAGTGGAACCATTCAAAATTTCACTAGGTATATTTTCTTCTTCATTCTGTTCTTGGATAAAAACAGATGATTTGGGTTGATCTTGTAAAACTTTTCGAGACCGCAATTGGATTCCATGTATTGGTGCAGTCGAAATGGCATATGATGGAAGAGGAAACAACCTAATGCTGTTAATAGATTGGGTTGGCTTGTTGTTAGGACTTGGTATCGGTTGTGCAGGTAATATTGTGGGTCTTGGAGGATTCATATTATGGAAATGGTGAGGTTGATTTGTGATAGGGGGTAGTGAAGGAGGTACAAATCCAGGTAAGAGCTATTGAATATTAGGTGGGTAAGGTTAGTTAGGCATAGGAGGAGGTGGTTGAGCATAAGCTTGTCCTCTCCATCCGTGTGGCCATTGTTGTTGTTGAGCATTCTGAGGAGGGTACTGAGGTGGCCAATTTTGACAGCCTGAAGTGTTCCATTGTTGCAGAGGTTGATAAGGATAGTAATAGGGTGGAAATTGTGATATTGGATCTCGATATGATGGTTGATCTCTAGGTTTCCAAGACATCCTAGATGTTTCACCGAATTTTCCACTCTTATATACAGCTTGCAACCCATGCAATGATGGACAATTATCAGTTGGATGTTCTTTTGTACAAAGGTGACAAACTGAAACATTGTTTAATGGACATTCCCGTTGGGGATGTTTAGTTTTACACTTAGGATAGAAGACACTCATTGCTACATGCTCTTCATCCTGTATTTTTCTGGCTTGTAGTGCATCTAGTTGAGAACCCATAGCCCCTAAGATATCAGTTTTGAAGTTTTCCAATAGGTTTCCCAACTCCACTAGGACTAGATGTACTTCCTTTTAGATTCCTAGCATAAGACTCTTGAAAGTGTCTTCCACTTTTCCCTCTTCTCTTGGATTAATTCCTACATAGCTCACAAATCTATGCAAAAGACTTATGATGGATGTCTCCTGCTGCCATGAGATTAAGTTTTTCTAAGAATTCTTCTGAGATTCCCTTTAGGAAGAGTGTTCTTACTGCATCTTCCCGAAGATCACTATATTTGGATTTATGTAACACATAGATAAATATTTCGAGATAGTCTTCTAGGATCTCATCTTCAAGTTGTTGTATTTTGAAGATATCATTGCAAGAGTCCTTAGGTTTACAGTAATGTTGATATTTCCATAAAAATGCATTGTTCATGCCTTCCCAAGTTCTAATACTGGATTCTCCTAGTCCCATGAACCATCGAAGAGCAGAGTCTTTAATGTGGCAGGAAAAAGTTTTAATTTTTGGCCATCTTGTAGGTAATTATAACTCCTACACAAAATGTCAAACTCGAATAAGAATGTATCTGGATCCTCACCACTTTTTCCATAAAAGGTTGGTAGTGACGAGGGAGGGATGTTTTTCATAGTTACATCTTGTGTAGTATATGGGATAGGGAACCTGAAGGTACCTTCAGTTCTAACTTCTCCCTCTTCTTCCTCCTATCGGACATGAGCTTCATTTTCATCCTCCATGAAGATCCGATTTCCAAAGAGAGAATACCTAGGTGGTTCCTTTCTTGGTGAATATGGGATGTCCCAATGCTCGGTTTCAGGAAGAGTATTCCTCTTTCTAGGAGAGGAGTTGCCAGCTATGTGGGAGTCCAATTTTGAAGGTCCTACAGTTGTTGTCTCAATCTGTGAAATAACTATGTTCACGGAATTTACAAAAAGAGTGTCTACTTGTGCAGGATCAACAAAGTCTACTAGGTTTCGACCACCTACTATTGAAAAGATAGTATCTTTGGGATTTTGAACTAATGGAGGGTTAAGAGGTTCTGATTTTTTATCGCTCTGAGTTTCCTCTTATCTAAGTTTAGTCTCAATATGAGCTTGAGGTTCTTCTGGTGGAATTTCCTTATGAACAGACTTTTCTAATGTCTCTATGGTTTCCCCTAAATGATTTCCAGAAAGGATTTCCTTAACTTTCCAAGTAGGACTATCCCCTTTAGGTGTCTTCCGATACCTTTCTGTTGAGTTAGTAGTTGGGTTGGCATGCCCCTCGTATAAGTTAGTTGGAATTTTAGTAGGAATTTTGGTAGGAAGGCTAGTTTTAATATATCTACCTTTTGAGTCTCTAGACCTATTCATGAAAACAAAACTACAATTAAAACAAATTCAAATTTCATTACTATTAATGCTAGGTTTTGGGGATGCCTGTTATAATAGATGCGCAGGTTCAATCTAGAAGCAAGTAGAAAACTTGATAAAGATAACTTAGTTCTGGATCAAATCTTATTTCATGAACAGCTTCATTAAATTTATGAATGAGAGAAGAAAATCCTATGCTTGAACGAAGAAACTATCAAAATTAAGATATTTGGGAGAATGAAATTACTAAGTCTAATCCGAAATCAATCTTCAGAAACATGAAATAAACTGAATGAAACTGATAAATTCTAGAACAATAAAATATTGATAAATCAGATATAAGAGAAAAACATTATCTAGAAAAGAAACTAAAGCAAAGCTAAGAGAACAGAACGAGAACTAAAAATGATTATGAAACTTAATTCAAACTCTACGTAGTGTAAAACAAGGTCCTAATTTCATATATGGATTCTAATTAATTGCAAGAAATATTACAGTTTAAAAACCCAAGAAACTGGATTCTAAATAAGCATAAAAACAATGCAAAAAATATTAAAGTTCGTATGACCATCCAGAGGACAGTCTGAAAGATAGTCCGAATGACAGTCCGGATGAGAGAAAACGATGTAAACTAAGGAAAGAAGTAGATTGAATGATCTTAACACCAGTTGGTCGATGCATATGAACCTACAGTGCAAGGAAAGCAGTGAATAGACTGTTTAGAAGCTAAGATAACAAGATGCAACCTACACTAATTGATTGTCTAAGGAAATGAACTATTTCTATGGAATAATAAAATAGGGCTGGAATGTAAATAGAACTAATCTACAGCTACAAGAAAGAATTAGCATAACTATATCTAAGTATGAATTAAACTTGAAACAATAACTAATTAACCTTAACTAGTTGCAAATGAAAGGACTAAAAGCAATCTAAAAACTATGCATGACCAGTAACTATCAATTATGGAAATGTAAATTAACTTAACAACAAGATACAAATTATAGGAAATAAAGAAATGACATACACAGGAAAACAGAGTTAAATACATGCACTGAAAAATAAACTATTTACTTGCAGAAAGAAAAATACAAAATACACATAAAAACCTTTGGTTGTTGAGGGGCCTTTCCTAGCAATCAAATATTGAAGCTTAACTCAACTAATCACCAATCAGTAGAACATCAACAGCTAAGAAATTAGAACTTCCATTAACCGATAAAAATTACTCAGAGTCTATATAAAATTTTATGCTATCGTCTATGTGCTATATGTTATTGTATATGTCCATACATCTATTGCGTTCTCCACAGGACGCGTCTTTATATAAGTTTACAATAAGAGAGAAGGTTGACATAGTTGACCTCTCTAAAAATAGAGGTCTTTATGGCTTCAAAACAGTTGCAGGTTGGTTTACAACAGCGCACATGCCATCTACCTAAGTCCACGGCATTGATTCTCCTTGACGCGAACAGCTGGGCATCGGTTTCCTTCAATCATGGGCATAGGATGTGTTGGAAGGATGAGCGTGGGAGGATGAGGACCTTCTAGAACATTAACGTGGGAAGAGGGTGTGCTGTCAACTTGAGCGAACATGAGGATGAATCTTCTAGAATGGAGGCTCACCAATCGTGAGCGACACGTCCCAAACATAACCCACATCACCGTTTTCAACTTTAATGCCCTGGAACATCTCAACCAACGATTCCGCGAGTATGAATGGAGGGATGAATGGCAGTTCGGATGCAGTTGGGAGACTTCAGCATGAACGCGTGTCTGAATGAAGGTCTGAACAATGACCACAACCTATAGAACAAAAACTAAATGCCAAGCAGGTCCAAAAATATGAGATGATTGTCAATAAACCATAAAAATGCTGATAATTATTCATGATTCGTGTGATATGCAAATACATTCATACTTGGGTCTGATTGATGCTTTGAATGGAAAAAAGAATGACTTACCATATCCAAACAATGAAAATCACGCCAATTAGAGTATGTTTATTGATAAAAAATGGTGACAAAATGGACACCAATAAGGGGTAAGTTTTTTATTCCCCATCCTCCTAACTCTTTTGGAAATGAAATGTTAGTCCATTTTGCAAGTGGCATACCATCTGATTGTTTACTGGCTGTCCAAAGGAAAGAGAAGCACTTCTTCCTTAATTTAGTTAGGATTCCCTTGGGGATGTAGGCGATGGACGCCCAGTAGACTGGGATACTGTGTAGAATGGACTTTAAGAGCACCAGTCTACCACCTCTAGATAAGAAGCGATTAAACCAATTTGATATTCTGGATTCAACTTTCTTGTACAGCCATACTGAGTCTTGGAAGGCATAATTATTTGGTTTGAGGTAGAAACCAAGATACTTGAAACCTTCAGTGATAGAGTGAGTTGAAAAGGGTAAAATATTAGTTTCCCTTTGGATTAACTTTGAAGAGAATTCGTTGTGATTCAAAATTGACTTTGCAATGTTTAACATCATCCCAATTGCCCTCTTGTATAAGTCAATCATAGAGGTAAAGGCTGTGATGTTAAATTTTCTGAATTTACTTCAATATGATCTAGGATCTTAACTGAGAGAACAACATGTACAACATATCTACAACATATCAATCATGGAGACAATAATGCAAGCACACAAGAGACATAAAGATTTACTTGGGGAAAACCATAAAGGTGAAAAACCCCAATAACTTCCTCAGAGATAGATAGAGCAATGATACAACCAACCAAGAGAGATAGCCATAACCTAGCAGCAGATCCTCCTCCTCCATAAGTGCGCCACTCCTCCTTGAGTGCATGTGTGAGAAGTGAGTGAGCAAATAGAGTGCCTCCCGCACTCTATTTATACTTGACTTGACTTGCCTTTTTACCTAACTCATGTAGGCTCGAACTTAACCACATAACATAATGCTGACTGGGCCGACCCCCAATAGGGTGGTCTAATAACCCTTTGACCCACATGGCTGACCCCCAATAGGGTGGTCTAATAACCCTTCGACCCACATGACTTATACAGGGCCGACCCCAACAAGGTGGTCTAATAACCCATCAAGTATAAGTTACGACACTTACAATATAAATGACGACACTTCCTTATAGAGGAATAATACCATCTCTATAGGAATACAATATACATATATGTGAAATACATTCCGAAGTTACATATACATCAACACTCCCTCTTAACTAGGAAGGTATTTCTCAGCACAGTTCTTCTAGCACAAGTCATCTTCTCTGGATCATCGTCACTAGATAATCGTCATCGAGTCATCATCATCATCGTCACTGCTGCTGCTATCTCAATCAATCTCTGTCTCTACTCGTCATAGGAAGTTCTACAGAGCCAGTCCTTTTTCATACTGGATGTAGGCCCACCACCTGCAGGTCTTCGTCATCACTGGCCATACTGTGGAATCCTCAGGACTTTTACGTGCGTCACAAAACCTTGAAAGAGCATCCCAGGCTGTTACGAGCACACAGCTCTACCTATAGGATCTCCCAGGGCACTATTACATGTGACCCTACCACAAAACCTCGCAAGAGCATCTCAGGATGTTATGGGTACACAACTCCGACCTGAAATCTCCCAAGGCGCTATTACATGTGGTCCACCACAAAACCTCGCAAGAGCATCTCAGGATGTTACGGGTACACAACTCCGACCTGAAATCTCCCAGGGCGCTATTACATGTGGTCATGGAAAAACCTCGCAAGAGCATCCCAGGACTGATTACGGGCACACAGCCCAACCTATCGGATCTCCCAGGGCGCTATTACATGCCATAGGACAAAACCTCGCAAGAGCATCTGCCAGATATCCCAGGGCGCTATTACATGCCATAGGCAAAACCTCGAAAGACTATCTGCAGATCTCCCAGGGCGCTATTACATGTCCTCCCAGAGCAAAACCTCGAAAGAGCATTTACCAGATGTCCCAGGGCACCGATATTACATGCCATAGGCAAAACCTCGAAAGACCATCTGCAAATCTCCCAGGGTGCTATTACATGCTCATCTGCACAACCTGATCCACGGCCATAGAGTATCAAACTGATACTCACCATACATCATCCTGATGTATCCATGATCATCCTGATCATCATCACTGCAACATCCTGCTGCATGTCATCTGGAGCAACATCCTGAAGCTCGTCATCTATGATCATCCTAATCATCACTGCAACATCCTGCTGCATGTCATCTGGAGCAACATCTTGAAGCTCGTCATCTATGATCATCCTGATCATCACTGCAACATCCTGCTGCATGTCATCATACCTGATCCACCTGATCATCAATGCATCTACCTGATGCATACCAAGTATCTACCTGATACATATCATCATACATGATCCTCCTGATCATCAATGTATCCACCTGATACAAATACAAATACATGATACATATCACCATACATGATCCACCTGATCATCAATGTATCCACCTGATACATATACAGATACATGGTCCAAGCATCCAACATGATGCATACATACATAAAATGATCCAACTGATCATATCCAACATCCACATGATTCGTACATACATATAAAGATGATCCAACTGATCATATCCAGCATCCACATGATGCATACATACATTCATAAAAATGATCCAACTGATCATATCCAGCATCCACATGATGCGTACATACATACATAAAAATGATCCAACTGATCATATCCAGCATCCACATGATGCGTACATACATACATAAAAATGATCCAACTGATCATATCCAAGCAGAAACTAGAACATCATCCTGATGCTCATCATCCAACGCTTACATCCACAGCCATGTGAAGGATCCTCCTTCTAACATGCTTGGAATGGCTTCAGCAAATGTGTCCATCACTTCTTCCTCGAAGTGTCCTCGATCTGAAGAACGCCAAGCCTCTCTCTAAAGTACTCGAACTTTACCCTGGCTAGTGGCTTCGTCAGCACATCTGCAATCTGCTCGTCCGTCGCAACATACAGGAGCTTCACGGCTCCTCTCTGCACCATATCCCTGATATAGTGATATTTGATCTCTATGTGTTTCGACCTGTCATGAAACACTGGGTTCTCGGACAGCTTCACACAACTCTGGTTATCACAGAAGATGCCAGTAGCCTCCAACGGGAGATCAAATAACTGAGACAGTAGCTTCCATAGCCATACTGCCTCACAACTAGCTGAACAGGCTGCAACATACTCTGCCTCAGCTGTACTCAGTGCTACGTAGGACTGCTTCCTGCTAAACCAAGAGATCACACCTGATCCCATACTGAAGCAACACCCAGATGTGCTCTTCCTATCTGCAGCACTACCAGCCCAATCTGAATCAACAAAACCCTGCAGGTTAAACTTTTGATTCGCCTCATACCTGAGCCCATAATCCACTGTACCCTTCAGGTACCTCAGAATATGCTTTACAGCAACCAGGTGAACACTCCTCGGATCCGTCAGGAACTGGCTCAATGTGTTCATAGCAAAGCAAATGTATGGTCTCGTGTTCGTCAGGTACATCAAGGATCCAATCATCTGACGATACATAGAGACATTAACCGGCTCAGATGAAGCATCACATAGAAGCTTCAGATTCGATGCCATAGGTGTGGCCATGGCCTTGCAATCCATCATCCCGAACCTCTTCAGGATCTGTACTGCATACTTCCCTTGTCCAAGGAAGATTCCATCTGCACTCTACCACACCTCCATGCCAAAAACAAATAGTGCATCATCCCCAAGTTCTTCATCTCGAACTCGGTAGTAAGCTTCCGCTGCATGTCGGCAATCAATCTATCTTCACCATACCAAGTTCTGCACATATATGATTTCCTATCATGAGTCTCAGAACCAAGTGGCTGCTCTACATACACTTCTTCTTCAACTACATCATTCAAGGAAGCTGTCTTGAATCCATCTAGTGTATCTTCTATTTCATCACTTTTATATTTCTCAATGCTGCCATCTGCAACATGCTTGATCTGATAGTTCTATTTGGAAGTCATAGCAAACTTCCCTTCATGTCTTGGGATTACATCCCAAACATCATTCTTCATGATCGATGGATCATGGCATTTCATTTCTTCATCCCAGATCCTGGGAACTTCAATATCTTCAATATCTTCAATAGATATCTTTGTTGCTGGAACAAAATGTTGTAGTTCTTCTTTTGTAGGAGATGGCATACGATCTTTCCTACACAACAAGTTAAATTGCATGATTAGAAAACATCTCATAGTTTTCAGAACAAATTCTTACATAAAGAAATATGTCATACAGTTATGCAATTATCTTAGCCAATGATTCAATACAACATTTATCCATATTCCGTAACTTTCTAGATGCCTTCCAATCTCTACCAGGACATTGTTAAGAGTGTGCACAACTCCCAACATGTCAGCAAAGAGGTTTCATTCTAGATAAGTAGCAATGGAATGTTGTACAGTGCCATAGGCCACTTACCCATGCATATTAGTAGTATACTGTTCATCAATGCAATTATTCTAATATGCATAATTCACAACCTAATTCTAGGAACATCAGTATATACATCAGTGAACAGTATTATTTAAACAAACAAATATGCAAGAAATGATAATTAAAAATACTTATCTTTGTTTGGTTACTGGGTGGACTCCCTCTGAGTCTTTGCTTCCTTACAGGAGCTGCTAGAGTCCTAATCTGAAGTAGCTTCTTCTACACCTTTCTGTTGTGGAAAGATGGTCAACTCCCTCTGAATATCTGCATCCTTGCAGAAACTACTGAAGTGTGTTCCTTTGCTTTCTTGCAGGAACTGGAGTGTGCTCCCTCTTGATCTTTGCTTCCTGGATTACCTGTTCTTGAACTCACATTCATCCTTGGTCCCTATGCATGCTTATTAGTATCATGATTGTGTTATCCTTGTGATCTCATATAAAATCATACATTCATTAATATACTATTAAAACACAATAATCTCAAGCATGTATAGTCATGATCATTTCAAACAGAATAATAAGCATTAGCATTCAAGGTTTATGTGGGATTCTTATGGTTAGTCAAATCATAAGAAGCATAACATGTCTAAACCTGTAATTACTCAAACCTATGACTCTTCAGGTTAGTTGAATCATCAATCAAGATAAGAGATATAATATGCATAAAACTTGTGATTATTCAAACCTATACCTTCATGATTCTTCTGGTTAGTCATATCATCAATTATGGTAAGAAACATAATATGCATACAACCATGATTATTCAAACCTATGACTTCATGAATAATCATTATCAACAACACAATAGTATAAGATCCTAAACCAAGGTAGGATTCTAGCTTGATATAGGAAAAACATACCTGGATTAGCATGCTAGCTAGTTTATGTCTAACATACCCGCATAATGTCTTTTGGTTCTCTTTAGTGACTTGTGCGAGTAACCTGCATGTCTCATATGTTAACCATTACAAAACCAAGTTATACATACCTCGTAAATGGATCTTCTATGAGATCCATGACAATGGATGAATCTTTGTCCTCATGTTATCATGACCATATGTTCTTGGACCAGAACATGATTTGTCTTTCTTGGTGTACCTTTCATGTTAGTAGACAACATAAACCTCATACAACACCATGATGCATTAGTACAATCATAAGTGTCAACACCCTAATCAATGAATATTTTCTATCGTGCATTCATAGTTTTATTAAGGTGATATGACAAGTCTAAAATCAATATTGTACTAACCGTAATAACATGAAGACAAACATACCATAAAATTAATCATGAACAAATCTCGAAACATACCTCGATGATTCATACCTGTCGAGATCGCTTGTAATCTTCTTATGTAAGGCCTTAGCCTCATCTCCCTCTGAAACAGGAACTCCTTCACTTATGCAGGTGGCCAATCCATCTTCTTCTAGGATTAACCCAATCCACTTGATTTGCAAGAACTGGACCTGGAGCTGGATATGGGTTTGTCAGAGAAACCCCAAAAATTCAAACTTTGAATTTCAAACTTCTGAAAGGATAAAAATATGCGCCTTGATGAGCTGATCAAGCTGGTATATTCAGAATTTGAAAACTACAAAGTTTCACTCCTCAATTTTGTCTTTGAGACTTCTGGATTCACTGGACGTGACCCTGAACTGGGGTTTGACGAAGCCCACTCTTCTTCCCAATCAAAAGGTTTGATCCAAAGCTCTAAGCTTCTATTTTCTGAGGAGCTTCCAGCCGTGGTCACAGATTTCAAAAATTCCCATTTTTACAGAAGCCCTAATTTTCCACTTTTCTGATCAAAGTCCCGAACTAGGGTCTAATCAAGCCCGGCCTTCTGCCCAACCAAAAATTCTGATCTTGGTCTCTAAATTTCTATTTTGATGAGTAGCATCCAGCCGTGGTCTCCGATTACAAAAATTCCAACTTTCTCCAAAGCCCTAAATTCCGGAAGCCATGAATGAAGGTACCAAAACATAATTCTGTTTTGACAGAAATATGTACCTGATTGTTTCTGGTGTAACTCCAAAATTTTTTTATCCACAGGGTCTGAAAAAGTTTCCTGAGATAGCCTGACCTGTTATCTTTCCATCCTGACAAGTTTGATCTCAATTGGATTCTCTGAGAGAGAGTTATGCCAAATGTCGCAACATGACCTGTTTTGGGATAAAACAGGATAGCGAACTTGTACGGCGTGCCACGTGTCACTGTTTTAACTTCGGCCTCTGAAAACGTTTCCTGAGATAGATCGGCCTGTTACCTTTCCATCTTGACAGGTCTGACCTCAATTGGACTCTCTGAGAGAGAGTTATTCCAAATGTCGCAACGTGACCTGTTTATGGGATAATACAGGAGAGTGACATTGTACGTATTGCCACGTGTCATTGGTTCAACTTCGGCCTCTGAAAAAGTTTTCTGAGATAGTACATACTGTGTAATACTTGTCACTTTTTACGAAATTTTATTTGGAGCTTCCTAGCCCAAGATATGACCTTTTTCCCAAGGTCACCTGATTTTGACTCAGATCTGGAAGAGGCAGAAACCCTATATTGTACAGATCATAAATCACAAAGTACAACGAATTAGAGGTTGTCCTTTGGACACAAGGTACCTGGAGATCTTAGCTTCGTCCTGTAACAATTTCAGATCCGAAAAGTTCGCCAAAACGGATTTATAGTGAAAGTTATACGATGACTGGTTTTTGCTATATCAAGCCCTAGCATCGTAAGTGCAACAAGTGTCATACATGCCATATCATGCCTTCTTTCAGGCTAGCTCTGATACCATGTTAAATTTTCTGAATTTACTTCAATATGATCTAGGATCTTAACTGAGATAACAACATGTACAGCATATCTACAGCATATCAATCATGGACACAATAATGCAAGCACACAAGAGACACAAAGATTTACTTGGGGAAAACCATAAAGGTGAAAAACCCCAATAACTTCCTCAGAGATAGATAGAGCAATGATACAACCAACCAAGAGAGATAGCCATAACCTAGCATCATATCCTCCTCCTCCATAAGTGCGCCACTCCTCCTTGAGTGCATGTGTGAGAAGTGAGTGAGCAAATAGAGTGCCTCCCGCACTCTATTTATACTTGACTTGACTTGCCTTTTTACCTAACTCATGTAGGCTCGAACTTAACCACATAACATAATGCTGACTGGGCCGACTCCCAATAGGGTGGTCTAATAACCCTTTGACCCACATGGCCGACCCCCAATAGGGTGGTCTAATAACCCTTCGACCCACATGACTTATACAGGGCCGACCCCAACAAGGTGGTCTAATAACCCATCAAGTATAAGTTACGAGACTTACAATATAAATGACGACA
The DNA here is from genome assembly GCA_027924585.1 of Larix kaempferi. NCBI lineage: Eukaryota > Viridiplantae > Streptophyta > Pinopsida > Pinales > Pinaceae > Larix > Larix kaempferi. The sequence goes on from BSBM01000632.1 coordinate 37,697,885, forward strand.
CTTCCTTATAGAGGAATAATACCATCTCTATAGGAATACAATATACATATATGTGAAATACATTCCGAAGTTTCATATACATCAACATGTGAAACTGAGGTCTATTCCCATACCAAACAAAAGAACATCATCTACAAAAAGGGTATGGGTGATAACTTCATAGATTGTGACTTTAACCCCTTCGATTCTTCCTTCTCTTCTGGCAGTGTGAATTAGATGACTTAGAGGATCAGCGATTAAAAGGAAGATGAAGGGAGAGAGAGGGAAACCTTGCCTGAGTCCTCTGTTGGGGCGAAAGAATCTTGAGGGAGCTCCATTGATTAATATTGTGAAAAATGTGGATTGTATGCATCCCATCATCCATTCAACCATCTATAAATCCATACCTATTTGTATCAAGAGATGTATGACGAAAGTCCAATTTACTCTGTCGTATGCTTTAGAAAGGTCTAGCTTCAAAGCAAAACCACATTTTTTTCCTGTCTGAATGCTATGGATTGCCTCTTGAGTGAGCGATACAACAACATGAATTTTCCTGTTGTGAAGGAAGCCAAATTGTTCTTTTGTTACAGCTTCACTTAAGATCGGTTTTAGTCTTAATGAAATGACCTTTGCTATTATCCTATAGATCATGTTGCAGCAGGAAATAGGCCTGAAGTCATTGAAAGTTTATGTTTTCTATTTTTTGGGTATCAGGGTTATGAATGTTGATTTGATGCTACCCAACACTTTGCCTGATTTCTAAGATTCCTTGACTACTGCCATAAGATCTCCCTTGATCTTGTCATAGAAACCTAGAAAGGATTCTAGAGTGAAGTCGTCTGGACCGGGGCTTTTGCCTTTTTGAAAAGAGAGCAAGACAGAAAGAATTTCGGCTTCTGTGATTTCTTTGGTGAGTTCTTCGTTCATATCATTAGTAATTAGTCTGGGAAAAAGACCGATCACCTCCAGCATTTCTGAGATAGGGAAACCAGGAGGTTCCTTGAAGATATTTTGGAAGTGTTCAACAATAGCTTTAGCTTTCTCTGGGAAGGATCTTACCAGGATACCTTGCCCCGATCTGATTTCATGAATAGTATTTGTGCCTTTTTGTTGAGATGCAAATCCGTTGAAGAATTTGGTGTTTTGATCACCCTCCTTTAGCCAAAGGGCCCTACTCTTTAGTCTCCACAATTGCTCCTCTTAGAGCAATAGAGAATCCTTTTTACCTTCCATCTGTTTTAAAGTCTCGATTTCCTCTGTTGAGAAAACTCCTTCCTTGTTTTTACTGTAAAAAGCCTCAATTTTCTCTTCTATGTCCAAAAGCTCTTCTCGATGACGCGTTTTGTGATTTTTATCCCAATATTTGGATAATATTTTTGCCTTAGTCAAATTATCAGCAAACTGTTGCATAAATGAGTGGTTCATGGTTTCTGATAGAGGTTTCCAAGCTTCTAGAATCATGGACTTGTAAGCCTTCTCATGCAACCATTGAGGATTGAATTTAAAGGGCGGTGGAGGCTTTTTTTCAGGAACTTTGTGTTTTAATAAGATTGGCCGATGATTAGAGTTACCACCTATTTCAATGGTTGATTGGACAATCACTTGGTTGCTTAAGAAGTTTTCAGAGATCAAGAAGCGGTCAAGTCATTTGGAAATAGCCTGATCTCCACCTTGCCTGTTTTGCCAAGTTGGCTCTAATTTGGTAGGGCTTATATCCCCCAAACCTTTTTGTTCAAAGAAATAGCCGAAGAAGGAGCTCAATGCGACACTTCTGGCATTCTTACCCCAGACCTCTCTTAAAGAGAGGGAAAGGTTTAAATATCCATCCAAAAGTCTGTTTGCTTGATTCAGAGCACCAGAGTTTTCCACTAATTCTCAGAATTCTCTTTTGTGGTAGAAGGGACCGTAGACATTTAGGATTGTGTAGCGGAGGCCTGTCTCCCCATCTTCCAAAAGGGTTCCAAGAAGTGGACCATAACGTGTAACTGAAATAATTTTTAATTCTGTGCTCCATGCCATGACTATGCCTCTAGAGTGTTCGTGTACATCTATACTTGCCGAATTCCAATTCTTGACGCACTCGTTGACTACTTCCTCCACTCTTACCCCCTCTATCATTGTCTCTTGGAGCATCAGTAGCGACGATTTCAGGTTGGATATTAGCGATTTGAGGGAAATTTTTTTGGAGGCCCCCCTTAGCCCCCTTATGTTGAGAGAGAGAAGTAACATTAGGGACCTCTACTTGGGGCCTTTTCTACTCTAAGAGCCCAAGTTAGAAGTGACTACCGACCCTGTTTTACATCCAAAACTGGTTGTTTTTTAGCCTTGGAAAGCAAAGTTTTCCTACTAGCCCGAGGTTTTTATAGTAGGTTGAGCGCTAAACCTTCGGTAGAAGCACAATCCTCCAACTACAAGGGGGAAAGGTTTTGGATCATAGATTATACTCTTTTCTTTGTTTTGACTGAGGAGTGAAGGTTGAAGGACTCAATTTTTGAGATGGGGAGGAGGTTAAAGGTGTCTCAGAAGAAAATTCCGATAAAATATTGTTTGCTATCAAATTAGTTAAACTTGGAGATTTAAATAAAGAGGGTGACTTGAGAGTACCTTTGTTATCTGATGAGTCAGAAAATTCCTGAGGTGGTCTGATTAGAGAGTTGGCGATGAGGTTTTCAGGTTCGCAATCCTTCTTTGTGGTTTGAGGAGAATCACACGACTCAGACCTCTCTTTCATTCATATCTTGTGTACCTTTGTTGCATGTCGTCTTGTGTTCTACTACCGGAGCAGAGAAGGTGGTGGGTTTTTTAATCTGAACTTTTTTAACCTGATGGGCTCCTTACGAACAGGACAATCCTTCTGTAAATGAACGACTTTGTGACATCCAAAGCAATGGAAAGGAAGCTTCCAATAATCTAACTTTTGTGTCCACTTACTGCCATGCATTTCAATAACTAAATCTTCATAAACACCATCTCTTGTGTCCAGCTCCATAAGGATTTTTGCGCATCGTCGATCGACTTTGGTTTCCCAATCCTTTTCCATGGCGATGACATTACCGAGCTTATTTCCTATCGCCTCCAATATCTGCACTTGCCAAAAAACCAGAGGTAGGCCGGGAAGGATGACCCACACTTGTTGTAGGTTGTGAGCTTCTTTTTAAGGGTTGAAATCAACCTTCCAATTCCTTAGGACTAATCGTGACGGACCCCATAGCCATTGTCTGTCCAAAAGTTTCTTCCCATCATCCTTATCACGTAACTTGGTTAGAAACCAGCCGCGCGGGAGGATATGAAAATCAAGGGTATAACCCAGGCTTTTACTCTAATTAGACTCCATCCAAGGGAGCAGAGCGTCTCTACCAAGGTTTTTCCTGCGATCTACCAATCAAGGCTAAATTCAGGTATTCAAGGATCTTATCGATGTGTATGTCCTTACCAACTATGAGTTCAATAGTATATTTCTTCGGCCTTATCCCTTTGGATTTACTTTTCTTAACCAAGTTTGGGCTTGTTCGGGGTGGTGATCTTCTCATTATGTCGTCCCATGGTTATGCTAGGTGGGACATCTTCCAAATGATGTGAATTTAAGTCGTGCTCCTCCCGAAAATCCATGCTGCAGTGTATGTCCTTGTTCTCAAAAAAGATTGAAACGTCACGGTCGTTAGAGTCGCAGTCCACCTCATCTAAATACATGGTGATCTAGCCGGTTCAGTAACTGGATATGTGTGAACGACCTTGTCCGAAGGTAAAAACCATTAATGCTTAAGCCATCAGTGCAGGACGTGGCTTCTCCGTAGAAATGTACTTCCGCGCAGGGAGTCCACACTTCGCACGATAGTGCCTCCTGAAATCTGCTAGAAACACTCTTTTTTGCCATACTGTGAAGAAACCCCGAAAAAATTAGGACCTTCAACCTTCGCATATGGGAGCCTGGCCTGGATGCCGAGCTCCATCACCCAAGTTTGATATTATATCAATTGTTCTATATGAAATGCTTATATATATATATATATATATAATTAATTTAAAAGTTTACATAATGGCACAAAATTGTCCGTCTCATGTATTTGTCATCATAAAATTCCTCCTTGAGGGATTTGATAAAAGTTACCCAAATAAGGTATACCTTATATGTCTATTTCTAGCATGTCTCTCTTAATAATTGTACCACAAATCTTTGACAGAAATGGATAAGTTTTTATTTGCATTTTGTCAATTATAAAACTACATTTGAGAAGAAAAAAATTGTTAATCAAACCTACATATTAGAATACATAAAAATACTTTATATATATATATATATATATATATAAAGTATTTTTATGTATTCTGTTTCACCATACTATGAAGAAACCCCGAAAAAATTAGGACCTTCGACCTTCGCATATGTGAGCCTGTCGCCCAAGTTTGATATTATATCAATTGTTCTATATGAAATGCTTATATATATATATAATTAATTAAAAAGTTTATATAATGGCACAAAATTGTCAATCTCATGTATTTGTCATCATAAAATTCCTCCTTGAGGGATTTGATAAAAGTTACCCAAATAAGGTACACCTTATATGTCTATTTTTAGCATGTCTCTCTTAATAATTGTACCACAAATCTTTGATAGAAATGGATAAGTTTTTATTTGCATTTTGTCAATTATAAAACTACATTTGAGAAGAAAAAAATTGTTAATCAAACCTACATATTAGAATACATAAAAATACTTTATATATATATAAATATATATAAAGTATTTTTATGTATTCTAATATGTATTTTTATGTATTATTTCTTTTTTAATTACTTCCATATGTGTTCTTAGCTACAATGGAGGTCCATCTCCTTTAAAAATATTATTTTTCATTTTTTTATTGCAAATTTTGTGGGTTTTATTTGCAAGTGGGGTTTTCAACTGGTTGGTTTTCCTTTACCCTTCCTGAAATTTTAGAAAACTCCAAAAAGTAGGGAAACCAAAAAAACACTTGGAAAGTTCTAAAAAGCCCAGATAAATAGTAAAACCAAAGAAACCCCGAGATAGTTCTAAAAAGCCCCCGAACTCATGGAAATAGTCCGGATAGAGAAAAGGTCAAGACATTAAAGTATAAATAAGAAGGATGTCAATCTCATTTGCAAATCAAGCAAGTTCTCTCAAGCATAGATCTGATATAGCGTACAAGGAGAGAGAAGACGAAGAGAGAAGAAAATGTATTTTATGTATTTTCTGGGCTTCGCTACTTTTGAAGAGACTCGATCTTGATTTCTGGTTAACGGCATTTCTCTTATTATCTGGTTTGAGTATACTCTTTATACCTGGGTTACACATATCTGATGTACTTTGTATTTTGAGTAAAATAGGTTGTTAGATTTTGTTACAGGTTTCAGGAAAAAGATAAAAAAACTTTTTGTCTCTTCTTTGTTTATGTGAATGGTTAATCTTACAGTGATCTTGATTCGTTTCGACTGAGAATAATTGAAATCAAATATACTGCTGCTATTATAAAAGCTATCACATAGGAGGAGTGAAAGAGCACGGCATGGCAGGCCATTTAAAGAATAAAAAGCAAATAGAAGAAAATGAATCAGTTCAAGGTCAAACCATGGAAGACCATTTAAAGCGAAAGGAGGAAAATGAAGTAAATGAAGCCACGTCAGAAAACAAGACGCCCAGGGAAGAAAATGAAAAAGAAGACGGAGCCGCAGAAAAGAAGAGACCAAGGGAAGAAAATGAAGCCACCGCAGAAAAGAAGAGGCCGAGGGAGGAAAATGAAGAAAAACTTATATCATGGACACAACCAGACATAGCTGCCAATGGGATATCTGCATCACCTACTACCTCTGTTCATCTCCATAATGAAGTCCAACCTCAACAGAAACAAGAAGTAAGAGGATACTCATCACCTATTAATCTCTTCCACGTCCTGCGCGACCGCCAGTTGGGCGAATACGACATCAAGAAGTTACCCAGTATTTTACCAAATATTTTAGGGGATTATCATTTACAAGCCTTTCATACTGGGATGAATTATGTTGATACCCTATTGGTCATGGCCGACGACACGATATGTGTTATTCATTATATCAATTACGACATGGCCTGTATTGTTCCATTCAGGCGACAGGTAGATCCATTCCAAATCTCCGTTTTTACCGATGATGACAACAGGCCGATAATGAACGTACTGCCTTGGTTCGACAATATCTATTACAATCCGCATAATAATTCATTGATAATGATGTCTACGGATATAGCGACGCGGCAACAAAGGTTTATAAGCATTGACATGCCATCCATAAAAGCAGGACTAACTACAAGCTACAAACAGCTCTTTCAGGATGAGTCCATATTGATATATGATTCGGATGTTGATATTCGAAATTGCAGGTGCATGATTTATAATCGGTTAGAAAAAGTGTTCAAGTTTTATGAATTAAGAGAATACAGTCAGTTGTTTACAATACCAGTACCAGAAACAAGTAGCAGTTTACAATACCAAATCCAGGCAGCTGTTAATAACAATCGCCGTCCTGAGGTTCCTGGATTTACATTTGGAAGTCCAGAAAATATGGACATGTTGATCCATCAAAGAATCTTCGAGGAATCAATTCTCTTCCGAATTTATTGCAAACGCAATGGAAAACTTCGTAAAGAGTTTTTTCTCCCTCTCGAGGTTGAGGTTGTGCAACAAGCACGCAGACCGCTGGCAGTGCCAGTGATAAAATTCGTTCTCCTTTGTGGCAGTGATAGAATGGTTGTGCAACAAGCATACAGAACGCTGGACGTAGTAGACATAACTTGCGAAAATCCTGTTTACATAAAGAGAACAAATATTTATGCAACGTGCCAGCCCTACTATTTAACTAAAAGCTCCAAGTTCATCTGCTACGATTCGACAATCTTAAAAGTTCGCGTTTGTAATCTAGAAGGTGAGATTTTAGCTACACTTCACGACCACCCAGTATTTTGGTCCAATGGCTTTAACAAAGGTTTTCACATTACAAAATCGGAGGATATTATCATTTCTGTTTGCCAGACAGGTCAACCTTTGTGCAGCATCAATGTTAGCAGCATTCTCACAGGACAATGCTTGGCAAAGATTAGCCCACATACTGCAAACTGTTCACGAATCAGACAGGCAGCATTGGCATTTCGAATTGAAGGATTTGCATATGATGAGAGAACCCACGAGATTTTCACGACAAATAATCGGGGAATCTGTTGCGTATGGTCTAACAGATTCTGCAATGACGTTGGAAATATCGATAACTACCCACTATCTGAACTCTCTCACAGCACCTCTGATGAACCCTCCGATGATGAACCCTCCGGCGGTGAAGAATTCGTAATCTCATAATTTCTTAAGTGATAAGAAATTGCTTATCAAGACAAATCCACGGCATGTAATAATTTAATCATCTGGTTTGCCATTATCTTGAACCTTTTGAAGTTATAAAAAGATTATAAAATGGTAGTCTATCATTTAAAGTGTATTCCTTTTGAAAGTTGTAAATGTCCATGTTTGTGTCCTGTGGCTCTTTCGATGCGAGATGAGGTTGTTTAATATAATCAGCCCACGTGTAATTAACACGGAAGAAGTAATCTTAAGTCTATCTGAGTATGTTTTTAACTATAATGATAATAAAAGAAAGAATAAATGTGATTTTGTTTTGAATGAAAAGGATAATTTTACACAAAAAGAAAACGACATTTATGGTTGAAACGTTTTTTTTTTAAATAAAGTTTTTTTTTTAATTAAAATGGTTACGAATTTTTTATTTTATTTTATTTGTTATTTACAATTCATAAAAAATTATCTATTTTAGATAGTCACTTAATTTGTGGTTAGTGAATATCAATAGGCCACAAGTTAAGTGTCACTTTAAGTTATATGTTACGAGTTATTAATTATATTATTTTTATCTCTCACATTCTTCAACCATTAACCATCAATTTCTTTTTATATTTTTTTTATCTCTCACATTTTTCTAGTTATCTTCCATCAATGGTTGGTTGGTTCTCCATTTTGAGGGACTGCCATATCAATCTAGAAAGTACTAAAGTAGTCCACACCAAATTCTAAAATAAAAACGCCTATCACTATAATGATTGGAATCATCCAATTTTCAAATTATTATATTAAAAAATATAAAAAAATTGTAATAAAAAATATAAAACTTATATAGTATAAATTTGCCCAAACTCAAAATGAGACAATTAAAAGATTGCATAAATAATATTAATGTTACCCAAAATGATCAATCATCAAATAATATTTTACATATTTTACAAATCTATCCACACATCAAATATTCACAAACTTGATTGGAAATGAATCCACATAATTAAATCCTATCAATAACCTCCTCAACTTGGGATGGTCTTCAACTTTATTTAGCATTCCTTAAATCTTGAACTAAAGCATTGCTTAAATCTTGAAGTAAGGTGGTTTCCATTCTTAATATTTTTCAAGTTTGTTTTGTGTTTTTAAACTTTTGGATTAAGATAGTTAATTCCTATTGAAGAAAATGTATGAAATTGAAGTAAGTAGTGTTTTTCCAGCTTGTTTTATGTTTTTAAACTTTTGAATTAAAATAGTTAATTCCTATTGAAGAAAACTTATGAAATCAAGGTATATATATATATATATATATATAATTGGCCTTCTTGTTTTGAATCTTCTCTCAAAATATAAAACATAAACATGATTAATCATGGGAAAACATAAATAGTAAGCAGATTAATTGTTTTAAAACATTTAAAAAATGTGATTAGTTATTCTCTTGCCAAACACATGTACAATATGATGTCTAAAATTTCTATGTAATTGAATCTCTGTACAAGACCACTATATAGTAAACTAGCATAAGCCCATGCAATGCAGAATTTAATTATATATCGAACAAGTGCTCCCAAGATTTGAGTAAAAAGTACTTTTTATTTTTCCCTACAATTTTTTCATATATATCTTTTTTTAATTTTAAAGGATTTTGTTTGGAAAATACATGATAACATGGAATTTGAATTAAGGTTGGGTTGACCATTTTTCATCCAAATTTCATCTATTTTACAATATTAAAGTTATTTATACTTTTTTTTGCTTAATTAAGACACATTAGGAAGTCCTATTTTGATCATGTAAAGTAGTTAGGGTTTTAGATATTTGAAGTCTATTTAAAGAGATTCAAGACTATGAAGTGTTGTGTGAACTATATTGTACCCAAGCTCTTCTCAAGTGAGTGGTCTCCTTTCCATAAGAAGATTGTGAACATTGTTTCCATATTTTGTATCATTAGGCATATGGTGTTGATGTTGTGAGTGTCCTACCCTAACCCCCCTACTTTATCTGTTTACAAGGCCACAAGGGCCACTAGATAGTGGGTATATATTTAATGTAAAAGGACCCTCTTTATTGAATAAAGACCCTAGGTAGTTGAACTTCATTAATAGTGGGACAAAATGTAGTTGAGAATTTGGCTATTGAAAGACTATATACAGAGTAGTAACATACGTAAAGTTTTCTAAAAACGTGTTACTATATTTGGATGTTTTCTCTTACAATTTTCCCCATTAAAGAGGCAAGTGAACATATTTCTCTATTTTGTATGCATTTCATACAAGAGATGTTTTTTCAGGATTTATCTATTCTCACTTGTGTTTTTTTGTTTTTCCTCTAAATTTATGATTTCAAGTATATTACAAGTGGAATCAAATCTCTTTCATGGGACAAAAGGTGGAATAATTTTTAATCCCAGGGTTTAGTTCTTCAAACGAGCCATCTTGGAATTTTTTCTCCAAATTATGCTTTGTGTAGTTTTAGGTTCTATATTTTCACGCTATAATGATATCATAAGGAACTAATTTTTATTAAAATTTCAGATTTTGGGTAACTATAATTTTTAATATACAATAATGTAAGTTATGGCATCTAAATAGCCCAAAAGAAATACCGTTGAGCATGTGTTCTAAATAAATCTATTATATCTCATGTTGGAAAGGTCGAAATTGAGTGCCATTGGTTTCATTGGAAATAAAATAGAACATATTTTTTATGATAGAATTTTCATATTCAAACCTAAAATGTTGATGTACGGTATATTCAACTTTTCTCTTTTGATAAGGAAAAAATAAGCAAGTTTTGGCTAAATCATGCTGATTTTTTCTTCGCACATAGAAATTAAGTAAAAACTATGGCATTTTCGGAGTCAAAAGTCCATAAATCCCAGTATTACAGATAATTGAAGGTCCTCATGGGGGACCATCACCAAACAAATATTTTACAAGGATTTGTGCTTATTTGAAATTTTTGGCCTCAAACCCTATAAACTTGAAAATTAAGTTATTTTTGATTGATTGTAGATATGTTTTAGGGTAATTGAGCTCCTAAATCTTTTATTGTTTTTATAAATTTTATCTAACATCTTTAAACCAGCATAGATCCATCTTAAATGCATATCTATCAAGCATCGAGAGGGATCCAATTTCTTGAGGTGTATTTCTTTTTTTAAATTTAAATTCAAGAAATTTGATCTCTCTTGATTGATAGATCTAGGTTTATTTTATAAACGAACATCTATTTTTTAATTACTTTTCATAATATTTTATTTTATGAACCAACATGGATTTTTTTTAAATACTTTCCATAAATTTTTTATTTTGAGCCGACATGATTTTTTTTAATTATTTTGCTAGTAACAAACGTTACAACATCTCCCCCATACTGGGCTGTAGAGCACCTCGCTTCTCTCAGTGCAATAAAAAATCTAGATTTGCCAATTAGTGGGTAAACGAATGGTTTGGGAAGCATACATGCATAAAATACAACTGTCACTAAGTCACATTGTTGGGAAAGCATGTAACATCTAGAGGTACCCCTTCAAGTAGTGTTGCATCAGAAAACACTTGTATATGGAATATCACTTCCACATAACATTGGGTATATAAAATTCCCACATATATACCTATAAACAACTTTAGATAAACCGATCCACTATGCATTCCTATACTATGCTATATCAACAATCACGGAGATCGGTCTCTAGTGTCTGGGCAATCAAATAGTATGGAAAAGGGAATGGTCAAGCCTCATTAGTCAATTCCTTGAAATGTCAAGTTGCATATTGTTAGAGCATATTTACCTTCTCCTTAGCATTAACCTCTCACCTATGGAATTTAGATCTTTGTCTCATGAAGGAAATGGTCCAATTTTAACTGAATTTGACCAAGTGGGCCATGGGAATGCTTCATAGTGCTTCATCCTTGTATTTAAGGGGGGAATATTCTATTTTTAGAAGGTGAACAATTATTACTTAATTTTAGGGTCTTATACATAATTTATGGTTGTATTTTGGATGTTTGGATTCCTTAAACCTAATTCCATGATTCAACGAACTAATTCCATGAATTAATCAAGAGTAACACCCTCCTTTTCTAAATTTAGTTGCTTACTAGCACACATGATTTATGCATGGAATAGATGCCTTATTTTAGGAAATTAAGCATCCACTTTTCAAGATAAGTTAGTTATGAGGTAGTTAACTCATCCATAATGTATTGCATGGCTATATAAGGAATCTGATCTCTAAGTTAATCCCAAATAGGCCTTCATGGATCTGTGTATAATTTGAGTTGCCTTACTTTGGAACTTGAATTTCCTATGTGTGTAAACATTGTTCATTATTTGTAAGTTAATGGAATCAATGGATTATTAAATAAGAGTTCAATGTTTTTCTCCAAAAAATTATCTTCATCACATCCTTTCTTTTTCCTTGTAATATTAATCAAGGTGTTTCCATTAATTACATTTCTCAATCTAGTTGTTATCTCTTGCAAGTGATCACAATATTCCACATGGTATTAGAGCCATATGACTACTAGATCTTTTTAGATGTTATCAAATTTATTTGGAATCTATTAGTAACATAATTTTATTTTGCAAGAAGAAGACACATTAGGAGTAGCCACAACAAATAATATGGGTCAGGCCCAACATGTTATTCTTACTCAATTCAATTACTATGATTAGAATCAAACACCATTCCTCTCTTGAGGAGTAAGAGCCTTTATAGGATGACTATTGGAACAAAATTTTAACCCAATCATGTAGTGCAGACAGTACAATTTTGTAGTGTCCCTTTTTAATAAATTTGGATAAATTGGAAAAATGGCAATTTTTGGCCAATTCGACCCTTAGACTAGTTATGACCCCAATGCTTCCAAATGTCTCTAAATGCTTCCAAATTGGTTCTAAAGGTCTTTGAAATGTATTAAGACATAAAAATGAGGCTTATGCATGGTTACCAACCCTTAAAAAAGTTATGAACATTCATTTATAATCTAGACAAAGTAAGGAAATGTAATAGTCAAATCGAGCTTCAAACACCCAAGGGTAGTGGTCAAATATGGCTCTCCAAATGTTGTTAAACCCTTCCAAATTTCAGAACAGAGGTACGGTACTGATAAATGGCCTTAATGAGATCCCCAATGTATCCTCAATTAGTTCCTATGGCCTTATTCAACTCCATTAAATCAGGTATTTATATGCAAGTCTTCACATAGGGGGGAAAGTTAGTAAATTTAACCATATGTTATGAAATTTGAAATTTAGGTGCCAAAGGCTTGTGCCATGTTAATTAAACTTATTCAAAACATCAATTATACTCCATATATCAACAAAATCATATATAATGACTGATACAATTCGAAATAAGGTCTCTTCAAGGTCCAACAGTAAGATATAGGGAAAATGGCATCATTTATGCATTGTTTGGTATTTTTACATAGTTTCACTTGGTATTTCAACCTGAGAGTCTTCTGAGAAGTAAATAAAAATTATATATATCAGAATACAAATAAATGGATATTATAGTACTCTCACAAATAGATCAGCATCTCACCAAATGTGCAATTCCTCCAGGGGCCCAAATATGCAAGAAAATGTGAAAGAGATGCAAGAACAAGTTGTAGATGAATGAACCACGAGCTTCCCTATAGATTAAACCTGTAACTAAAGAATCCATTGTATCTCCAAATGAAATTTCTGAATTTCCTCTCCAATTGTCAATTAGGATGGGAATATTTCACCCTCGAAATTGGTGCTAAGGCAAGTAGACTAGCTCTCTACTAGCTCTTCTCTCCAAATGAAAAATGTAAAATGATCAAAATCTACTCTCCTTCTTTGTTCTTGAATTGTATAAACTTCCAAAGACCTCCTTGGGTCGAATTCCTTCCAAAATATTCATGCCAACTCAATTTGGGAAGATATTCCAATGTGTGCCACTTGTCCAACAATTCCTAGTCTCCATCTTTCCTCATTTTGAATGGGTGTCTCAGATGTCATCATTTAGGTATGACTTGTTTTATAGGTGTCAAAGCATCTTCATCATTATTGTCATAGAGCTAGGTAGTCTAGTCCAAGTGTCCCACTAGATCCAAAATGCCTCTTCCTCTTCCATGGGAGTTAATCTTCCACTCCAATTCGACCTTCATTGAGTCATGCCAAGTATATTTGCCTTCCAACTCCCCAATATAATTAGACTCCACCTTGGATTCGAATGGGTGAGAATAGAATGCCACCTTATGGGTCCCACACCACCAATGTATCTCCATGACCAATTGCCACCTTATTTTCCTATCATAAATATTTATTTAACCCCTTTTAATATATTTATGTCAATCTAATGTCCATTTGGGGTGTATCAGCTCCCTTATTCAAAATCCCAATGTTTCCACCCCAACCTAGGAAACTAGTAGATTGGTGGAATTTCCTCTTTTGAAATTTATTTGAATGGGGACATTATAGTCCTCCCAACCCAATTTTGCTTTTCCTCAAGCAATAAGAACATGGATGTTGAAGAACCTGCTTTATTTCCAAAACAAAAATTTTGAAACCAATGAGACTAAAATTATTCCAGGGTCCCATTTCTTGTATTGCACTCTAGTAATTAGGAGTGCTCTCCAACCCATACCATCAGGCAAGAGAATTCTTGGATCCCATTTCCTTGTATTCCTTATTCCAAACATTATAAGTACAAAATATAGATCATCAAAGTACATGACAACATAATAAAAATGTACATCAAGGAGGTGCCTCATCAAAGAATCATGAAAGTGCTTGTACCTCCAAGTAAGTAGACCACCATTTTCTAGGTGCATACAAGCATCAAGTGACCAATCAAATATTCTCCAATGACATAGGTGAGTATCCCATGTCCTATAATGCTACTCCAAAAATATGTAAGATGCACCAAAACAATCAGCCATGTATTCTTTCATCCAAGAAGTGAATGAAGAATCTCCACTAAAATAAGAACCAAGTAGGGAGCAAAGAAAACAATGAGCCTTCAAGGGCCTCACAGAAGTACCATTTGTTCATTCATGGATATGTGTATCATCAATAAATAACAAGGGATGTTGCTTCCAATAAAAATTTTCTCCAATCATATATCTCTTCACCTAAGTAGTTAATGAAGTTCCTCCAACATCAATTGAACTAAGCAAGGAGCAAGGAAAATCATGAGTCTTCAAGTGACTCAAGTGAACATCATAATTGCATCCATGAATATATGTATCATCATAAGGTAAAAAAAGATGCTTCTGCAAATGTAAATAATGAGGGAGAGGTAGGAGTTTCATACCCCTCATGTGGCACCATTAGAAAAAAAAATTTCACCCAACTTTCATCCCCAATTGATGTGGCTGAAAAAGAAGTATGGGGTGAGGAATTATGAACCAAATTTAAATATTTACAAATCTTACTGATGAGTCCAAGATATAGGTATCTGATAGCCTTTTCCCCACAGCAAAAGAACAAGAAAGGGTGAAGAAATACACTTGTTTTGTGGGAGAAATGATTTACCTTGATTATTTAATGAAGTTGTTTTAAATATTATTCTTGTATGTTTAAATGTGTGTTGAATAAACTAATAATGTGAAAATCGAGTATGATTGAGCAGGTCTAGGTACACTAAAGGACAAACACGCAGATCAAGTAGAGGACTGAAAGTTCATGCAAAGCTCAGCGCCTTTTTCCTGATTTTTAGAGAGAACACATGTTCAAACAGAATCGACAATTAGACATATAAGTTAGGTTAAGTATTATAAGCATATATATATGGGCCTCTTGGCTAGCGAGAGGATCCTATTTCCATTTTTGAGAACCATTGTTTTACATTTTTATACTGTCGAGATACTTTGAGTTACAGACTTTTGTTAAACTATGAAGTTGTTATTTTGAATAAAGATTTGATGTTGCTTTCAATTCGGCGTCTATAAGTTTCCTTCACTCCTAAGTACAGGTTGGGGAGGGGCCCTCCAACACGTAAGTTAGGAGATCTTACTATTCAATTATTTTTCATTATGTGCTTTATCCTGACTAAAATGTATATTGCATGTGAAAGAATTTGAATGGCGTTAAATAGTATGATTTGATTTTTGTAGTAAAGCGACCAGTCTAATTCCGTAGTAGTTTATAATGCATTATGTAGTTCGGTAATACTGTTTCAGTAGTCCTTTAGCAGCATTCTTCCAAGGTATATTTTAAGCATCTATTTCCTTATGTAATCGCATTGCTTTCAGAACAATGATCCAGATCTTAAAACTTATGCACTCTCCCATTATTTTGGTTGCTCATAGAGATTGCTTACTTTCAATACTATTGTTAATTAATGATATTCACTTCTTAAAGTTCTGATTATTTCATAGCATTAGATAACGACATTCTGAACTTGGTTTTGGCAATTGAATAGGTTAGACCAAACTTCTAGTTTCATGCATTTGATTTACAGTAATTGCTTCTTAGATTAAAGATCCAGCTTTCATCATTTTAGAATAGATCTGCTACGTTTTCAACATTCACTTTCATAGTCTAAATTCCCTATTTTCAGCAAGTCACTTCTTAGGAACATATTTACTGTTTTCAACACTTAAATTCCTTAATATAGATTTACTGTTTTTTAGTATTTGAACTTCTTAGCATAGGTACTTTTCATCCATAGATTAGGCAATCCTTTTCCATCTTATTTGATTTCTCTTAGGCAACCCTTAAACACTGATACCAACACCCAACCACAACAAAGACTATCCTATAAGACCACATATAGTGCCTGCACCTCTGAAGTTTTTACGTCCCCCGGGTTGATAATTAAAGCAGGCTCCTAGTCTAGCTGCCCTCTTTAGGCATCCATTCTGAGAGCTCACCACTTTTTGGCGACATTTCCGTGGAGGTGCTAAATATTTTGGGAGACATCTTCACCAAACAAAACAAAAAGAAAAAAATCGCATATAAAAAAAAACAAAAACAAAAACAACATAAATATTTTACCAATGAATGCCTTGTCAGCAAAGGGATAGGTTTGGACGCTTTCTGCCTAAGCGTCCCATGAGCAACAATAGTAACAATACTTCTGACCACTCTTAGTTTGAATTCCTAAACTTTGAAAACGAAATTGACTCCACATACGATTCAAACAGAGACAACTTCTCTACTAGTTCCAGCTCAAACACCACTATGGAAAACGAAGAAGAGGAACCTAGGGAGTTGTTCACCTTCCCCATTAGCATACCTCTTGGAGATGCTAGGATGAAGAATATCAACCTTAACAATTTTCCAAACTTCCATGGATTGACTTCAGAAGATCCTGACACATTCCTGTTTGAATTTGAGGTAGTTTGCAGATCCTTTGATTACACTACTGATGCACAAAAGATGAGACTTTTTCCCTCCACACTGAAAGATTTATCACTTAGGTGGTTCATGAGTTTAGAAGTAAATAGTATTTTCAGTTGGGACCAAATGAAACAAGCATTCCTAGAAAAATATAGGGACTACTGCAAAGCAAAGGATACAAGGGATGAAATATTTAGGATGCAGCAGGGAGACCATGAATCCTTAGAACACTATGCCCAACGTTTTCAGCTCAGCTACAAACAAGCTAACCATTTCACCCTAGACCCCGAATTACTGAAACTTGTCCTTCTTAGAGGGATCAAAGAAGAGAATTTTGAGATCTTAAACCTCTTAGGAGATGGAGACATATTCCAAAAAACTTATGACCAGATACTACAAATCTTCAAAAACGATTCTAGGTCTAGGAAAAGCAAAAATGGGACAAGAGATACACATCTATTCATAGGATCATCATCATCATCATCTGCAGGATCAAAGCTTACAAAATATGATCTAGGGAACCTCCTTGATGACATGAAAACTGGCATCCTACAATCATTGGCCATGCAACTTGATGCACTCCAAATAAAGAAGAAGCAGGATTAAATTAACCAAGCATTGGAAGTATTCTGTCCTCGTTGTAGAAAGAAACATGAGAAGGGGCAGTGCACATTAAATACCATAGAAACATGTGGTCTTTGCGCTAATGATCGCTCTACTAATGAATGTCCCCTCTTACCCTCATGTAAGGATGCTATTCAAGATCCTGCAACTAAAGGAGCAATAGAACAACTCTGTTTTATAAATCAAAGAAGGAGTAATTTTGTCAGACCATACCAACCTAGCAATCAAGCCTACTATAATCAGGGCCAGGAAAATTGGAACTCTGCACCAACTTTATGGAAAGCACAACTAAATCCAAACCAATGGTAGCAAAATCAACAGAATTATCAGCAAAATAAGCAAACTTATCAACCACCCTATCAACAATCTTATTACCCACCATCTTACCCTCCATACCCCCCACCGTTTCCTCCATCAAGCACGAAGTATGCAAATCAATACCCCCATCCATCAAATTGGAGAGCCCCATTACAACAACCACTTATTATGCCACCCCCATAGACTCAACCACCACCCAGACCCCCACCAATTCCATCCCAACCCATCCCAAACCCTAATAATAACAGACCTCCACAACAGCAACATACTTATAATGATGACATCACACAATTCCCTACCTATGTCGTAGACACTATGGAAATAAATGAAATAAACCTTAGATCTGGAAAAACGTTGCAAAATACATCCACACAGAATATCCAACAACTTGAAACTCAAGAATAAACAACAAAACCCTATGTTTAGCATCCAGATGAACCAAATCCTCAAGAGGAAGAAACTCAACCACTCCCACGAAATAGAAATCCTCCATTTCCAGAAAAACTTATATGCAATACAAAAGAGGAAGAAGAAAATGCAATCTTAAACGACTTAAAGCAATTAAACATCCAGATTTCAATTTTACAAGCCATAAGGGATGTTCCCATATGTAAAAAATTTATTAGAGAAACTTGTCTGAAGAAACGAGGGAGGAGGAAGTGTGACCCGCCAACCATAAATGTAGTGGGACAATTGGATGATTTGATGTTGGGTATCATTATTAACCTTAAATATCTTGATCCAGGTAGTCCTGTAGTGAATGTCACCATCAATAACAAACAAATAAATAGATGCTTAATCGATTTGGGAGTTGCTATCAACGTGATAACTAAGGAAACCATGATATATCTAGGACTCAAATCAATGGTTAGACCAACAACTACCGTACTCCAGCTAGCTGACACATCCACTGTGAAACCCGAAGGGATGCTTGAAGACATTATGATCAATATTGAATCCTGGGAATACCCAATTGATTTCATAGTCATTGAAGTCAAAAGTAAACTTAGTGGTTATCCAATCATACTAGGCAGACCGTGGTTGGCAACTGCAGACGCTTACATAGGTTGCCGATCAGGAAACATGACTATCACCAATGGACATGCTAGGAAGAAAATCACAATTTACCCACCAGCAAGGAAATCTTCAAACTTAGAATATCAAAATTGGACTGATGATTATAACGAAACACCAAATCAAAACCTACGACCTGTCCTAACAATTGATGCCGCACTATCATTAAAACCAATAGATGAAGACAATCATATAGATAGGTTCATACAAAATGCATATTCTAACAATGTTGGTCTTGAAATATTTTTTGACACAGACCAGCAACAAGAAGGCGAAAGTTCAAACCATAACTTAAATAAAATGTGGGAAGAAGTGCTATCTCTGCAAGAACAATAAGAGAAATCGAAGACAATGGAAATTATGCCTGGAAATACAGTCAACATCAATTCCAATCTCAATCCAAAGCAAGAAGCACAGTTAATGAAAGTATTATCACAACAAAATAAAGCTTTTGCATGGACATATGTAGACATGAAAGGTATACATTCTGATATTTGCAAACATTGCATTTACATCAAAGAAGGTTCTATCCCTATCAGGAAACCAAAAAGGAGGTTGAACCTAGCACTAAAGGACATTGTCAAAGTAGAACTACATAAGTTGGTAGATGTTGGGTTCATATATCCCATCTCTGACAGCGAATGGGTCTCACCACTAGTTATAGTCCCTAAGAAAGGAGGAAAATGGAGAATTTGTGTGGACTATAGAGAGCTAAATAAAGCAACCAAGAAAGATCACTTTCCATTGCCATTTATAGATCAGGTGCTGGACACATTAGCTGGGAACAAGTATTTTTCATTCTTAGATGGCTTCAGTGGGTACAACCAAATTTTAATACACCCAGCTGATCACGATAAGACAACGTTTACATGCCCCTGGGGTACTTATGCATACAGAGTACTACCCTTTGGGTTATGTAATGCTCCAACAACATTCCAAAGGGCCATACTAAGTATATTCTCTGAATTCATAAATGATCAAACGGAATTCTTCATGGATGACTTCACACCCTATGGACAAAACTTTGATCAAGCATTGACCCATCTTGAATTGGTATTGAAAAAATGTATTGAGATGAGCCTATGTCTGAGTAATCGCAAATGCAGAATGTTAACTGAAGAAGGCACCATTCTAGGACATCATATATCACAGAGGGGGATAGAGGTTGATCAAGCAAAAGTATTAGTAATCAAAACGCTGCCACCACCTGTTAAACAAAGGGATGTGAGAAGTTTCCTTGGACAAGCAGGATATTGCAGGAGATTTATTGAAAATTATAGCAGGATTGCTGCCCCAATGTTTGTACTTCTCTCAAAAGACACTGAGTTCATATGGACAAACCATTGCATGACAACATTTTATAACCTTAAGGAGAAAACAATTACAGCTTCAGTACTCCAAGGACTAGACTAGGCACTTCCATTCCACGTCCACTCAGATGCATCAGATAAGGAAATTAGGTTTGTCCTTGGACAAGAAAAAGAGAAGAAGCACTATGCAATATATTATATCAGTAAAAATTTAGCAAGGGCAGAATGAAATTATACTGTCACCAAGACAGAATTTTTGGCTGTCATACATGCTATTAATAAATTCAGGCACTATATCACTGGCTACCAAGTTTTTGTTCATACAGACCATTCAGCCATAAGGTATCTAATGAACAAAACCAACACAAGTGCTCGAGTCATTAGATGGCTGCTACTACTCCAAGAGTTTGACATCACGATTTTAGACAAGCCAGGTAAACACAATGTGGTGGCTGACTTTCTATCTAGGCTGACACATGGACAAGACAGTGATGTAATCAATGACATTTTTCCAGATGAGCACCTTTTTGCCATATCCACAAGAAACCCATGGTTTGCTGACATAGCAAACTATTTAGTGTCAGGGAAGTTTCCAGAACATTACAGTTATAATGAAAAGACAAAATTAATAAGGTAAAGTGCCACATACACGTGGATAGAAGGAATGCTCTTCAAACAAGGACCAGATCAAATACTCAGAAGGGCATTAGAGATTATGAAGTGCATGACAGAATGCATGCCACTCACAATGAACCATGTGGAGGACACTATGCTGCAAAGAGGACAACCTATAAAATTTTACAAACAGGGTACTATTGGCCAACACTCCACAAATATGCTTATGAATATGTTTCACACTATGATGACTGCCAAATGATGGGAAAACCAACGCAAAAAGAAGAAATACCACTCCATCCACAGATCTCCTTGGAGGCATTCGAAAAATTGGGATTTGATTTCGTTGGTCCAATCAACCCACAATCAAATCAGAAGAGCTACATCCTAGTATGCACTGACTACCTCACAAAGTGGACTGAGGTAGCCGCACTTGCTGCAGCCAATGAAACCAACGTGGAAAAATTATTCACTGAGCATATATTTCATAGGTTTGGAGTACCAAGATAACTAGTTTATTATCAAGGCCCACAATTTACATCAAATTTAATAGAAGGCTTGCTTAAAAGAAACAATGTCAAGCACTTACAGTCCTCCTCCTATCACCCACAAGCAAATGGTCAAGCTGAGGTAACCAACAGACAATTAGAAAGAATTTTGACAAAAACTGTCCAACTCCAAAAAAGAGATTGGGCTGATAGACTAACTGAGGTAGTTTGGGCCTATAATACCACATGGAAGACAACAATAGGATTCACACCTTATGAACTAGTATATGGAAAGAAAGTCATGCTTCCAATTGAATTTGAAATAAAGACATTAAGAATTGCAGCTGACTTAAATATGGAACTAACACATATACAACAAGAGTGCATGCTACAATTGAATCAACTAGATGAGCAACGCTAGCAAGCACTTGCCCATACTGAAATCATCCAACAACAAAGAAATAAGTGGCATGACAAACACCTAAAGGATAACAAGTTCAAGGAAGGTGACTGGGCACTACTCTATGACTCCAGGTTTCACACATTCAAGGGAAATCTAACAACTAGATGGTTGGGACCTTACATAATTCAAAAGATCTATGAAAATGGAGCTGTAAGGATCATTACAAGTGATGGAGAAGAGTTTCCTATGATAGCAAATGGACATCGGCTCAAATTTTACAAAAAGCCGTAGTCAAAGGAGGAGTTTACATAAGTACTCTACCAGCAACAATGGATGCTGATAGAAAGCATCGAAAATAATTGAAATTCAGATCATATAAAAGAAAAAATAGAAAAAAAAATAATAAAAAGAAAAATAGAAAAAAAAAGATGAAAAAAAGAGAAAAATAAAATATTTGCTAAAAAGGGAAGCAAAATGGAAAAAAGGAATGAAAAAAAAAAGAAAAAAAACAAGAAAAATGATAAGAAAAAAAACATGAGAAAGGAGGATGGGAAAAATGCCAAATAGAAAACTACAGAAATGATAAGGTAAAACTGCAAGGCATCATACATCCCCACGAAGGCACAACATGCAAATTGCGGACAATCAACAATCAAGCCAGCCATTCATATATTAAAGACAGTAGCAAAGATATCATACTATAGAATTCAATCAAGCGATACTGCTATTATTCAAAACCTACTACTATTCAAGCTAGCCTGTCATCAAAATACAAGCGATCCAGCAATCTAATCAAGTGAGCCCAATTATTTTCAACCATTAAAGCAACCAAGCGAGCCAGCCACGTCTACAAAAAAAGAACAACAAAGATATCAACTAATACATAATTCATCTCCAGCAAACAAGCTATTTATTCACACCTACAATTTCTTCACGCGAGCCTGCCATCTATTCAAGAGAGCCAGCGCAGATTACAACAATACAATGAAGAATCCGAAACCCAATGAAAAATCATCATCACAAAGTCGAATCAGGAAATGACACAACTTTTGAAAGCAACAAATACAACAAATTCAAATTAGCAAAAGGAAAAAGCAGCAAGCGCATGTAACTACTGACATGCCAAAATTTACTACAGACATTGCCAAATCTACTACAAAATCCACCACGCATAAAAATCAGGCTAGATCATAAACTCATGTACGCTAAAAACATAATGAGGTAATCTCTAAACATCTTTGTTTTATTTTTAAGGCCAAATCATTATCGCGCAAGACATTTGTTTTCTAAAGCTAAGGACAGCTTACATCTTCACTCGGCGGCACAGTTCAATTCAGAAGGTCTCAATAAATCATGATTGCTACCTAAGTGATATCAGCCTCAATGAATCATAATTACTAGCTTTGTCATGTCAACAAATGATAAACTGTTAAATTTTCAGAATTTACTTCAATCTGATCTAGGATCTTAACTGAGAGAACAACATGTACAGCATATCTACAACATATCAATCATGGAGACAATAATGCAAGCACACAAGAGACACAAAGATTTACTTGGGGAAAACCATAAAGGTGAAAAACCCCAATAACTTCCTCAGAGATAGATAGAGCAATGATACAACCAACCAAGAGAGATAGCCATAACCTAGCAGCAGATCCTCCTCCTCCATAAGTGCGCCACTCCTCCTTGAGTGCATGTGTGAGAAGTGAGTGAGCAAATAGAGTGCCTCCCGCACTCTATTTATACTTGACTTGGCTTGCCTTTTTACCTAACTCATGTAGGCTCGAACTTAACCACATAACATAATGCTGAGTGGGCCGACCCCCAATAGGGTGGTCTAATAACCCTTTGACCCACATGGCCGACCCCCAATAGGGTGGTCTAATAACCCTTTGACCCACATGACTTATACAGGGCCGACCCCAAACAAGGTGGTCTAATAACCCATCAAGTATAAGTTACGACACTTACAATATAAATGAAGACACTTCCTTATAGAGGAATAATACCATCTCTATAGGAATACAATATACATATATGTGAAATACATTCCGAAGTTACATATACATCAACACTCCCTCTTAACTAGGAAGGTATTTCTCAGCACAATTCTTGTAGCACAAGTCATCTTCTCTGGATCATCGTCACTGGATAATCGTCATCGAGTCATCATCATCGTCACTGCTGCTGCTATCTCAATCAATATCTGAATCTACTCGTCATAGGAAGTTCTACATAGCCAGTCCTTTTTCATACTGGATGTAGGCCCACCACCTGCAGGTCTTCATCATCACTGGCCATACTGTGGAATCCTCAGGACTTATTACGTGCATCACAAAACCTCGAAAGAGCATCCCAGGATGTTACGGGTACACAACTCCGACCTGCAGGATCTCCCAGGGCGCTATTACATGTGACCCCACCACAAAACCTCGAAAGAGAATCCCAGGATGTTACGGGTACACAACTCCAACCTGAAGGATCTCCCAGGGAACAAATTACATGTGGTCACCACAAATCCTAGCAAGAGCATCTCAGGATGTTACGGGTACACAACTCTGACCTGAAATCTCCCAGGGCACAAATTACATGTGGTCATGGCAAAACCTCAAAAGAGCATCTCAGGATGTTATGGGTACACAACTCCGACCTGAAATCTCCCAGGGCCCAAATTACATGCCATAGGACAAAACCTCACAAGAGCATCTCAGGATGTTACGGGTACACAACTACGACCTGAAATCTCCCAGGGCACAAATTACATGTCCTCCCAGAGCAATGTCTCGAAAGAGCATCCCAGTCTGTTACGGGTACACAAATCCGACCTATAGGATCTCCCAGACATGCTCATCTGCACAACCTGATCCACGGCCACAGAGTATCAACCTGATACTCACCATACATCATCCTGATGTACTCATGATCGTCCTGAACATCATCACTGCAACGTCCTGCTGCATGTCATCTGGAGCAACATCCTGAAGCTCATCATCCATGATCATCATGATCATCATCACTGCAACGTCCTGCTGCATGTCATCTGGAGCAACATCCTGAAGCTCATCATCCATGATCATCCTGATCATCACTGCAACATCCTGCTGCATGATCCACCTGATAATCAATGCATCCACCTGATGCATACCAAGTATCTACTTGATACATATCATCATACATGATCCTCCTGATCATACAATGTATCCACCTGATACATGATACATATCACCATACATGATCCACCTGATCATACAATGTATCCACCTGATACATATACAGATACATGGTCCAAGCATCCAACATGATGCATATACAAAATACATACACATGATCCAATTGATCATATCCAGCATCCAACATGATGCATACATACATAAATGATCCAACTGATCATATCCAGCATCCAACATGATGCATACATACATAAATGATCCAACTGATCATATCCAGCATCCAACATGATGCGTACATACATAAATGATCCAACTGATCATATCCAGCATCCAACATGATGCGTACATACATAAATGATCCAACTGATCATATCCAAGCAGAAACCAGAACATCATCTTGATGCCCATTATCCAGCGCTTACATCCACAGCCATGTGAAGGATCCTCCTTCCAACATGCTTGGAATGGCTTCAGCAAATGTGTCCATCACTTCTTCCTCGAAGTGTCCTCGATCTGAAGAACGCCAAGCCTCTCTCTGAAGTACTCGAACTTCACTCTGGATAGTGGCTTCGTCAGCACATCTACAATCTACTCATCCGTCGCAACATACAGAAGCTTCACAGCTCCTCTTTGCACCATATCCCTGATATAGTGATATTTGATCTCTATGTGTTTCGACCTGTCATGAAACACTGGGTTCTCGGACAGCTTCACACAACTCTGGTTATCACAAAAGATACCAGTAGCCTCCAACGAGAGATCAAATAACTCCGACAGTAGCTTCCGTATCCATACTGCCTCACAACTAGCTGAACAGGCTGCAACATACTCAGCCTCAGCTGTACTCAGTGCTACGCAGGACTGCTTCTTACTAAACCAAGAGATCACACCTGATCCCATACTGAAGCAGCACCCAGATGTGCTCTTCCTATCTGCAGCACTGCCAGCCCAATCTGAATCAACATAAACCTGTAGATTAAACTTTTGATTCACCTCATACTTGAGCTATAATCCACTGTACCCTTCAGGTACCTCAGAACATGCTTTACAGCAACCAAGTGAACACTCCTTAGATCCGTCAAGAACTGGCTCAATGTGTTCACAGCAAAGCAAATGTCTGGTCTCGTGTTCGTTAGGTACATCAATGACTCAATCATCTGACGATACATAGAGACATCAACCAGCTCAGATGAAGCATCACATAGAAGCTTAAGATTCGATGCCATAGGTGTGGCCATGGCCTTGCAATGCATCATCCTGAATCTCTTCAGGATCTCTACTACATACTTCCCTTGTCCAAGGAAGATTCCATCACTCTGCCACACCTCCATGCCAAAAACAAATAGTGCATCATCCCCAAGTTCTTCATCTCGAACTCGGTAGTAAGCTTCTGTTGCGTGTCGGCAATCAATCTATCTTCACCATACCAAGTTCTACACATATATGATTTCCTATCATGTGTCTCAGAACCAAGTGGCTGCTCCACATACACTTCTTCTTCAACTACACCATTCAAGGAAGCTATCTTGAATCCATCTGGTGTATCTTCTATTTCATCACTTTTATATTTCTCAATGCTGCCATCTGCAACATGCTTGATCTAATAGTTCCATTTGGAAGTCATAGCAAACTTCTCTTCATGTCTTGGGATTATATCCCAAACATCTTTCTTCATGATCGACGGATCATGGCATTTCTTCATCCCAGATCCTGGGAACTTCAATATCTTCAATAGATATCTTTGTTGCTGGAACAAATGTTGTAGTTCTTCTTTTGTAGGATATGGCATACGATCTTTCCTACACAACAATTTAAATTGCATGATTAGAAAACATCTCATAGTTTTCAGAACAAATTCTTACACATAAAGAAATATGCCATACAGTCATGCAATTATCTTAGCCAATGCTTCAATACAACATTTATCCATATTCCGTAACTTTCTAGATGCCTTCCAATCTCTACCAGAACATTGTTAAGAGTGTGCACAACTCCCAACATGTCAGCAAAGAGGTTTCATTCTAGATAAGTAGCAATGGAATGTTGTACAGTGCCATAGGCCACTTACCCATGCATATTAGGAGTATACTGTTCATCAATGCAAGTATTCTAATATGCATAATACACAACCTAATTCTAGGAACATCAGTATATACGTTATTGAACAGTATTATTTAAGAAATGACAATTCAAATACTTATCTTTGTTTGTTCATTGGGTGGACTCCCTCTGAGTCTTCGCTTCCTTGCAGGAGCTACTGGAGTCCTAATCTGAAGTAGCTTCTTCTACACCTTTTGATGTGGAATGTAGAGAGATGGTCAACTCCCTATGAATATTTGCATCCTTGAATAAACCACTGGAGTGTACTCCCTCTTGATCTTTGCTTCCTGGATTACCTGTTCTTGGACTCATATTCATCCTTGGTCCCTATGCATGCTTATTAGTATCATGATTGTGTTATCCTTGTCATATAAAATCATTCATTAGCATACTATTAAAACACAATAATCTCAAGCATGTATAGTCATGATCATTTCAAACAGAAAATAATAAGTATTAGCATTCAAGGTTTATGTAGGATTCTTATGGTTAGTCAAATCATAAGAAACATAACATGTCTAAACTTGTAATTACTCAAACCTATGACTCTTCAGGTTAGTTGAATCATCAATCAAGATAAGAGATATAATATGCATAAAACCTGTGATTATTCAAACCTATACCTTCATGATTGTTCTGGTTAGTCATATCATCAATTATGGTAAGAAACATAATATGCATACAACCATGATTATTCAAACCTATGACTTCATGAATAATCATTATCAACAACAATATAAGATCCTAACACAAGGTAGGATTCTATCTTGATATAGGAAAAACATACCTGGATTAGCATGCTAGTTGGTTATGTCTAACGTACTCACATGATGTCTTCTTGTTCTTCTTCAATGACTTGTGCTAGTAACCTGTATATCTCATAGGTTAGCCATTATAAAACCAAGTTATACATACCTCGTAAATGGATCTTCTATGAGATCCATAACAATGGATGAGTCTTTATCCTCATTGTTAACACCTAAAAAGTGCTCACTAGCTCATTCCCTTACTCACATGACCCATTTGTCCACTTTTCCACCATCTGAGCCTCTGAAACCAACAAAAGGTCACCAAAAGACCTTAGTACACCCCTTTTTCCATTAAAAAAGATTATTTTTACAAGAAAATCATAAAAAACCCTCAAAAAGGGTCCAAATTCCCAAAAATATTAAAAAGGGAATTAAAATGTTATTTTTATTCAAAAAAAGGAAAAAGGAGGGAAAAGTACCTAAACCATGTTGGTCAATACCATTTGGTTTCCACAAAACCACAAATGGTATTCCTCACCACCAAAACCTATAAAAAGGTGGTAGGGGCTCCTCATTTCACATCCTTCCATTATCTCATCCTTATGCTGCTGAAATCTCCCCTGAGCACTTTTAGCCATTGAAGCAACCTTGGAGAAAGAGACCTATTGGAGTTTGGAGCTACTCATCTTGGGAGTTGCTCAACATCAACCTTCACCATTGGAGGTAATATCGCAAGCACTTGCTTGCCCCCCACTTTTCAATACAAAAAATTATTTATTATGTTTCTTGTTCTTGATTTTGAAATGTTTACATTATTTGCTTAGATTCTTGCTTAGATCCATAAAAAGTATTGTTTATTTAGTTTATTGTTTTTATTTCTATTGAAACTGCTACTACTAGTTAGTAGGTGCCCATAGCACTAAGCTTGGTTGCAAAACCGAGCCAACAGTTTTTTGGCGACTCCGCTTTGGTTTGAACTATAGATCTCTAGTTTTGCCTTTAATCTTAGTTTTTTATGAGTTTTTAACCTTTAGATCCATAGATCTGCCATCTTAGACAGCATATCCATTGCTGCTCTGAGTTTTGGCCCCATAAACAGCCCGAAATTTTCAATTTTCGGGTTCGTTTCTCGGTTTCCGTGCACGGATTCCGCCTCGCGGTTTTTTGCCAGACAGTTGCGCGGTCCATCGCGACTTTTCTGCGTTTTTCCGCGCGGCCCATCGCGGCTTTTTGCCAGACAGTCGCGCGGTCCATCGCGACTTTTCTGCGTTTTTCCGCGCGGCCCATCGCGGCTTTTTGCCAGAAACCCGCGTGGTCCATCGCGACTGTGCGACAGAAACCCGCGCGGTCCATCGCGACTTTTGGCCCAAAACCCGCGCGGTCCATCGCGACTTTTGGTCCAAAACCCGCGCGGTCCATGTCATTTTTTGGCCGCGCAGCTCAATTTTCAAACGACCATATCTCCCTCTCCCGAACTCCGTTTGAAACGATTTTTTTTTTCAAATTGGGTGTTTTCGATCAAGGAATCCAAATATGCTATTAGATTTAATAAATTTTCCATAGAAATTTATCTAATATTGTATTTTAGTGTTATTTATCACTTCAATTCACCCATTTTGGCTCATTTTTTATAGTATTGATTCTTCATATTTTACAGCCATAGGAACATTTTACTATTTAGAATGTATATCTACAAATCTTTTTAAAAATTTTCAAGAAAGTGAAAGAAAGATTCATTTTGCATTCTTTATCAGATTCAAATTTTTTCTTGTTTACTTCTTTAAAATCTTGCCCTTAGCAATTTTTATTGAAAACGAAGAAATCCATTTATTTCTTTTAAGAAAGGAGTTTATTATTTGCTTTCATAAATCCAAGAAATCCAAGAAATCTTTTATTTTTGAGTTAGTGAAAAAAGTCTTAAATATTTGCTTGTTATTTTTCGAAAAATCCTTTATTTTTTGAAAATTTCCCTTAAAAGCATTTAATTTTTCCAAAGTTCAGTTTACAACACCTCACGTGCACTCACACGATCACTTAATTGAACTAAGACTTAAAACTTACCCTAATTTGAACACACTCTTAACCCCACTTGGGGAACACAAAAAGAATTCTTGTAGCTAGGTAGTATTGGGGGGATAGGTGTTCCAATAACACCCCTCAGTTCATACATCTGAGACATAGAAGTTGTCCAATTAGGGAGCTAAAATCTCTTAGTACTTTTTGGCGCGGTCACAACCGGTTTGTGGGAAGGCCTCTCCCCTAGGAGGGTTGAAGTCGCGAGGATGGTTCCGGAAGCCTGAGTAGGATACCGAAACCCATTCAGTAACCGAAGGGCTACCATTCGCAGTTCTCGGGATATCCCTGTATTGGGATATTGCGATCAAAGGACCAAACGGCAGATTTACCTTTTCTCGACGCGTCATGAACGGAGTATCCTAGTAGCCTGTCTTTTTAGGATTGATTACCCGGTGTCCCTCCTGGTAGGGGGATATCTAGCCGTTGTCTCTACATTCATATTGTCTGACTTGGATTTCATCACCTTGCAGGGGATATCGTCTGTTTGAGTCACAATACTTTTAGATTAGGTGTTTGCATGATCTTTACCACCTTTTGAGTCTAGTTACACCTATTTTTTCTAGGAGCCGCTTGCATGTTGGTATTCTGACCGGTTGTTGCATTCCTCCACTTATTGTAGCACAGCTGCTAGAATAAGTGCATTTTTTGAGGATTGATTTTTTGGCCTGTGAGCCTTCTTTTTTCACTCCCCTTTTTGCACCCTTGGTTGCATTAGGGTTTTGAGTCTTTTACATATATATCACCACCTGATACTTAAAACAATTTTTTAAATAAAAAACATATTCTCACCATTGAGAATTCTAGACGTTCTCGTCGTCTACGGGGCGAACTCCCAGAGTTTAGTCCACTTGGCTCTCCACGTCACGGACGCAGAGCATTATCCCTTGATTCGACACATCGTCGATCATCTAGACGGTCATCCGATTCTGACATACCCCACTTCACCTTTGATTTGGAGGTAGAATCCGAAAACCCCACAGAGTTACCACCAACCACAATTATGTCTGGAACACCAGTTGATCCACTATATACATTAACCATAGGTCAGACATCCGCAGACCCTTCTGCGGTAGTACCATCAACGGCAACAGCCACCCCCTTGGGTATGCCCAATATGGGTAACACTCCACATTCAGGAATGCCTAACACAGGACCACCACCTGTCATGGGCATGCCCAACATGGGGGTCATACCCCCTTCGGTTTCCACAAACCCTATCCCAGGAATCCCTAGTACGATTCCTAACCCAAGTGTAACTCCTGTTGCACTTGGGAATGCTATCCCAGGAATCCCTAGTGCGATTCCTAACCCAAGTGTAACCCATGTTGCACTCGGTAGTGCTATACCAGGAATCCCTAGTGCGATTCCTAACCCAAGTATAACCCAAGTTGCACTTGGGAGTGCTAACCCATATCAGGCCACACCTTTTAGAGGGCACATACCCTCCATACCTAGCATACCTATAGGAGCTACTGGACCCCTACACCATACCACAATGACTAGGCAAGTCCCGGTTCCGGTCACCACATCCACTAGTCTACCATACATGGCAAGTCTCAACCTGCCAGATTTAGCTAGGCTCACAAATGACCCCATCAGACATGATCCTGCTTGGCCCCATATGCCCACTAAACTTCCCTCTGACATCCCTAAGTTCGAGGGTAAGGCTGGAGAAGACCCCCAAAATCACATCATGTCCTTCCACTTATGGTGTTCCTCAAACTCCATAGTGGATGACTCAATCCGCCTACGGCTTTTACAACGCACCTTCACTGGCTCCGCAGCCAAATGGTATATCGAGCAACCCCATGGGACGCATTCCACATTTACCTCCCTTGCCTTGACCTTTCTACAATTCTTCCAACTACCTGTCCGCTACGATACGGGCGTCGAGATCCTACTGTCTTGCAGACAGAACACAGCCACGCACATCACCGACCATATTCATGATTGGCGTCGGCGCCGAAGCCTATGCAAGATCAAATTAGACGATCGAATCTTTTTAGACTGGTTCCTTAAATCCCTCCTTCCCCTCATTGCGAAGGATGTAGCTTCTGAAAGACCCCAGTCTGAGGTGGAGGCCATCCTTAAGGCCCAACAGTTTGATCTTATCTATGCCCAATCAGGTTACCTTTACACCATCATACCTGACGCCCCACGAGGTGACTCTGCACGCGGTGACACACCGGGGGCATCACATGCCGCTGATGGCATTATTGGCCAAATTACACCGCAAGCAAAACCTTTCAGTATGGTGAGCACCATGCCCGCCCCAGACCTTTCTAGGGCTACATCCAGTTCCGGAGCAACAACTTCTTATGCTCCAACAAACCAGAACCATCATGTTCATGGACCCTCTTGTCCACAACATTGTTATGGCCAAGCGCCATCAGCATATGTACCTCCTACATACTATGCTCACCCTACGATACAAAACCCCATGCAGTTCCAACAACAGCCCATGCATTACCCACAACCGGTTGCACCGGCTAACCTCACACCTCCACCAGCTCAGGGGTACCAACAACCCCAGCAGGCAACTGGACCACCTCCAGCTCCACCTGCATACTATCCACCGCAACCTGCTCCCGCACCTGCGGCTCCTCAGAATCCCCCTAATGCTCAAGGGCATGTGTACGCACAACAACATCAGCCCCAGTACCAAAATAACCAACGCAACTAGGGTGGGCAACCCAACCGCGGAAAAGGACGCAACCGTGGAAACAATCAAAACCGTAACCAAGCTCCACAACCAACCCATCCTCCGCAAGACAATAACGCGGCACCCGCTCATCAGAATCCTGATCGGCCACCTAAGCAACCCAAAAATGCTAATTTACGAACAAACCATCCTTGTTCCATTTGCGGTGTCTATGGCCACTATACCCACGCTTGCCCACATCTGGAGCGAGCTCGACAACTATGGACAAATGACGCCCATCATCAAGGGCAGGCGGCTCCTCAGCCACCACCCAACCCCCCACCACCCCCACAACAACCTTTGGTCCTCCAAAACCCTTTTCCAACACAGGGAGTGGTAAACACTCAGCCGTTAGCCCCCCAACAGGGCAACGTGCAACAACAACAAATAACTTACACGGCTCCTGACCAACCCATGTTTGATTCAGGCACCCACCACTTATTGATGATGTCCACCGCTGACGTCAATATCCAAACCCGTCGGAATCAATACGGACCGACTCCTGAAGCCCCCCCCGCCGAAAAAGATACTAATGCTAATCCCACTGATCAGACATTGCGTATACCTCAGCTTCCACTCGATGGCGCTTCTAAAGCACCTCGCTTTCCCCTTCGCCGAATCAACAACAACCCCAATGCACGGGCTGCGTCCAATTACAACATCGTAGATGACCTAGCTCAATCTCCTGCAGCCATGTCTGCGTTAGAAGTCTTAAAAACCTGTCCTACTCAGCGCAAGACTTTACTTTCCGCCATTGGGGCGATTGACCCAAATGATTCGAACTTGATGACCTTTGATTTAGACCAATATGAACCACGGTTTCCTTCTACCATAGCAGTCCAAGTTTCCGTTTCCATTCGGAATCTTGTCATCCATCGATGTATCATTGACGAGGGTGCCTCCACATGCGTCATGTCCACTTTTGTTTGGCAAAAATTGGGATCCCCTGCTCTCCAGCAATCCACCACTGCATTGCGGGCCTACGACGGCAGGTCAGCTCAACCTCAAGGTTTATTACCCAAGGTACCCGTCCAATTAGGTGGGAAAACTGTGCTCATCGACATAGAGGTCATTAACGCCCAGCTCGACTATAACCTTTTACTTGGCCGCAGTTACATGTACGCCATGAAAGCGGTCGCCTCCTCCGTCTTCCGCACCATGATGTTCCCCCACGAGGGACGTGTGGTCAAAATTGACCAACTCACCTACTATGATCCCAACGCCCCTGCAGCACCCGAGAATGTTCTCCCCATGATTGAACAACCCGTTTCTAGTGCAGTTACCTCCTTTGTGTCTTCTGTGGCACCCGGACTTTATTCGGATACACCAATGACCTCTACATTCCAGGCCATTCCACCACCGCCACCGGAGACCCAAGTCGCAAACCTCTGTACTGTTTCACAAAATACGCAAACATCCGGCGGTCAACCACCATTGATCCCCAGTCACATTGGCGTTACACCCATCCACACCATCCCCTTCCTATTTCCTCCCTCGGGTGTAGTAAGCGCCCCGGTGATGGCTACCCTTAGCCTACCCGGGCTAACATTGGGATTACCCGTGTGGTATATTCCGCCTCCCGTTCGACTACCGACACCGGATGTCATCCTCCAACCGGTACAACCTATTGTTACCACAAATCAGCCTCCTCCTGGTGTCGCAATCCCTTCGTCGTCAACGGCACCTCTTCCTAACCTTAATATCCCTTCGTCGTCAATCAAACCTCCTCCTAGTCTCACGATTGCCTCGACGTCAAAGGATCCCCCTCTTCTTGCTAAGCCCACTGGGGGCAGAGGTCCACAACCATACACTGCTATACCACCTCCTAAGGCAGTCAAACCCCCACCGGTGTTTCGAGCTCCCCCCAAATGTTCATTATGCGATGAAATTGGCCATCCAACTCATCAATGCCCACATTTACCGGCACTCCAAGAGCATATGAATATGTTGGACGACGACATCGGCATCCCAGTAGTCAGATTAGAGCCACCTCTACAGCCTCGCGACAAATCACTGCGCACTAACCATCCTTGTGCTATATGCAGTGTTTACGGCCACTACTCTCACCATTGCCCAGATCTACCTGACTATAGAGCAGCGTTGTACGTGTTAAACAATGCCGAATTAGAGATATCTCCTCCCCTCATCGAGGAGATCCATCCCCCACCATCATCCTCGTCAGAAGAAGTCAATACGATATATATGATTTCAACAACCTTCAAACCAGAATCCCTTGATTTATGGTCTGACTACTTCAATACTGATGAGCAGATTTTGGAGACACTCACTGCACCCGACTACCCTTGGGATGATATGCATCACCGCTCGTACTTCCTCCCGGAAGCATCTACCTCCACCACATCCAACCAGCTATCAGTCAAGTCGAAAGACTTCATACCCGCTAAGGTCGATTGGTTAAAGGACCCCATCCCAGCACCGGATGCCTTTGAAGAAGGGAACATGTCAAACATTTCCCCCACTATACAGATAGACATTTCCACAACACCAGGGAAACCTGAGCTCATCTCGCTGGGCGCATCTTGCACTCAAGGAGAAACTCAGGCGTACAAAAAACTCTTTCAAGAGTTCCGAGACGTCTTTGCCTGGTCCTATACCGAGATGCCCGGTCTCGACCCCGCCATTATTGAACACCACATCGATACATGGCCGGAAGTACCCCCTGTTCGTCAGAAACAGCGACCTATTCACCCTGCCAAGCTCCCCGCTGTTAAGGCTGAGGTCGAGAAACTTCGAAAAGCAGGGTTCATCTACCCTATTCCGTACACCACCTGGGTGTCGAACCCCGTTCCTGTCAACAAAAAGCAAGGCACCCTTAGAGTATGCACTGACTTCCGCAATCTAAACCACGCTTGTCCAAAAGACAATTTCCCCACGCCATTCATTGACCAACTCATTGATGAGTGTGCGGGCCATGAGGTCCTATCCTTCATGGACGGGTTTTCCGGATATAACCAGATTCACATCCACGTGCATAACATGTGCCTCCACGGGCGTATACAAAAGACAATGTGCATCCACGTGCATACACGACAATAGATCTAATATATATATCCTCATATATATACAAATCAAATAGTCTACATGTCATAAGTGCCCTCAGCACTCGATATACAAAAAATATATCTGTCCTACAAAAAATGCTTCCCCATATGCTCATGAGCATTTGGGGGCAATACAATGTCGTCTACTCATCTGGATCCTCAGGATCCTCGGGCTCCTCCTCCGGCTCCTCCTCCGACTCCACCTCCGCCGGCCCAGCTGGGTCAGGACGACCCCGAACTCGCCGCTCTGCTGGCCCTGCTGGATCGTCCCTCAGACGTATCCTCCCCGGTGCCGGCCCTGCCGGAGCATCTCCTCTACCACCCCCGTGTCTCGAAGCAAGCACCGCTGCCCTCAACAACAGTGACTGCCACTCAGGCGGTGCACCGAGACATCCCTGCAAAATGTCCCGATCAAGGTCCCTCCAGCCATCCTCCGGAAGCCTAGCTACGATCCGGGCTAAAGTCCGTCGAACACCATCTATAGCATCGTCCTGAGGGCCAACCCCTTGCCCACGGGCTCCATATCCTCCACCACGAGGAGGACGTACAGGTACTGGGGGATGAGCAACCACCATCGCCCGCCCCTGCTGAGCCACATAGTCAGGTGGTGGTACTGGACCTATATCTGCACAAAGAAAGTAAAACCATCAGATACTATACAACACATATCATCATGATAACTCATAAATCATATGATATAACATAACATTATACACAAAAACATACCGTCTAAGCTCCAGGCCTGTCCTGGGGCACGTGGCATCTCTGGGTCTCCCCGGTAGTCCATGCCGGCGTAAGGATAGTCCTCGATCACCAGTGGCATCTGCTCCCACTGCTGATAAAAGTCCTCTGTGAAGAAGCCACGGATACCACCGCCAGCACGGGGCATCATCTGCCCCCACCTCATCATACGAGGCTCACTAGGAAGACCAGCACGAACGGGTACGTGTGGACGTAAGGTCGGCACCCGCTCAAAGAAAAAACAGCATAAGAAAGAGGCGTAACAGAACTCACCTCCCTCTCTCACGGCCTTGTCCAGATCTCTCCGGACACCGGCCAAGAACATCTGAGCCCAAGCATAGTAAGTACCCCGTAGAACGGAGTCCACCATCATCGTCTGCCCCCCAGACATACGATATGGTGCAGCAGCACCCAAAACCCTCAGAACACAGGCACCAACAGCCCGCATATCCCACTCCCATAGGAACTTCAGACTAATAGAGCTGTTTACCAAAACAGCGTCATCCCCACAGAAGGTCTGTAAGAGGTCCTCCATATCCACACCTGGAGGCAACCTCGGAGAAATATCACCCACCTCACCCAAGCGAGGCAAACCAGTCAAAAAGTATACATCAGTGAGAGTAATCTCCAACCTCTCACCACCAATAATGAAGGCACCCTCTGCCGGCACCCACCACTGCACGAGCTTGTTCAGGAGTCTACTCACTGAACGAATAGGAGATATCTGAGCAAACTTCAAGAGTCCGCTCATGGCTA
Organism: Larix kaempferi; assembly: GCA_027924585.1. Lineage (NCBI taxonomy): Eukaryota > Viridiplantae > Streptophyta > Pinopsida > Pinales > Pinaceae > Larix > Larix kaempferi. The sequence continues at coordinate 37,734,712 of BSBM01000632.1, forward strand.
GGGTCTGTCTCACCCCTCCATCGTTCTCGATCCTCAACATGGTCTCGGCATCAATCTCTCTCTCCCGCCATACGGACTGAGCTCTCCGCAACATCCTGCCAAAAAACACACGAAATTTTTAGCCCCAGCATAAAAATTTTAGAAAAATCCCATCGCGACTTTTACACAAAAAGCTGCGATGCCCATCGCGGCTTTTCCACAAAAAGCCGCGATGACCATCGCGGGTTCCATGAAAAAACTCGCGATGAACATCGCGAGTTTTGTCCAGACAGTCGCGATGAACATCGCGACTGTCACCCATGAACACGCGATGAACATCGCGGGTTCCTACCTCACAGTCGCGATGAACATCGCGACTGTGAGTCCAAAACCCGCGCGGTTCATCGCGGGTTCCGCCCCGAAACCCGCGCGGTTCCACATTGGATAGTCAACGTGGAGTTTCGCGGCCTTCGGGGGCCCACCGCCAAATAAAAAAGACATAATTGACTAGGTTAAGGCGAATAGAGTTACCTGCAACTCGCTAAATCGAAAACCAACGGTGAAATCTCCCGGAAATCGAGAAATAGCTCTGACTGCTCTATCAAACTCGCACGTAACAATGACATGTCATATTGGGGCCCCACGTCCTATTTATAGAAATTCCACAAATTTCAAACAACCATTGCGGTGTCATACGAAGTCCATTTCTCAAACCGTTGGTACCGTTGGGATCAGCACAGCGCGAACTTCATAGAGGTTCCTTCCGTTTCCCATTTTTCACGGGGTCAATTTTTGACCATTTTTTAGCCCCTCTCGTAGCCTCGGTTTGCGTGCCACATCGGCCATTCTCCGTTTTCGATGTGTCTTATATGGCCGGATTCAGTTTTCCGCGCTCGTGATGATGCTTGAGACCATTTCTCGCTCTCACCTTTAGATTTTCTGGGCATTTTTTCCACGCCCCCTCGTCACCTCGGTTTGCGTGCCACATCGGCCGTTCTCCGTTTTCGATGTGTCTTATATCGCCGGATTCAGTTTGCCGCGCTCTTGATGATGCTTGAGACCATTTCTCGCTCTCACCTTTAGATTTTCTGGACATTTTTTCCACGCCCCCTCGTCATCTCGGTTTGCGTGCCACATCGGCCGTTCTCCGTTTTTTGACAATCCTTATGTCACCGGATCCAGTTTTCCGCACAGATGACGATGCTTGAGACCTCTTCTCGCCCTCATCAATCCATTTTTGTTCGGTATAATTTTACCCCTTTTTCGGGCCGAGCAACCCCTTTTTTACGAAAAAGGCACTCAGGGAGTTTCTGTTAAGCTCTTTTCTGACTCCTAAAACAATGAAAAGATCGCCGAGCAATCTTGCTTCCTTTCATGCTCGCTAAACGTATCTGAAAGGGCGTCTACCTGGTATAAGTTTACCCCTTTTCCGGACCTCGTAGATTAATTACGAAAAAGGTATACTCTAGTCACATCGGCTAGAAGAGTTCTCCATCCGCATCATTTTATCCTTTTTCGGGCCTTGGAGACTAAACTTACGAAAAAGAAACACCACCAGAGTCCACTTACCGCTTTCACACTCTCTAAACACGAAAGCAACCATGAGCATGAGCCGCCCTGCGCTCATAAAATCCACAGGACCGTACCAGTTTAGAGCACACTTTTATCCCTTCTTGGAGCTCATTAAAACTACGAAGAAGGAATCAATGGTGCCTCTTGGCGCCACGACAGATCATATCTACTCACATAGCAGCTTCCCCATTTTGGTCGCCTTTGTTCAAAGTATTCTGCAGTATGTCACCCTGAAACTCCCTCGATAGCTACCATCAGCTTGTCCTCCCCCCCCAGAGTCAGTACATACCCTTCAGTCCCTAAAAGATGATCCCCACACCTACAAGTCAGTTCCCTACGCTGCCAGGTCAACCACGTCATCTTGCTCTGAACAAAGGAAGTTTGAGTCTACCCATTTTTGACCCAGTTATTTCCCATCCCCACAAGTATGTCAGTCCTACCGGCAGTACTACATCACTTCAGTTTACACCTCGTGCTCCTAGCAAGGAAACATCATTGCCTTGTTAGTCGCTGGTCTCCCTCTGTCGACGACAACCACATTGATTCCAGAGGATAGACCTAGAGGCCCCTGTGTCTTGGACTCATTACCATTTATGATGAGTGCCTACGAATCATTTCGAGAGGAATCCTCAGTGCCTCTCCCAATGGTTGTTTCTCACATGCTCGACTTCAACACCTTGATCGCATCGTTGAGACTCGCACAGGGTATTGGTCCGTTCAGTTATTAGCCGAAGATCCCGGATACCTCCTGACTCCTACACATTTGAGAGTCTTCCTATGGATAACACCAGTTACACTTTTTCTATAGATATCCGGGCTGCGCATGGCGACAGTATTCAGATTTACCCAGGTTTCATACTCCCTTGAGTATACAGTTACATTATTTCTCAAAGATGACTCATAGTCTTTGAGTCCCTACAGATGTTGGACACCTTCAGTTTCAGCAGTTCCACAGCTATTCCAGTGTATCAGTTATTGAGATCATTCATGATCATGAGTTTATCCCACAATCATGTCCCCTTTGGACCATTATGATGTACCAGTATATTTCTTTCCGTATTAGATCCCCCTTCTTGGGACTAATTGTTTTGTATATGTCTTGATACGAGCATGGGAATGCCCGCCTCGTCCTTTATCAGAGATTATACCTCATTCATATTGATGCCATGTAAAATTTTTTGTTTTTGCAGCTTCCAAGTGCCGTGGCTCCAGTCTCCAACCGGTCTCTTCTCTCCCCTAAAACCCATAAAAAAGGACAAAAGAACTATGATGTCTATCGGCCATACGATGAGCTCCTGCCCTCACACATCAGGGGGCAATCTGTTAACACCTAAAAAGTGCTCACTAGCTCATTCCCTTACTCACATGACCCATTTGTCCACTTTTCCACCATCTGAGCCTCTGAAACCAACAAAAGGTCACCAAAAGACCTTAGTACACCCCTTTTTCCATTAAAAAAGATTATTTTTACAAGAAAATCATAAAAAACCCTCAAAAAGGGTCCAAATTCCCAAAAATATTAAAAAGGGAATTAAAATATTATTTTTATTCAAAAAAAGGAAAAAGGAGGGAAAAGTACCTAAACCATGTTGGTCAATACCATTTGGTTTCCACAAAACCACAAATGGTATTCCTCACCACCAAAACCTATAAAAAGGTGGTAGGGGCTCCTCATTTCACATCCTTCCATTATCTCATCCTTATGCTGCTGAAATCTCCCCTGAGCACTTTTAGCCATTGAAGCAACCTTGGAGAAAGAGACCTATTGGAGTTTGGAGCTACTCATCTTGGGAGTTGCTCAACATCAACCTTCACCATTGGAGGTAATATCGCAAGCACTTGCTTGCCCCCCACTTTTCAATACAAAAAATTATTTATTATGTTTCTTGTTCTTGATTTTGAAATGTTTACATTATTTGCTTAGATTCTTGCTTAGATCCATAAAAAGTATTGTTTATTTAGTTTATTGTTTTTATTTCTATTGAAACTGCTACTACTAGTTAGTAGGTGCCCATAGCACTAAGCTTGGTTGCAAAACCGAGCCAACACTCATGTCATCATGATCATATGTTCTTGAACTGAAACATGATTTGTCTTTCTTGGTGTACCTTTCATGTTAGTAGACAACATAAACCTCATACAACACCATAATGCATTAGTACAATCATAAGTGTCAACACCCTAACCAATGAATATCTTCTATCATGCATTCATAATTTTGTTAAGATGATACTACAAATCTAAAATCAAGATTGTACTAACCGTAATAACATGAAGACAAACATACCATAAAATTAATCATGAACAAATCTCAAAACATACCTCGATGAGTCATACCTGTCGAGATCGCTTGTAATCTCCTTATGTAAAGCCTTAGCCTCATCTCCCTCTGAAACAGTAACTGCTTCACTTATGCAAGTGACCACTCCATCTTCTTCTAGGATTAACCCAATCCACTTGAATTACAAGAACTGGGACTGGAGCTAGATATGGGTTTGTCAGAGAAACCCCAAAAACTCAAACTTTGAGTTTCAAACTTCTGAAAGGATAGAAATATGCGCCTTGATGAGCTGATCAAACTGGTATATTCAGAATTTGAAAACTGCAAAGTTTCACACTCAATTTTGCCTTTGAAACTTCCGGATTCACTAAACGTGACCCTGAACTGGGGTTTGATGAAGCCCACTCTTTTTCCCCATCAAAAGGTTTGATCCAAAGCTCTAAGCTTCTATTTTTCTGAGGAGCTTCCAGCCGTGGTCACAGATTGCAAAAATTCCCATTTTTACAGAAGCCCTAGTTTTCCACTTTTCTGATCAAAGTCCCGAACTAGGGTTTGATCAAGCTCGACATTTTTCCCAACCAAAAATTCTGATCTTGGTCTCTAAATTTCTATTTTGATGATTAGCATTCAGCCGTGGTCTCCTATTACAAAAATTCCAACTTTCTTCAAAGCCCTAAATTCCGGAAGCCATGAATGAAGGTACTAAAAAATAATTATGTTTTGACAGAAATATGTACCTGATTGTTTCTGGTGTAACTCCAAACTTTTCAATCCACAGGGTCTGAAAAAGATTATTGAGATAGCCTAACCTGTTATCTTTCCATCCTGACAGGTCTGACCTCAATTGGATTCTCTGAGAGAGAGTTATGTCAAATGTCGCAACGTGACCTGTTTTGGGATAAAACAGAAGAGTGAAATTGTACGACGTGCCACGTGTCACTGTTTGAACTTCGGCCTCTGCAAAACTTTCCTGAGATATATCGGCCTGTTATTTTTCCATCTTGACAGGTCTGACCTCAATTGGACTCTCTGAGAGAGAGTTATGCCAAGTGTCGCAACATGACCTGTTTATGGGATAATACAGGAGAGCGAACTTGTACGGAGTTCCACGTGTCACTGGTTCAACTTCGGCCTCCAAAAACGTTTTTTGAGATGGTACCGACTGTGTACTACCTGTCACTTTTTACGAAATTTCATTTGGAGCTTCCTAGCCCAAGATATGAACTTTTTCCCAAGGTCACCTGAGTTTGACTCATATCTGGAAGAGGCAGAAACCCTATATTGTACAGATCATAAATCACAAAGTACAACGAATTAGAGGTTTTCCTTTGGACAAAAGGTACCTGGAGATTTATTCTTCGTCCTGTAACAATTTCAGATCCGAAAACTTCGCCAAAACGGATTTATAGCGAAAGTGCTACGATGACTGTTTTTTGCTATATCAAGCCCTAGCATCATAAGTGCAACAAGTGTCATACATGCCATATCATGCTTTCTTTCTGGCTAGCTCTGATACCATGTTAAATTTTCAGAATTTACTTCAATCTGATCTAGGATCTTAACTGAGAGAAGAACATGTACAGCATATCTACAACATATCAATCATGGAGACAATAATGCAAGCACACAAGAGACACAAAGATTTACTTGGGGAAAACCATAAAGGTGAAAAACCCCAATAACTTCCTCAGAGATAGATAGAGCAATGATACAACCAACCAAGAGAGATAGCCATAACCTAGCAGCAGATCCTCCTCCTCCATAAGTGCGCCACTCCTCCTTGAGTGCATGTGTGAGAAGTGAGTGAGCAAATAGAGTGCCTCCCGCACTCTATTTATACTTGACTTGGCTTGCCTTTTTACCTAACTCATGTAGGCTCGAACTTAACCACATAACATAATGATGAGTGGTCCGACCCCCAATAGGGTGGTCTAATAACCCTTTGACCCACATGACTTATACAGGGCCGACCCCAAACAAGGTGGTCTAATAACCCATCAAGTATAAGTTACGACACTTACAAAATAAATGACGACACTTCCTTATAGAGGAATAATACCATCTCTATAGGAATACAATATACATATATGTGAAATACATTCCGAAGTTACATATACATCAACATAAACCCGCATCTAGCCGCCATACTTCCAAATAATCAGAGCAAATGGGGCAAGATACAATCATGAAACGAAACGTAGGGCTCGATCAAGCAGAAGGTACAACAAATGTTAATGAGGATAAGTGCAGAAAGGCAGTTAAATAAGGCTGCATAATCTTCCAAAAATCCAGTTTTGCATATACGAAACCTCTCAGAACTCTCCAGAAGCAAGAAACTGGAAGTTAGTGTGGTCACGCAGACAACAATCCAGCCCTCGAACTGGTAATCAACCTCGACAATTTTAGGAAAGATAGCCATGCTCTAAGTGTTGGTTTATTGTTACAAGTAAAGGATTTCAGGATGACAAAAGGTTTCATGAAAAGTGAACTAGAGGAACACAGTGCTATTTCTCAGAACCCGCGAATCCTAGAAATCATCCGCAGCATGGGTTGGATGCCTTTCATCTTAGGATTGAAAGGATACAATGCAGGGGTGGCTCTGGAGTTTCCAAGAAATTTAAAACATATCAAGGATGAATAGTTCGTCACCCGAGTGAAGGGGTTATGTATAAAGTTGGATGATGAATTGATTTCCAAATTCACTGGTCTACCAATGGGCCTGCATTGGAGCAGGGATGATTGGGAGGCAAACCATGAAGCAAAGGAAACATTTTTCGAGTGAGGAGAGGTCTATGAGAAAGATAAAAATGGAGTCAAAAGACTCTCCATGCCGACACCATGGGATGAAATGGCTGCAATAATCCAGAAGTACATTACATGCATTGGTAGGTTAAGTTATGTCCCCATTTTTCATTTTCGAATTCTAGAGCTATTGAGGCATAGGGCCCGTCTTTCACCGAACAAAAACATTAGTATTCCATACTACCTGGTCCTATCTTTAGCATAAATGGGAAAGAAAGTGATTAAAGGAAAGGGGGATGCTTTAGCCCATCATGGGCTGATCAAATTAATCGTTTGTGAGGAATTAAAAGTGCAGATCCTAGATCTTTCTTGGGAATAATTCGTGTTGGTGTCTGCTGAGGATGTTCAAGGAATGAAGGGTACACCCACAGTTGGCGTACCCCTGCATCTTGGATCAAAGAGAAAGACTTCCTCTACATCAGGGACGAAGAGGAAAATCGACCTGGACAGTGTGGATGATACCCTGGTGAAGATAAAGCATTCATGAGATGACTCCCCCAAAACAAACCAGGGATTTCTACCAGCAATCAAGTGCCGAAGAGACGAAGTAAAAGATTCACACAAGCATCCAGAATCCGAATTACCAAGGAAGAGAAAAGGAAACCCAGTCCCCTAATTCAAAATGTGTCAGATGAGGACGATGATCTTTGGGTAGATCAGGAGGATCCCACTACACCAGAAGAGTTGGATGAACAAGAAGAGTAGGCTGCAAAAGAGGAGCAGGATGAATAAGAGGAATGGGATGCAGAAGAAGAGCAGGATGAACAAGAAAAACAGGTTGAGAAAAAAGAACAGGATGCAGAAGAAGAACATAATGCAAAGAAACAGCAAGGAAACTTCCAAGGGAACCCTCCTGAGCATAATGAAAACCCTGGGGTCATCAACCAACTCGTCGAGGCATGGGAAGAATTAGAAAAGCTCAGAAAGGAGATGGAAACATTGAGAATTGAATCAGGAATCCAACCCACATAACCCCCGTTTTAATCTGAAAAGACACAGATTTTGAAAATGCATTATGCAGGGGAGTTAAAAATGGCTGACCAGAAAAATTCATCACTTAAAGAGAAATTGGTTGAGGCAGAAGGGGAGATAGCCTAAAAGGACTAGGAGATTGTTCGATTGAGGGACGTTTTGGTTACTACCACTAAAATATATGATAAACTACTGGACTTCAAGCCGCCATCAGTAATTTATGTAGTTTATCTACAGGAGAAGTGGGGCAAATTCCAACTCCAAAGGTTAAAATAGGGACTCCCGATAGAGATAAACTCCGCCAAAGAATTTATGGATGCATCTCTAAACTCCACAGAGTTGGAGAAAGACCAGTTAAGTGAATTTTTCTTGCACAATTTTGTAGTTCCTAGCTCTCCCAACTGGTCTCCAAACCCTTACATGGGCGATTTCCAGTTGAGGGCACTATGTTCATGGATGAATCATGAAATTGAACAAACTCAGGACTACCACATTTATGTTGCAGCAAAATGGAAAACTCCACTAATGGTCAGGGTAGAGGCAACTCACCCGAAAGAATAATTTACAACCATAGGATCCTCACCCAAGATGAGGAGTTGATCGCCATTCTCCTTGCAAAGCAGCAGGAGTTTGTGGCTCACTTTAATGTTACTCTCCAAAGCACACACAAAGAGGTTCATGATTCCATTAAGGAAAGATGGCGTAGAGTAGCAAATGATCTAAAAAGAAGAGAGCTCCACTCCCCTCCCAGACTTGAAGATGCTCTTTTCAAAGCCAACCTCTATAGGGAATCCCTGATAAGGAATCACCTCAGATGGATTGTAATGAGGCTGAATCCCCCATTCTTCCTTCCCCCAGTTATTAAGGAACATATTAATGAAGAAGAAGAGAGGAGAGCATGGGTCATGGAGGCTCAGACCATGGGCTACCACAGGCAGGAAGGGACCCCCAAGGTAGTAGCATGGGACATCAGATAAGTTGTCGATGAGCTGAATCTATCACCCAAGGATGGGTGAATCCTTGAAGCATGGCGGATAATGATCAGTCCAAGATACAAGTATCTGATAGCCTTTTCCCCACAACAAAAGCACAAGAAAGGGTGAAGAAATACACTGGTTTTGTGGGAGAAATGATTTACCTTGATTATTTAATGAAGTTGATTTAAAGATTATTCTTGTATGTTTAAATGCGTGTTCAATAAACTAATAATGTGAAAATCGAGTATGATTGAGCAGGTTCAGGTACACTAAAGGACAAACACATAGATCAAGCAGAGGACTGAAAGTTCATGCAAAGCTCAGTTCCTTTTTCTTGATTTTTAGAGAGAACACCTATTCAAATAGAATCGACAATTAGACATATAAGTTGGGTTAAGCATTAGAGGCATATATATACAGGCCTCTCGGCTAGCGAGAGGATCCTGTTGCCATTTTTGATAATCATTGTTTTATGTTTTTATACTATCGAGATACTTTGAGTTACAGACTTTTTTTAAAATATGAAGCTGCTATTTTGAATAAAGATTTGATGTTGCTTTCAATTCGGCATGTATACATTTCCTTCACTCTTGAGTACGGGTTGGGGAGGGCCCCTCCAACACATAAGTCAGGAGATATTATCATTCAGGTAGTTTTCATTATGTGCTTTAGATTGACTGAAATCTATATTGCATATGAAAGCATTTGAATGGCGTTAAATAGTATGATTTGATTTCTGTAGTAAAGCGACTAGTTTGATTCCGTAGTAGTTTATAACGCATTCTGTAGTTCAGTATAACTATTTCAGTAGTCTTGTAGCAGCATTCTTCCAAGATATATTTTAAGCATATATTTCCTTATGCACTCGCATTGTTTTTGGAACAATGATCTAGATCTTAAAACTTATGCACTCTCCCATTATTATGGTTGCTCATAGAGATTGCTTACTTTCAATACTGTGGTTAGTTAATGATATTCACTTCTTAAAGTTCTGATTATTTCATAGCATTAGATAATGGCATTCTGAACTTGGTTTTGGCAATTGAATAGGTTAGACCAGACTTCTAGTTTTATGCATTTGATTTATAGTAATTGCTTCTTAGATAAAAGATCCAGCTTTCATTATTTTAGAATAGATCTGCTACGTTTTCAGCATTCACTTTCATAGTCTAAATTCCCTATTTTCAGCAAGTCAATTCTTAGGAACATATTTAATGTTTTCAGCATTTAAATTCCTTAATATAGATTTACTATTTTTAGTATTTGAACTTCTTAGCATAGGTGCTTTTCATCCATAGATTAGGAAATCCTTTTCCAGCTTATTTGATTTCTCTTAGGAAACCCTTAAACACTGATACCAACACCCAACCACAAAAAAGACTATCCTATAAGAGCACATATAGTGCCTGCACTCTGAAGTTTGTACATCCCCTGGGTTGGTAGTTAAAGTAGGCTCCTAGTCTAGTTGCCCTCATTAGGCATCCATTCTAAGAGCTCACCACTTACTGTTGATGTATATGTAACTTTGGAATGTATTTCAGTTATATATTTATTGTGCCCTTATAGAGATGTGTTATTCCTCTATAAGGAAGTGTCGTCATTTGTATTGACAAGTGTTGCAAGTATGTTAACTTGCCGATGGGTTATTAGACCACCTTGTAAGGGGTCGGCCCAGATTGATGTAATATGTGATTATTGTACCTAGCTAGACAAGTCGACCCCATAAGGTTATTGGGAAAATAGAACAAGTATAAATAGAGATCGAGAGATCTCTATTTGGATCACTCAGAAACTCATTCTTCCTTCACTCGGAAAGTGGCACACATGTGAGGAGGAGGATCATCTGCTAAGAGGAGTCTATCTCTTGTACTTTGGTTGAGCCATTGCTCTTTCTATCTCTGAGGAAGTTGTGGGATTTTTCACCTTAGGGTTTTCCCCACGGAAACTCTTTGTGTCTATTGTCTCTCATGATTTTGCTTCTTGTGATGATTGACATGCTTGTTATGATTGATATGCATTGATATACTATACATGTAGTTCTCTCAGTAAAGATCCTAGAGTATTGTTAATTAATGCTCAAAATTTAACATGGTATCAGAGCTAACCTTAGAAGAAGACATTGTGCAGTGACGGAAACTAGGGTTTCTTGTTTATTGGGTTTCTCTCCACAGATTTTGGAAAAGCAATATAGTAGATTGACTCTACTCATCAAGGAGAATCTATCTATCCAATCAGAATTCAATTCTGGGCATTTTCAAATTTGGCCCTAAAAATTAGTGTTTCCACAAAAATAGGAATTTATGAAATCTGAAGACATAGCTGGAAGCTCCTTGGAAAAATCAAAGTTTAGAGCTTTGGATTGAGATTTTTGGTTGCGTATATCTTCGGGAAACTCAAACCCTAATTCAGGGTCCTCCCTAGTGAACTCGGGAAGACAAAAAGGAATTTCTGAAGGGTGAATCTTTGCAGATCTCAAATTCTAAATACACCAGCCTGATCAGATCATCAAGGCGCATCTTTCTATCCTTTCAGAAAGTTGAAATTTACATTTTGAATTTTTAGGGTTTTTTCGACAAACCCTAATCTGGGACCAGATCTAGTTTTCAGCAAATCAAGTGGTAAGACCTAAATATTTTCTATTTCCATTTGAATTACTCTTTAAAGATGTGTCACCACACCAATATTGAGGACAAGCTTGAAGGAGATGATAACTTCCGAGCCTGGAAGTATAGGATTGGGTTAATCTTGGAAGAGAATGAGTTGGACTCATATGTAAAAGAAGACATCCCTATCCCAGAGGATGAAGAGGCTAAGATATTGCATAAGAAGAACTTGGTCAAGGAAAAGAGAATCAATGTTGATTCTATCAATGACCATCTCATACCACATGTGTCATCTATGAAGACACCCAAGGAGATGTTTGACTCTTTGACCAAGCTATTTGAAGGGAAGAACATAAATCGGAAGATGACTCTGCGGAATCAATTGAAAGGGGTCAAGCTATTGAATGGAGAGACCATTCAATATTATTTCTCCAAGGTCTCTCAGATCAAGGAACAACTTGAAGCTGTGGATGAAGTAGTGGACAATGGTGAAGTTGTTATGACCACTCTGAATGGCCTACCTAGGTCATGAAATTTCTTTATCCAAGGAATCTGTGCAAGAAAGAAATTGATCACTTTCAGTAGAATGTGGGAAGAATGCTCTCAAGAAGAAGCTAGGCTTGTGGCAAGAGAAGAAAATATGGGGAATTAATATCAAGCTCTCACAACTCACACCAAGGGAAGCAAGTTTAAGAGGGAGAGATATCATAACAAGAAACATTCTCACCCTCATCATAGGAAGAAAGATCTATCTCATGTTCGATGTTTTGAATGTAATGAAGTGGGACACTTTGCTTCAAATTGCCCCAAGAAGAAGAAAGAAAACAAATTCAACAACAAGAAGAAGACTAACAAAAGAAGATATCATGCTCATGCCGCTGAGGATGATGAACCTCCCAAGAAGAAAGCTAGAGCAGAAAGTGATGATGATGACTCATCAAGCGAAGAAGAGTATGTTCTAATCTCTGCTCTCATAGGTACTATCTCTCATGGTTGTAATGATTGGTTAATTGACAGTGGGGCTTCCAAACCCATGATTGGGTTTAAATAATCTTTTGTAAATCTATCTGAACATGAATCACCCCATAAAGTGAAACTTGGGGATGATTATCAATACCCTATCAAAGGAAGTGGTGAAGCCTCCTACAATCTAGATTCTGGAAAGTCTTTGAAGATGAAAAAAGTTCTGTATGTACCTGGGATCAAGAAGAATCTACTCTCCATCTCTGCATTGGATGCAAAAGGTATGAGGGTTGCATTTGTAGATGGCCAAGTCCTAATGTGGCCAAAGGGTAAAACTATTGATGATGCAGTGGTGATTGGAGAGAAAGAGGGAGGATTGTATAAATTGAAGGGACAACCTGAACATGCCATGGTGCATGATTCCATGGAGCCAAGTGCTTTGGCATAGAAGACTTGCACATATGCACTACAGAGCATTACCAATTGCAAGTAAGGCTGTAGAAGGTCTTCCTGAAATCAAGACTAAACATGAAGGTGTTTGCAAAGGATGTGAAAAAGGAAATAACATTAAGAAGGCATTTCCAAGAAGTGAAAGCAAGGCAAAAGGTATCTTGGAAACTATCCACTCCGATGTATGTGGTCCGATGTCATCTAGTTCTCTAAGTGGGTATGTTTACTATGTCTCTTTCATTGATGACTTCTCCAGGAAGACTTGGGTTTACTTCCTGAAGAACAAAGATGAAGTGTTTGATAAGTTCAAGGAATTCAAAACCTTGATGGAGAACCAAACTGATAAGAAGATCAAAACATTCAGATCCGACAATGGTGGAGAATTCACCTCAGGTGACTTCAAGAAACTATGCAGTGATTCAGGGATTAAGAGGGAGTTGACTGCTCCTTATGATCCACACCAGAATGGAGTTGCAGAAAGAAAGAATAGAACAATCATGGAAGCAGCAAGGGAAATGCTGCATGACTAGGATCTACCTATGCATTTATGGGCAAAAGCAGCTAGAACAGTAGTATATGTGCAGAACAGAACACCCCACAAGATATTGGACAACAAGACACCAGAAGAGGTCTTTTCTAGTAAGAAACATGAAGTCAGCCATCTATGAATATTTGTTTGTCCAGTATACACACATGTCCCAAAGGAAAAGAGGACCAAGATAGATCCTTCAGGAAAGAAGGGTATCTTTGTGGGTTACAGTGAAAGCTCTAAGGCTTACAGAATATACTTTCCAGGGTTCAAGAAGATTGATGTCAGTAGGGATGTAACATTTGATGAAAACTCAACATTCATCAAATCAAGGAAGACACCTGTTGAAGTTTATGAAGAACCTAAGGAAACTAGATTTCAAAACACTACCATGACTGAAGCAATTCCAGATGTTAATCATGAAATTGAAGATCCGCAACAACCTGTAGATCCACCCCGTAAGAATAACTTTTACAAGAGGAAACTTGCATGGGCTAGAGAGCTCATTCAAGATGCAGAAATATATGGCATTCCAGAAGAAGAACATAGAGCAAAGAAGAGAACTAGATCACATACCATCTATGTTGTTTTACTCTGTGATATCATGAACAAAGAACCTTCCAATTATGAAGAAGCAATGGAAAATAAAGAATGGAAGGATGCCATGGTCGAAGAATACCAATCAGTAATGAAGAATGATGTTTGGGATGTTGTCGCAAGACTTGAAGGGAAGTCTGTTGTGACTTCCAAATGGATCTACAAGATCAAGCATGCTGCAGATGGCAGCATAGAGAAATACAAGGCAAGTTTCGTGGCTCGTGGCTTCTCTCAAAAAGAGGGAATAGATTATGAAGAATTTTTTGCTCATGTATCCAGATACACTTCCACCGGATCAGTACTTGCTCTGGCTGCAATGATGAAATGGAAAATACACCAGATGGATGTCAAGACTGCTTTCTTGAATGGTGTGGTTGAAGAGGAACTGTATGTGGAAAACCACTCGGTTTTGAAACACATGGCAGGGATTCATATGTGTGCAGATTGAAGAAAGCCTTGTATGGCTTAAAACAAGCTCCTAGAACTTGGTATGGTAGGATGGACAGTTTCCTATCCAGTTTGGGCTTTACCAAGAGTAAAGCGGATTCTAACCTTTACTACAAGGTTGAGGAAGGAAATCCTGTGATTCTACTCCTATATGTGGATGACCTGTTTGTAATAGGAGATGACAGATTGATTGCTAATACAAAGAGGAAGCTTGCTTCCAAGTTCGATATGAAAGACTTGGGGATGATGCACTATTTCCTAGGTATGGAGGTGTGGCAGAGTATAGATGGTATCTTCCTTGGACAAGGGAAGTATACAATAGATATCTTGAAGAGATTTGGGATGATTGATTACAAGGCCATGGCCACACCTATGGCATCGAACCTGAAGCTTCTATGTGATGCTTCATCTGAGTTAGTTGATGTCTCCATGTATCGTCAGATGATTGGGTCCTTGATGTGCCTGACGAACATGAGACCAGATATTTGCCTTGCAGTGAACACATTGAGCCAGTTCCTGACGGATCCAAGGAGTGTTCACCTGGTTGTTGTAAAGCATATTCTGAGGTACCTGAAGGGTACAATTGATTATGGGCTCAAGTATGATGTGAATCAAAAGTTTAACATATATGGTTATGTTGATTCAGATTGTGTAGGCAGTGTTGCATATAGGAAGAGCACATCTGGTTGCTGCTTTAGTATGGGATCAGGTGTGATCTCTTGGTTTAGCAGGAAGCAGTCCTGCGTAGCACTGAGTACCTTCGAGGCAGAGTATGTTGTAGCCTGTTCGGCTAGTTGTGAAGTAGTATGGCTTCGGAAGCTACTGTTTGAGCTATTTGATCTCCCGCTGGAGACTACTGGTATCTTTTGTGACAACCAGAGTTGTGTGAAGCTATCTGAGAACCTAGTGTTCCGCGACAGGTCGAAACACATAGAGATCAAATATCACTATATCAGGGATATGGTGCAGAGGGGAGCAGTGAAGCTCCTGTATATTGCGACGGATGAGCAAATTGCAGATGTGCTGACGAAGCCACTAGCCAAAGTGAAGTTCGAGTACTTCAGAGAGAGGCTTGGCATTCTTCAGATTGATGACACTTTGAGGAAGAAGTGATGGACACATTTGCTGAAGCCATTCCAAGAATGGTGGAAGGAGGATCCTTCACATGGCTATGGATGTAAGCATTGGATGATGAGCATTAGGATGATGTTCCAGTTTCTGCTCTATGATCAGTTAGATCATTTATATGTATGTATGTACGCATCATGTTGGATGCTGGATATGGTCTGTTGGATCATTTATATGTATGTATGTACCCATCATGTTTGATGCTAGATATGATCAGGTAGATCATGGATTTGTGTATGTATCAGGTGGATACTTGTATGATCAGGTAGATCATGTATTTGTATATGTATCAGGTGGATACTTGTATGATCAGGTAGATCATGTACTTATGTATGTATCAAGTGGATGCATTATATGATCAGGTAGATCATGTATGATGATATGTATCAGGTAGATACTTTGTATGCATCAAATGGATATATTGTTTGATCAGTATGATCACAGATGACGAGCTTCAGGATGTTGCTCCAGATGACATGCATCAGGTTGATGCTATGATGATGATCAGGATGATCACAGAGGACAAGCTTTAGGATGTTGCTCCAGTTGATATGCATCAGGTTGATGCTATGATGATGATCAGGTTGATCATGTGATGATGTACATCAGGATGATGTATGGTGAGTATCAGGTTGATACTATATGGTTGTGGACAGGTTGTGGAGGTAGCATAGAAAAGATCCTTTAAAAACTGGATAGGTTGAGTGGTGTGCTCGTAACATCGTGGGTTTCTCTATCGAGATTTGGACAGGTAGAGCGGTGTGCTCGTAATATCCTGGGATTCTCTAAGTAGGTTTTGCTATGGTTTCGCATAGAAACGATCCTTTAAAAACCAAACAGGTTGAGAGGTGTGCTCGTAACATCCTGGGTTTCTCTATCGAGATCTGGACAGGTAGAGCGGTGTGCTCGTAACATCCTGGGATGCTCTGAGTAGGTTTTGCGAAAGTTCACATAGAAAAGATCCTTTAAAATCCGGACAAGTAGAGCGGTCTACTCGTAACATCCTGGGATACTCTATCGAGATCGAGACAGGTTGAGCGGTGTGCTCGTAACATCTTGGGATGATCTGAGTAGGTTTTGTGAATGTCAACATGTAATAACTCCCTGGGAGATTCGATAGGTTGAGCGGTGTGCTCGTAATCAGTCCTGGGACTCTCTTGCTAGGTTTTGTTTAGGCATGTAATCAGTCCTATGTATTCCACAGTATGGCCAATGATGATGAAGACCTGCAGGTGGTGGGCCTACATCCAGTATGAAAAAGGACTGGCTTTGTAGAACTTCCTATGACGAGTAGATACAGAGATTGGTTGAGATAGCAGCAGTGACGATGACGATGATTCAAGGTTGATGCATCGATGACGATGATCTAGAGAAGAAGACTTGTGCTAGTAGATCTATGTCAAGAAATACCTTCCTAGTTAAGAGGGAGTGTTGATGTATATATAACTTCGGAATGTATTTCAGTTATATATTTATTGTACCCTTATAGAGATGTGTTATTCCTCTATAAGGAAGTGTCGTCATTTGTATTGATAAGTGTCGCAAGTATGTTAACTTGCCGATGGGTTATTAGACTACCTTGTAAGGGGTCAGCCTGGATTTATGTAATATGTGGTTATTGTACCTAGCTAGACAAGTCGGCCCTATAAGGTTATTGGGCAAACAGAACAAGTATAAATAGAGCTCGGGAGATCTCTATTTGGATCACTCAGAAACTCATTCTTCCTTCACTCGGAAAGTGGCACACATGTAAGGAGGAGGATCATCTGCTAAGAGGAGTCTATCTCTTGTACTTTGGTTGAGCCAATTCTCTTTCTATATCTAAGGAAGTTGTGGGGTTTTTCACCTTAGGGTTTTCCCCGCAAAAACTCTGTGTGTCTATTGTCTCTCATGCTTTTGCTTCTTGTGATGATTGAAATGCTTGTTATGATTGATATGCATTGATATACTATACATGTTGTTCTCTCAGTAAAGATCCTAGAGTATTGTGAATTAATGCTCAAAATTTAACACTTACCCATCGACAACATTAATTCATCTTCTCCATAATTGGTTGGCCCAACTATTATGAGATCATGTGCCTCCTCCAAGGATTTGTAACTCTCTCCATGCAGAAACTCATAATCCCTCTGAACAAAGACAACTGCTTGTCCTTCTTCTTGTTTGAGTGTAGCATATTCAAGCACCTGCCTATCAACATGTACCTCATGTTCCACCATTACATGAGGTTCCTCCTTTGTGACATAAATTCTTTCATCCATTGCCTTCTTTTCCTTGAAAGGAGAACCACTGCTCCCTCTTATTTCCAATTTGCTTCCAAATTGACTAGACAACAATTCGAACCCTTGCATTAGTTGTTTTGTCATGTCTTCAAAGAATGGTTTTAGGAATTTTCTAAACTCCTCATTCTCCTCTAAGGTTCCCTTCTCATCCTTACTCATGGTTACCAAAGAATGCACTTCTTCTCCTACTTCTTCCCTTTCACCAAAGTACTTTCATTTTTCGTTTCTAAGGATGGGGGTTGATTTTATTGAATTCATGTCCTCATGAATGGTTATCCAAATTAGGTGCAAGGAACATGCTCTGATACCACTTTTAGTGTCAATTTTTAATAAATTTGGATAAATTGGAAAAATGGCAATTTTTGGCCAATTCGACCCTCAGACTAGTTATGACTCCAATGCTGCGAAATGGATCCAAATGGTTCCAAATTGGGTATGAAGGTATTTTAAAGGTATTAAGACATACAAATAAGTATTATGGATGCCTAAAAACCCTTAAAACATTTATTAAACATTCATTTCCAATCTGGACAAAGTAGGGAAATGTACTAGTCAAATGGAGCTTCAAAACCCTCAAGGGTAGTGGTAAAAGATGGCTCTCCAAATTTTGTTAAACCCTTCCAATTTCAGAAAAGAGGTATGGTACTTATAAATTGCTTTAATTAGCTCCCCACTATATCCTCAATCAGTTCCTGTGGCCTTCTTCAACTCCATTAAATCAAATATTTATATTCAAGTATTCACATAGGGGGGAAAGCTAGTAAATTTAACCATATGTTATGAAATTTGAAATTTAGGTGACAAAGACTTGTGAAATGTTAATTAAAATTCTTCTGAACATTAATGATACTCTGTACATCAACAAAATCACAGAGAATGACTAATACAATTCAGAATAATGTCTCTTCAAGCTCCAACAACAAGATATAGGGAAAATGGCATCATTTATACATTGTTTGGTATTTTTACATAGTTTCACTTGGTTTTTCGACCTGAGAGTCTTCTGAGAAGTAAATACATAGTATATATACCAGAATACAAATAAATGGATATTATTGGACTCTCACAAATAGAGCATCATCTCACCAAAGGAGAAATTCCTCCAGGGGCCCAAATATGCAAGAAAAGGTGAAAGAGATGCAAGAACAAGTTGTAGATGAATGAACCACAAGATTGCCTGTACCTTCAACCTGTAACTAAAGACTCCACTGTAGTTCCAAATTCAAGGTCTGAATGGCCTCTCCAATTTCCTATTACGATGGGAATCTTTCACCCTCGAAATTGGTGCTAAGGCAAGTAGACTAGCTCTCTACTAGCTCTTCTATCCAAATGAAAAATGTAAAATGATCAAAAGCTACTCTCCTTCTTTGTTCTTGAATTTTATAAAATTCCAAATACCTCCTTGGGTCGAATTCCTTCCAAAATACACATGCCAACTCAAACTGGGAAGAGATTCCAATGTGTGCCACTTGTCCAACAATTCCTAGTCTCCATCTTCCCTCATTTTGAATGGGTGTCTCTTTGGCTTCCCTAACTCCCTTGTGCACCTTCTTGGAGGATATATTTATCCCTGACATGCCATATATGTCATATGTCATCATTCAGGTCTGATTTGTGTCATATGTGTCATGGCATCTTCATCATTGTTTTCATAGAGCTAGGGAATCTAGTCCAAGTGTCCCACTAGCTCCAAAATGCCTCTTCCTCTTCCATGGGAGTTACGCTTCCACTCCAATTCGACCTTCATTGAGTTATTCCAATTATATTTACCTTCCAACTCCCCAATATCATTAGACTCCACCTTGGATTCGAATGGGTGAGAATAGAATTCCATGTGGCATAAGGAATCTAGCTTTGTATGGGTCCCACACCACCAATGTCTCTCGATGACTAAGTGCCACCTTGTTTTCCTATCATAAATATTTATTTAACCCATTTTAATATATTTATGTCAATATAATGTCCATTTTGGGTTTCTTAGATCCCTTATTCAAAATCCCAATGTTTCCACCCCATCCTAGGAAACTAGTAGATTGGTGGAATTTCCTATTTTGAAATTGATTTGAATGGGGACATTACAAATTTCTAATAATAGGATAGATGAAGCATATGGTTTGGTATTGTTATGAATTTATTCTAACCTCAAATATCACATGGATCTTGATGAATATTCAAATCAAGTTTGGAACAATATTGAAAGACTATTTTGAAAAAAGGATGAGATAAGAGGACGCTAGTTGGAGAATGCGTTCAACGATTTGAGCCCAAGAAATATCCAAGACTTCTCCAAATAATTTTAATCTTGTGATTGCATATTAATGGGAGATGATGCACCAATTCAAATCATTCATTCATATGAGGTAGAAATTTCTAAATATCAAGTTCTTATTAATGAATATCTTGTTGATGTCTCTTTAATTAACTTAGGTGAAATTTTAGATTTCTAGGTAAAAGTTGTTGACATTAATGAACAGGTTATTGCATATTGAGCCTTCGAATATATGAAATCAAACCTCTTTGGGAAAAACATACTCTTCATGCAACACATGATATAGTTTGATATCCAACAGATACACATTGTTCCCACTCAAATTCTCGAAGGGATCCTCATGCACTCATTTAGTCAAGGCCCCTGATTCCCATCCACAATTGCATGGTAAGTATAGGATATCCAAAATATTTTTCAAATGAAACATGAAATTCATATTTGAATACTACAGCGAAGGAGTAGTATCAGTCTTTGGTGAATAAACTGTCTTAGTAGCCTTATCACCTACACCCTAGTAGGATACTTGCATGGTGAAATTTGAAGTATTGATCAAAGTTCACAGCAGATGGAAATGAAAAGAAAACTAATCATGGATGAAGATGACTTCAAAAGTCCACTCATTGCTATCCTATGTTATTTTGGGGGGGGGGTTCTCACTGGATTTTCCCTCTTTTCAAAAATTTAGGGGATATTTTTATGTACTTGTGTACCTAACATGACCACAAATTACTGGGACCTAACATTTTATATACATTAGTTTCAATGAGATAGGATTATTGGGAGGTGTTAGAGCATATTTACCTTCTCCTTAACATTAATATATCACCTAAGAAATTTAGATATTGATATCATGAAGCTAATTGTCCAACCTTGAATTAATGTTACCATGTTATCGATGGGATTACTTATTCTCTATATTTTAGGGGAACAATACTATTTTTAGCTAGTGAAGATGTATTCCTTCATTTTAGGGCCTTATAGCTAATTTTAGGGTCCCATATTGCATGTTGGGTTCTTGAATCCTAATTTCATTATTCAAGGAATTAATTCCATGAATTGAGGGTAGCACCTTACTTTTCTAAAATGATCTATTTCCTAGCATGCATTATTTATGCATGGAATAGATCTCTAATTTTATGAAATTAAGACTCCACTTCTCTTCCTTGGTTAGTTATGATCTATTTAAATCATCCTTGAGAGATTCTTCGGAAAACTAGGGCATTTAAGCTCTATTTTAATCCCAATCAGGTATTCATGCATCAATTTACAATTCTAACTGCTTTCTTTACGAATTTGAATTTCCTATATGTACAAACATTTCTCATTCTTTGTAAGGTAATGGAATCAATAGATTATTGAATATGAGTTCATTTATTTTCCCCCAAATTTCTCATCTTCACTTTGTCCTTTCTTTTTCCTTTGTAAAATTTCTCAGTGTATTGATATAAACTAGATTTCTAGATTTGGTTGTCATATCTTGAAAGTCATCACAAGGTTTTACAAGTACTACTATTGGACCATGTACGTGCATACCATGCAAAATTTATTCTCACCTAATAATCCCATAGGGGACGTTCCTCCTCTCTATATATCACCTTGAAAGACCTTATAGAACATGAAAACCAACTCTAATTGCATGAATATTGACACCCTAGAAGAACAATACAATATTATTTAATAAAATATCCAAGACAATGATCAATGGTATACAATACATATTCATCAAATTCGAGACGAGGTAACCATCCTAGATCAAAACTTGGATAAGAATTTTATTAGAAGGTAGATAATAATTTTATAGGTATATGAATCCATGGATCAACTATCATCTCATGGAATCTTATATGAAGTCCCTTGGAATACACATCATAGGGAACCACACCAATAATAATAATATCACTTGCGACTATTTAGCCACTAGCAGCACCATTTGGGTTGTCATAGCTATAACCCACCCTCGATGGACAATAAACATGGAATTATTTTCCTAAGGTGGAATTGAATAAGTTTTATGGTTCTGACGCATTAGGATGGGTCACCCAAAAGGAAAATTAATTCTCCCTTCATGGAATTACTGATGACATGATGAAACTTATGGTGGGGGTCTTGCATTTATATGTAAATCAATGGAAATGGGTGGAGTGTCATAAAAATGGATGTGAGTGCTACATCAACTAGATTCTATTTCTTAAAGCTATACATGTCCATTAGAAACGAGATAAGCATTATTTCGGGTGACTTATCAAGTTACGGAAAATAGGTTCAAGCGTAGAATTTGTCTCATCCTTTGAACAACTAGCTATCCATACAAGAAAATTAATAGATGGTTTCTATAAATAATGTTTCATTAGTGCCCTGGAGGAGGAAATTAAATAAAAACTGTAATGTCCCCTCCTATCATACCAGCATGATAGAGAGTACGTGATGATAAAATTGGGCATCTAGCCCCATATCTATTAAGTAAAACTCATTGATAAAAAGACATATACATGTGCATGTTATAGAAACACAACGGAATTAAAATCATGTTTAATATATATCATACATTCAAGATTTCTGTGACAGCCATTAAATAAAGACATTGCAGAATTTATAAAAGAGAATACTTATCTTACAACAAAGTAGTCCCAAGCAACCAGCTATGCATCTGCAACATTCCACCCAACAATAGGCCAGTTGTGCTTATCAACCTCTTGATACAACTACCGCCCCCGACATGGGCATGATTTCGACAAGGAACCAGGGAATAGTAGACTCACTCATAGCCAAGAATACACCAAGATGAGCCAAGACAATCTACAATTGGGTTTATCAGGCTTACTAGGAAATGGAAAGGAAGAGTGGCTAAGCTAGTGAGCTCAAGCACAGAGCGAGGGGTAACCATACAAGATCTATCTGGCTTGGCACCCACAATACCTACACACCCAGCACAAGGAAGTATTCTTTTCACTGTTGTAGAGTCCCTCAAGCCATACCTTCCCCCTCTAGTGCTCTCAGGGTGTGCATAGAAAAGTATCCAAAGCCCTCTTGATCTTCTTGAGAGGTTATCTCCCCCCACTAGGTTTATCAAGCTCTCTCTGTCCACTACCACTCCAATCTCTTGCTCACAGTCTCCAAATCAAACAGGGATGTAGTTGACAACAGAACCACAATTATTGGGCATGATAAAAACGTTTCTTCAGTGGGATGTCCAAAGAGGGGGTTTCTACCAATTCAGAAAAATGTGGGAAAGCCCAAAAACGAAATGGCAATTGGGGAACAACCCTGGAGAGCAGAAATCATTTTCAGAAAAACGTCCAGGGGCATTTTGGGCAAAAACGACCTCCATCACAGTCCCAAATCATGGCCCTTCTCTCCCAGCTGTTGTATAATGCAAAAACGACTCCCATGCATGGAAATTGCAAAAAAAATGGTGAAAAACGTGATGGGGAAAGACCTAGTAGTTCCGACTCCGTGAGAGAGGAAAGACTGTGGGTTTAGAATGGCTTTGGGCGCCATTTCATGGGTGTTTTCTTGCCCAGGAAACAAAAATACGAATTCCTAGGTTGATGGCTTGCCCCTGCACAAAATTGGCTGCCATACCTCTTCATTCCCAAGGCATTAACTACCTCAACCAATTTCTGGAAGAATTAAATGATTGGGTCCATAACCCAAAATGGGTAGTTGGTGGTTTATGGGTTTTCTCATTGACACATGGATTAACACCATTGGCTCAAGGGTTTGAATAATTTCCCTCCCTATTCCTTGTAGAATTATGCCCCATCGCTTTGTTGCATTGCATAGCTAGTTGTGGGTATTTTCATTAAAATTCGTATTTACATGATGTCTTATTTACATTGTGCCTATCTAGCACAAGAACCATAGGCATCTATTTCTTTAATTGCCGATATATAAAATGCTAAATCAATGGTGGGGCCTTGGCCTTGAGCTCCTCACCATGATTAAATGTCAATATTTACATCATTTACGATTTAATGCGAAGGCAGTCAAAATGGGGACATTGCAAAAACTTAGAATGAAACATTCTACCACATATTTGGAGGCATCTTAGATGGATGTAGAAGTAGAGACGACGATCAATACATAAAGTAATAAAACCTCTTTCACTCTGTATTCACAGTCTACATAGTTTGATTCTTAATAACAATTGCTTGTCCTCTATTGAAAGTACAAATTTTGTCTCTAGAAAAAATGGCATACCACCAATGATGGGGACTCTACTCTGATTTTGATAACAAGTATGCTTTGGCTGATAAGTGCAAATAATATAATTTATTTCAAGTGATGGGATTGTTCCTATCCAGTTCAATGACATCACTATGGAAAATACCTCTATGTTTTGAGATTGCTAAATAAACTCCTCCCTTGAAGAGGAAGTCGAACCCAAATTCCATCAAGAAGAAAAAATCATCTATCTTCAAGCTTTATCTAGTATTTCATCCTTGCAAACCTTCAAATTTATAGCATATATGAAGAACTGCAAAGTAGTAGTCTTGGTTGATATTGGTAGTACCCAAAACACAACTTTACTGATTGGAAAATTGCCAAAGAACTCCACAGTTATGTTTTCCCAATCCCCAACTTTAAATTATGATAGCGAGTTGTATACTGATTGAATGTGGGGGTTATATGAATAAGTGATACTCCAATTGGGTCACTATGATCTTAAAAATAATATTTTGGAAATAGATATGGGTGGTTGTGATATTGTATTAGGGTAAAGTGACCAGTTACCATGGAATTTAAAGAATTATAGTTGAGGTTTACTTAAGACTCACATATTCACACCGTCAAAGGTAGCATCCATTGAAATCATAAGTTCTCAATGGATGGAAAATTTATTAAAGAATGGAAATTCTAGAATTATTTCTAGCTTCCATGCCATCCAAGATCTGATAATATTGCACTATAAATCCACATTTCATTACAGAGGGTATTGGTTAAATTAATTTGAAATTTTTAAATGAAATGAGTTTCGAATTTTATTGTTGTTTTTATTTATATTTTAAATACAAATACTTTTGTACCTACTTTCCGACTACTTTATTCATATAATTAATTTCAAAATTTTTACATGCGATGAGTTTCAAATTTTATTGTTATTGTTTTTATTTATATTTTAAAAGAAAATATTTTGGTACATTCTTTCCCACTACTTTATTTTTATAATTAATTTAAATTTTTTACATGAAATGAGTTTATTATTATTAAATTAAAATATTTTGGTACATTCTTTCCCACTACTTTATTTTTATAATTAATTTAAATTTTTTATAATTAAATTTCCATTTTTAATATTTATAAATAGAATAATCAAATGTGAATTGAAAAACATTATGTGATTGATACATTAAAAATTTTAACAAAATTGTGAGCAAATTATAATGACAAGTTCATACTATAACAATAAACTTGTACTACCACAACAACCCTTTTAGTACAACATGAAAAAACACCTATATATGAAGTTTAACTTCCAGTATGTCGTATTTTCCTAGATATCCTTAGAAAAAGGTGTAGATATTGTAGGGAATGGTCAATCCTCGTTAGTTAGTTCCCTTAAATATTGGGTTGAGTATTTTTAGAGCATATTTACCTTCTTCTTAGCATTAATATCTAACATAGGGACATTAGGTCTTTAGCATTAATATCTAGCATAGGGACATTAGGTCTTGGTATCATGAAACTAATGCTCAAAATTTGATCTAATTTTACCAAGTGATCCATGGGATAACCATTGATCCCTAGATTTAAAGGTGAACTCTTCTATTTTTAGACAAGGACTTATCCCTCATTTTAGGGTCGTATCTTATATGTCTAGCTTTCTAGAACCTAATTCCATTATTCAAGGAAGTAATTCAATGAATTAAGAAAGGGTAGTACCCTATTTTTATAAACTTAGTTTTTTCTTAGTGTGCATGATTTATGCATAGAATATATCTTTTATTTTTGGAAATTTAATCCCACACCTGTCATCCTGGGTTATTTATGAGCTAGTTAAATCATCCTTAAGAGTTTGCACAAGCAACTAGCACATATGAGCTATAAGTTCTTCTTGAAATTACCTTAATTCAAACTGCCTATATGTACAAACATTGTTCGATCTTTGTACATTAATGGAATCAATGGATTATTGAATAAGACTTCAGTTTTTTTCTCCAAGGTTTTTTCTCTTCACTCTCTCCTTTCTTTTTCCTTTCTTAAATTTCTCATTGTATTGTTATTCATTTGATTTCTAAATCTAATTGTGATATATTATAGTTTATCACAATATTTCACATGGTATAACAGCCGTAGGAGTAATATTTCTATTTACATAGTATTCAAAGCTAGTTGTGATCTAGATGGATATTGGTGGCCACCCACCAATTCCTTTGGTTCAAAATAGTTTTTTCTCGATTTGGCAGTTTTTCGAGTCAACGAACTACTCCACATGGATATCAATGGCCACCTACCTATTTCATGAGCTCAAGACAATGTTTTTTAGTTTGGTATTTTTTACGGATTTTTGTGTCCAAAACTTATGGGGTGATTTTGAGGCCCTAAATGGCATTTTTTTTCACAAATTCCATAGTCCAATCATAGTTGAAGGAAATGCTATATAGGAGAAATATGTACTTCTCTTCTAAACCTTTCCAATGAGCTACCAAATTACCTAAATGAAGATCATATGCAAAATTTATGCCCTTATGAAGTTGACACCTCAACTAACCACCTCAAGACTAACAAACCTATTTAGGGATCATCTCCTAGAGTTAAATTTTTAGATGTTAGGGTTTTCACCCTCATGGTTATTATAAAATTACCTTCGGCCTCCTTTTTTAATCAGCTAGTAGCGAATGAGCATAGCCACCACACCTCTTCTAAAAAATATAACTACCACCATTCTAGTTGCTTTTATTTTACAATATGTTTTATTTCATTCATTTAATAGAATATTGGTTTAATATATCATTGTATTTCTTGCAATATACCTATGTATTTTATTCTAAATATGCTCTTTCATTTCGTTCTCAAATAAATATGGATCAATGATATTAGATCAATTTTCTCTCTATTGTCTCTAAGTGCATTTCCCCAATGAGATCTATATATCAAGAGTTGGGTCTTGAACTAGTCGAGCTTGAGGAAAACCACTCTCGTCAGGCCAAACCATCTCCCATGGTTAAGGAAAAGAGAGATGGACCAGGAGATCATATAAATCTTTTTCTCGAGGAATCCCTCGCACGATAGAGGAATGAGATGATAGAAAATTTCACCGATATCCTTCGATGGATGGCAGCAACAATAGAGGGATCATCGAGCAAACACTTCGGAGGACACAAACACTTCAAGGTACAAGTAACTTTGATATTCCTTTATTTGAAGTCTAGATCGATGCTAATGACCTGCCTAAGTGGTTGAGTCATCTAGAAGGGTATTTCTCTATCCACAATTTTTCCAACAGAGAAAATATCACCTTTCTGCTCCTTAAGGCTATCCCCCATGTCAAAAATTTGTGGGAAACATATTGTGAGAAAACCTTAAGAGAGGATTCTAAAATGTTTGAGATTTTGTTAAAGAAGAATATTTATAAGTATATATCATTGATTCACAAATAATTGAATAGCCATGGTTGGTTGAATTTGTTGTGATGTTTCCACACATCGTGAATCAAAGAGAAAGACATTGAAGACCATTTAAAGAATAAAAGGCCAAGGGAAGAAAATGAACAATATCAAAGATCAAATCATTGTAGACCATTTAAAGTGCATCATAGAAAACGAAGAAGATGAAGCCATTGCATGAGAAAAAAGAGGTAAAGGGAAGAAAGTGAAGTTCATATGTCATGGACACAAACGGTCATAGCTCTCAATGTGATAAATACATCAACTAATTCTTGTGTTGATTTTTAGAATGAAAACAAACTTGAACATAAACAAGAATAGGTAAGAGAAAACTCATTAGAAAGAATAACAATTCCTTCTCCTCTCTTGAGAGTACAAATGTTGTCTCTAACAAAAATGTGATACAAATAAAGATGGGGACTTGTCTATAATTGTGATGAAAAGTATGGTGTGGGTCATAAATGTAAAAAATATAAGTTATTTCAAATCGATGTGACATCTCCTACATATTTCGAAGACATCATTATGGAAGATACCCCTAATTTTGAGGTTTCTACATAAACTCCTTCCATGCATGAAGAAGTGGATCTCAAAGTCCATAAAATATAAAATCACATCTATCTTCATGTTTTATCTGGTATTTCATCCTTACACACCTTGAAACATCTAGGTGACATGAAGCATTGCAAAGTAGTAGTCTTGGTTGTTAATAACAGTAGTCAAGAATTTATTCATTGGAGATTGGTTGAAGAACATCTCTATTATTTCCACCCAAGGCCCAACTTTCAAATTATTATATCTAGTGGTGGGATGATGAAATGTGTGGGGTGTTATGAAAATCATGTGAGACTAAAATTGGGTGACTATCATATCAAAACTCTTATTTTGTCCATATTTATGGGTTGTTGTAATATAATTATAGGGTTAAAGTGACTATGTACATTAGGGCCAACTACCATGCAATTCAAGGAATTATATTTGATTTTTACTCAGGAATCACATACTCACAGCCTGAAAGGGATCTAGGTAGGATCCCTTGAAATCATAAGTTCTCATTGGATGGAAATATTATTGAAGAATGGCTAGTCTGGAATTATTTATCACTTCCATTCCATCGAGGATCTAGATACCACTAAACCATAAATCCATCTTGGATTACAAATGGTTTTGGATAAACATCAACAGGTCTTTGAAACGTCAAAATGTTTAACCCCATACACAAGAGATCATGATCATGATATTCCCTTGATTTTTGAAATCCAACCACCAAATTTACATTTGTATAGGAACCCATTTCTATGAAATAATGAAATTGAAAATACCATTCATGATCTATTGGAGGTAGTAACCATTTTTCCAAGAACTGACCCATCTTCATACCTAGTGGACATGGTTTTAAATAGAGAAGGAACTTCGTGCATGTGTCATAAATTTTGTGCCCTCAATAATTTTACCACCAAATATAAATCTTGCATCCTAGTCATTGATTTTTTGTATGAGTTGCATCGTGCCATATGTTTTTCCAAACTCAACCTTTGTTTAGGATAACACCAAATCAAGAGTAGAGAGGTTGGTATTTTGAAGATACGTTTTTACACACATGAAGGTGATTATGAGTTTTTGGTAATGATCTTTGAACTTTGTAATGATCCCTCTAACTTTCATATCCTCATGGATACAATTTTGAGGCTATATATTCATCATTTTTGTTTGTTTTCTTTGATGACATCTTGATTTATAGTAAAACTTGGGATCCCCATGTACAACAAGTACATAAATCCTTGAAACTTCTTCGGGACCACCAATTTTCATTTAAATGCTCCCAATGTTAGTTTGGTATATTAGAAGTTGAATTATTGGGTCACATTGTTGGACAAGATGGAATGAGAGTGGACCCCAAGAATATTGTGGCAATTCAAGAATTATCAAGGCCTAAAATATTGAATAAATTACACAATATTTAGGCCCTACCAGATACTATATGAGGCTTGTGCAGAACTATGGTAAAATTGCATCCCCATTGATAACCCTACGCAAGAAAAATAACTTTGCATGGAACAAAGTGGTAAGATAGGAAATGCTAGTTTTAAATGAATACACGTGCACTGCCAAAGTATTAGTCGTGTATGATTTTACTAGGTATTTTATATTGCAATTTGATGCTTCCAAAAAAGGATTGGATGCATTTAAAATAAAAGATAAAAAACCCTTAGAATTCAATAGTAAGAAATTTTCTAATATGAATTCAAACAAGTCTACCTATGAGAATGTATTGGTATCCATCCTAGATATAGTTGATGCATGTAGTTCATATCTCATAGGGAAATGCTTCAAGGTTAATATGGATCAACGCAACATAAAGTATTTTTTGGAACAAAGGATTTCATCTATAAATAAACATAAATGGGTCACAAAGATGCTTCGATATGATTATGATATCATCTACAAAAATGGAAAAGACAATGTTGAGGAAGATGCATTGTCAATTAAACATGATGACGAGGGATCTCAATTTTCCCTATCCTCTTTGGTACCTGAATAGATAGATGAAGCATGAAAAGAATGGATAACCAATGTTATTATGTCTCATCTCATCAAGAAACACCAAGAGGATCACACCCTTCACCATGGTTATAGTTGGTAAAAATATACATTTCCATAAAAATGTTACCTTTTTCCAGTACCTTACCATGCTTTAAAATAAAAAATATTAGTAGAGTTGCATTCATCTCCTCTAGCACCTCACTTGTTATTTTGAAACAATTATGCACACCCTAGGAACTCCTTCTTCTAGGAAGGCATGAAAATGGATATCCTGACTTTAGTGATAGAATGTGACACTTCCCAAAGGATGAAGGGTGAGACAATAAATATTTATGGGGCATTGCAATCATTTGGATTGAAATTTCCATGAATATTGTTATTGGCCTTTCAAAATAAGGTAAAAAAAAATCATCATGGAGGTAGTTGATGGACTTTGTAAATATGAACATTTTTTCACTCTCCAATAAATATTTATCTCAATTAATAGTTTTACATTTTTTTAGATGGGATTATCAAACTCTATGGAATTCCTACCTCCATTGTGCCAGATTATGATCCCACATTCACTAGCAAATTTTAGCAATAAATATTTAAACTAAAGGACACCAAACTGCAAACGAGTACATATTATAATCACTAAATATATGGCCAAAAAAAAGAAGTCAATAAGTATATTGAAAACCTATTTGTGAGGCTTTGCATCTAAAAAGTAGCGCTAGTGGGAATAATGGTTACATTTGTGCAAAATGGTGGTATAATACCACTTATTATGAGGCCATGAAAATGTAACCATATGAAGTATTATATGGCCAATAAATTCCCTCCATGATTCCTTATGTACTAGGTACTCTAAAGTAGTCTTAGTCGATAGTGTATTTCTGAATCACGATGTTGCATTTTGCACACTTATGGAAAATTTAAAAATGGCTCAAAATCACATGAAGCAATAGGTATACTAGAACCCCACATAGATTTTATTTGTAGGAGGTTACTTAGTGTTCCTCTTCCTTCAAACTTATAAGTAGACTTATCCCAAATATACAGGCCATTAGAAGCTCACACTAAACTTTTACAGCCCATATCAAATTGTTCATGCATTGGTTTGGCGGCCTACAAATGATACCATGTGAAGTAGTCTATGGAAAACATCCACCATCCATGGTTTCATATCTACTATGTACTTCTAAAGTATACTCATTTGATATTCTTCTTCATAATCACGATGTCATTCTTGGCACACTTAAGGAATATCTAGCAATGGTTCGAAATCTCATGAAACAATACACATAGTAGTACCACTCAGGGAATTCATTTGTAAGATGTAACAAGGTATTCCTTTTCCTCCAACCTTATAAGTAGACGTATCTCAAAGATAAATTCCATTAGAATTTGGCACAAAAGTTATCAAACCCATATCATATTGTTAAATGCATTAGTTCGGTGGCCTACAAATTAGCACTCCCAACACACTCCAATTGTTAGATTTTAATCATTAATTCAATATAATGTAGGATATTATCTGAGAGAACAACATGTAAAGCATATCAATCAATCATAAGAGACAATAGACACAAATCATTTTATCGGGGAAACCATAAAGGAGAAAACCCCACAACTTCCTCAGAGATAGAATGAGAAATGATAAAAAAACCCCAATAACAAGAGATAGTATCCTAGTAGCTTCTCCTCCTCCACTTGTGCGCACTGCTCACTTGAGAGAATGAGTGAGTGAATGAATGAATAAATAGAGATGTGATCCTCTCTATTTATACTTGTCTTCCACTTGCCTTTTACCCTAACTAGGTCGAGCTCACCTAGGAGAGTCTAATAACCCACTATAACTTAACTCTGGGCCGACCCCACTAGGGGAGTCTAATAACCCTAACATATACAATGATGACCTTCTTGATTGGAGGAATGAAACCTCTCCATCTGAAGTACAATGTCATATGAATACAATATGAACGATACAAGTGAAATACATTATGAAGTTACAAATACATCAACACTCCCTCTTAACTAGGAAGGTATTTCTCAACACACTTCTTTAGAAGAAGTCTTCATCGTCATTGGATCATCGTCATTGGATCATCGTCACTGCTTCTATCTCAATCATCAATCTCCAATCTACTCATCATAGGAAGTTCTATACTCATCATAGGAAGTTCTACAGAGCCAACCCTTTTTCATGTTGGATGTAGGCCTAGCCTCCATGTAGGTCTTCATCATCTCTGCGAGTGGTCTATCTGGTGGAATCTCAGGGTTGATTATGTGCATATGCAAAACCTCAAAAGAGCATCCCAGGACTAATTACGAGCTTACTATTCAACCTATAGGATCTCCTAGGGACACATTATATGCCGACTTTGTAAAACCTCAAAAGAGAATCCTAGGATGGATTATGAGATTACTGCTCAACCTATAGGATCTCCTCGGGACCTATTACATGCGAACAAGAAAAAAATCGAAAGAGCATCCCAAGACTGATTATGAGCTTCTTGATCAACCTATAGGATCTCCCAGGGACACATTACATGCTATCTGGAAAAATCTTGAAAGAGCATCCCAGCACTGATTACGAGCTTCTTGCTCAACCTATAGGATCTCCCAGGGACACATTATATGCCACTGCACAACCTGCACCATATCCACAGCCACGGAGTATCATGCTGATGTTCATGATCATACTGATCATTATCATATAGAACATCATCCAGAGCATCGTCCTGATGCTCATCACACAATACTTACATCCACAGCCACGGGAAGGATCCTCCTACCACCATGCTTGGAAGGGATTTTGCATCTGTGTCCCATCACTTCCTCCTAGAAG
This sequence comes from Larix kaempferi, assembly GCA_027924585.1. Classification (NCBI taxonomy): domain Eukaryota; kingdom Viridiplantae; phylum Streptophyta; class Pinopsida; order Pinales; family Pinaceae; genus Larix; species Larix kaempferi. Next base: position 37,767,547 of record BSBM01000632.1, read on the forward strand.
TATCTTCAATTTGAAGAACACCAAGCCTCTCTCTGAAGTACTTGAACTTCACTCTGGCTAAAGGTTTGGTCAACACATCTGTTATATGCTCATTCGTCGCAACATACAGGAGCTTCACTGCTCCTCTCTACACCATATCCCTGATATAGTGATACTTGATCTCAATGTGATTCGACTTGTCATGTAACACTGTGTTCTCAAACAACTTCACACAACTCTGGTTGTCACAAAAGATACAAGTAGCATCCAACCAGAGATCAAATAAATCAGAGAGTATCTTCCTTAGCCATACTTCCTCACAACTGGCCGAACAAGTTGCGACATACTCTACTTCGCCTGTACTCAATGCTACACTAGACTGCTTCCTGCTAAACCAAGAGAGCACACCTGATCCCATACTGAAGTAGCACCCCGAAGTGATCTTCCTATATGCAACACTTCCTTCCCAATCTGAATCAACATAACCCTCTAGGTTAAACTTTTGATTTGCCTCATACTTGAGCCCATAGTCAACTGTACCCTTCAAGTACCTCAGAATATGCTTTGTAGCTACCAGGTGAACATGTCTCATATCTGTCAATTACTGGCTCAAGGTGTTTACCACAAAGCAGATATCTGGTCTCGTATTCTTGAGGTACCTCAAGGACCCAATCATCTAACGATACATCGTGGCATCAGCCAAATCTAATGAATCATCACTCAACATCTTCAGGTTTGATGCCATAGGTGTGGCCATGGCCTTGCATTCCATCATCCCGAATTGAATCAGGATATCTACTCCATACTTCTCTTGTCCAAGGAATATTCCATCTACACTCTACCACACCTCCATACCTAGAAAGTAATGCATCATACCCAAGTCCTTCATCTCAAACTCGGCAGCAAGCTTCCTCTTCGTATCAACAATAAATCCAATCTCACCTGTCACAAACAGGTCATCTACATACAGTAGGAGGATCACTGGATTGCTTTCCTCAACCTTGTAGTAAAGGTTGGAATCCGATTTACTCTTGGTAAAGACCAAACTAGACAGGAAGCTGTCTATCCTGCCATACCAAGTGTTGGGTGCTTGTTTCAAACCATACAAGGCTTTCTTCAATATGCACACATATGACTCCCTATCATGTGTCTCAAAACTGAGTGGCTATACCACATACACTTCTTCTTCGACTGCAGCATTCAAGAAAGCTGTCTTGAAATCCATCTACTGTATCTTCCACTTCATCACTACAGCCAGAGCAAGTACTGTTCTGATGGAAGTGTATCTAGATACAGATGCAAAAGTTTCTTCATAATCTTTCCCTTCTTTCTAGGAGAAGCCATGAGCAACAAACCTTTCCTTGTATTTCTATATGCTACCATCTACAGCATGCTTGATCTTGTATATCCACTTGGAAGTCACAACAAACTTCCCTTCTGGTCTTGGGACCACATCCCAAACATCATTCTTCATGATTGACTGGTACTCCTCGACCATGGCTTCCTTCCATTCTTTCTTTTCAACTGCTTATTCATAATTGGAGGGTTATGTGTTCATTATGTCACATAGTAAGGCTACATACCTAGTTGTGATCTTGTCCTCTTTCTTTCTCTGTGTTCCTCCTCTAGAACACCATACCTTTCTGCATCTTGGATGAGCTCTCTTTCCCATGTTGGTTTCCTCTTGTAAGAGTTCTTATCATGGGGTGGATATACAGGTTCTTGTGGATATTCCATCTCACAATCCTCTTCTGGAATTGCTTCATTCATAGTGGTGTCATGTATTCTGGGTTCTCTTGGTTCTCCATTGTCTTCAATAGGTGGATTCCTTTATTTTATGTATGCAGAGTCTTCATCAAAAGTCACATCCATGCTGATATCAATCTTCTTGAATCCTGGAAGGTAGATTCTGTATGCTTTCGAATTTTCACTGTAACCCATGAATATACCCTTCTTTCCTGAAAGATCTAGCTTAGTCCTCTTTTCTCTTGGAATATGTGTGTATACTAGACAACCAAATATCCTGAGATGGATGACTTCTGGTTTATGACTAGAGAAAGCTTCTTTTAGTGTCTTGTTGTCAAGTATCCTGTGAGGTGTTCTGTTCTGAACATATACATCTTCCCTTGCTGCTTCTTCCCATAGATGCATAGGCAAATCTTGGTCATGAATCATTGCCCGTGCTGCTTCCATAATAGTTATATTCTTCCTTTATGCAACTCCATTCTATTGTGGATTGTAAGGAGTGGTCAAGTCCATCTTAATCCCTGAATCATTGCATAACTTCTTGAAATCTTCTAAAGTGAATTCTCCACCATTGTCAGATCTCAAAGTCTTGATCTTCTTTTCAGTGTGGTTTTCTATCAAGGCTTTGAATTCCTTGAATTTGCTGAATACTTCATTTTTGTTCTTTAAGAAATAAACCCAAGTATTCCTAGATAAATCATCAATGAAAGAAACATAATATACATACCCACTGAGAGAACTGGATGACATCAGACCACATACATCAGAGTGGATGATTTCCAAGATTCCTTTTGCCTTTCTTTCACTGCTTGGAAATGCCTTCTTTGTGTTCTTTCCTTTTGCACATCCTTTGCAAACACCTTCATGCTTTGACTGGATTTCAGGAACACCTTCTACTTCTTTTCTTGCAATTGGTAGTGCCCTATAGTGCACATGTGCAAGCCTTCTGTGCCAAAGTTCACTTGGCTCCACGGATTCATGTACCATGGAATGTCCAGGTTGTCCCTTCAATTTGTACAATCCTCCCTCTTGCTCTCCAATCATTACTGCATCATCTATGGTCTTTCCGTTTGGCCACATGATTACTTGGCCATCCACAAATGCAACTATCATCCCCTTTGCATCTAGGGATGATATGGAGAGAAGATTCTTCTTGAGTCCAGGTACATATAGAACTTCCTTCATCTTCAAAGACTTCCCAGAGTCTAACTTGTAAGAGGCTTCACCACTCCCTTTTATAGGGTATTGATAGTCATCCCCAAGTTTCACCTTATGAGGTGACTCATGTTCAGATAGGTCCATGAAATATTCCTTAAAACCTGTCATATGTTTGGAAGCCCCACTATAAATAAGCTAATCATTACACCCATGTGTAATAGTACTTGTGAGAGTAGAGATTAGAACATATTCTTTGTTACTTGAAGAGTCTTCACTTTCTACCCTGGTCTTCTTCCTGGGAGGTTCATCATCCCCTGTAGCATGAGCATGATATCTCTTCTTTTTTTTCTTCTTCTTGTTGTTAAAGCCTTTCTTATTCCTGGGAAAATCTGAGGCATAGTGTCCCTTTTCATCGCATGTCTAACATCTAATGTGAGAGTGATCTTTCTTAGTATTCTCCCTTTGATGATGGTGAGAAGATCTTTTGAAATGAGATTTCTCCCTCTTGAACTTACTTCCCTTGGTCTGTGTTGTGAGGGCTTGATCTTCAATTCCCATCTTTTCTTCTCGGGCCACAAGTCTAGCTTCTTCCTGTGAGCATTCCTCCGATAGTCTACTGAAAGAAATCAATTTATTTCTTGCAAAAATTCCATGGATGAAGGAGTCCCATGACCTAGGTAGCCCATTCAAAGTGGTCATCACAATTTCTCCATTCTCCAATACTTCATCCACCGCTTCAAGTTGCTCTTTGATTTGAGAGACCTTAGTCAAGTAGGATTGGATGGTCTCTCCATTTTGGATCTTCACACTCTTCAATTGATTCTGCAATGTCATCTTCCAATTTATATTTTTTCCTTCAAATAGCTTGGTCAAGGAATCAAACATCTCCTTGGGTGTCTTTAGGGAAGACACATGTGGTAAGAGATGGTATTTGATAGAATATGCAATGATTCTCTTAGCCTTGACCAAGTTCTTCTTATGAAGGGCCTTAGCCTCATCTCCCTCTGGAACTGGAACTTCTTCATTCATGTAGGTGTCCAATTCATTCTCTTCTAGGATTAACCCAATCCTATACTTCCATGCTCGAAAGTTATCAGCCCCTTCAATATTATCCTCAAGCTTGGTGTGGTGAGACATCTTAATGAGAAACTCAAATGGAAATAGAAAAGTTTATAGGTCTTACCATTTGATTGTTGAAAGCTGGATGAGCAAGCTGGTGTGAAATTCCAAGAATTTGACCCTGCAGAAATGACCTTATTGTTTCTGGTGTAACTCAGAAATTTCAGATCCTCAGGGTCTGAAACTTCGGCCTATGGTAGCCTATCCTATTATCTTTCCAACCCCACAGTTTTGAGCTTTAATGGATTCTCTAAGAGAGATATATTCCAAGTGTCGCAACGTGAACTATTTATAACATGAAACATTATAGAAAACTGGTACGGAGTGCCACGTGTCACGAATTCAACCTAGGCCTCGAAAAATCAGATCTGTGAAACTACAGTCCATTCCCTTATTGACACTTTTTACAGAATTTCATTTGGAGCTTCCTAGCCCGAGATGTGACCTTTTTCCCTAGGTCACCCATTTAGGACTGAAATATGGAAGAGGAAGAAACCTTAATTTGTACGGATCATAAATCACAAAGTACAACGAATTAGATGCTGAAATTCAGACACAAGGTACATGGAGATGTTAGCTTTGGTCTATCAAAATTTCAGATCCTGAACCTTCGCAGAAATGGATTTACAGCAAAAGTTCCAAGATGACTAGGTTTTTCTATGCAAAGCCCTTCTTTAGCCTAGCCTCCTTTTGTTGAAGATCTGTGGAGAGAAACCCAAACATTAAGAATCCCTAGCTTCTGCAGCTGCACAATTTCTTCTTCTCATTTCAGCTCTGATACCATGTTATATTTTTATCATTAATTTAATATGATCTAGGATCTTATATGAGAGAACAACATGTACAACATATCAATCAATCACAAGAGACAATAGACACAAAGCATTTCATCAAGGAAACCATAAAGCAGAAAGCCCCACAACTTCCTTAGAGATAGAATGAGAAATGATAAAAAACCCCAATAATAGGAGATAGTCTCCTAGCAGCTTCTCCTCCTCCACTTATGCTCACTACTCATTTGAGAGAATGAGTGAGTGAATGAATGAATAAATAGTGAGGTGCTCCTCTCTATTTATACTTGTCTTCCACTTGCCTTTTATCCTAACTGGGCCGACCTCACTTAGGAGAGTCTAATAACCCACTATAACTTAACTCTGGGCCAACCCCACTAGGGGAGTCTAATAACCCTAACATATACAATGATGACCTTCCCGATGGGAGGAATGAAATGTCTCCGTCATAAGTACAATGTCATATGAATACAATATGAAAGATACAAGTGAAATACATTCTGAAGTTACAAATACATCAACACCAATATCCACCCAGTATTTCATGTGTACTGTTTGGAGAAGGGTTTTGGTCAAAATTGTTGATGTATATGTAGCTTCGGAATGTATTTCATATGTATATTATATATATATTTATTGTACCCTTATAAGAGATGTGTTATTCCTCTATAAGGAAGTGTCGTCATGTGGATTGACGAGTGTCGCAAGTGTGTGAACTTGCCGATGGGTTATTAGACCACCATTTGGGGTCGGCCCGGAATTATATATAATATAATGTGGATGTATCTAAGTAGACAAGTCGGCCCCAGTAAGTCACTGGGCAAAAAGGTGAGTATAAATAGAGATAGGAGATCTCTATTTTACTCACTCGGAAAAGTAACTCACTCTCTCTCTGGAAAGTGGCGCACTTGTGAGGAGGAGGAGGATCATCTGCTAGGAGACTATCTCTGTGTTATTTTGGTTGTATTTTGGTTGAGCCATTGCTCTCTCTATCTCTGAGGAAGTTGTGGGGTTTTTCACCTTAGGGTCTTCCCCACGGAAACTCTGTGTCTCTTGTCTCTATGCTTTTGATTCTTGTGATGCTTGTGATGCTTGTCATATTATGATTGTCATGCATTGATATACTGTAGATGTTATTCTCTCAGCAAAGATCCTAGATTATAATGAATTAATGCTCAAAATTTAACATGGTATCAGAGCTTAACTAAGAAGAAGACATTTTGCAGTGACAGAAGCTTGTATTCTTTGTTTATTGAGTTTCTCTCCACAGATTTTTGAAATTCCGTATAGTAGATTGGATCTACTCATCAAGGCGCATCTATCTGTCCAATCAGAATTCAGTTCCGAGCATTTTCAGATTTGGCCCTAAAAATTAGGGTTTCCACAAAAATAGGAATTTCTGGAAACTGGAGGCATAGCTGGAAGCTCCTTGCAAAAATCAAAGGTTTGAGCTTTGGATCGAGATTTTTGGCTGGGTAGATCTCCGGGAAACTCAAACCCTAATTCAGGGCTCTCCCTAGTGAACCCAGGAGGAAAAAAAGGCAATTTTGAAGGGCAAGACTTTGCTGATCTCAAATTCTGAATGTACTAGGCTGATCAGCTCTCCAAGGCGCATCTTTCTATCCTTTTGGAATTTTGAAATTCACATTTTGAATTTTTAGGGTTTCTCTGACAAACCCTAATCCGGGACCAGATCCAGTTTTCAGCACTTCAAGTGGTAAGTCCTAAATCTTTTCTATTTCCATTTGAAGTACTCTTAAAGATGTCTCTCCACACCAAGCTTGAGGATAAGCTTGAAGGGGCTGATAACTTCCGAGCCTGGAAGTATAGGATTGGGCTAATACTGGAAGAGAATGAGTTGGACTCATATGTGAAAGAAGACATCCCTATCCCAGAGGATGAAGAGGCCAAGGAATTACACAAGAAGAACTTGGTCAAGGCAAAGAGAATCATTGTTGATTCTATCAAAGACCATCTCATACCCCATGTGTCTTCTCTCAAGACACCCAAAGAGATGTTTGAATCCTTGACCAAGCTATTTGAAGGAAAGAACATAAATCAGAAGATGACCCTGCGGAATCAATTGAAAGCAGTAAAGTTTCAGAATGGAGAAACCATTCAATCTTATTTTTCAAGGGTCTCCCAGATCAAGGAACAACTAGAAGCAGTGGATGAAATGGTGGAGAATGGTGAAGTGGTGATGACCACTCTGAATGGCCTACCCAGGTCATGGGATTCCTTTATTCAAGAAATTTGTGCAAGAAAGAAGTTGATCTCCTTCAGTAGACTTCGGGAAGAATGCTCTCAAGAAGAAGCTGGACTTATAGCTCGTGAAGAAAAGATGGGAGGTGAAGATCAAGCTCTTGGATCTCACACCAAAAGAGGTAAATCCAAGAAGGAATCATCTCATAATAGAAGATCCTCTCACCACCATTATCATAAAGATAAGAAAGATCTCAGATGCTTCACTTGCAATGAGAAGGGACACTTTGCTTCATATTGTCCCAAGAAGAAGAAAGACAACAAAAACAACTTCAACAAAAAGAAAAAGAATAACAAAAGAAGATATCATGCTCATGCTGCCGAAGATGATGAACCTCCAAAGAAGAAGGCTAAGGCAGAAAGTAGTAGTGATGATGACTCATCAAGTGAAGAAGAGTATGTTCTAATCTCTGCACTCACAGGCACCATCTCCCATGGTTGTAATGATTGGTTGATTGATAGTGGGGCCTCCAAACACATGACTGGGTTCAAGGAATCTTTTGTGAACCTTTCTGAACATGAATCACCCCATAAGGTGAAACTTGGGGATGATTATCAATACCCAATCAAAGGAAGTGGTGAAGCCTCCTACAACCTAGATTCTGGAAAATCTCTGAAGATGAAGGAAGTCCTCTATGTACCGGGGCTCAAGAAAAACTTACTCTCCATCTCTGCTTTAGATGCAAAAGGTATGAGGGTTGCATTTGTTGATGGCCAAGTCCTAATGTGGCCAAAGGGAAAGACCATAGATGATGCAGTAGTGATTGGAGAGCAAGAGGGAGGACTGTATAAATTGAAGGGACAACCTGAACATGCCATGGTACATGAATCCATGGAGCCAAGTGAACTTTGGCATAGAAGACTTGCTCATATGCACTATAGGGCACTCCCAATTGCAAGCAAGGCAGTAGAGGGTCTTCCTGAAATCAAGACCAAACATAAAGGTGTTTGCAAAGGATGTGCAAAAGGTAAGAACACTAAGAAGGATTTCCCAAGCAGTGAAAGCAAGGCAAAAGACATTCTGGAAATCATCCACTCAGATGTATGTGGCCCTATGTCATCCAGTTCCCTGAGTGGGTATGTTTACTATGTATCATTTATTGATGACTTCTCCAGGAAGACTTGGGTATACTTCTTGAAGGGCAAAGACGAGGTGCTTGATAAATTCAAGGAATTCAAAACCTTGATGGAAAATCAAACTGACAAGAAGATCAAAACATTTAGATCCGACAATGGTGGAGAATTCACCTCAAATGACTTCAAGAAGCTTTGCAGTGATTCAGGGATTAAGAGGGAGTTGACTGCTCCTTATAATCCTCAACAGAATGGTGTTGCAGAAAGGAAGAACAGAACTATCATGGAAGCAGCAAGGGCAATGTTGCATGACTAGGATCTTCCTATGCATCTATGGGCAGAAGCAGCTAGAACAGCTGTATATGTGCAGAACAGAACACCCCACAAGATATTGGACAACAAGACACCAGAAGAGGTCTTTTCTGGTAAGAAACCTGAAGTCAGTCATCTCAGAATATTTGGTTTTCCAGTGTACACTCATGTCCCAAAGGAAAAGAGGACTAAACTAGATCCTTCAGGAAAGAAGGGTATTTTTGTGGGATACAGTGAAAGCTCGAAGGCTTACAGAATATACTTTCCAGGGTTCAAGAAGATTGATGTCAGCAGGGATGTAACATTTGATGAAAACTCAGCATTCATCAAATCAAGGAAGGCACCTACTGAAGTTTATGAAGAACCTACGGAAACAAGATTTCAGGACACTCCCATGACTGAAGCAGTTCCAGAAGCTGTTCGTGAGTTTGAAGATCCACAAGAACCTATAGATCCACCCTGTGAGGATAACTCTCACAAGAGGAAACCTGTATGGGCTAGAGAGCTCATTCAAGATGCAGAAAGATTTGGTATTCCAGAAGAAGAACACAGAGCAAAGAAAAGAACCAGATCACAAACCAGCTATGTTGCTTTACTCTGTGACATTATGAACAAAGAACCTTCCAGTTATGAAGAAGCAGCAGAAACGAAAGAATGGAAGGATGCCATGGTTGAGGAATACCAATCAATAATGAAGAATGATGTTTGGGATGTTGTCCCAAGACCTAAAGAGAAGTCTGTTGTGACTTCTAAATGGATCTTCAAAATCAAACATGCTGCAGATGGCAGTGTGGAGAAATACAAAGCAAGATTCGTAGCTTGTGGATTCTCTCAAAAAGAGGGAATAGATTATGAAGAAAATTTTGCACCTATAGCCAGGTATACTTCAATCAGAACAGTACTTGCCCTGGCTGCAGCTATGAAATGGAAAATACACCAGATGGATGTCAAGACTGCTTTCCTGAATGGTATAGTTGAAGAGGAAGTATATGTGGAACAACCACTTGGTTTTGAAATACATGACAGGGAGTCATATGTGTGCAGACTGAAGAAATCCTTGTATGGCTTGAAGCAAGCTCCCAGAACTTGGTATGGTAGGATGGACAGTTTCCTATCTAGTTTGGGCTTTACCAAGAGTAAAGCGGATTCCAACCTTTACTACAAGGTTGAGGAAGGGAATCCTGTGATTCTACTACTGTATGTGGATGACCTATTTGTGACAGGAGATGACAGACTGATTGCAGATACTAAAAGGAAGCTTGCAGCTGAATTCGACATGAAAGATTTGGGAATGATGCACTATTTCCTAGGTATGGAGGTGTGGCAAAATGCAGGTGGGATCTTCCTTGGTCAAGGGAAGTACACAGTAGATATCCTGAAGAGATTCGGGATGATGGATTGCAAGGCCATGGCCACACCTATGGCATCAAATTTGAAGCTTCTATGTGATGCTTCATCTGAGCCGATTGATGTCTCTATGTATCGTCAGATGATTGGGTCCTTGATGTACCTGACGAACACGAGACCAGACATTTGCTTTGCTGTGAACACATTGAGCCAGTTCCTGACGGATCCGAGGAGTGTTCACCTGGTTGCTGTAAAGCATGTTCTGAGGTACCTGAAGGGTACAGTGGATTATTGGCTTAGGTATGAGGTGAATCAAAAGTTTAACCTAAAGGGTTATGTTGATTCAGATTGGGCTGGCAGTGCTGCAGATAGGAAGAGCACATCTGTGTGTTGCTTCAGTATGGGATCAGGTGTGATCTCTTGGTTTAGCAGGAAGCAGTCCTGCGTAGCACTGAGTACAGCTAAGGCAGAGTATGTTGCAGCCTGCTCAGCTAGTTGTGAGGCAGTATGGCTATGAAAGCTACTGTCTAATCTATTTGATCTCCCATTGGAAGCTACTGGTATCTTCTGTGATAACCAGAGTTGTGTGAAGCTGTCCGAGAATCCAGTGTTTCATGACAGGTCGAAACACATAGAGATCAAATATCACTATATCAGGGATATGGTGCAGAGAGGAGCTGTGAAGCTCCTATATGTTGCGACAGACGAGCATATTGCAGATGTGCTGACGAAGCCACTAGCCAGGGTGAAGTTCGAGTACTTCAGAGAGAGGCTTGGCGTTCTTCAGATCGAGGACACTTCGAGGAAGAAGTGATGGACACATTTGCTGAAGCCATTCCAAGCATGTTGGAAGGAGGATCCTTCACATGGATGTGGATGTAAGCGCTGGATGATGAGCATCAGGATGATGTTCTGGTTTCTGTTTGGATATGATCAGTTGGATCATTTTTTTGTATGTATGTACGCATCATGTTGGATGCTGGATATGATCAGTTGGATCATTTTTATGTATGTATGTACGCATCATGTAGATGCTGGATATGATCAGTTGGATCATGTGTATGTATTTTGTATATGCATCATGTTGGATGCTTGGACCATGTATCTGTATATGTATCAGATGGGTACATTGTATGATCAGGTGGATCGTGTATGGTGATATGTATCATGTATTTGTATCAGGTGGATACACTGATGATCAGGAGGATCATGTATGATGATATGTATCAGGTAGATACTTCGTATGCATCAGGTAGATGCATTGATGATCAGGTGGATTAGGTATGATGACATGTAGCAGGATGTTTCAGTGATGATCAGGATGATCATAGATGATGAGCTTCAGGATGTTGCTCCAGATGACATGCAGCAGGATGTTGCAGAGATGATCAGGATGATCATAGATGACGAGCTTCAGGATGTTGCTCCAGATGACATGCAGCAGGACGTTGCAGTGATGATGATAAGGATGATCGTGGATACATCAGGATGATGTATGGTGAGTATCAGGATGATACTCTGTGGCCGTGGATCAGGTTGTGCAGATAAGCATGTAATTTGTGCCCTGGGAGATTTGCAGATGGTCTTTCGAGGTTTTGCCTATGGCATGTAATTTGTGCCCTGGGACATCTGGCAAATGCTCTTTCGAGGTTTTGCTTGGGAGGACATATAATTTGTGCCCTGGGAGATCTGCAGATAGTCTTTCGAGGTTTTGCCTATGGCATGTAATTTGTGCCCTGGGATATCTGGCAAATGCTCTTTCGAGGTTTTGTCCTATGGCATGTAATTTGTGCCCTAGGAGATTTCAGGTCGGAGTTGTGTACCCGTAACATCCTGAAATGCTCTTTCGAGGTTTTTCCATGACCACATGTAATTTGTGCCCTGGGAGATCCGATAGGTTGAGCTGTGTGCTCGTAATCAGTCCTGGGATGCTCTTTCGAGGTTTTGTGGTGACCACATGTAATTTGTGCCCTGGGAGATCCGATAGGTTGAGCCTTGTGCTCGTAATCAGTCCTGGGATTCTCTTTCGAGGTTTTGTGGTGAGGTCACATGTAATTTATGCCCTGGGAGATCCTATAGGTAGAGCCGTGTGCTTGTAACAGCCCGGGATGCTCTTTCGAGGTTTTGTGACGCACGTAATTAGTCCTGAGGATTCCACAGTATGGCCAGTGATGATGAAGACCTACAGGTGGTGGGCCTACATCCAGTATGAAAAAGGACTGGCTCTGTAGAACTTCCTATGACGAGTAGAGACAGAGATTGGTTGAGATAGTAGCAGCAGTGACGATGATGATGACGATGCATCGATGATGATGATCCAGAGAAGAAGACTTGTCTAGCAGATCTGTGTCAAGAAATACCTTCCTAGTTAAGAGGGAGTGTTGATGTATATGTAACTTCGGAATGTATTTCATCTGTATATTTTATATATATTTATTGTACCCTTATAAGAGATGTGTTATTCCTCTATAAGGAAGTGTCGTCATGTGGATTGACAAGTGTCGCAAGTGTGTGAACTTGCCGATGGGTTATTAGACCACCATTTGGGGTCGGCCCGGAATTATATATAATATAATGTGGATGTATCTAAGTAGACAAGTCGGCCCCAGTAAGTCACTGGGCAAAAAGGTGAGTATAAATAGAGATAGGAGATCTCTATTTTACTCACTCGGAAAAGTAACCCACTCTCTCTCTGGAAAGTGGCGCACTTGTGAGGAGGAGGAGGATCATCTTCTAGGAGACTATCTCTGTGTTATTTTGGTTGTATTTTGGTTGAGCCATTGCTCTCTCTATCTCTGAGGAAGTTGTGGGGTTTTCCACCTTAGGGTTTTCCCCACGGAAACTCTGTGTCTCTTGTCTCTATGCTTTTGATTCTTGTGATGCTTGTGATGCTTGTCATATTATGATTGTCATGCATTGATATACTGTAGATGTTATTCTCTCAGCAAAGATCCTAGAGTATAATGAATTAATGCTCAAAATTTAACAAAAATTATCGATTTAAAACTACTTTACTAGAACTAGATGAAGAAGGATCGAGTTGGCTCCAATGAAAAGAAAATTTGGACACCATGAACTATATTCTACATCAATTTAGTATGCATGATGCTTTGATTCAATGGGAGGATACCTCACCAAATATATTACTTGAGAACCACCATTCACTTTGTCATGCATTCCCCATATTTGGTCTTAAGGATGATGCTTCTTTCGAAGGGAGAGTGCTTATTAGGTTCCTATGCTAACTCCCCTATTTTATCAATTTATGAGTCGAAAAGGCCCATTAGAGTCAATGGGTAGTGACTTAATGTAAAAGGGTCATGTTTATTGATTAAATTCTCCTAGGCGATTAACCCTCATTAATAGTTGGACTACAAATAGTTCAGGATTTGGTTATTGAAGCACTATAGAAAGAGTATTAAGCTATGTAGAGTTTTTTCATGAATTTTTATTTCATTTGGATATTTTCTCTTTTATTTCCCCTTGAAGAGACATGTGAGCATAACTTTCTATTTTTAATATCTCATGTGCAAGATATTTTTTTTGGTTTATCTATTCCCTCTTATGTTTTTCAATCTGTGGTATGAAATTTCTCGTTTAAATATTTTACTTTTCTTGGCTATAGTATCATGATAAGCTCAACCAATATCAAGTTATTTTGGATATCATTGTCAACAATGAAATGTAGTGGATTCCATTTTACTCACATTTATGAATGGAAGAGCTTGTCACCTTTGTCCATCTCCTCTGGCTATTCCAGTTGGATAGTCATAGTGGTGATTGTAGCACTAGGTATTGCATCAACTATATGCTTTCCCTTTCTAGTTTAAAGTCAAATTTCATGTCAAGTTCTAATTCTGTTAATTTCAACATGACAAGAAATGACGTTTTTATCATCATTCATCAATCTTGCATCAAGGATTTTGTGTAACTCTCACCACTTTTCAGTGTCATTCTTCATCTTCTCGTTAAACTTCTTTGCCTACAACTTGGAATACTTTTCATAAGGTTGGTTATACTTTATTTCTTTTTCTTTTATGAGTTAGGAACAACTTTACTATGCTTCTATTGTAGTTGAATTGTAGACCCAATCTCTTTCTTATTTTCTACTTATTTTTTTTCTTGATTTTAATGGACTATGGATAAGTGGATGGATGTGACTAGATATATAGAAATTACATGTTTAATTGGATATACTATATAGGTTATTATGGTATTTTAGGACCAAGAGTTGTTTATAGTCTCTGATACCTAGCTTTGAGTACAAGGTATGGAAGATATTAGCGAACTTTGGTACAATTTGGTCTCTCTCCAGGACAGAGTTGTCCATATCGTGTAATTGTCATCATAGAATTTTTCATTGAGGGCAATGTAAAAAGTGTACCAACTGGGTTATATATTATATGTTATAAACTCATGTCTAGCATGGCTCTCCCAATAATTATACCACTCATATTTGACATGGAGGGACATACGGAGTGCAAAGTGTTATTTTCGTTGACATTAAATTTTGAATAGAATAATAACCCTCTAATAGAGTTAACCATTTATCCAAAGCATATTTATTTATTTTATCTTAAAATAAGTGAATATCACAGTTATCTTGTATCTTGAAAGGTTTTTCACCTTCAAAAAAATTATTGTTTCAATGTGTCTCTACCATCATTGGAAATCTTTGAAGGATTTGAGAAAAAGTATCGATGATCTCATTCCTTCGTTGTATGAGGACTTCCTCAAGTAATAAATTAATAGCATATCCTATTGTGTGAATTATATTTACGTTGAAGACGTTATTTAAGGGGCCGACTCCTCTCAGGCCTTCGTCATATGTCGGCGGCCTATGAGGAGTCGCCACCTGTCAGAACAAGTCCACCGCATGTTCCTCCCCACCACTAGCGCCTCCAACAAATCCACCACCAGATCCACCACCAACTCTTGCACCTCCTCCAAACACACCGCCTGTGCCTGCTCCCCCCCCAACCACCACTAGCTCCGCCGCCAAATCCTTCACCTCCTCCTACACTGCCCCCAAACCCTCCACCATCATCACCACCCATACCACCTATGCCTCCAACGCCACTTCCCAAGCCTCCTCCCATGCCACTTTCGGCCACTCCGCCCAAGCCGCCTCCTCCTCCTAACCCTCCTACACTTCCGAAGTACAAGCTGCCTCCTCCTCCTAACCCTTCTCCGCTTGGGTCTACATGCCAAGTTCAAGCTGCTTTTACTACACTCCCAAAACAATAGCAAGCAGTCTATTTAAATACATAGGAGGTTGTGTATTGTTTTGTCGAGTATTGTTGTATTTGGAGTTTTTCTCAAGTGAAAGGTCACCCCACCTTAAGAAGTAAGTGAGCATCGCTTTCTATTGGATTATCAGAATACAAGGGTATATCCTGTAGCATATCATTTCAATTGCCCTTATATATGGCATTCTACATTATAATCTCATTCCAAAAAAAGGAAGAGACACACCTTCATTCTCTATCCCTGACACACTTAAAATTGCAAGCCTCAATCCCAATAGTTCCCCTACCAAATGAAAATGCCAATGTTGATTTCCAATATAATTAGAGTCAAACTTGATCACTCCCCAACCCTTTATTGGTTTACTCATATATGTCATTCTTGCTTGGTTTTGCAACCAAGCATGTGCTAAAGAGCACCTGCTAACTTGTAGCAGTAGTCTCAATGTAAAAGTAAAAACAAATGTAAATGACAGTAAATCTGATCTAACATGTGCAAATAAATAAAAACTAGATTTAAGAACAATAAACAATGAGATCTATGAGAGAAACAAGAAATAAAAAATTGATCTTTTGTATTACCTCAAGTGGTGAGGATGGTGAGTTTGAGCAGCTCCAAGGTTTAGATGCTCCAATGGTCCAATGGTCTCTTCTTCACCAATGCTTTAATGGGGATCTTCAAACTCAAAAGTGAGGCTAGGGCTTTCAAAAGTGAATTCGGCATCATAAGGATAGGATGAATGTGGATGAATAGTGAGGAGCCCCTATCACCTTTTTATAGTTTTTTGGTGATGGGGAATACCATTATGGTCTAAGGAAACCAATGGTATTGACCAAAATGGTTTAGGTTTCTTTTTACTTTTTTTTTTTTCCTTTTTTGAATATATTTTATATTTTTATTCCCTTTTAATATTTTTTGGGAATTTTGGACCCTTTTTTAGGGTTTTTTGTATTTTTTGAGGAAAATTACATATTTTGAGTGGAAAAAGAATGGGTTTTGGTCTTTTTCGTGACCTTTTGAAGGTTTTTGAGGCTCAAATGGTGGAAAATGTGGACAAATGGGTCATGAGATAGGGGAATGAGCTAGTGAGCACTCTTTGGGTGCTAATAGATTGCCCCCTGATGTGTGAGGGCAGGAGCTCATCGTATGGCCGATAGACATGAAGTACTTTTGTCTTTTTCCTGGGGCTTGGAGAAGAGAAGAGACCGATTGGAGACTAGAACAATGGTCCCTTGGAAGCTGCGAAAACTGAAAAAATACATGGCCTAAAAAATGAATGAGGAATAATCTCTGATAATGGATGAGGCGGGCATACCCATGCTCGTATCAAGACATATACATAACAATTAGGCCCAAGAAGGGGGACCTGGATAATACATAAAATCTACTGGCACATCATAATGGTCCAGAGGGGACACAATTCTAGGCCATACTCATGGTCATACCATGACTGATCTGAATAACGGATACACTGGAAAAGAGAAACAACCATTCTGAATAAAGTATCATAAGGGTTGATGAACTACTGAATCTGAAGGTGTCCAACATCTGTAGGGACTCAATGATTGTGAGCCAACTTCTAAGGAGTATATGTAACTGTATACTCGAGGGCGTATAAAACTGGGGTACATCGGCATACTGTCGCCAAGCGCAACTCGGATATCCACATGAATATGTAATTGGTTGATTTCTCAATTGGTCCATAAATGTGGTAGAGTCAGGTAGTATCCGACGTCTTCAACAAATAAATGAAACGACTGATACCCTGTATGAGTCTCAACGATGCGATCAAGGTGTTGACGTCGAGCACGTGGGAAACAATCATTTGGAGAGGCACTGAGGACTCCTTTCAAAACGATCCGTAGGCACTCAACACTAATGGTGATGAGTTCAAGGCACAAGGACCTCTAGGTCTATCCTCTGGAATAGGTTTGGTTGCCATTTATAGAGGGAGACCAGCAACTACCAAGGCAATGATGTTTCCTTGATAGGAGCGTGAGGTGTACAAATGAAGTGTGATAGTACTGATGGTAGGATTGACATACTGTGGGGATGGGGTATAACTGGGGTCATAGATTGGGTAGACTCAAACTTACTTTGTTCAGAGCATGATGATATGGTTGACCTAGCAGCATATGAAACTAATGTTTAGGTGTGGGGATCATAGCTTAAGGGATCAGGGGTATGTATTGTAGACTGGAGTGACTCTGGGGGACAAGCTGATGGATGCTATTGAGAGACTCTCAGGGTGACATACCGCAAAATGCTCTGAACAAAGGCGACCATAATAGGGAAGCTACCATATGAGTAGAGATGATCTGTTGTGGCGCCAGAAAGCACCATTGGGTCCTTCTTTATGGTTTTAATGAGCTCCAAGAAGGGATAAAAGTGTTCTCTAAAATGTTACTGTCATGTGGATTTATGCGAGCCCAGGACTATTCATGCTCACGAGTGCTTTCTTTTTTAAGGAGTCTGAAAACGATAAGAAGACTCTGAATTGGTGGAGGAGTACCATCTTGTGGATTTATACGAGCCCAAGACGATGATTGCTTGTGGTTTCTTTCAATTTTAGAGAGTCTGAAAGCAGTAAGTAGACTCCATTGGTGTTCTTTTTTGTATGTTAGTCTCCAAGGCTCGAAAAAGCATAAAATGATGCAAAGGGAGAACTCTTCTAACCGATGTGACTAGAGTAATCTTTTTTCGTAATTAGTCTACAAGGATCGAAAAAGGGGTAAACTTATACTAGGTAGACGCCCTTTCAGATACTTTTAGCGAGCATGAAAGGAAGCAAGATTCCTCAGCGATCTTTTAATTGTTTTAGGAATCAGAAAAGAGCGTAACAGAAAGTCTCTAACTGTTTTTTTTGTAAAAGAGTTGCTCGATCTGAAAAAGGGATAAAATTATACTGAACAAGAAGATATTGGTGAGAGTGAGAAGTGATCTCAAGCATCGTCACGAGCGCAGAAAATGGAATATGACGATATGAAAAATGTTTAAAATGGGTAACCGCTGATGTGGCACACAAACTGAAGCAATGAGGAGCATGGGAAAATGTCTTAAAAATATGGTGGTGAGAGCAATAAATGATCTCAGGCGTCATCATGAACGCGGAAAACTGAATCAGGCGATATAAGACTTGTAAAAAATGGGCAATGGCCGATGTGGCACGCAAACCGAGGTGACTAGGGGCATGTGAAAAAATGTCCAAAAAAATACGGTGGTGAGAGCGAGAAATGATCTCAAGCATCATCATGAGCGCGGAAAACTAAATCTGGTGATATAAAACTCGTCAAAAATGGGAAACAACCGATGTGGCACGTAAACTGAGGTGACAAGGGGCATGTGAAAAATGCTCAAAATGGGACTTGGTGGAATCAAGAAAAGGAGTGGACTATCGTGAAGTTCTCACTATGCTGATTCCAATGTTACCAATGGTTTGAAAAACGGACATCGTGTGATTCCGAAATGGTTGACTGAAAATTGGTCAAATTTCTATAAATAGCAAGTGGACCCAATGTGACATGTGTCATTTTCACACTTGAGTTTTACAAAGTAATTTGATTTGGTTAGAGCAGTTTCTTCATTTGTGGGAGATTCAACCATCGATTTTTGATTCTGCGAGTTTTAGGTAAGCCCATTTGTCTTAGCCTTTCAATTTATTTTCTTTTTGTTTAGTCTTGGGATCTCAGAAGTGGCGAATATTCCATGTTCACTTTCCAACGTGGAATATCGTGGGTTTTTGGGATTTTCGTGCAATTCACATTGCGGCTGTGGGATTCACAACCGCGATGTGCATCGCGACTGTGGGTGCTTACATCCACGATGTGCATTGTAGCTGTGGGTGCTTACATCCATGATGTGCATCGCGGTTGTGGGTGCTTACAGCCATGATGTGCATTGCGGATGCAGGTGCTTACAACCGCGAGGTGGATTGCTAGCTTTGGAAAAAAAAAATATTTGTATTTTTCCAAAAAAAATCCGTGTTTGGTTTGGAAGGATGCTCAAGCAGTTGCAAGCATTGTGGAGGGAGAGGGATATCGATGAGGAGTTGATGGAGACTATTTGGGTGAGCCCACATGTGCGAGCAGTGTTGGCTTTCGGCGGACTACTGAAGTTCGTGCAGTTTGCTCTTATGCTTTCAGTCAGAGAATTGTTGAACAAGTTGATTGATTTCTGGGACCTAGAGGAGCTAGCTTTTATGGTGCAAGGTGAGCGACTGGATCTCACCTTGACTGATGTGTATTTCCTTACTGGATTTCCCCATTTGGGTGAGATAGGGGACACCTAGCCTAGAATTCCGGTTGGTATGGATATAGAGGATATTCTTGAGAGATTTTTCCGTCGAGGGGCCCGTGTGCAGAATAGTGCACTGAGTGTCTCGGATCTGTGTGCGCCGGAGATGCAGGAAGTGGCGGCTTGCATTTTGCAGGTGCTTGGTGCATAGGTGCCCCACCATTTGTCAGGGGGGCAGATGATGATGGTTCATTGTGTCATGACTGGGACTTATTTTGCTTGGGGTCAGATGTTCCTTGTTTGTGTTCAGTGAGAACTGAGCAATGTGAGGTGTGAGAGAGGAGAGTTCAGTTATGCTTATTTCCTGTGTTGCTTCTTTTTCGTGCGGGTACCTACTTTGTGGCCACATGTGCCGGTTTGGGATGGTCTAAGGAGTGAGACATGGATGGTGTGGTGGGGGGAGATGATGCCCCAAGGTAGTGGTGGTATTTGATGGTTCTTCATGACGGAGATGTATGAGCAGTGGGAGCAGATGGAAGTCATTATTGATGACTATCGATACCAAGGTATGGACTTCCGAGGAGACATCGAGATGCCTCGAGCTCAGGGACAGGCTTGGGGTTTGGATGGTACGTATTGTTTTTGTTGTTCTATCATATCATGTGTTAGTTTTTCAGAACTTACTTCAATCTGATCTAGGAGCTTAACTAAGAGAACAACATGTACAGCGTATCAATCATGGACACAATAATGCAAGCACACAAGAGACACACAGTTTACTTGGGGAAAACCATAAAGGTGAAAAACCCCAATAACTTCCTCAGAGATAGATAGAGAAATGATACAACCCAAACATAAGAGATAGACATCTCCTAGCAGCAACTTCTCCTCCTCCACAAGTGCGCCACTCTCCCGAGAGTGTGTGAGAGAATAGAGTGTGTAAAATGACAGAGACACACTCTCTATTTATACACTAACTTGACTTGACCTTTACTCAACTAGGTCGGCCTCAACTTAACCACTTAACATAATGCTGACTGGGCCGACACCCAATAGGGTGGTCAAATAACCCTTTGACCCACATGGTCGACCCCCAATAGGGTGGTCTAATAACCCTTCGACCCACATGACTTATACAGGGCCGATCCCAACAAGGTGGTCTAATAACCCATCAAGTAGAAGTTACGATAGTTACAATACAAATGACAACACTTCCATATAGAGGAATAATAATATCTCTATAGGAATACAAACACTTCCGTATAGAGGAATAATAACATCTCTATAGGAATACAATATACATATGTGTGAAATACATTCCAAAGTTACATATACATCAACACTCCCTCTTAACTAGGAAGGTATTTCTCGACACAGGTATTCTAGCACAAGTCTTCTTCTCTGGATCATCATCACTGGATAATCATCATCGAGTCATCGTCATCATCACTGTTGCTACTATCTCAATCAATCTCTCAATCTACTTGTCGTAGGAAGTTCTACAGAGCCAGTACTTTTTCATACTGGATATAGGCCCACCACCTACAGGTCTTCATCATCACTGGCCATATTGTGGAATCCTCAGGACTTATCACGTGCATTTGCAAAACCTCGTAAGTGCATCCCAGGCCTTTTACAAGCACACAGCTCAACCTATTGAATCTCCCAGGATCTTTTACATGCCACTACACAACCTATCCACGACCACAGAGTATCAACCTGATACTCACCATACATCTACCTGATGTATATCATCACATGATCATCCTGATCATCATCATCTCTACAAGCTAGCCAACAAGTAGGTACACATCAGGACTGATTACACTACGTCTGCGAAACCTGCAAGATCTCTCAGGACTGATTACACTACCACTGCAAAGCCTGCAAGAGCATCTCATGACTGATTATATGCCTCTGCAAAACCTATGTACCAAATTGTTACATCAATGTATTCATATCACCACATAGTCCATGGAGCATAACCCAGATGCACACACACACAACACTTACACTCACCAACATGGCAGGACCAACCTACTACCATCTGGAAAAGGCTCAGAGCACTTACATCAACGACCATGGGAGGACCAACCTACCACCATGTCGGAATGGCACAACACTTACATCACGACCATGGGAGGACCAACCTACCACCATGTAGGAATGACACAACACTTACATCATGACCATGAGAGGACCAACCTACTATCATGTCGGAATGGCTCAACACTTACATCATGACCATGAGAGGACCAACCTACTATCATGTCGGAATGGCTCGGCAATTACATCAACGACCATGGGAGGACCAACCTACTACCATGTCAGAAAATCCCATCAACACTTACAACTCACCATGGGAGGACCAACCTACCACCATGTGAGAATGGCCCAGCCCTTACATCTCACCATAGGAGGACCAACCAACCACTATGTGAGAATAGCTCAGCCCTTACATCTTATCATGGGAGGACCAACCTACCACCATGTAAGAATGGCTCGGTGTGCATATGTGTCTCCGGACTCATCACTTCCCTCTGGAAGGAATATCGATCTAAAGTACACCAAGTCTCCCTCTGAAGTATTCAAACTTCACTCTGGCAAGCGGCTTGGTCAACACATAGGCTATCTGCTCATCTATCGCAACATACAGGAGCTTCACTGCTGCTCTCTACACCATATTCTGAATATAGTGGAACTTGATCTCAATGTGCTTCGACTTGTCATGGAACACTGGGTTCTCCGACAACTTCACACAACTCTGGTTGTCGCAATATATACAAGTAGCACTCAACTGAAGATCAAACAAATCAGACAGTAGCTTCCTAAGCCATACTGCCTCACAACTAGCCAAACAAGCTGCGACATACTCTGCTTCAGTTGTACTCAGTGCCACATAGGACTGCTTCCTGCTAAACTAAGAGATCACACTTGATCGCATACTGAAGCAGCACCATGAAGTGCTCTTTTGATCAATGGCACTGCCTTCCCAATCCGAATCAACATAACTGTTGGACCGGTTTTGCAACCAGGCTTAGTGCTATGGGCACCTGCTAACTAGTAGCAGCAGTTTCAATAGAAATAAATATGAAACTAATCTAAACAAAACTAATCATGGATCTATGCAAGAATATAAGAAAATAATGGAAATATTTTAAAGACAAGAACAAGAAAATGTGAAAGAATAAATTTGTATTTAAAAATGGGGCAAGCTAATGCTTGCAATAGTAATACCTTCAATGGTGAAGGTTGATGTAGAGCAACTCCCAAGATAAGTATCTCCAAGCTCCAAGAGGTCTCCTTCTCCAAGGTTGCTAACAATGGCCAAAATACTCAAGGGAGATTTCGGCAGCATGAGGATGAGATAATGGATCGATGTGAAATGATGAGCCCCTACCACCTTTTTATAGGTTTTGGTGGTGGGGAATACCATTTGTGGTTTTGTGGAAACCAAATGGTATTGACCAACATGGTTTAGGTACTTTTCCCTCCTTTTTCCTTTTTTGAATAAAATTAATATTTTAATTCCCTTTTTAATATTTTTGGGAATTTGGACCCTTTTTGAGGGTTTTTTATGCTTTTCAGAAAAAATAATATTTTTGAGTGGGAAAAAGGGGTGTACTAAGGTCTTTTGGTGACCTTTTGTTGGTTTCAGAGGCTCAGATGGTGGAAAAGTGGACAAATGGGTCATGTGAATAAGGGAATGAGCTAGTGAGCACTTTTTAGGTCTTAACAGATTGCCCCCTGATGTGTGAGGGCAGGAGCTCATCGTATGGCCGATAGACATCATAGTTCTTTTGTCTTTTTTCTGGGGTTTAGGGAGAGAAGAGACCGGTTGGAGACTGGAGCCATGGCCCTTGGAAGATGCAAAAACAAAAAATATTACATGGCCTCAATATGAATGAGGTATAATCTCTGATAATGGACAAGGCGGGCATTCCCATGCTCGTATCAAGACATATACATAACAATTAGTCCCAAGAAGGGGGATCTAATCCATAAAGAATCTACTGGTACATCATAATGGTCCAGGGGGGACATTATTTTGGGATATACTCCTGATCATAACTGATCTCAATAACTGATACACTGGAATAACTGATGAACTCCTGAAACTGAAGGTGTCCAACATCTGTAGGGACTCAAAGATTATGAGTCATCTCTGAGAATTAATGTAACTGTATACTCAAGGGAGTATGAAACTGGGGTACATCTGAATACTATTGCCATGCGCAACCCGAATATCTATAGAAAAAGTGTAACTGGTTTTATCCATAGGAAGATTCTCAAATGTGGAGGAGTCAGGAGGTATCCGGGGTCTTCGACTAATAACTGAAAGGATCAATGTCCTGTGCGAATCGCAACGATGCGATCAAGGTGTTGAAGTCGAGCATGTGAGAAACAACCATTTGGAAAGGCACTGAGGATTCCTCTCGAAATGATTCGTAGGCACTCATCATAAATGGAAATGAGTCCAAGACACAGGGACCTGTAGGTCTATCCTCTGGAATAAATGTGGTTGTCGTCGACAGAGGGAGACCAGTAACTAACAAGGCAATGATTTTTCCTTCATAGGAGCACGAGGTGTAGAACTGAAGTGTTGTAGTACTGATGGTAGGATTGACATACTTGTGGGGATGGGAAATAACTGGGTCAAAAAGTGGGTAGACTCAAACTTCCTTTGTTCAGAGCATGATGACATGGTTGACCTGGCAGCGTAGGGAACTGACTTGTAGGTGTGGGGATCATTGCTTTTATTGACTGAATGGTATATATTGACTCTGGGGGGGAGGACGAGCTAATAGGTGTTGTTGAGGGATTTTCAAGGTGACATACTACAGAATACTCTGAACAAAGGTGACCAATCATGGGGAAGTTGTCATATGAGTAGATGTGATCTGTCGTGGCGCCAAGAGGCACCATTGATTCCTTCTTCGTAGTTTTAATGAGCTCCAAGAAGGGATAAAAGTGTGCTCTGAAATGGTACGGTCCTGTGGATTTTGTGAGCCCAAGATGGCTCATGCTCATGGTTGCTTTCATGTTTAGAGAGTCTGAAAATGGTAAGTGGACTCTATTGGTGTTATTTTTCGTAGTTTAGTCTCCAAGGCCGGAAAAAGCATAAAATGATGCAGATGGAGAACTCTTCTAGCCGATGTGACTAGAGTATTCCTTTTTCGTAATTAGTCTGCGAGGTCCGGAAAAGGGGTAAAGTTATACCAGGTAGATGCCCTTTCAGATACGTTTAGCGAGCATGAAAGGAAGCAAGATTGCTCGGCAATCTTTTCATTGTTTTAGGAGTCAGAAAAGAGCTTAACGGAAACTCCCTAAGTGCCTTTTTCGTAAAAGGGATTGCTCGGCCCGAAAAAGGGATAAAATTTTACCGAACAAAAATGGATAGATGGGAGTGAGAAAATGTCTCAAGCGTCATCATGTGTGTGGGATACTGGATCCGGTGACATAAAGATTGTCACAAAGGGGGCTGCGGCCGTTGTGGCACGCAAATCGAGGCAAAGAGAGGGCATTTTGAAAAAATGGTCGAAAAGTATGGGTGTGAGAGAGAGAAATGATCTCATGCATCATCACAAGCGCGGGAAACTGAATCCGGCGATATAAAGATGGTCAACCACGAAGGACGGCGGATGTGGCACGTAAACCGAGGTGACGAGGGGGCATGGGAAAAAAATGCCCAGAAAATCTAGGCGTGAGAGCGAGAAATGATCTCAAGCATCATCACGAGCGCGGAAAACTGAATCCGACGATATAAAGATTGTCAAAGACAGAGAACGGCGGGTGTGGCACACCAACCGAGGCGACAAAGGGGCATGGGAAAAATGCCCAAAAAATATGGGCGTGAGAGCGAGAAATGATCTCAAGCATCATCACGAGCTCGGAAAAATGAATCCGATGATATCAAATATATCAAAAATGGAGAGTAGCCGAAGTGGTACGCAAACTGGGGTGACAAGGTGTCGGGACATAATGTTGATATTGGTCCTGGTGAGAGAGAGAAATGATCTCAAGCATCATCACGGGCACGGAAATATGAATCCGACAGTGCAAATGGTGCGAAAAAACGGAGGTCATAAGGACTCCGGAATGGTTAAAGGAAAGAACTAGGTTAAAAAATGGCTAAAAATAAAGGTGATCCCACCAAGTGAAGGATGCAGTGGTGGGGAGAAATGATGACCCGTGGGGAAAAAATACTAGGTGTATCGAATCGAATCATATATACAAGGGACATGTGATCTAAAAAATGGTTGAGATCACGCATGTGAAAAAGTGGGCAGGGTTAATGACCTGCCCCCATGCTATGTGCATGGGGTTTGTGATTATGGATCACATATGTGTTGGTTTGAACAATGGGGTCATTGACGTGTGGAGATAGATGTGATGGGGTAGGTTCAAAATGATTGAGCATGCCCCCTATCCCAGGGTCGAGGTAATCTATTATTCCCCCTAACTCAGAGGTGTCAATGTGGTGCAGATGTTGTCTCGGAGAGAGATCAATAGGGCATTGAAAAACTGCTGGCGGGGTGTTATACCATGAGGCTGTGGGCTGTGGTGGCATACTGAAGTGATGATATGATGATGGGGGATTCCCTTTGTGGGGTGGATGCCCCCAGTATCTCCGACGAGAATCACGATGATGATGAGTAGGAAAGGTTTTGGGCCTGCCCCCATGTTGTGGACATGTGGTTTCCTCGTCGATTTGAAAGAGTTGAACATGTGTGTCAAAGGGATCAATGTAAGGGGCCGACTGGACGGAGGGGTATCCAGTGGAAACCGTGTAAATAGTGTTAACTTCTTCCGAGGAGGAAGATGGTGGGGGATGAATTTCCTCAATGAAAAGAGGGGATATCTCTAGGTCGACATTGTTCATCTCATACAAGGCTGCTCTATAATCTGGGATGTCAGGACAGTTGTGGGAGTAGTGGCTGTAAATACCGCATATCGCACATGGGTGGTTGGTACGCAATGATTTATCACGAGGCATGGGGTTTGGATTGAGTTTGACCACCGGGATGTTGGGGTCATCGTCCAACATTTGCATGTGTTCCTGTAACGCAGGTAACTGTGGACACTGATGAGTTGGATGGCCTAACTCATCACACAATGAGCATTTGGGAGGAGCACGGAATACGGGGGGAGGTTTAACTGCCTTGGGTGGGGGTACCGCAGTGTATGGTTGTGGGCCTCTGCCCCCAGTGGGCCTCTGCCCCCAGTGGGCCTGATGAGTGGAGAGGGATTCGTCGATGACGAAGGAGTAGTGATACCGGGAGGTGGTTGAGTAGAAGTAACAATGGGTTGCACCGGTTTCAGGATGACATTCGGTGTCGGCGGAGGAACGGGAGGCGAAATATACCACACGGGTAATCCCAATGTTAACCCGGGGAGACTAAGGGTATCCATAACCGGAGCGCTTACTACGCCCGAAGGAGGGAATAGAAAGGGGATTGTGTGGATGGGTGTAACACCGATGTGACTAGGGACCAATGGTGGTTTAGGGAACAAAGGTGGTTTACTACCGGGTGTTTGTGAAAGAGTGCAGAGGTTAGCCACGTGGGTCTCCGGTGATGGTGGTGGAATGGCCTGGAATGTAGAGGTTATCGGCGCCTCGGAGTAAAGTCTGGGTCCTACTGAGGAAATGAATGAGGTAGTTGTACCACAAACAGTTTGTTCAACCATGCGGAGAACATTTTCAGCTGTGGCGGGGGCCTTGGGATCATAATAGGTAAGCTGGTCGACCTTGACCACGCGTCCCTCATGGGGGAACTGCATGGTGCGAAATACGGATGAGGCAACAGCCCGCATGGCATACATGTAGTTGCGACCGAGTAAAAGGTTATAGTCTAGTTGGGCATTAATGACCTCAATGTCAATGAGCACGGTTTTACCTGCCAGCTGGATAGGGACATTGGCTAAAAGACCTTGGGGTTGAACCGAACAGCCGTCATAGGCTCGCAACGCAGTGGTGGACTGCTGGAGAGTAGGGGATCCCAACTTCTGCCAAACAAATGTGGACATGACGCATGTGGAGGCCCCTTCATCGATAATGCACCGATGGATAACAAGATTCCGAACAGAAACGGAAACATGGAATGCTAAAGAGGAAGGCAGGCGTGGTTCAGACTGGTCTGAATCGAATGTGATCAGCTATGAATCATTGGGGTCAATGGTGCCAATGGCAGAGAGTGAAGTCTTACGCTGTGAAGGACAGTTCTTCAAGACTTCTAAAGCAGACATGGCTGCAGGAGACTGGGCTAAGTCGTCGACAATGTTGTAATTCGACGCAACGCGAGCATTGGGATTACTGTTGATGCGACGAAGTGGGAAGCGAGGTGCTTTGGAAGCGCCATCAAGTGGAGTCGGAGGTATACGTAACGTTTGATCTGTGGGATTAACGTTAGTGTTCTTGTCGACGGGGGGGGCTTCAGACGTGGAGCCATATTGGTTCCGACGAGTTTGGAGGTTGGCATCGACAGTTGACATCATCAACAAATGGTGAGTACCTGAATCGAACATGGGTTGATCAGGGGCTGCATAAGTGATCTGTTGTGGTGGCACGTTTCCCTGAGGGGGAGCTAACGACTGAGTGTTCACGACACCCTTGTTTGGAAAGGGGTTTTTCAGCACCAAAGGTTGATGTTGAGGTGGTGGAGGGTTGGGCGGCGGCTGAGGAGCTGCTTTCCCTTGACGATGGGCATCGTCGGTCCAGAGTTGCCGAGCTCGCTCCAAATGTGGGCAAGAATGGGTGTAATGACTATAGAACCTGCAAATAGAACAAGGGTGGTTTGTTCTAAGGTTATTATTTCTAGGTTGCTTAGGATTCCGATCCGGATTGCGGTTGGGAGGAGCAGCATTGTTATTCTGCAGAGGATTGGGAGGTGGAGGACCTTGCTGATGTTGTTGGTTATTACTGCGGTTACGAACTCTACCATGGTTCTGTTGCGCACCTTGGTTACGCTGGTTGTTTTGGTTCTAGGGCTGGTTGTGCTGTGTGTACACTTTCCCTTGAGTAGTGGGAGGATTTTGGTTCACCGCAGGTGCGGGAGGAGGTTGTGGTGGATAATAAGCCAGTGGGGCTGGAGGTGGTCCATTGACCTGCTGGGGTTGTTGGTAACCCTGAGCTATTGGAGGTGTTCGGTTAGCTGCCACAACTTGCTGTGGGTAGTATAATAGCTGAGGTATAGCTGGGGGGGTGTATGCAGGTGGTGCCTGACCAAAACACTGAGGTGGACATGAAGGTCCATGGGTATGGTGGTGATGTGCCATGGGAGCATATGAACTGGTTGCTCCAGACTGAGATGTAGCCTGTGAAAGGTCGGGACCATGGCTAGGATGTATAATGGAATAGGGTTGGGGATGTGAAGCCATACGACCAATGATGCCATCAGCGGCATGGGATGCCCTCAGCGCATCATGTTGGGATGACTCACCCCAAGGGGCGTCAGGTATAATGGTATACAGATAACCCGATTGGGTGTAAATGAGATCAAACTGTTGGGATTTGAGGATGGCCTCTTCTTCAGACCGGGGTCTTTCGGATGCCACATCCTTCGCAATGAGAGGGAGAAGGGATTTTAGAAACCAATCTAGGAAGATACGATCGTCTAACTTAATTTTGCAGAGGCTTCGACATCGACGCCACTCATGAATGTGGTCAGTGATGTGGGTGGCCGTGTTTTGTCTCCAAGACAGTAGGATCTCGATGCCCGCATCATAGTGGACAGGTAACTGAAAGAACTGCAGGAAGGTAGAGGCAAGGGAGGTAAAGGTGGCATGTGTCCCATGGGGCTGCTCGATATACCACTTGGTTGCAGAACCAGTGAAGGTGCGTTGTAATAGATGGAGGCGGACAGAGTCGTCCACTATGGAGTTGGAGGAACACCATAGATGGAAGGACATGATATGGTTCTGGGGGTCCTCACCTGCCTTACCCTCAAACTTAGGGATGTCGGATGGGAGTTTGGTGGGCATGTGAGGCCACGCAGGATCGTGTTGGATGGGATCATTGGTGAGTCTGGATAAGTCTGGTAAGTTCAGACTTGCCATATATGGTAAGCTAGCAGATGTAGTGACTGGAACTGGTACATGACTAGTCATGGTGGCATGATGTGGGGGTCGAGTAGCACCTAAAGGTATGCTAGGTATTGAAGGTATATATCCTCCAATACCTATGGTCTAGTAAGGGCCAGCGCTTCCTAGTGCAACATGGGTCACACCAGGGTTAGGAATAGTAGTGGTGATTCCTGGGATAGGGTTTGTGGAAACCAGAGGGGGTGTGACCCCTATGTTGGGCATACCCATAACAAGTGGTGGCCCTGTTTTGGGAATTCGTATAACAGGAGGTGG
Organism: Larix kaempferi; assembly: GCA_027924585.1. Taxonomy (NCBI): domain Eukaryota; kingdom Viridiplantae; phylum Streptophyta; class Pinopsida; order Pinales; family Pinaceae; genus Larix; species Larix kaempferi. Next base: position 37,797,171 of record BSBM01000632.1, read on the forward strand.
CCCTGTGTTGGGCATTCCTAAATGTGGAGTGTTGCCCATATTGGGCATACCCAGGGGGGTGGTTGTTGCCATGGATGGCACTGCAGTAGAAGGGTCTGTAGACGTCTCTCCTATGGTGTTGGTAAAGAGTGGATCAAATGGTGTTCCAGACATAATGTTGGTTGGGAATAACGCAGTGGGGTTTTCGGATTCTGCCTCAGAATCAGAAGTGAAGTGAGGCGTGTCAGAATCGGATGACTATCTAGTTGACCGACGATGTGTCGAGTCAAGGGATAAGGCTCGGCGTCGGTGACGTGGCGAGCCAAGTAGACTGAACTCTGGGAGTTCGCCCTGTAGACGACGAGAGTGTCTAAAATTCTCAATGGTGAGAAAATAAGTTTTTGTGGAAAAATCTGTATGTGTAAAATGGTAATGTATAAAAAACTCAAAACCCTAATGCAACCAAGGGTGCAAGAAGGGGAGTGAAAATGAAGGCTCTCAAGCCAAAAAATCAACCTAGAAAAAGGCACTTATTCTAGCAGTTGTGCTACAATAAGTGGAGGGATGCAACAAATGGTCAGAGTACCAACATGCAAACAGCTTCTAGAAAAAATAGGTGTAACTAGACCAAAGGTGGGTTGAATCATGCAAACACCTAACTAAAAGTATTGTGAATCAACAAACTATATTCTCTGCAAGGTGATGAAATCCAAGTCAGACAATATTGAGTGTTAAGTCCACGGCTAGATATCCCCCTACCGGGAGGGACACCGGGTAATCAGTCCTAAAGAATGGATACTAGGATACTTCGTTCATGACGCATCGAGAAAAGGTAAATCTGCCGTTTGGTCCTTGATCGCAATATCCCAATACAGGGATATCCCGAGAACTGCGAATGGTAGCCCTTCGGTTACTGAATGGATTTCGGTATTCCACTCAGGCTTCCGGAACCATCCTCGTGACTTCAACCCTCTTAGGGGAGAGGCCTTCCCACAAACCGGTTGTGACCGTGCCAATAAATACTAAGAGATTTTAGCTCCCTAAATGGACAAAAACTATGTCTCAGATGTAATAACTGAGAGGTGTTATTGGAACACCTATCCCCTCAATACTACCTAGCTACAAAGTTCTTTTAGTGTTCCCCAAGTGGGGTTAAAAGTGGGTTGAAATTAGGGTAAGTTTTAAGGCGCAGTTTAAAATTAGTGTTTGAGTGAGTGCACGTGTGATATTTTAAACTGAAATTGGAAAAGTAAATGCTAAGTATTCAAAAAACAAGGGATCTTTTGAAATAAAAAGCAAATATTATGACTTTTTCAATAAATGGAAATTAAATGCTTTTAAAGGACTATTCAAAAAACAAAGGATTTTTCAAACAGGAAAGCAAATAATATAACTTCTTTTCGAAATAAATGGATTTCTTTTTCAAAAATTGCTATGGGCAAAAAATCAAAGAAGTAAACAGCAAATTTTTTTAAATCTAAATAAAATGCAAAAATAGATCCTTCTTTCAATTGATGAAATTTTTTAAAAAGACTTTTTCACATGTGCATTCTAAATAGTAAAATTTTCCTATGGCTGTAAACAATGTTGGAATCTTAGTACTGTAAAATATGAGCCAAAATGGGTGAACTGAAGTGATAAATAACACTAAGATACAATATTAGATATACTTCTATGAAAAATTTCTTAAATCTAATAGGATATTTGGATTCCTTGATCGAAAACACCTAATTTGAAAAAACAAATCGCTTCAAATGGAGTTCAGGAGAGGGAAATATGGTCATTTGAAAGTTGAGCCACGCGACGAAAAAATCACATCGCGGGTTTCGGGCTAAAAGTCGCGATGTGCATCGCGGGTTTTGACAAAAAAGCAGCGATGGACCGCGCGGGTTTTGACAGAAAAGCCGCGATGGACCGCGTGGGTTTCTGTCGCACAGTTGCGATGGACCGCACGGGATTTCGGCGCACTATCGCGATGTGCAGCGCGAAAAATGTCCGCGAAGCCGCGATGTGCAGTGCACAAACAGGCCGTGAAGCCGCGGGGAACCGCGCGGAAAAAAGTCGAAAAGTCGCGATGAGCCGCGCGATTGTCAGGCTGAAAACCGCGAGGCGAAAGCCATGCACGGAAGCCGAAAATTAAGAATTCCGGGCTCTTAATGGCAATAGATGGGGCCAAAAACTAGAGCAGCAATGGATCTGCTGTCTAGGATGGCAGATCTATGGATCTAAAGGCTAAAAACTAATAAAAAATTAAGATTGAAAGCAAAACTTGAGATCTATTGTTCAAACCCAGCGGAGTCGCCAAAAACTGTTGGCCAGGTTTTGCAACTAGGCTTAGTGCTATGGGCACCTGCTAACTAGTAGCAGCAGTTTCAATAGAAATAAATAAGAAACTAATCTAAACAAAACTAATCATGGATCTATGCAAGAATATAAGCAAATAATGGAAATATTTTAAAGACAAGAACAAGAAAATGTGAAAGAATAAATTTGTATTTAAAAATGGGGCAAGCTAATGCTTGCAATAGTAATACCTTCAATGGTGAAGGTTGATGTAGAGCAACTCCCAAGATAAGTAGCTCCAAGCTCCAAGAGGTCTCCTTCTCCAAGATTGCTAACAATGGCCAAAATACTCAAGGGAGATTTCGGTAGCATGAGGATGAGATAATGGATGGATGTGAAATGAGGAGCCCCTACCACCTTTTTATAGGTTTTGGTGGTGGGGAATACCATTTGTGGTTTTGTGGAAACCAAATGGTATTGACCAACATGGTTTAGGTACTTTTCCCTCCTTTTTCCTTTTTTGAATAAAATTAATATTTTAATTCCCTTTTTAATATTTTTGGGAATTTGGACCCTTTTTGAGGGTTTTTTATGCTTTTTAGAAAAAATAATATTTTTGAGTGGGAAAAAGGGGTGTACTAAGGTCTTTTGGTGACCTTTTGTTGGTTTCAGAGGCTCAAATGGTGGAAAAGTGGACAAATGGGTCATGTGAATAAGGGAATGAGCTAGTGAGCACTTTTTAGGTGTTAACAATAACCCTCCAAGTTAAACTTTTGATTCTCCTCATACTTGAGCCCATAATCCACTGTACCCTTCAGGTACCTCAAAACATGCTTTGTAGCTATCAGGTGAACATGTCTCAGATCTGTCAGATACTGGCTCAAGGTGTTCACCGCAAAGCAAATGTCTGGTCTCGTATTCGTTAGGTACATCAAGGACCCAATCATCTGAGGATACATCGTAGCATCAATCGGCTCAGATGAAGCATCACACAGAAGCTTCAGGTTTGCTGCCATATGATCTCTACTGCATACTTTCGTTGTCGAAGGAAGATTCCATCTGCACTCTACCACACCTCCATACCTAGAAAATAGTGCATCATCCACAAGTTCTTCATCTCGAACTCGGCAGCAAGCTTCCACTGTGTGTCGGCAATCAATCTATCTTCACCTTGTTGATGCCTCGAATATTGCAGCATCAAGCAGAAAGGGATTCTCCCCGATAAACTATCCCAATTAGATTATCCACCATTTGGTATGGGGAATCCGTCCGGTTAGCGGTTCCGACTACCGTCAGATTTGCTTTCTTTTACACCAGTTATGGCCCGATCCACCGTTCTTTTTTGATTTTATTATTAAAATGATGTGCAAGTGCCTAAGCTAACTTAATCTAAATGCAGAGCTTGAAACAAATCTGTATCTAAGACTGAAATAAATCTAATCTATCCATGCAAGGGGCAAACTGTAAATATGAGCAATGTGCTAAAATAAATATCTAAAGATCAACAGATAACTATTAACTCACAAAGATACATCTACAACAAGAGATTAAAGATATAAAATATAGCTTTTAATCCATGTGAAAGCATTCTATTAATCATGTTAAGAGAAACATTACTGCAGAAAAAATTAGTAAGCTCATTCAACACATAGAAATAATTCTCAATAGCAAAGACAGATCTCACTGCAAGATATGAATGCCACAAGAATAATCCAGCAAACATCCAACATCCATTTCCAGGCAAAACAAATGTCTCCCTCAGGCTCTGTATTAGGAAAAAAATGCTTCCAATGAGCTCATTCCAAAATAGTTCGTACAAGCTGAGAAGCTTCTTTTCCCTGCCAAAAAGTCCATTCTATTCCTTCTAACCTTCTATTTATAATTTTACAAAGCGCCTCTTGGGCTAACAAGTGAACCCTAATTCTATAACCTCTTCCCTTGGCTTTCATCGCATCATTACCAAGCCTATGGATATGTGGAAGGTTTTACAAATAAGACAAAACTAGGGACCAGCTGTCCTTTTAGAGTAACTATAGAAAGGAAGAATTTCAGCTTTTCGGTTTGATTAAAACAAAAATAAGAATGATCTGTCTATGTGACTGGGGCTTCTGTCTGTTGGCTTGACGATACGCCTCCATGAACCGATGTGCTTGAAGTAACCGGTCCATCTATGCTTTGAATGTATGAAGTCCATTGGCTGATATCTTTCATGAGCTTGCTTCGGGAAGACACTGTTGCCTGGGATTCTATTTCATGCTTACGAAGTTCTGACTTGATCAACGCTTTTCCTTGCGTAGCCTCTTTTGCCATTGCTTCTAGGAAGTAAATATGTATTGCAGGATGGAAAATTAATTGCTGAAATTCATCCTAAGTCAAAACCTCTATCTTCTAGATATAAGCCAGGTCTTCGTCCAGCTCGTTCTGCAACTCGAACAATCGGTCTTCTTCTTTTGGGAATTCATAAATAGAAGCAGGGAGAACCAAATGACACTTGCCGAGTGACTCCCTGAGCGTGGAATATATGGAACAACATTTGTGGACCATCCTTTTGATTTCCAAGCTTAGTGTGGTACCAAAATCTTTGGCAAATTCAAGAATCCCTATATCCACATCCAATTCATCTCCTATAGGGGCGCGCAAGCGCGAAGGGAGTTCAATTTTTCCTTTTTTCCACTCAGATTTCCGCTTTAGCTCTTCTACATGATTTGAAAACCTTTCTCGAGTCTTTAGGGATTTGGATTTAATTGATGTCATTTTCTTAATCATCTCTTTCATGCTCCAAATCTCTTCCGAGATCAGTACTAGCAGCTGATGGATTTTGATCCGCATATCACATGCTTGTTTGTGAAATGTGGACAAGTTTTGCTGGTCCTCTGCTGCCTCCTTGAGCTGTCTTGCTAGTTGTTCCTTTTATTGGATCAGCCCTTGATATTCATGCTGGTGGAACTGAATCTGTTGAGCTCTGCTGGCTTCGAGTTCTTCCAATTCATCTATCTGAGCCTTCAGATTCTCCAGCTCACCTTCAGAGAAAGCCAACTGCACCTCTAAGAAGTTCTTTTCACTTTTGAGATGGAGCATTCCTGAATTGAGCCCCAGATGCTCCACTAACAACTCATTGTATTTCTCCTTGAGTTTGTTTGCTTCCAATATTGGCCTTAGTTTCCTTAGCTGATGCCACGGTGCATTGGGCTTGGAAGGTGGGGTCGGCATCAGTTCCCTGGACCAATGTCTTTTCTGTTATCCACAGCTCACAATCATCCTCCTCAGTTTTCTCATTCTTTGTTTTGCATTCCATTTTCTTTACCTTTCTATCAATGATGGCCCTCTTCTTGACACTAAAATATACAGTATCTAGATCTGCTATTTTCCCCTGCTTCCTGGGGTTATATGGAGTTAGCGCTAAGCTTCCTGAATAGGCACATTTTTCCTGCGTCCCCCCTGGGGTGCATATCAATGGTGGATCAATCTCCATATCTGTTGGAGTAGATGGCTCTGGATCAAGAGATGTCTCTGTTTACTCTTTATCTTTCTCTCCTACTGACTCTCCTTGCCGTGTCTTCAATCCATTTGCTTCTTCAGACTCTCCTTCCCGAGTCTGTAATCCATCATCGTTTTCACCTAGGGGTCTTTGCTCCTCCTTAGTCTGCTGCTTGGAAGCTTTCTCCTGGGGTACCAGATCTTCTCCTTCTTTCTGGATCTTGGCAGCTTCTTCTGTATGTTCCAACTGGGAGGTTTGGTCCTGTTGTTTCCTTGCATCCTCCTCTTGTTGAAGCTTGGAAGCTAGCTCACATTGAATATTTGCTTGTTCTTGGTCTTGCTATTTCTTGAGAGCCTGCTCTTGGAGCACTCTGTCCTGCTCCAACTCCAATGGCTGCTCTTGGGATACTCTATCCTGCTCCAACTCCAATGGTTCCCCTAATTGTGAGGTTGATGCCTCCCTTCCTCTTTGGATCAAACCGATAGGTCTGGGGCTTGGGTCTTTGACAAGTTTTGTATTGTATCACTTTCCTAGCTCAGTTAGGTTGCGGGCGCTCCTGAAAAATTCCTCATCTTGGTCCACTACATGAGCATACTCAAAGGAGACCTTGAGTTCAAGACAATTTTTGCTTACTGCACTGTTGGGGTCATGTCTCCTAAAAGGGACTAAGCCGAAATGGAAAATTTCTAATCCTCTAGCGTAATTTTACCCGTCTCTTGCTCTTGGGAGGATGTAAGCTCCTATGGTGAATGGCATGGGAGGGTACATGCCTTTCCTCCTTTCTGTTGAGAACTTGCTTATGGCACCGGTGCCGAAGAGTTGTCTCACGGCCTCCTTATGAATAACAAATTCTCTAACATACCAAGGGAACATAAATGGTCCATGAGTCCCTCCACTCATCCTGATGTATGTGCCTTCTGCACTGTAATAATAGTCTCCAAACAGCTCAATAATAGGCATTGCATTCTCCGACATACAATCTCGTTCTTGCACCAAGATGAGCTGGTACAATGGCATGATAAACCTCTCACAAATCATCTTGTAGTGGTTTGCATACTTACTCACCCATGTACACTGATAAGCTATGAAGAGAGCTATTTCATTTGGCTTCCATGAGCAACCCAAGTCCGGGAATGAATGCTTGCTTAATAGGTAGTCAATCAGGTATGAAGACATGAAGAAATCTGCCTTATTTTGGGTCAGTCCACCTTGGGATGCTGCTAACTGTGAGGCCAAGCTATCTGAAATTATTTCAGCCCAATTGAAGATGGTGCCTTTTGTGGCTATGTGAAACATCGCTCGCACCCATCCAATCTTAAAGATATTTCCATTAGGCATGCAGAAGAGCCTGATCAACATCAAGATGATGATCCTGTAAGGGGTTTTTAGGTGATTGCTCTCATATTCATTATTTTTCCTCCTCCTGAACTGCCTGTCATTTATAGTCATCTTGCGGGAAGTTTCTAGCAAGTCCATTTGATGCTTTGCCATCCATTCGTCGTCTAAAGAAGCCATATCTGAAGGAAATCTATAGGCAGCAGTGACATGCTCGGGGGTGAAAGAAGCCAAGGCCAATCCATTTTTATCAGTCATAAGCCTTGTGTCAGTCCTAATGTTAGTAATTAGCCATCCAACAACTTTAGAACAAGGGAACAGCTCTGGCCAAGTTGTTACCTTATTGAAACAGGACCTTGTGATGTTGGCGCATACTAGAACGTCCTCTATAGAGGCTGTTGAATTATCTTGAGCTATGATCAATCTATATAGATCACCCCATTGAAATTCAGGGGTGGTGCTCCCAAGGGAAACACCAGTGGTAGCTTGCGTGTCAAGAAACATTGTGACGAGAGAAGTATCCAACAAAATCTCAACCTCTGAGTCTGAGGTCGCTTTCTGCGCTGCCTTCTTTCTGGCTGACTTCTTGTGCATTGTAATCCTATGGCGAGCAAGGCAATATCACAAGACTTTAGTTTAGACCATTTCCAAACATTGGCAACACTCTAAGACAAAGCCAAAATATAACATTTTAATAAAATAGAGGTTGTCTAAAACAAACATAATTATCTTCATTTCACATGTAAGCTTAATTCAATAATGTCCCTTCATGCTAAAACAAAGACAACAAATCAGGATGAAGAGCAAGATCATTTTGGGTCTGCGCGATTCATTTTCGGTGTGCAAGCATCCTTAGGATTGTGAAACAAACACTTGCGCGAGTCTAATGGATATTTCTGCGCTGGCGCCTAAATTAAGTTTTGCGCCGCACTTGGGATAATGAGCGCGCTAAAATTGGCAATCTAGTGTGCGCTGAGGTATCAGCTGGAATTCACGCGCTAAGAATTAAACGTTCCATGTGCGCTGACATGTAAACTTATTCGGGCGTCGAGCGAAAATACATTCCTGTGCTAAGACCTAAAATATTTCGCGCACTAGCTCACACATTTTTGCATGCGCTGCTTCCTATCCTTACTTGTGCACTAGTGCTTAACACAATGCACGCGATATTGTCTATGTGTCGATGTTTAAACATTTTATGTGCCGACAACTGATAGTGGAGGTTATGGTAAAGACAAGAAATATCTCGCAGCCGCGGGCCTTTATCGGCTAAAGGTCCGGCCTGACTTGAGGCTTCTAAATGGGCTTAATTGGTTGATTTAACACATCCCCATGACAGCTTCGGCCGAGCAATGGAACTTTTAAGCAGCCTCGCCATGAATAAACCTCGCTCTTGGTCGAGTAGGGTATCTTGCTGCTTATAGCACAAAATGTTAATTGCAAGGAGTGAGAAGGGTCAAGCCTTACGCGCAGAAGATGCTTGGTAGGGAGCCTTGCAAACGAGTTTTTTTTTTTGGGATGTTGCAGCTTCTACGGGTTTTGGTGAAAAGCTCTGCGGTCGCTAAAAATACCGCCGGGATGAATCGACCTCATGACCAGAGCACCTCATACTTTTAAGAAATAGAGACTCTACTCAAGGAAGAAGATCCTCAAACCATTACTCAACCAAGAATACATATAAAAATTTCAAATGCGGTGGTGGGGAGTCGCGGGTTTCGCTCGGCGAATGAAACTCTTACGGACAAAACCAGGGAAGCCAAAAATGCGACAGAGGGGAAGGACTTGTGTGCCTGTGAGATGGGGCCGTCTCTGCCTTGGTCTGAAAGTGGTGGCTTCGTATCCTCATAGGGAAAAGACCAGCGACTATCCTACGTCCTTTCTAGCTTTCATGCAAAGTAAAATGGAGGGCGTTTGAGCTATTCAACTGTGCTTGTGTGATTTTTTAACCTAATAACCCAAGAGCAGGATTGGGAAAGAGCCTACCTATCAGTATGGCGAACGTTCCGAGACCTCAACTGTTTGCAGCGAACGACAGTCTCAAAATTTGACGCGAATGGCGAGCGCTCCGAGTGCAAATGACCAAATAAAAACCCAAAACGTCGCTGCATGCTTTAAATAGGGGGAGAGTTAAATGCTCACGTATGTTTAAAGTTGGTGGGGTTATGAGCACAGGGCTCAAGAAATCTTTCATTAAGAGTGGCACATAGCTTTATTAAAGGCCTTACCAACTCTGTCGGTGCACAGGGATTGAGGAGATCTTTTCGCGCTGAGTATCGATTTTAGCTTTCGTGCAAGTAGGGAGCGTAATGTTTCGCACTATGTGGCAAGCGCACATTCAAAGATAAGCTTTGTGCTCAAGCGGAAATCTCGGTGTTAGGATTACGCTCATAAAAACACGCCAGACATGAGCTATCCTGAAAGACGAGTGAGGATTTGCAAGCGGGAAGGATAAGTGCATCTCTAGGGCTTGGGATTCGACTCTATCATCATAGTTGCACTGGGGCGTGAAGCGCTAACTTTTAATTCTTCCAAGGAAGTGAAGCGCAGCTACAAGGCGGGGTGATAATGATAATTCTTGCACCTCTAGCGACAGAGGAAAATTATCTCTTGCGCTAACGGTGCTCGGCTTATTGAGTCAGATAACAGACTTGGGACTTGTCAAAAGGAAAGCTGAATTAGAGTCAAGGCCTGCGCTTGATGGAGGACTTGTGGTTAAAGATGCGACAAAGCCATGGCGAACTCAAGTCTAGATCTTGCAATACAGCGGGGAAGATGAGACTAGAATCTGTGCTACAAGAAAGGATGACTTTGCATTAGATAAAATGAGAGACTCTTTTGGAAGCAGGCGATGAAATTCTCATTAGTTAGAGGCAAACCTGAAAGATGAACTAAAAAGCTTGCTACAAAAGTATTAGAAGGAGGGTCCCCAAATAACTTCAAAATTTTGGGGAAGGGTGTTGCAGCAACAACAATTGGCGAATCGCTGGAGAACATAGATATCTGAAGACTATCTCACTTATCCGAAGAATTCCTTTTAAAAGATGTTCACCTTGTGTGCAGCAGTCGGCTTAAGCATTCGAATCTCAGCACAGGAAGAAGTCACTTAATCCATTGGTCATTGGGAGAAGGGAGCTTCGATGAGGACATCTTTAAAACTTGCCAAGGGCCAACATATCGGGTTCATTTTAGAAGATTCACCTTTCAAATGACCACTGCTATTGGACTCCACAGGATTTTGCAACAACATCTCATAGACACCATTGCTCTTGTTCCGCATTCCCATTCCGCCCGCATCAATTTAGATGTTCATATATTTGAGAGCTTTGTTGTTTGAGCCTTCCAGAAATATTTTCTTTTAGAATACGGTCTTTGATTTTGGCTCCTCAATCCATAATGCCCTTTTGTGTGAGTGAGAGATTTTATTGCTTTATCAAGCCTCACGGAGGGAGAGGAGCCTAGCTTGAGTTGAGTATTTTGGACAGCTTTCTTGACCTGTATGCTTTGCTTTTATCTCAGCCGTGCTTTGATTGAGGGGAGAATCTCTATAAAACAGAACCAATATTATAATCCCTTTTGGGTTTAAATTTGCAGCATGGAGTCATTTCAATACCATATGCCTTTGAGATATGCTACTCTTCCATGGGTCCAACCACAATGATCTTCTTGAGATGCTTTTAACTGTGATGGTCGATGGAGCCCGAAGATACTGGTAAAGATGATCATAGATCTCTGCTATTTAAACAAGGGTTAGCGTGACCAATAGAATAGGATCTTCTCCATTCTGGAGAATGATCAACAAAGCCCCAAATGCATGGGTAAACTGTCTTTCTAGGATACATTTCCAGTTTTACGAGTTGTGCAATTCTCTTGCGAGATCTACTTTCACGAGAGGCCCAATTGCAGGTGACCCAGGGAGACAAATTTGTACAGAAGCTCAAAGACTAAGAGAAAAAAGGGAAAGCTAGTTGAAACATAGAAAACAAAGACTAAAGTAAAACAGGAGAAAACTTTATTTATGTACAGAAAGTCTCATTGAGACTATGCAATGTATTATTTCAAGGCAAGGCCATTTAGAGGAAGGGTTACTTCCTCTCCCTGGAGGTCCATTAGATTATAAGTGGATGGGCCGGGCTTTACAGAAATTTGGTAAGGGCCTATCCATAAATGTTGGAATTTAGTGTGCATACCCTTTTCCTCATGATTATGGTCCCATTTCAGGACTAGATCCCCTACTTCAAAACTTCTTTTACAAGATTTCCTTTTATCGAACCATCTTTTGACTATATCTTCGTGATGGTGAAATTGGTCTTTAGCTTTCGGACGGGCTTCTTCAAGTTGAAGCAACGTATTGATCCTAGATTGCATGATTTGACTACTAGACCCCCGATAGGCTTGGGATAACTGCCAGGATGGAAGCAAGAAATTGGGAGGTAGAATAGCTTCTTTTCCGTAGACGAGGGTGTGAGGGGAAACGCCTAATGCATTCTTTGGAGTCACCCTATTTTCCCATAAGGCGTTTGGTAGAGCTGTACGCCAACTTCGTTGGTTTTCTATCACAGTCTTTTTATGAATTTGGATGAGATTTTTGTTTGAAGATTCAGCTAATCCATTTCCGTGAGGGTAATAATTGGCTGAATAATGCAGTTTAATTCCCCATTCATAAAAAAATTCACTTATTTTAAAAGACGAGAAATAGGTAGCATTATCAAATACTAGAGAAATTGGAACCCCAAACCTGGTTATGATGTTCTCTTTCAAGAAACTGATGACTGAATCTTCGTTGATCTTGCACAATGGGATAGCCTTCGTCCATCTGGTGAAGTAGTCGGTGGCTGTGAGGATGTATCAATGCTGAAGAGAATAATTTGGTTTTATCTCTCCAATGAAATCTATACCCCATTGCTCGAAAGGTTATGAGATAATAACCAGCTGCAAAGGTCCTGCTGCCTTAGGTAATTTCCCAGCACTTCTTTGGCATACATCATAGATCCGTGCATAAGCATGAGCATCTCGGAATAAGGTGGGCCAATAATTTCCAGCTCTGAGTATTTTGTGAGTTGCTGTCTCTCCTGAATAATGTCCACTAGCGAAGCCATCATGCAATTCTTCGACAAATTTACTTGCATCCTCCTTTTCTAGACATCTGAGCAAAATTCCATCATAATTTTTTTTGAACAGCATACCATCAATAATTTGATAAGCTGCTGATTTCAAACGGAGTGCCCTTATTTGCTTAGAACTCCAGTGTTCTTGTAGATATCCCTACTGTAAATAATGCACTAGATCTCTATACCATGATTCAGGAGCTGTGAAAATGGGACAAACCTCAACTGAATTCAATTCGGCTTCATTCTTCTAGTGTAGCTCTTCATCAATTGGATGCTCTGTAAAAAATTTACACAGGCCTTGTCCCTTGATGATGGTGGCTGGTTTAAATTCTAAATCATATTCTTGAAGAGCTCTGACCCATTTTCCTCTTCTTTCTCCCAATTCCTTTTGATCGAAAAGGTATCTGACCGCTGGGTGAGGAACTATAACCTTAGTTCTGGTTTTAAGAATATATGGTCTGACCTGTTTGACTGCTTTGAAGACAACATACGCATGTTTGTCGACAACAGGATAGTTCAGTTCAGCACCTTGCAGACCAGTGCTCATAAACGAGATTGGATATTCATCTCCTAACCCTACCTTTTGCGTGAGCACCGCTGCGAGTGAGTTATCCGAAGCAAAGGTATACAATATAAAATATTTGTCAAAATATGGGCTTCTTAAGGAAGGAGCCTTAGCTATGGCTGCCTTAATGTCTCTTAATGCATCCTTTCTAAGTCTGTGCACTTGAACTGTATGCTTTGCTTGACCATTCGTTGCAAAGGTTTAACAATTTTTGCGAAATCCGGAACAAACCTTCGGACAAAATTGATAGTACCCATAAACGACTGCATGGATTTCTTGTTATGAGGCATTGGAATTTTATTGATAGTTTGCACTCTTTCTTGATCTATTGATACTCCTCTTTTGGAAATAATATGGACCAGCAGTTTAGCTTCGGGAACAGCAAATACACTCTTCTTGGGATTTAAAGAGATACCATATTTTCGGCAATGATAAAAAATATGCTTCAAATGCACAACATGGTCTTCTCTTTTCTTCGAAATACTGTCATGTAATCTAGATAGACAATGACACAATGGCCGCCCAATCCTCAGAAAGCAATATCCATTGCTCGCTGGAACGTAGCTCATGCATTTATTAGGCCAAAGGGCATTCTTCGGTATGCGAACGTTCCCTGTTTAGTGCGGAAAGTAGTCTTAAGACGGTTTTCTTCAGCTACCAATACATGATTGTAACCGGAGAAGCCATCAAGAAGGGAAAATAGCTCGGATCCTGACACCATCTGGAGAATTTGTTCCATTGAAGTGACGGGATAGTTATCTTTATCTGAAGCTCTATTTAAATTTCTGAAATCAACACATAGTCTTATCTCTCCCGACTTCTTTCTCACGGGAACTAGGTTAGCAACCCATTCAGAATGCCAGACCTTAAAGATTATTTTAGCATCCAGTAGCTTCTTCAATTCCTTTTGAATCAGAGGTTCAAGAGTAGGATGCATCCTTCTTAATTGCTGCTGAAATGGCTTGACACCGGCTTTCATTGGTATGACATGTTGAATAATGCGGATGTCATATGTTTTCAGATCTTCATAAGTCGATGCAAAAACATCCTTATATTGTCAAAATAGTTTGACAAACCTATCTCTTTCTCCCGGCAAACAACATTTTCCAAGGTTGAAAAAATTTGGTTCAGCCTCGGTGCCCAAATTAACTCATTCATGCTGCATTGATGAGCTAATGCTCTTGGTATTTGCTGGCCTTTTGAACTTGCTCTGAAGATCAAACAGCATTTCAAGTGACCTTACCCCTTTGGGGATGAAATTTCCTTTAGCTGTATATTTCTTTTGTAAATCATAATCGTGTTCTTCTTCATCTCTCATAGCTTCTTGGAATATGTCTTCGGTTGTTAGAAACTAATAATCTGTTCGTCATCATTGAAAACTCTGAAGTTTGTGACATTGTCAGGGACAAAAGGCTTGAAAATTAATTCAATTGAACACTTGTTATTAGTTGGCACCAATCTGGAAGCGGATGTTGCTAACAAATCAGCTACATAATTTTGCAATCTAGGAATAGACTTTATATTGAAAGCATCAAAATGCATAATTAAATCCCGTACCTCCACCTGATAACTCCTTAAATGAGGTGAAAGGCAGTGAATGGTATCTCTTACCTGTCTGACAACTATTTTCGTGTCACCAAACACTTTCAGGAAATTAACATTTAAACCGATGGCTTTCTTTAATCCATGAACTAGAGCTTCATATTCAACAGTGTTGTTAGTACACTCAAATTCTAACCTACCGAACAGAAAATACTTATTTCTTTCCAGATCCATCAGAACACAACCGGCTCCTGATCCTTCACAAGTTTTAGAACCATCAAAGTATAATGTCCAAAAAAGATCATTTGATTCAACTAAGTTAGTATCTCTATGATCTAAGTTAGGGACTAAATTAACTATATTACAGTCAATATCATTAGTCCAAGAAAAATGAAGGAGATCGGACTGTTTATCTGATTAATGGCCAACAGTTTCAGACTGATAATTACCCGGGTCAATTTATAAGAAATAATTTCCCAAGACTAAGGCTGAGAAGGCTATAGCCGCATTCTTTCCTTCTAGTTGAGTTACATTTTTTTTCATGTGCGGTTCTCTCAGAACCTTGATCTGATTCTGTCTATTTTTATATGGCAACCACAAATGGGACCAATTAGTTGCAAAGTAACCATTCAGCTTTATGGACCAGTCCCTACTTAGGATCAAACCATAGGCTTCAGGAATGTCAACTACTATTATATCGATGAACTGATAAACTCTAGAATCTGTTGACAACCTAATGAGGACATCTTTCATTTCCCCAATAACTTTGACAACAATCCTATCGAACTGAATAATCTGGGCAGGGGATGGAATTGGTTTACTATTGATCTTTTTACAGATAGATAGTGGCATGACATTCGAAGATGCTATAGAATCTACCAGATAGTTGTGCACATTATGATTGAAAATTTCAAAGGTTAAAAGGAACGACAGTGTCTGAGATTTGGATTTCTCGCCGATGCTGGCCTCATTTATTTTAGGGTCTTCTTGAATGTTTGTTAATGGAGTGCTGGGATGGGATTGGAGGACATGCAACAACTTGTCTCGTTGCTGTGGCAGATTGCACATATCGAATATTGATACATTTTCCTTTACTTTCTTTATATCTTCAATGATGTCATATTGCATATCACATTCTTTCACAATTTTTGTTTGATGGTCAGTCTTATTTAGTGTGACCTTTTGTTTCTGGACTATTGTGTCGATGTTCGGCTGCTTGGCAATTGTTGGGTTAACTTTGGGTTGCAGTGGAATGACTGTTATATGTCTCCTAGGTAATTCTTTTGAAAAATTTTGTTTAGGAATAGTCGAGCTTGGAACTGGATTTGCAATGGGACCTTTACTACGAGTGTTAATGTTTACGGCAGAGACTGGGCTTTCCATGGGATCATCTTCCACCGAATCTGTTGAAGGTACTCAATCCCATAGCACCATTGTAGTGTCTGGAGATGGTTCCTCTATCTCAGGGCTTGATTCTTCTGGAGGATCGTCTTGATCTGGAATCTATGAATCCAACATTTGGTTCATGACTAAACTCATAGAGTTAATCCATTGTGGGCAGCTCTTTTTCGAGTGTGGTTCTTGATGAAATGTGCAAAATTTTTCCATCCCTATTTCATTTAGATTCAAAATAGTAGAAGTATTCATTGGTGGATGAGGTTGATCATTGTCTTCTCTCTTCTTGTAGAATGGTTTGAAAGGCTTCCTAGATGTACTAGCTGCCTTGTCTTTCTCGAGATCTACAATCTTATTAGACAATTTCTGCATCATCTTAACTACATTCTCCATCTCTGCCGATTACTCTTCTTTATTCCTTCTGAGTAGTAAGGCTTTTTTATTAGTTGTTGGTTTTGTCTCTGCATCTAAGGTGTGCTTGGCAATGCTGTCCGCTTCTTCTTCCACCTTCCTAGCTTCTTTAAAATTTTCTATTAGGGTGGTTTTCTTAGATCTTTTGATGAACATCGCTATAGGATCTTCAAGAGCTGTTGTATAATATTCGACTAGAGATTCTTTTGCTGGTTTATTTGCTTTGCTGAAATTATTTAAGAGTGTTGTGAACCTTTGGTTGAAGTCTTGAACCTTTTCTTTCTTTTCCATTCTCATGGACAATAACTCTTTCATCATTGTAGCTACAATTTTTTGGTTTCCATACTTCTTTAAGAAACATGTTTCAAATTTTTCCCAGATGGAGATTGAGCTAGCTTGTAATCTAAAATACCAGGAAGAAACTTTTGGCTCGAATGTGTATGGAAAAAACCTACAAACTACATCTTCTTGCTGTACATTTAAAAGATTCAGGGCTAAATAAAAACTCTTGAGATGATCTTCAGCAGAAATGGATTTCCTGGGTCGAATTTAGGCAAGACTTTCTTTCGATTTTCAGGCAGATTGTGGAATGGCCTGGCTGGATTTAAGGCTCCCCTTGCTCTCCAAGTAGGAACAACCATATTTCTATGTGGAGAATCAAGTGGAGAATTTTGTGGTGAATTAAGTGGAGTGTTCTTTGGAGTCACAAGTTCTCCAAGATTTTTAGTATCTGAAAGATTCTCTGTGTTTTCAAGATCGATTTCCTTTAGGGGTTCTACAATTTCTTCCAAAGCTAAATTTACAAGATCTTCAAAATTCTACACAAGAATTGAATCACGGGTGTACTGTCTTTCTTTTCTAGGAGTACTTTTCCTAGGCAGAAACGTTACAGCATTTAAGACACCTAGTTTCTTAACATAAGACCATGTATGTCTCCTTAAATCTTCTATTTCTGCAAAAGGCACAGCATGCAAGACTTCTTGATCTTGAGAATCAGAGATAAAGTTTTCTTGATTTGTTACTTCAAGCTTTGGGTTGTCTGAAATTTCTGTTTTAAGCGGGTTGTCAGTAACATTTTTGACAACGGGAGATTTTCCTTTATCATCCATGCACTTCAGGGCCTCCTTCTAGTGCCAAAAATTGTTGATGCTGTTAACACCCAAAAAGTGCTCACTAGCTCATTTCCCTATTCACATGACCCATTTGTCCACTTTTTCACCATCTAGGCCTCTAAAACCAACAAAAGGTCACCAAAAGACCTGAGTACACCCCTTTTCCCACTAAAAAAGATTATTTTTCCTAAAAAAACATAAAAAACCCTAAAAAAGGGTCCAAAATTCCCAAAAATTAAAAAGGGAATAAAAATATTAATTTTATTCAAAAAAGGAAAAAGGAGGGAAAAGTACCTAAACCATGTTGGTCAATACCATTTGGCTTACACAAAACCACAAATGGTATTCCCCACCACCAAAACCTATAAAAAGGTGGTAGGGGCTCACCATTGCAGCTATTCAACAACCTTCATCACTTGGAGGTATTGTTATTGCAAGCACTTGCTTGCCCCCATTGTCAATACAAAAATTATTTTTTATCTTTCTTGTTCTTGTTTTTTAATTCAAAATGCACATGCTAGTTTAGTTTAGTTTAGATTTAGTTTATTGTTTTTATTTCTATTGAAACTGCTGCTACTAGTTAGCAGGTGCCCATAGCACTAAGCTCGATTGCAAAACCAAGCCAACAGTTTTTGGCGACTCCGCTGTTTTTTGAATCTTTAGATCTCACTTTTGCTTTAAATCTTACTTTTTGATAGTATTAGGTAGTTTAATTCATAGATCCGCCACCCTAGATAGCAGATCCATTGCTGATCTAGGTCTTGGCCCATTTTTTAGCCATTAACAGACCGAAATTCTCAATTTTTGGCGTCATTTTTCGGCATCCGCGTACGGCTTTTGCCTTGCGGCTTTTTTCCCAATAGTCGTGCGGCTCATCGTGACTGCGCGGATTTTTTCCGCACGGTTCACCGCGGCTTCGCGGCTATTTAGCGCGCTGCACATTGCGGCTTCGCGGACCTTTTCCGCACTGCAGATCGCGACTGTGTGACGAAATCCCGTGCTGCACATCACGGCTTCGCAGTCAAAACCCGCGTTGCACATCGCGGCTTCGCGGTCAAAACCCGCGCTGCCCATCGTGACTGTGCGACAGAAACCCGCGCGGTCCATCGCGGCTTTTCTGTCAGAACCCGCGATGCTAATTTTTTCATCGGCCGAATCATTTAAAAAATTAATTTCTTACTGTAATTTCTGCCCACATAGCACATTTTTCAGTATTAGAAATTCTGCATATTTTACAGCCATCGAAAAATTTTACTATTTAGAATGCACATGTGAAGAAATCCTTTTAAATATTTTCAGAAATTGAAAGAAGGATTTGATTGCATTTCATCTAGATTAAAATTTTTGTTGTTTGCTTCTTTAATATTTTTCCCATAGCAATTATTGAAAACGAAATCCATTTATTTCGAAAAGAAGTTATATTATTTGCTTTCCTGTTTGAAAGATCCTTTGTTTTTCGAATAGTCCTTGAAAATCATTTAATTTCCATTTATTGAAAAATTCATAAACTTTGCTTTTGATTTCAAAAGATCCTTTGTTTTTTTTGAATACTTAGCATTTACTTTTTTCAATTTCAGTTTAAAATACCACACGTGCACCCAATCAAACACTAATTTTAAACTGAGCCCTAAAACTTACCCTAATTTCAACCCACTTTTAACCCCACTTGGGGAACACTAAAAGAACTTTGTAGCTAGGTAGTATTGAGGGGATAGGTGTTCCAATAACACCCCTCAGTTCTTACATCTGAGACATAGTTGTTGTCCTTTAGGGAGCTAAAATATCTTAGTATTTATTGGCACGGTCACAACCGGTTTACGGGAAGGCCTCTCCCCTAGGAGGGTTGAAGTCGCGAGGATGGTTCCGGAAGCCTAAGTGGAATACCGAAATCCATTCAGTAACCGAACGGCTACCATTCGCAGTTCTCGGGATATCCCGGTATTGGGATATTGCGATCAAGGACCAAACGACAGATTTACCTTTTCTCGACGTGTCATGAACGGAGTATCCTAGTAGCCATTCTTTAGGATTGATTACCCGGTGTCCCTCCCGGTAGGGGGATATCTAGCCGTGGACTCAACACTCAATATTGTCTGACTTGGATTTCATCACCTTGCAGAGAATATAGTTTGTTGATTCACAATACTTTTAGTTAGGTGTTTGCATGATTCAACCCACCTTTGGTCTAGTTACACCTATTTTTTCTAGAAGCTGTTTGCATGTTGGTACTCTGACCATTTGTTGCATCCCTCCACTTATTGTAGCACAGCTGCTAGAATAAGTGCCTTTTTTGAGGTTGATTTTTTTGGCCTGAGAGCCTTCATTTTCACTCCCCTTCTTGCACCCTTGGTTGCATTAGGGTTCTGAGTTTTTCATACATTACCATTTTACACATACAGATTTTTTCACAAAAACTTATTTTCTCACCATTGAGAATTTTAGACGCTCTTGTCGTCTACAGGGCGAACTCCCAGAGTTCAGTCTACTTGGCTCGCCACGTCACCGACGCCGAGCCTTATCCCTTGTCTCGACACATCGTCGGTCAACTAGACAGTCATCCGATTCTGACATGCCTCACTTCACTTCTGATTCTGAGGAAGAATCCGAAAACCTTACTGCGTTATTCCCAACCAACCTTATGGTTGGAACTCCATTTGACCCACTTTTTACCAGTACCATAGGAGAGACGTCCACATACCCTTCCACTGCGGTGCCATCCATGGCAACACCCACCCCCCTAGGTATGCCTAATATGGCGGACACTCCACATTTAGGAATGCCCAACACAGGGCACCTCCTATTATAGGAATCCCCAACACAGGGCCACCACTTGTTATGGGTATGCCCAACATAGGGGTCACACCCCCTCTGATTCCCAAAACTCAGATTCCAGGAATCACCACTACTATTCCTAACCCAAGTGTAACCCATGTTGCACTTGGAAGCGCTGGCCCACACCAGACCACACCTATTGGAAGACATATACCTTCAATCCCTAGCATACCTTTAGGCTCTACTGGACCCCTACATCATACCACCATGACTAGGCATGTCCCAGTCCCAGTCACTACATCTGCTAGTTTACTGTACATGGCGAGTCTGAACTTGCCAGACTTAGCCAGGCTCACCAATGATCCTATCAGATATGATCCTGCGTGGCCTCACATGCCCACCAAACTCCCCTCCAACATCCCTAAGTTTGAGGGTAAGGCAGGTGAGGACCCCCAGAACCATATCATGTCCTTCCATCTATGGTGTTCCTCCAACTCCATAGTGGACGACTCTGTTCGCCACCGTCTATTACAGCACACCTTCACTAGCTCTGCAGCTAAGTGGTATATCGAGTAGCCCCATGGGACGCATGCCACCTTTACCTCCCTTGCTTCGACCTTCCTGACGTTCTTTCAGTTACCTGTCCGCTATGATGCGGACGTCGAGATCCTATTGTCTTGCAGACAGAACACGACCACCCACATCACTAACCACATTCATGAGTGGCGTCGACGCCGAAGCCTCTACAAAATCAAATTAGACGACCGTATCTTCCTAGATTGGTTTCTAAAATCCCTTCTCCCTCTCATTGCGAAGGATGTGGCATCCGAAAGACCCCAGTCTGAAGAAGAGGCCATCCTCAAATCCCAACAGTTTGATCTCATTTACGCCCAATCGGGTTATCTGTATACCATTATTCCAGACGCCCCTCGGGGCGAGTCATCCCAACATGATGCACCAGGGGCATCCCATGCCGCTGATGGCATCATTGGTCGTATGGCCTCGCATCCCCAACCCTTTTCCATTACACATCCTAGCCATGGTCCCGACCTGTCGCGGGCTACATCTCAGTCTGGAGCAACCAGTTCATATGCTCCCATGGCACATCACCACCATACCCATGGACCTTCATGTCCACCTCAGTGATTTGGTCATGCACCACCTGCATACGCTCCCCCAGCTGCACCTCAACCCGTATACTACCCACAGCAAGCTGTGGCAGCTAACCCAACACCTCCAATAGCTCAGGGTTACCAACAACCCCAGCAGGTCACTGGACCACCTCCAGCCCCACAGGCTTATTATCCACCACAACCTGCTACCGCACCTGCGGCTAACCAAAATCGTCCCACTGCTCAAGGGCAAGTGTACACACAGCACAACCAGCCCCAGAACCAAAACAACCAGCGCAACCAAGGTGCGCAACAGAACTGTGGTAGAGGTCGTAACCGCGGTAATAACCAACAACATCAGCAAGGTCCTCCACCTCCCAATCCTCCGCAGAATAACAATGCTGCTCCTCCCAACCGCAATCTGGATTGAAATCCTAAGCAGCCTAGAAATAATAACCTTAGAACAAACCACCCGTGTTCTATCTGCGGAGTCTATGGTCATTACATGCATTCTTGCCCACATTTGGAGTGAGCTCGGAAAATCTAGACTGACGATGCACATCGTCAAGGGCAAGTGGCTCCTCAGCCGCCACCCAACCCTCCACCACCTCAACATCAACCCTTGGTGCTGCAAAACCCCTTTCCAAACCAGGGTGTAGTGAACACTCAGCCGTTAGCCCCCCCTCAGGCAAACGTGCCACCACAGCAGATCACTTATGCAGCCCCTGATCAACCCATGTTTGATTCAGGTACTCTCCACTTGTTGATGATGTCAACCGCCGATGCCAACCTCCAAACCCGTCGGAACCAATATGGCTCCACTTCCGAAGCCCCTCCCGCCGATAAGGACACTAACGTTAATCCCACAAATCAAACGTTACGTATACCTCCGTCTCCACTTGATGGCACTTCCAAAGCACCTCGCTTCCCACTTCGTCGTCTCAACAATAATCCCAATGCTCGCGCTGCGTCGAATTACAACATTGTCGACGACTTAGCCCAGTCTCCTGCAGCCATGTCTGCTTTAGAAGTTTTGAAAAACCGTCCTTCGCAGCGCAAAATTTTTCTCTCTTCCATTGGCGCCATTGACCCCAATGATTCACAGCTATTCGCATTCGATTCAGACCAGTCTGAACCACGCCTGCCTTCCTCTTTAGCATTCCAAGTTTCCGTTTCTGTTCGGAATCTTGTCATCCATCGGTGCATTATCGATGAAGGGGCCTCCACATGCGTCATGTCCACATTCATTTGGAAAAAGTTGGGATCCCATACTCTCCAGCAGTCCACCACTGCATTGCGAGCCTATGACGGTCGTTCGGCACAACCCCAAGGTCTATTTGCTAATGTCCCAGTCTAGCTGGCGGGTAAAACCGTGCTCATTGACATTGAGGTCATCAATGCCCAACTAGACTATAACCTTTTACTTGGTCACAACTACATGTATGCCATGCGGGCTGTTGCCTCATCCGTATTTCGCACCATGCAGTTCCCCCATGAGGGACGCGTGGTCAAGGTCGACCAGCTCTCCTATTACGATCCCAAGGCCCCCGCCACACCTGAAAATGTTCTCCCCATGGTTGAACAACCTATTTGTGGTGCAACTACCTCATTCATTTCCTCAGTAGGACCCAGACTTTACTCCGATGCGCTGATGACCTCTACATTCCAGGCCATTCCACCACCGTCACCAAAGACCCAGGTCGCTAACCTCTGCACTCTTTCACAAACACCCGGTAATCAACCCTCCTTTTTACCCAAAACACCATTAGTCCCTAGTCACATTGGGGTTACACCCATCCACACAATCCCCTTTCTATTTCCTCCTTCGGGTGTAGTAAGCGCCCCAGTTATGGCTACCCTTAGTCTCCCCGGGTTAACATTGTGATTACCCGTGTGGTATATTGCGCCTCCTGTTCCTCCGCCAACACCAAATGTCATCCTGCAACCGGTGCAACCCATTGTTAATTCTACTCAACCACCTCCCGGTATAAAGAATCCTTCGTCATCGACGAATCCCCCTCCACTCATCAGACCCACTGGGGGCAGAGGCCTGCAACCACACACTGCGGTACCCCCACCCAAGGAAGTTAAACCTCCCCCCGTGTTTCGTGCTCCTCCCAAATGCTCGTTGTGTGATGTGTTAGGCCATCCAACTCATCAGTGCCCACAATTACCTGCATTGCAGGAACACATGCAAATGCTTGATGATGACCCCAACATCCCGATGGTAAAACTAGATCCAAACCCCATGCCTCCTGATAAATCACTGCATACCAACCACCCATGTGCGATATGCGGTATTTATGGCCACTACTCACATCACTGTCCTGACATCCCAGATTACAGAGTAGCTCTCTACAAGATGAACAATTTGGACCTTGAGACGGAACCCCCTACTATCGAGGAGTTCTACCCTCCCCCATCATCCTCATCTGGAGAGATTAACACTATCTACATGATCTCTTCGACTACCACTACCTCATCACTTGATTTGACCACTCAAATCTCCCATAATGATGAAAAGGTTCTCGAGACTCCTACTGCCCTTGATTATCCCGAGGAAGACATGCACCATCGTCCATACTTCCTCCCGGAAGAGACTTCATCCACCACCGCTACCCTATCAGCGGCTGAGTCCAAAGATTTTCTTCCTACTAAAGTCGATTGGTTAATGGATTCCATGGCCAATATTTATCCCGTCATTCACATTGACATCTCTGACCCACATGGTGCCATTCATACCATTACATTAGGAGCTTCCCACAGTGAGCATGAGATCGGAGAATACCACCAATTGTTCCAAGAATTCACTGACGTCTTTAATTGGCCAGATATCGAAATGCCTGGCCTTGACCCCGCCATTTATACAATCTCCACTGGATACCCCTCTGTCCGGTTGGCCCCTTCCATTGATCCCGTTCACACACATGTTCCACTCTGCTACGTCGGTTTTGCTGATGGTGCAAGCCGTTGGTCCCCCAATCTGGCCTCCGCAGCTTGGGTAATTTATTCCCCTTCACATGAGTTGATCCACATCGACGGAATGTGTTTGGGTGCCGCTACCAAAAACCAGGATGAATATGACGCCGTGACCGGTCTCTTGGCCACAACTCTCCAAATGAGCATACGTCACCTTAACATTTTCTTGGACTCACAACTCCTAGTTTCCCAACTCAACAATGATTACCAGGTACGCGATCCCTGTCTGTTCAGAAAATTTTTGCGCACTAAACAAATGATTCGACAGTTTGAATCCATTTCATTCACACATGTCCCAAGAAACCTCAATAGTGTAGCAGACCACATGGCCAACAATGTACTTGACTGGCACACCAATCGCATCATACCATAAACAAACGTGCATCCACGTGCATAACATGTGCCTCCACGGGAATATACCAAAACAAAATGTGCATCCACATGCATAACATGTGCCTCCACGGGCATATACAAAAAACCAAATGTGCATCCACGTGCATAACATGTGCCTCCACGGGCATACATAAACTCAAACATGCCTCCACGGGCAAACATAAAGACAACAAGTGCATCCACGTGCATACAAGACTATATACCATCATCAAATATATACATATATATACATCATCGTATAGTCAGAACATGTCATAGGTGCCCTCAACACCCAATATACAAAAAAATACATCAACCGTACAAAATAATGCTTCCCCATATGCTCATCAGCATTTGGGGGCAAATACATATCATCTAGTCATGAGGGTCCCTGGGCTCCTCTGGCGCCTCCTCCGCTGGGCCCACCGAATCATGGCGAGCACGAACTCTCTGCTCTGCTGGCCCTACCGGGTCATCACGTAGATGGATCCTCCTCTCAGGCAGCCCTGTCGGTTCATCCCTAGCACCATCTCTGTGCTCGGCCACAAAAACCGCTGTCCTCAACAGAAGCGACCGCTACTCAGGCGGCGCACCGAAGCAACGCTCCACGACGTCCCAGTCCAGGTCTCTCCAACCATCCTCGGGGAGTCCAGCTAGAATCATGTCGAATGTCTGTCTGACACCCTCTATGGCATCATCTCGAGGGCCAACCCCTCATCCACGAGCCGCAAATCCTCCACCACGTGGAGCTGGTACTGCTGCAGGTGGATGAGCGACCACCATCGCCCGCCCATGACGAGCCACGTAGTCGGCCGGTGGCACTGTACCAACATCTGCACAATGCGAGTAAGCCATCATATGCATATCTAACTATAATCATAGACAGATAAATCAAACAACACATGATATAGTATACGACGTCCGTTTCTCAAACCGTTGGTACCATTGGAATCAGCACAGCGAGAACTTCATGCAGGTTCCTTCCTTTTCCCGTTTTTATGGGGTCCATTTTTTGACCATTTATTGGCCCCCCTCGTGGCCTTGATTTGCATGCCACATCGGCCGTCGTCCATTTTTGACGTGTCTTTTATCGCCGGATTCAGTTTTCCGCGCTTGTGATGATGCTTGAGATCATTTCTCGCTCTCACCTTTAGATTTTTAGGGCATTTTTCCGATGCCCCCTCGTCACCTCGGTTTGCGTGCCACATCGGCTGTTCTCCATTTTCGACGTACCTTATATCGCTGACTTCAGTTTTCCGCGCTTGTGATGATGCTTGACATCATTTCTCGCTCTCACCTTTAGATTTTTCAGGCATTTTTTCCATGCCCCCTTGTCACCTCGGTTTGCGTGCCACATCAGTCGTCCTCCATTTTTGAAGTGTCTTATATCACCGGATTCAGTTTTCCGCACTTGCGATGATGCTTGAGATCATTTCTCGCTCTCACCTTTAGATTTTTTGGGCATTTTTCCCACGCCCTCTCATTGCCTCGGTTTCCGTGCCACATTGGTCGTAGCCTCCTTTTGACAATCTGTATGTCACCGGATCCAGTATCCCGCACACATGATGATGCTTGAGACCTTTTCCTCGCTCCCATCAATCCCTCTTTGTTCGGTATAATTTTATCCCTTTTTCGGGCCGAGCAACCCCTTTTACGAAAAAGGCACTTAGGGAGTTTCTGTTAAGCTCTTTTATGACTCCTAAAATAATGAAAAGATCGCCGAGCAACCTTGCTTCCTTTCATGATCGTTAAACGTATCTGAAAGGGCGTCTACTTGGTATAAGTTTACCCCTTTTACGGACCTTGTAGACTAATTACGAAAAAGGAATACTCTAGTCACATCGGCTAGAAGAGTTCTCCATCTGCATCATTTTATGCTTTTTTCGGGCCTTGGAGACTAAACTACGAAAAAGAACACCAATAGAGTACACTTACCATTTTCAGACTCTCTAACACATGAAAGCAACCATGAGCATGAGCCATCCTGGGCTCACAAAATCCATAGGACCGTACCATTTCAGAGCACACTTTTATCCCTTCTTGGAGCTCATTAAAACTATGAAGAAGGAATCAATGGTGCCTCTTGGCGCCACGACAGATCACATCTACTCATATGAAAGCTTCCCCATGATTGGTCGCCTTTGTTCAGAGTATTCTGTAGTATGTCACCTTGAAAATCCCTCGATAGCACCTATCAGCTCATCCTCCCCCCCCAGAGTCAATATATACCATTCAGTCAATAAAAGCAATGATCCCCACACCTACAAGCTAGTTCCCTACGCTGCCAGGTCAACCATGTCATCATGCTCTGAACAAAGGAAGTTTGAGTCTACCCACTTTTTGACCCAGTTATTTCCCATCCCCACAAGTATGCCAGTCCTACCATCAGTACTACAACACTTCAGTTCTACACCTCGTGCTCCTATCAAGGAAACATCATTGCCTTGTTAGTTGCTGGTCTCCCTCTGTCGACGACAACCACATTTATTCCAGAGGATAGACCTAGAGGTCCCTGTGTCTTGGACTCATTACCATTTATGATGAGTGCCTACGAATCATTTCGAGAGGAATCCACAGTGCCTTTCCAAATGGTTGTTTCTCACATGCTCGACTTCAACACTTTGATCGCATCGTTGAGATTCGCACAGGACATTGATCCTTTCAGTTATTAGTCGAAGACCCCGGATACCTCCTGACTCCTCCACATTTGAGAATCTTCCTATGGATAAAACAAGTTACACTTTTTCTATAGATATCCGGGTTGTGCATGGCGACAGTATTCAGATGTACCCCAGTTTCATACTCCCTTGAGTATACAGTTACATTAATTCTCAGAGATGACTCATAGTCTTTGAGTCCCTACAGATGTTGGACACCTTCAGTTTCAGGAGTTCATCAGTTATTCTAGTGTATCAGTTATTGAGATCAGTTATGATCAGGAGTATATCCCAAAATAATGTCCCCCCTGGACCATTATGATCTACCAGTAGATTCTTTATGTATTAGATCCCCCTTCTTGGGACTAATTGTTATGTATATGTCTTGATACGAGCATGGGAATGCCCGCCTCGTCCATTATCAGAGATTATACCTCATTCATATTGAGGCCATGTAATATTTTTTGCTTTTGCAGCTTCCAAGGTCTGTGGCTCCAGTCTCCAACCGATCTCTTCTCTCCCCTAAAACCCCAAAAAAAGACAAAATAACTATGATGTCTATCGGCCATACGATGAGCTCCTGCCCTCACACATCAGGGGGCAATATGTTAACACCCAAAAAGTGGTCACTAGCTCATTTCCCTATTCACATGACCCATTTGTCCACTTTTTCACCATCTGAGCCTCTGAAACCAACAAAAGGTCATCAAAAGACCCGAGTACACCCCTTTTTCCACTAAAAAAGATTATTTTTCCTAAAAAAGCATAAAAAACCCTCAAAAAGGGTCCAAAATTCCCAAAAATTAAAAAGGGAATAAAAATATTAATTTTATTCAAAAAAGGAAAAAGGAGGGAAAAGCACCTAAACCATGTTGGTCAATACCATTTGGTTTCCATAAAACCACAAATGGTATTCCCCACCACCAAAACCTATAAAAAGGTGGTAGGGGCTCCTCATTTCACATCCATCCATATTCCTATCCTCATGCTGCCAAAATCTCCCTTGAGTTTTTGGCCATTGTAGCAAGCCTTGGAGAAAGGACCCATTGGAGATTGGAGCTACTCACCATTGGAGCTATTCAACAACCTTCATCACTTGGAGGTATTGTTATTGCAAGCACTTGCTTGCCCCCATTGTCAATACAAAAATTATTTTTTATCTTTCTTGTTCTTGTTTTTTAATTCAAAATGCACATGCTAGTTTAGTTTAGTTTAGATTTAGTTTATTGTTTTTATTTCTATTGAAACTGCTGCTACTAGTTAGCAGGTGCCCATAGCACTAAGCTTGGTTGCAAAACCAAGCCAACAGATGCCTCGAAGATCGTAGCATCAAGTAGAAAGGGATTCTCCCCTGTAAACTATCCCAATTAGATTGTCCACCATTTGGTATGGGGAATCCGTTCGATTAGCAGTTCCGGCTACTATCAGATTTTCTTTCTTTTACACCGGTTATGGCCCGATACACTGTTTTTATTTTATTTTATTATTGAAATGATCTGCAAGTGCCTAAGCTAACTTAATCTAAATGATTAGCTTGAAACAAATATGTATCTAAGACTGAAATAAATCTAATCTATCCCTGCAAGGAGAAAACTGTAAATATGAGCAATGTGCTGAAAGAAATATCTAAAGATCAATAGATAACCATTAAATCACAAATATACATCTACAACAAGAGATTAAAGATATAAAAGATAGCTTTTAATCCATGTGAAAGCATTCTATTACTCATGTTAAGAGAAACATTACTGCACAAAAAATTAGTAAGCTCATTCAACACACATAAATAATTCTGAATAGCAAATACAGATCTCACTGCAAGATATGAACGCCACAAGAATAATCCAGCAAACATCCAACATCCATTTCCAGGAAAAACAAATGTCTCCCTCAAGCACTTTATTAGGCAAAAAATGCTTCCAATGAGCTCATTCGAAAATAGTTCGTACAAGCTAAGAAGCTTCTTTTCCCTGCCAAAAGGTCCTTTCTCTTCCTTCTAACCTTCTATTTATAATTTTACAAAGCACCTCTTGGGATGACAAGTGTACCCTAATTCTATAACCTCTTCCCTTGGCTTTCACCGCATCATTACCAAGCCTAGGATACGTGGAAGGTTTTACAAATAAGACAAAACTAGGGACCAGCTGTCCTTTTAGAGTAACTATACAAAGGAAGAATTTCAGCTTTTCGGCTTGATTAAAACAAAAATAAGAATGATCTGTCTATGTGGCTGGGGCTTCTATCTGTTGGCTTGATGATACACCTCCAGCAACCAGTGCACTTGAAGTAACCAGGCCATCTATGCGTTGAATATATGAAGTCCATTGGTTGATATCTTTCACGATGAGCTTGCTTCGGGAAGACACTGTTTCCTGGGATGCTATTTCATGCTTACGAAGGTTTGACTTGATCAGTGTTTTTCCTTGCGTAGCCTCTTTTGCCATTGCTTACAGGAAGTAAATATGTATTGCAAGCTGGCAAATGAACTGCTGAAATTCATCCTGAGTCAAAACCTCTATCTTCTTGATATAAGCCAGGTCTTCATCCACCTCGTTCTGCAACTCGAACAATCGGTCTTCTTCTTTTGGGAATTCATAAATAGAAGCGGGGAGAACCAAATGACACTTGTCGAGCGACTTCCTGAGCGTGGAATATATGGAACAACAATTGTGGACCGTCGTTTTGATTTTCAAGTAGTTTGGTACCACAATCTTTGGAAAATTCAGGAATCCCTATATCCACATCCAATTCATCTCCTGTAGGGGCGCACAAGTGCAAAGGGAGTTGAGATTTTCCTTTTGCCCACTCAGATTGTTGCTTCATCTCTTCTACATCATTTGCAAACCTTTCTCGGGTCTTTAGGGCTTTGGATTCAATTGCTGTCATTTTCTTAATCATCTCTTTCATGCTCCAAATCTCTTCCGAGATCAGTACTAGCAGCTGATGGATTTTGATCTACATATCACATGCTTGTTTGTGAAATGTGGACAAGTTTTGCTAGTCCTCCGTTGCCTCCTTGAGCTATCTTGCTAGTTGTTCCTTTTCTTGGATCATACCTTGATATTCATGCTGGTGGAGCTGAATCTGTTGAGATCTGTTGGCTTTGAGTTCTTCCAATTCAGCTATCCGAGCCTTTAGATTCTCCATGTCACCTTCAGAGAAAGCCAACTGCACCTCTAAGGAGTTCTTTTCATTTTTGAGCTGGAGCATTCCTGAATTAATCCCCAGAAGCTCTCCTAACAACTCATTGTATTTCTCCTTGAGTTTGTTTGCTTCCAATACCTCCCTCTGTCTATCATATTTGATCTTAAGGCATTGCTCCCTATAATGTTTTATCTTTTCTTTCAAGAAATCAATATTGTCCTTAGTTTCCTTAGCTGATACCACAGTGCATTGGGCTTGGAAGGTGGGGTCGGCATCAATTCCTTGGACAAATGTCTTTTTTGTTATCCACAACTCACAATCATCCAACTCAGTTTTCTCATTCTTTGTTTTGCCTTCCATTTTCTTTACCTTTCTATCAATGATGGCCCTCTTCTTGAGACTAAAATATACAGTATCCAGATCTGCTATTTTGCATTGCTTCTTGGGGTTTTATGGAGTCAGCGCTAAGTTTCCTGAATAGGCACCTTTTTCCTATGTTCCCCATGGGGTGCATATCAATGGTGGATCAATATCCATATATGTCGGATTAGATGGCTCCGGATCGATAGACTTCTCTTTTTGCTCTTTATCTTTCTCTCCTGCTGACTCTCCTTGTTGTGTCTGCAATCCATCTGCTTCTTCAAACTCTCCTTGTTGAGTCTGTAATCCATCAGGTTTTTCACCCAGGGGTCTTTGCTCCTCCTCAGTCTGCTACTTGGAAGCTTGCTCCTGGGGTACCTGATCTTCTCCTTCTTTATGGATCCTGGTAGCTTCTTCTGGATGTTCCCACTGGGAGGTTTGGTCCTATTGTTTCCTTGCATCCTCCTCTTGTTGAAGCTTGGCAGCTATCTCACCTTGAATCTTTGCTTGTTCTTGGTCCTTCTACTGCTTGAGAGCCTACTCTTGGAGCACTCTCTCCTGCTCCAAATCCAATGGCTGCTCTTGGGATACTCTGTCCTACTCCAACTCCAATGGTTCCCCTGATTGTGAGGTTGATGCCTCCCTTTCTCTTTGGACCAAACCGATAGGTCTGGGGCTTAGGTATTTCAGAACTTTTGTATTGTACCGCTTTCCTAGCTCAGTTAGGTTGTAGGCGCTCCCGAAAAATTCCTCGTCTTGGTCCACTACATGAGCATACTTAAAGGAGACCTTGAGGTCAAGACAATGTTTTCTGACTGCACCGTTGGGGTCATGTCTCCTGAAAGGGACTGAGCCGAAATGGAAAATTTCTAAGCCTCTAGCGTAATTTTCCCCGTCTCTTGCTATTGGGAGGCTATAATCTCCTATGGTGAATGGAATGGGAGGGTACATTCCTTTCTTCCTTTCTGTTAAGAACTTGCTTATGGCACCGGTGCCGAAGAGTTGTCTCACGACCTCCTTATGAATAACAAAGTCTGTAACATACCGAGGGAACATAAATGGTTCATGAGTCCCTCCACTCATCCTAATGTATGTGCCTTCCACACTGTGATAATAGTATCCAAACTGCTCAATAATAGGCATTTCATTCTCTGACATACTATCAGGTTCTTGCATGAAGATGAGTTGGTACAATGGCATGATAAACCTCTCACAAATAATCTTGTAGTGGTTTGCATACTTACTCACCCATGTACACTGATAAACTATGAAGAGCGCTATTTCATTTGGCTTCCATGAGCAACCCAAGTCCGGGAATGAATGCTTGCCTAATAGGCAGTCAATCAGGTATGAAGACATGAAGAAATCTTCCTTCTTTTGGGTCAGTCCACCTTGGGCTGCTGCTAACTGAGAGGCCAAGCTATCTGAAATTATCTCAGCCCAGTTGAAGATGGTGCCTTTTGTGGCTATGTGAAACATCACTAGAACCCATCCAATCTTAAAGAGATTGCCATTAGGCATGCTGAAGAGGCTGCTCAACATCAAGACGATGAGCCTCTAAGGGGTTTTTAGGAGATTGCTCTCATATTCATTATTTTGCCTCCTCCAGATCTGCCTGTCATTTATAGTCATCTTACAGGCAGTTTCTAGCAAGTCCATTTGATGCTTTTCCATCCATTCATCGTCTAAAGAAGCCTTGTGTGAAGGCAATATGTAGGTAATAGTGACATGCTCGAGGACGAAGGAATCCAGGACCAATCCATTTTTACCAGTCATAAGCCTTGCGTCGGTCTGAATGTTAGGAATTAGCCATCCGACAACTTGAGAACAAGGGAATAGCTCTGGCTGAGTTATTTCCTTATGCAAACAGGACCTTCTGATGTTGGCATATACTAGAGCGTCCTCTATATAGGCTATTGAATTATCTTGAGCTATGATCAATCTGTATAGATCACCCCATTAAAATTCAGGGGTGACGCTCCCACGGGACACACTAGTGGTAGCTTGCGTGTCAGCAAACATTGTGACGTGAGAAGTATCCAACAAAATCTCAACCTCTGAGTCCAAGGTCGCTTTCTGCACTTCCTTCTTTCTAGCTGACCTCCTGTGCATGGTAATACTGCGGGGAGCAAGGCAATATCACAAGAATTTAGTTTAGACCATTTCCGAACATTGGAAACACTCTAAGACAAAGCCAAAATATAACATTTTCATAAAATAGAGGTTGTCTAAAACAAACATAATTATCTTCATTTCACATGTAAGCTTAATTCAATAATGTCTCTTCATGCTAAAACATAGACAACAAATTAGGAGGAAGAGCAAGATCATTTTGGGTCTGCACGATTCATTTTCGGTGTGCAGGCATCTTTAGGATTGTGAAACAAACACTTGCGCGAGTCTGAGGGAGATTTCTGCACCGATGCCTAAATTAAGTTTTGCGCCGCACTTGGGATTATGTGCATGCTAAGATTGGCGATATAGTGTTCTCTAGGGTATCAGCTGGAATTGACGTGCTAAGATTTGAACTTTCCATGTGCGTCGACGCCTAAACTTATTCAGGCGTCGAGCGAAAATACATTTCTGCACTAAGACCTAAAATATTTCGTGCGCTAGCGCCGTAATTTCATTTGTGCGCCGAAGTTAAACACATTCGTGTGCTAGCTCACACATTTTCGCATGCGTTGCTTCCTATCCTTACTTTTGCGTTAGCGCTTAACATAATGCACATGATATTGTCTATGCGTCGATGTTTAAACATTTTACGTGTCGACAACTAATAGTAGAGGTTGTGCTAAAGACGGGAAAAATCCTGCAGCTGCGGGTCTTTATCGGCTAAAAGTTGGGCCTTACTTGAGGCTTCTAAATGGGCTTAATTGGTTACTTTAACACATCCCCATGGAAGCTTCGGCAAAGCAATGGAAGTTTTAAGGAACCTCGGCATGAATAAACCTCGCTCTTAGTCGAGCAGGGTATCTTGGTGCTTATAGCACAAAACGTTAATTGCAAGGAGCGAGAAGGGTCGCGCCTTACGCGCAAAAGATGTTTGACAGGGAAATTTGCAAATAAGGTTTTTTTTTTGGTGATGTTGTAGCTTCTACGGGTTTGGGAGAAAAGCTCTGCAGTCGCTAAAAATACCATCGGGACAATTCGAACTCATGACTAGAGCACCTCATACTTTTAAAAAATAAGGACTCTACTCAAGGAAGAAGATCAACCATTATAAAACATTCAAAGGCAGTCGTGGGGAGTCGTGGGTTTCGCTCGACGAATGAAACTTTAAGGGACAAAACCAGGGAAGCCGAAAACATGACAGAGGGGAAGAACTTGTGTGCCTGTGAGATGGGGCTGTCTCTGCCCTGGTCTGAAAGTGGTGGCTTCGTATCCTCATAGGGAAAAGACTAGCGACTGTCATACGTCCTTTCTAGCTTTCATGCAAAGTAAAACGGAGGGCATTTGAGCTATTCAACTGTGCGTGGGTGATTTTTTAAACTACTAATCCAAGAGCAAGATTGGGAAAGAGCCTACCTGTCAGTATGGCGAGCGTTTTGAGACCTCAAATGTTTGCAGCGAACGACAGTCTCGAACTTCAACGCGAATGGCGAGTGCAAGGAGTGCAAATGACCAAATAAAAACCCAAAATGTCGTTGCATGCGTTAAATAGGGGGGAGTTAAATGCTCACGTACGTTTAAATTTGGTGGGGTTATGAGCACGGGGCTCGAGAAATCTATCATTAAGAGTGGCACATGGCTTTATTAAAGGCCTTACCAACTCTGCCAGTGCACAGGGATCGAGGAGATCTTTTCATGCTGAGTATCGGTTTTAGCTTTCGCACCAAGCGGGGAGCGTAACGTTTCGCGCTATGTGGAAAGCGCACGTTCAAAGATAAGCTTTGCACTCAAGTGGCAATCCTGGTGTTAGGATTGCACTCAGAAAAACGCACCATACATGATTTATCCTGAAAGATGAGCACGGATTTGCAAGCAGGAAGGATAAGAGCATCTATAACACTTGGGATTCGACTCTATGATCATAGTTTCATTGGGGAGTGACATGCTAACTTTTAATTCTTCCAAGGAAGTGAAGCTCAGCTCCAGCTAACGGTGGCCAGCTTATCGCTCCAGATAACAGACTTGGGACTTGTCAAAAGAGCAGCTGAATTAGATTCAAGGCCTATGCTTGACGAAGGACTTGTGGTTAAAGATGTGCCAAATTTGTGGAGGACTCAAGTCTAGATCTTGCGCTACAGTGGGGATGCTGAGACTAGAATCTGCACTAAAGGAAAGGATGACTTTGCCTTAGATAAAATGAGAGACTCTTTTGGAAGCAGGCGATGAAATTCTCATTAGTTAGAGGAAAACCTGAAAGATGAACTAAAAATCTTGCTACAAAAGTGTTAGAAGCAGGGGCCCCAAATAACTTCAAAATTTTGGGGAAGGGAGTTGCAGCAACAACAATTGGCGAATTGCTGGTGAACATAGATCTCTGAAGACTATCTCGCTTATCGGATGAATTCCTTTTAAAAGCTGTTCACCTTGTGTGCAGCAGTCGGCTTAAGCATTTGAATCTCAGCACAGGAAGAAGTCACTTAGTCCATTGGTCATTGGGAGAAGGGAGCTTCGATGAAGACATCTTTATAACTTTCCAAGGGCCAACATATGGGGTTCATTTTAGAAGATTCACCTTTCAGATGACCACTACTATTGGACTCCATAGGGTTTTGCAACAACATCTCATAGACACCATTGCTCTTGTTCCTCATTCCCATGCCGCCCGCATCCATTTAGATGTTCATATATTTGACAAATTTTCTGTTTGAGCCTTCCAAAAATATTTTCTTTTAGAATACGATCTTTGATTTTGGCTCCTCAATCCATAATGCCCTTTTGTGTGAGTGAGAGATTTTATTGTTTTATCAAGCCTCATGGACGGAGAGGAGCCTAGCTTGAGCTGAGTATTTTGGACAACTTTCTTGACATGTATGCTTTGCTTTTATCTCATCCATGCTTTGATTGAGGTGAGAATCTCTGGAAAACAGATCCCTGATTATAAGCCCTTTTGGGTTTAAATTTGTAGCATGGAGTCATTTCAATACCATATTCCTTCGAGATATGCTACTCTTTCGTAGGTCCAACCACAGTGATCTTCTTGATATGCTTTTAAGTGTGATGGTGGATGGATCCCAAAGATAGTGGTAAAGATGATCATAGATCTCTATTATTTAAACAAGGGTTAGCATGACCAATAGAACAGGATCTTTTTCATTATGGAGAACTATCAACAAAGCCCCAAATGCATGGGTAAATTGTCTTTCTAGGATACATTTCTAGGTTTATGAGTTGTACAATTCTCTTGCGAGATCTGCCTTCACGAGAGGCCCAATTGCAGGTGACCTAGGGAGACAAATTTGTACAGAATCTCAAAGGCTAAGAGAAAAAAGGGCAATCTAGCTAAAACATAGAAAATAGAGACTAAAGTAAAACAAAAGAAAACTTTATTTATGTACAGAAAGTCTCATTGAGACTATGCAAAGTATTGTTTCAAGGCGAGGCCATTTAGAGGAAGGGTTACTTCCTCTCCCTGGAGGTCCATCATCTTATAAGTGGATGGGCCGAGCTTTGCAGAAATTTTGTAAGGGCCTATCCATAAGTATTGGAATTTAGTGTGCATCCCCTTGCCCTCATGATTATGGTCCCATTTCAGGACTATATCCCCTACTTCAAACTTCTTTTACCAGATTTCCTTTTATCGAACCATCTTTTGACTATATCTTGGTGATGGTGAAATTGGTCTTTAGCTTTCTGATGGGCTTCTTCAAATTGAAGCAACATATTGATCCTAGATTGCATGACTTGACTACCAGACCCCCGAGAGGCTTGGGATAACTATCAGGATGGAAGCAAGATATTGGGAAGTAAAATAGCTTATTTGCCGTAGATGAGGTTGTAACGGCAAACCCCTAATGCATTCTTTGAAGTTTCCCTATCTGTCCATAAGGCCTTTGGGAGAGTTGTATACCAACTTTGCTGGTTTACTATCCCAACCTTTTTAAGAATTCGGATGAGATTTTTTTTTAAGATTCAGCTAATCCATTTCCTTGAGGGTAATAATTGGCTGAATAATGCAGTTTAATTCCCCATTCATAAACAAATTCATTTATTTTAAAAGACGATAAATAGGTGGCATTATCAAATACTAGGGAAATTGGAACCCCAAACCTGGTTATGATGTTCTCTTTCAAGAAACTAATGACTGAATCTTCGTTGATCTTGTGGAATGGGATAGCCTTCATGCATCTGGTGAAGTAGTCGGTGGCTGTGAGGATGTATCGATGCTCAAGAGAAGAATTTGGCTTTATCTCTCCAATGACATCTATACCCCATTGCTCAAAAGGTTCTAAGATAATAACCGGGTACAAAGGTCCTACTGCCTTGGGTAATTTCCCAGCACTTCTTTGGCATACATCACATCTCCATGCATAATCATGAGCATCTCAGAATAAGCTGGGCCAATAACATCCAGCTATGAGTATTTTGTGAGCTGTTGTCTCTCCTGAATAATGTCCACCAGCGGGGCAATCATGAAAATATTTGACAACTTTACTTAAATCCTCCCTTTCTAGACATCTGAGAAAAATTCCATCATAATTTTTTCTGAAAAGTATACCATCAATAATTTGATAAGCTACTGATTTCAAACGGAGTGCTCTTCTTTTCTTAGAACTCCAGTGTTCTGGTAGATATCCCCACTGCAAATAATGCACTAGATCTCTATACCACGATTTAGGAGCTATGAAAATGGGACAAACCTCAACTGCATTCAATTCAGCTTCATTCTTCCAGTGCAACTCTTCATCAATTGGATGCTCTGTAAGAAATTTACACAGGCCTTGTCCCTTGATGATGGTGGCTGGTTTAAATTCCAAATCATATTCTTGAAGAGCCGTGACCCATTTTCCTCTTCTTTATCCCAATTCCTTTTGAACGAAAAGGGATCTGACTGTTGGGTGACGAACTATAACCTTAGTTCTTCTTTTAAGAATATATGGTCTGAACTGTTTGACCACTTTGAAGACAACATACGCATGTTTGTCGACAACGGGATAGTTCAACTCAGCACCTTGCAGACCAGTGCTCATAAACGAGATTGGATATTCATCTCCTAACTCTACCTTTTGCGTGAGCACCGCTGCGAGTGAGTTATCCGAAGCAAAGGTATACAATATAAAATCTTTGTCAAAATCTGGGCTTCTTAAGGAAGGAGCCTTAGCTATGGCTGCCTTAATGTCTCTGAATGCATCCTTTTCTAAGTCTGTCCACTTGAACTGTATGTTTTGCTTGACCATTTATTGCAAAGGTTTAACAATTTGTGTGAAATCTGAAACAAACGTTCGGACAAAATTGATAGTACCCATAAATGACTGCATGGATTTCTTGTTATGAGGCATTGGAATTTTATTGATAGCTTGCACTCTTTCTTGATCTATTGATACTCCTCTTTTGGAAATAATATGGCCCAGCAGTTTACCTTCGGGAACAGCGAATACACTCTTCTTGGGATTTAAAGAGATACCATATTTTTGACAATGATAAAAAAGTATGCTTCAAATGAACAACATGGTCTTCTCTTTTCTTCGGAAATACTGTCACGTCATCTAGATAGACAATGACACAATGGCCACCCAATCCTCGGAAAGCAATATCCATTGCTTGCTAGAACGTAGCTCCTGCATTTATTAGGCCAAAGGGAATTCTTCGGTTTGTGAACGTTCCCCATTTAGTGCGGAAAGTAGTCTTAAGACGGTCTTGTTTAGCTACCAATACTTGATTGTAACCGGAGAAGACATCAAGAAGGTAAAATCGCTTGGATATTGACACCATCTGGAGAATTTGTTCCATTGAAGGGACAAAATTGTTATCTTTATTTGAAGCTATGTTTAAATTTCTGAAATCAACACACAGTCTTATCTCTCCCGAATTATTTCTCAGGGGAACTAGGTTAGCAACCCATTCAGAATGCCGGACCTTAAATATTATTTTAGCATCCAGTAGCTTCTTCAATTCCTTTTGAATCAGAGGTTCAAGAGTAGGATGCATCCTTCTTAATTACTGCTGAAACGACTTGACACCAGCTTTCATTGGTATGACATGTTGAATAATGCGGACGTCATATGTTTTTTCAGATCTTCATAAGTCCACGCAAAAACATCCTTATATTGTCGAAATAGTTTGATGAACCTATCTCTTTCAACCGGTGAACAACATTTGCCAAGGTTGACAAACTTTGGTTCAGCCTCGGTGCCCAAATTAACTAATTCATGCTGCATTGATGAGCTATTGGTCTTGGTATTTGCTGGCCTTTTGAACTTGCTTCGAAGATCAAACAACATTTCAAGTGACCTTACCCCTTTGGGGATGAAATTTCCTTTAGCTGTATCTTTCTTTTGTAAGTCAGAATCGTGTTCTTCTTCATCTATCACACCTTCCTGGAATATGTCTTTGTTTGTTAGAAAACTGATAATATGTTTGTCATCATCGAAAACTATGAAGTTTGTGACATTGTCAGGGACAGAAGGCCTGAAAATTAATTCAATTGAACACTTGTTATTAGTTGGCACCAATCTGGAAGCGAATGTTGCTAACAAATCAGCTGTAGAATTTTGCAATCTAGGAATAGACTTTATATTGAAGGCATCAAAATGCATAATTAAATCTCGTACCTCAACCTGATAACTCCTTAAATGAAGTGAAAGGCAGTGAATGGTATCTCTTACCTGTCTGAGAACAATTTCCGAGTCACCAAACACTTTCAGGAACTTAACATTTAAACTGATGGCTTTCTTTAATTCATGAACCAGAGCTTCATATTCAGCAGTGTTGTTAGTACACTCAAATTCTAACCTACAGGACAAAAAATACTTATATATTTCCGGATCCATTAGAACACAATCGGCTCCTGATCCTTCCAAAGTTTTAGAACCATCAAAGTATAATGTCCAAAAAAGATCGTTTGATTCAACTAAGTTAGTATCTCTATGATCTAAGCCAGTGACTAAATTAACTATATTACAGTTCATATCATCAGTCCGAGAAAAATGAAGGAGATCGAACTGTTTATCTAATTCATGGCCAATAGTTTTAGACTGATAATTACCTGGGTCAATTTCTAAGAAATAATTTCCCAAAACTGAGGATGAGAAGGCTACAACCTCATTATTTCCTTCTTGTTGAGTTACATTTTGTTTCATGTGCGGTTCTCTCAGAACCTTGATCTGATTCTGTCTATTTTGATATGGCAACCACAAATGGGACCAATCAATTGCAAAGTAACCGTTCGGCTTTGTGGACCAGTCTATACTTAGGATCAAACCATAGGCTGCAGCAATGTCAACTACCATTATATCAATGAACTGACAAACTCTAGAACCTGCTAACAACCTAATGAGGACATCTTTCATTTCCCCAATAACTTTGACAACAGTCTTATCTAACTGAATAATCTGGGAAGGGGATGGAATTGGTTAACTGTTGATATTTTTACAGATAGATAGTGGCATGACATTCGAAGATGCTCCAAAATCTACCAGACTGTTGTGCACATTGTGATTGAAAATTTCAAAGGTTAAAAGGAACAACAGTGTCTGAGATTTGGATTTCCTTCCGATGCTGGCCTCATTTATTTCAGGTTCTTCTTGAATGGCTGTTAATGGAGTGTTGGGCTAGGATTGGAGCACATGCAACAACTTGTCTTGTTGCTGAGGCAAATTGCACATATCGAATATTGATACATTTTCCTTTACTGTATTTATATCTTCAATGATGTCATATCCCATATCACATTCTTTCTCAATTTTCGTTTGATGGTCAGTCTTATTCAGTGTGACCTTTGGTTGCTGGACTGTTGTGTCGATGTTTGGTTGCTTGGCGGTTGTTGGGTTAACTTTGGGATGTGGTGGAATGACTGTTATATGTATCCTACGTAATTCTTTTGAAAATTTTGGTTTAGGAATAGTCAAGCTCGGAACTGGATCTGCAATGGGACCTTTACTGCGAGTGTTAATGTTTACGGCAGATACTAGGATTTCCACGGAATCATCTTCCACTGACTCTGTTAAAGGTACCCAATCCCATAGCACCATGGTAGTGTCCGAAGATGGTTCCTCTATCACAGGGCTTGGTTTTTCTGGAGGATCATCTTGATCTGGAATCTGTGAATCCAACATTTGGTTCATGACTAAACTCATAGAGTTAATCCATTGTGGGAAGCTCTTTTCCGAGTGTGGCTCTTGATAAAATGTGCAAAAGTTTTCCATCTGTATTTCATTAAGATTCAAAATAGGAGAAGTATTCATTGATGGATGAGGTTGATTGTTGTCTTCTCTCTTCTTGTAGAATGGTTTGAAAGGCTTCCTAGATGTACTAGTTGCCTTGTCTTTCTCGAGATCTATAATCTTATTAGACAATTTCTGCATCATCTTAACTACATTCTCCATGTCTTCCAATGACTCTTCTTTATTCCTGGTGAGTAGCAAGGTTTTTTTATTAGTTGTTGGTTTTGACTCTGCATCTAAGGCATGCTTGGCAATGCTGCCTGCTTCTTCTTCCACCTTCCTAGCTTCTTCAAAATTTTCTATCAGGGTGGTTTTCTTAGATCTTTTGACGAACATCGCTATAGGCCCTTCAAGTGTTGTTGGATAATATTTGACTAGAGATTCTTCTCCTGCTTTATTTGCTTCGCTGAAATTATTTAAGTGTGTTTTGAACCTTTGGTTGAAGTCTTGAACCTTTTCTTTCTTTTCCATTCTCATGGACAATAACTCTTTCATCAATGTAGCTATAGTTTTTTGGTT
Source organism: Larix kaempferi (assembly GCA_027924585.1). Lineage (NCBI taxonomy): Eukaryota > Viridiplantae > Streptophyta > Pinopsida > Pinales > Pinaceae > Larix > Larix kaempferi. The sequence goes on from BSBM01000632.1 coordinate 37,838,625, forward strand.
TCCATACTTCTTTAAGAAACATGTTTCAAATTCTTCCCAGCTGAAGATTGAGCTAGCTTGTAAGCTAAAATACCAGGAAGAAACTTTTGGCTCGAATATGTATGGAAAAAGCCTACAAACTACATCTTCATGCTGTACATTTAAAATATTCAAGGCTAAATAAAAACTCTTGAGATGATCTTCAGAAGAAATAGATTTTCCTGGGTCAAATTTAGGCAAGACTTAATCTGGATTTTTAGGCAGATTGTGGAATGGCCCGGCTAGATTTAAGGCTCCCCTTGCTCTCCAAGCAGGTATAGCCATATTTCTATGTGGAGAATCAGGTGGAGAATTTTGTGGTGAATTAAGTGGAGTGTTCTTTGGAGTTACATGTTCTCCAATATTTTCAGGATCTGAAAGATTCTCTGTGTCTTCAAGATAGATTTTCTTTTAGGGGTTCTGCAATTTGCTCCAAAGTTAAATTTACAAGCTCTTCAAAATTCTGCACAAGAATCGAATCACGGGTGTACTGTCTTTCTTTTCTGGGAGTACTTTTCCTAGGGAGAAACGTTACAGCGTTTAAGCCACCTAGTTGCTTAACATAAGACCGTGTATGTCTCCTTAAATATTCTATTTCTGCAAAAGGCACAGCATACAAGACTTCTTGATGTTGAGAATCAGAGATGAAGTTTTCTTCATTTGTTAGTTCAAGCTTTGGGTTGTCTGAAATTCCTGTTTTAAGCGGGTTTTCAGTAACAAGTTTTGTTGGTCCTCCGCTGCCTCCTTGAGCAGTCTTGCTAGTTGTTCCTTTTCTTGGATCAGCACGTGATATTCATGTCGGTGGAGCTGAATCTATTGAGCACTACTGGATTCAAGTTCTTCCAATTCAGCTATCTGAGCCTTCATATTCTCCAGCTCACCTTCAGAGAAAGCCAACTGCACCTCTAAGGATTTCTTTTCATTTTCGAGCTGGAGCATTCCTTAATTGAGGCCTAGAGGCTCCCCTAACAACTCATTGTATTTCTCCTTGAGTTTTTTTGCTTGCAATACCTCCCTCTTTCTATCATGTTTGATCTAAAGGCATTGCTCCATGTAATGTTTTACCTTTTCTTTCAAGAAATCAATATTGGCCTTAGTTTCCTTAGCTGATGCCATGGAGCACTGGGAATGGAAGGTGGGGTCGGCACCAGTTCCTTAGACCAATGTCTTTTTTGTTATCCATAGATCACAATCATCCTCCTCAGTTTTCTCATTCTTTGTTTTGCCTTCCATTTTATTTCTTTTTCTATCAATGATGGCCCTCTTCTTGAGACTAAAATATATAGTATCCAGATCTGCTATTTTGCGCTGCCTCCTGGGGTTATATGGATTCATCGCTAAGCTTCCTGAATAGGCACCTTTTTCCTACATTCCCCTGGGGTGCATATCAATGGTGGATCAATCTCCATATTTGTCAGAGTAGATAGCTCCGGATCGGGAAACTTTTCTCTTTGCTCTTTATCTTTCTCTCCTACTGACTCTCCTTTTTGTGTCTGCAATCCATCTGCTTCTTCCGACTCTCCTTGCTGAGTCTGTAATCCATCAGCTTTTTCATCCAGGGGTCTTTGCTCCTCCTTAGTCTACTGCTTGGAATCTTGCTCCTGGGGTACCTGATCTTCTCCTTCTTTCTAGATCCTGGCAGCTTCTTCTGGATGTTCCAACTGGGAATTTGGTACTGTGGTTTCCTTGCATCCTCCTCTTGTTGAAGCTTGGCAGCTAGCACACCTTGAATATTTGCTTGTTCTTGGTGTTGTTGGTGCTTGAGATCCTACTCTTGGAGCACTCTGTCCTGCTCCAACTCCAATGGCTGCTCTTGGGATACTCTATCCTGCTCCAACTCTAATGGTTCCCCTAATTGTGAGGTTGATGCCTCCCTTTCTTTTTGGATCATACCGATAGGTCTGGGGCTTGGGTCTTTCACGACTTTTGTATTGTACCGCATTCCTAGCTCAGTTAGGTTGAGGGCGCTCCTAAAACATTCCTCATCTTGGTCCACTGCATGAGCATACTCAAAGGAGACCTTGAGGTCAAGACAATGTTTACTTACTGCACCGTTGGGGTCATGTCTCCTAAAAGGGACTGAGCCATAATGGAAAATTTCTAAGCCTTTAGCATAATTTTCCCCATCTCTTGATCTTGGGAGGCTATAAGATCCTATGGTGAATGGCATGGGAGGGTACATGCCTTTCCTCCTTTCTGTTAAGAACTTTCTTATGGCACCGGTACCAAAGAGTTGTCTCACGGCCTCCTTATGAATAACAAAGTCTGTAACATATCGAGGGAACATAAATGGTTCATGAGTCCCTCCACTCATCCTGATGTATGTGCCTTCCACATTGTGATAATAGTATCCAAACTGCTCAATAATAGGCATTGCACTCTCCGACATATAATCTAGTTCTTGCATGAAGATGAGCTGGTACAATGGCATGATAAACCTCTCACAAATAATCTTGTAGTGGTTTGCATACTTACTCGCCCTTGTACACTGATAATCTATGAAGAGAGCTGTTTCAGTTGGCTTCCATGAGCAACCCAAGTCCGGGAATGAATGCTTGCTTAATATGTAGTCAATTAGGTATGAAGACATGAAGAAATCTACCTTCTTTTGGGTCTGTCTACCTTGGGATACTGCTAACTGTGAGGCCAAGCTATCTAAAATTATTTCAGCCTAGTTGAAGATGGTGCCTTTTGTGGCTATGTGAAACATCACTGGCACCCATCCAATCTTAAAGGTATTTCCATTAGGCATGCCAAAGAGGCTGCTCAACATGAAGACAATGAGGCTGTAAGGGGTTTTTAGGAGATTGATCTCATATTCATTATTTTTCCTCCTCCTGATCTGCCTGTCATTTATAGTCATCTTACGGGTAGTTTCTAGTAAGTCCATTTGATGCTTTTCCATCCATTCATCGTCTAAAGAATCCCTATGTGAAGGAATTCTGTAGGCAGCAGTGAAATGCTCGGGGGTGAAAAAATCCAGGACCAATCCATTTTTATCAGTCATAAGGCTTGTGTTGGTCCAAATGTTAGGAATTAGCCATCCAACAACTTCAGAACAACAGAACAGCTCTGGCCGAGTTGTTTCCTTATGCAAATAGGACCTTCTGATGTTGGCATATACTAGAGCATCCTCTATAGAGGCTGTTGAATTATCTTGAGCTATGATGAGTATGTATAAATCACCCCATTGAAATTCAGGGGTGGTGCTCCCAGGGGACACACCAGTGGTAGCTTGCATGTCAGAAAACATTGTGACGAGAGAAGTATCCAACATAATCTCAACCTCTGAGTCCGAGGTCGCTTTCTGCATTTCCTTCTTTGTGGTTGACTTCCTGTGCATGGTAATCCTACAGCGAGCAAGGCAATATCACAAGACTTTAGTTTAGACCATTTCCAAAGATTGGAAACACTCTAAGACAAATCCAAAGTATAAAATTTTCATAAAATAGAGGCTATCTAAAACAAACATAATTATCTTCATTTAACATGTAAGCTTAATTCAACAATGTCCCTTCATGATAAAACAAAGACAACAAATCAGGATGAAGAGCAAGATCATTATGGGTCTGCGCGATTCATTTTCGGTGTGCAAGCATCTTTATGATTGTGAAAGAAACACTTGCGCGAGTCTGATGGAGATTTCTGTGTTGGTGCCTAAATTAAGTTTTGTGTCGTGCTTGGGATTATGCGTGCACTAATATTGGCGATCTAGTGTGCGTTGGGGTGTCAGCTAGAATTCACGCACTAAGATTTAAATGTTCCATGTGCACCGGCACCTAGACTTATTCGAGATCCGAGCAAAAATACATTCTTGCGCTAAGACCTAAAATATTTCGCGCGCCAGCACCATAATTTCGTTTGTCGGCTAAAGGTCAGGCCTGACTTGAGGCTTCTAAATGGGCTTAATTGGTTGATTTAGCACATCCCCATGGTAGCTTCGGCCGAGCAATGGAATTTTTAAGCAACCTTGGCATGAATAAACCTTGCTCTTGGTCGAGCAGGGTATCTTGATGCTTATAGCACAAAACGTTAATTGCAAGGAGCGAGAAGGGTCGAGCCTTACGCACAAAAGATGCTTGGCAGGGAGCTTTGCAAACGAGTTTTTTTTTTTTTGGATGGTGCAGCTTCTACGGGTTTGGGAGAAAATATCTACGGTCACTAAAAATACCGTCGGGACAACTCGACCTCATGACCAGAGCACCTCATACTTTTAGAAAACAGAGACTCTACTCAAGGAAGAAGATCCTCAAAACATTACGGAACCAAGAAAACATATAAAACTTTCAAATGCGGTCATGGGGAGTCGTGGGTTTCGCTTGGTGAATGAAACTCTGAGGGACAAAACTAGGGAAGCCGAAAACGCGACAGAGGGGAAGGACTTGTGTGCTTGTGAGATGGGGCCATCTCTGCCCTGGTCTAAAAGTGGTGGCTTCGTATCCTCATAGGGAAAAGACCAACGACTGTCCTACATCCTTTCTAGCTTTCATGCAAAGTAAAATGGAGGGCGTTTGAGCTATTCAACTGTGCGTGGGTGATTTTTAAACCTACTAATCCAAGAGAAGGATTGGGAAAGAGCCTACCTGTCAGTATGGTGAGCATTTTGAGACCTCAACTATTTGCAGTGAACAGTAGTCTTGAACTTCGACGCGAATGGCGAGTGCTCTGAGTGCAAATGACGAAATAAAAACCCAAAATGCCATTGCATGTGTTAAATAGGTGGAGAGTTAAATGCTCACATACCTTTAAAGTTGGCAGGGTTATGAGCATGGGGCTTGAGAAATCTATCATTAAGAGTGGCACATGGCTTTATTAAAGGCCTTACCAACTCTGCCGGTGCACAGGGATCGAGGAGATATTTTTGCGCCGAGTATCGATTTTAGCTTTTGCACCAAGAGGGGAGCGTAATGTTTTGTGCTATGTGGAAAGCACATGTTCAAAGATAAGCTTTGCACTCAAGCGGAAATCCTGGCGTTAGGATTGTGCTCAGAAAAACGCGCCAGACATGAGTTATCCTAAAAGACGAGCATGGATTTGCAAACGGGAAGGATAAGCGCATCTCTAGCGCTTGGGATTCGACTCTATTGTCATAGTTGTGCTGGGGAGTGACGCGATAACTTTAAATTCTTCCAAGGAAGTGAAGCACAGCTCCAAGGCACGGTGATAACGATAATTCTTGTGCCTTGAGCGAACGAGGAAAATGATCGCTTGTGCTAATGGTGGCTGGATTATTGTGCCAGATAACAGACTTGGGACTTGTCAAAAGGGCTGCTGAATTAGAGTCAAGGCCTGCACTTGATGGAGGACTTCTGGTTAAAGATGCACCAAATCCATGGTGGACTCAAGTCTAGATCTTGCACTACAGTGGGGAAGCTAAGACTAGAATCTGCACTAAAGGAAAGGATGACTTTGCCTTAGATAAAATGAGAGACTCTTTTGGAAGCAGGCGATGAAATTGTCATTAGTTAGAGGAAAACCTGAAAGATGAACTAAAAATGTTGCTACAAAAGTGTTAGAAGGAGGGGCCCCAAATAACTTCAAAATTTTGGGGAAGGGTGGTGCAGCAACAACAATTGGCGAATCGTTGGAGAACATAGATCTCTGAAGACTATCTTACTTATCAAAAGAATTCCTTTTGAATATTGTTCACCTTGTGTGCAGTAGTCAGCTTAAGCATTTGAATCTCGGCACAGGAAGAAGTCACTTAATCCATTGGTCATTTGGAGAAGGGAGGTTCGATGAAGACATCTTTAAAACTTTCCAAGGGCCAACATATGGGGTTCATTTTAGAAGATTCACCTTTCAGATGACCACTGCTATTAGACTCCACAGGATTTTGCAACAACATCTCATAGACACCATTGCTCTTGTTCCTCATTCCCATATCGCCTGCATCCATTTAGATGTTCATATATTTGATAGCTTTGTTTTTTGAGCCTTCCAGAAATATTTTCTTTTAGAATACAGTCTTGGATTTTGGCTCCTTAATCCATAATGCCCTTTTGTGTGAGTGAGAGATTTTATAGTTTTATCAAGCCTCATGGACGGAGAGGAGCCTAGCTTGAGCTGAGTATTTTGGATAGCTTTCTAGACCTGTAAGCTTTGCTTTTATCTCAATCATACTTTGATTGAGGCGAGAATCTCTAGAAAATAGACCCCTGATTATAAGCCCTTTTGGGTTTAAATTTGCAGCATGGAGTCATTTCAATACCATATGCCTTCGAGATATGCTACTCTTCCATGGGTCCAACCACAATGATCTTCTTGAGATGCTTTTAAGTGTGATGGTGGATGGAGCCTGGAGATAGTGGTAAAGCTGATCATAGATCTCTTCTATTTAAACAAGGGTTAGCGTGATGAATACAACATGATCTTCTTCATTCTGGAGAACGATCAGCAAAGCCCCAAATGCATGGGTAAACTGTCTTTCTAGGATACATTTCTAGTTTTACGAGTTGTTCAATTCTCTCGCGAGATCTAGCTTCATGAGAGGCCCAATTGCAAGTGACCCAGGGAGACAAATGTGTACAGAAGCTCAAAGGCTGAGAGAAAAAAGAGAAATCTAGCTCAAACATAGAAAATAGAGACTAAAGTAAAACAGAAGAAAATTTTATTTATGTACAGAAAGTCTCATTGAGACTATGCAAAGTATTGTTTCAAGGTGAGGCCATTTAGAGGAAGGGTTACTTCCTCTCCCTGGAGGTCCATCAGCTTATAAGTGGATGGGCCGAGCTTTACAGAAATTTGGTAAGGGCCTATCCATAAGTGTTGGAATTTAGTCTGCATTCCCTTGCCCTCATGATTATGGTCCCATTTCAGGATTAGATCCCCCACTTCAAAACTTCTTTTACCAGATTTCCTTTTATCAAACCATCTTTTGACTCTATCTTGGTGATGGTGAAATTGGTCTTTAGCTTTCTGACAGGCTTCTTCAAGTTGAAGCAACGTATTGATCCTAGATTGCATGACTTGACTACTAGAACCCCGAGAGGCTTGAGATAACTGTCAGGATGGAAGCAAGATATTGGGAGGTAAAATAGCTTCTTTTCCGTAGATGAGGGTGTAAGGGGAAACCCCTAATGCGTTCTTTGGAGTCACCCTATCTGCCCATAAGGCGTTTGGGAGAGCTGTATCCCAACTTCGCTAGTTTTCTATCACAGTCTTTTTAAGAATTCATATGAGATTTTTGTTTGAAGATTCAACTAATCAATTTCCTTGAGGATAATAATTGGCTAAATAATGCAGTTTAATTCCCCATTCATAAACAAATTCATTTATTTTAAAAGACGAGAAATAGGTGGCATTATCAAATACTAGGGAAATTGGAACCCCAAACTTGGATATGATGTTCTCTTTCAAGAAACTGATGACTGAATCTTCGTTGATTTTGCGCAATGGGATAGCCTCCGTCCATCTAGTGAAGTAGTTCGTGGCTGTGAGGATGTATCAATGCTGAAGAGAATAATTTGGCTTTATCTCTCCAATGACATCTATACCCCATTGCTTGAAAGGTTCTGAGATAATAACCGGCTGCAAAGGTCTTGTTGCCTTAGATAATTTCCCAGCACTTCTTTAGCATACATCACAGCTCTGTGCATAAGCATGAGCATCTCAGAATAAGGTGGGCCAATAATATCCAGCTCTGAGTATTTTGTGAGTTGTTGTCTCTCCTGAATAATGTCCACCAGCAGGGCCATCATGCAATTCTTTGACAACTTTACTTGCATCCTCCTTTTCTAGACATCTGAGCAAAATTCCATCATAATTTTTTCTGAAAAGTATACCATCAATAATTTGATAAGATGTTGATTTCAAACAGAGTGCCCTTCTTTGCTTAGAACTCCAGTGTTCTGGTAGATATCCATGCTGCAAATAATGCACTAGATCTCTATACCACGATTCGGGAGCTGTGAAAATGGGACAAACCTCAACTGAATTCAATTCAGCTTCATTCTTCTAGTGCAGCTCTTCATCAATTGGATGCTCTGTACGCAATTTACACAGGCCTTGTCCCTTGATGATGGTGGCTGGTTTATATTCTAAATCATATTCTTGAAGAGTTGTGACCCAGGTTCCTCATCTTTCTCCCAATTCCTTTTGAACAAAAAGGGATTTGACCACTGGGTGAGGAACTATAACCTTAGTTCTGCTCTTAATAATATATGGTCTGAACTGTTTGATCGCTTTGAAGACAGCATATGCATGTTTGTCGACAACGGGATAGTTCAGTTCAACACCTTGCAGACCAGTGCACATAAACAATATTGGATATTCATCTCTTAACTCTACCTTTTGCATGAACACCGCTGCGAGAGAGTCATCTGAAGCAAAGGTATACAATATAAAATCTTTGTCAAAATCTAGGCTTCTTAAGGAAGGATCCTTAGCTATGGCTGCCTTAATGTCTCTAAATGCATCCTTTTCTAAGTCTATCCACTTGAACTGTATGCTTTGCTTGACCATTCGTTGCAAAGGTTTAACAATTTGTGCGAAATCCGGAACAAACCTTCGGAAAAAATTGATAGTACCCATAAACGACTGCATGGATTTCTTGTTATGAGGCATTGGAATTTTATTGATAGCTTGCACTCTTTCTTGATCTATTGATGCTCCTCTTTTGGAAATAATATGGCCCAACAGTTTACCTTCGGGAACAGCGAATACACTCTTCTTGGGATTTAAAGAGATACCATATTTCCGGAAACGATCAAAAATATGCTTCAAATGAACAACATGGTTTTCTCTTTTCTTCGAAAATACTGGCACGTCAACTAGATAGACAACAACACAATGGCCACCCAATCCCCCGAAAGCAATATCCATTGCTCTCTAGAGCGTAGCTCCTGCATTTATTAGGCCAAAGGGAATTCTTCGGTATGCGAACGTTCCCCATTTAGTGTGGAAAGTAGTCTTAAGACATCCTTCTTCAGCTACCAATACTTGATTGTAACCGAAGAAGCCATCAAGAAGGGAAAATAGCTCGGATCCTGACACCATCTAGAGAATTTGTTCCATTGAAGGGACGAGATAGTTATCTTTATCTAAGGCTCTGTTTAAATTTCTTAAATCAACACATAGTCTTATCTCTCCTGACTTCTTTCTCACAAGAACTAGGTTAGCAACCCATTCAGAATGACGAAACTTAAAGATTATTTTAGCATCCAATAGCTTCTTCAATTCCTTTTGAATCAGAGGTTCAAGAGTAGGATGCATCTTTCTTAATTGCTACTGAAATGGCTTGACACCGGCTTTCATTGGTATGACATGTTGAATAATGCGGATGTCATATGTTTTCAGATCTTCATAAGTCCACGCAAAAATATCCTTATATTGTCGAAATAGTTTGATGAACCTATCTCTTTCTCCCGTTGAACAATATTTGCCAAGATTGACAAACTTTGGTTCAACCTCAGTGCCCAAATTAACTAATTCATGCTGCATTCATGAGATATTGGTCTTGGAATTTCTTGACCTTTTGAACTTGGTCTGAAGATCAAACAACATTACAAGTGACCTTACCCCTTTGGGGATGAAATTTCCTTTAGCTGTATCTTTCTTTTGTAAATCAGAATCGCGTTCTTCTTCATCTATCACAGCTTCCTGGAATATGTCTTCGTTTGTTAGAAAACTGATAATCTGTTCATCATCATCGAAAACTCTAAAGTTTGTGACATTGTCAGGGATAGAAGGCCTAAAAATTAATTCAATTGAACACTTGTTATTAGTTGGCACCAATCTGGAAGCGGATGTTGCTAACAAATTAGCTGCAGAATTTTGCAATCTAGGAATGGACTTTATATTGAAAGCATCAAAATGCATAATTAAATCTCGTACCTCACCCTGATAACTCATTAAATGAGGTGAAAGGAAGTGAATGGTATCTCTTACCTATCTGACAACTATTTTCGAGTCACCAAACACTTTCAGGAACTTAACATTTAAACCGATGGATTTCTTTAATCCATGAACCAGAGCTTCATATTCAGCAGTGTTGTTAGTACACTCAAATTCCTACCTACAGGACAGAAAATACTTATTTCTTTCTGGATCCATCAGAACACAACCAGCTCCTGATCCTTCCAAATTTTTAGAACTATCAAAGTATAATGTCCAAAAAAGATCGTTTGATTCAACGAAGTTAGTATCTCTATGATCTAAGTCAGTGACTAAATTAACTATATTACAGTCAATATCATCAGTCCGAGAAAAATGAAGGAGATCAGACTGTTTATCTGATTCATGGCCAATAGTTTCAGAATGATAATTACCTGGGTCAATTTCTAAGAAATAATTTCCCAAAACTGAGGATGAGAAGGATACAGCCTCATTCCTTCCTTCTAGTTCAGTTACATTTTGTTTCATGTGCGGTTCTCTCATAACCTTGATTTGATTCTGTCTATTTTGATATGGCAACCACAAATGGGACCAATCAGTTGCAAAGTAACCGTTCAGCTTTGTGGACCAGTCCCTACTTAGGATCAAACCATATGTTTCAAGAATGTCAGCTACCATTATATCGATGAACTGACAAACTCTAGAATCTGCAAACAACCTAATGAGGACATCTTTCATTTCCCCAATAACTTTGACAACATTCCTATCTAACTGAATAATCTGGATAGGTGATGGAATTGGTTGACCGTTGATCTTTTTACAGATAGATAGTGGCATGACATTCGAATATGCTCCAGAATCTACCAGACAGTTGTGCACACTGTGATTGAAAATTTCAAAGGTTAAAAGGAACAACAGTGTCTGAGATTTGGATTTCCCGCCAATGCTGGCCTCATTTATTTCAGGGTCTTCTTGAATGTCTGTTAATGGAGTGCTGGGATGGGATTGGAGGACATGCAAGAACTTGTCTAATTGCTGAGGCATATTGCACATATCAAATATTGATACATTTGCCTTTACTTTCTTTATATCTTCAATGATGTCATATCCCATATCACATTCTTTCAAAAATTTTGTTTGATGGTCAATCTTATTCAATGTGACCTTTGGATGCTGGACTGTTGTGTCAATGTTTGGCTGCTTGGCAGTTGTTCGGTTAGCTTTGGGTTGTGGTGGAATGACTGTTATATGTATCCTAGGTAATTCTTTTGAAAATTTTGGTTTAGGAATAGTCGATCTTGGAATTGGATCTGCAATGGGACCTTTACTGCGAGTGTTAACGTTTACGATAGAGATTGGGCTTTCCATGGGATCATCTTCCACTGACTCTGTTAAAGGTACCCAATCCCATAGCACCATGGTAGTGTCTGGAGATGTTTCCTCTATCTCAGGGCTTGTTTCTTCTGGAGGATCATCTTGATCCGGAATCTGTGAATCCAACATTTAGTTCATGACTAAACTCATAGAGTTAATCCATTGTGGGAAGCTCCTTTCCGAGTGTGGCTCTTGATGAAATGTGCAAAAGTTTTCCATCCCTATTTCATTCAGATTCAAAACAGGAGAAGTATTCATTGGTGGATGAGGTTGATCGTTGTTTTCTCTCTTCTTGTAGAATGGTTTGAAAGGCTTCCTAGATGTACTAGCTACTTTGTCTTTCTCGAGATCTACAATATTATTAGACAATTTCTGCATCATCTTAACTACATTCTCCATATCTTTCGATGACTCTTCTTTATTCCTGGTGAGTAGTAAGGTTTTTTTATTAGTGGTTGGTTTTGTCTCTGCATCTAAGGCATGCTTGGAAATGTTGTCTGCTTCTTCTTCCACCTTCCTAGCTTCTTTAAAATTTTCTATTAGGGTGGTTTTCTTAGATCTTTTGATGAACATTGCTATAGGACCTTCAAGAGCTGTTGTATAATATTTGACTAGAGATTCTTCTGCTGGTTTATTTGCTTCACTAAAATGATTTAAGAGTGTTGTGAACCTTTGGTTGAAGTGTTGAACCTTTTCTTTCTTTTCCATTCTCATGGACAATAACTCTTGCATCATTGTAGTTACAGTTTTTTGGTTTCCATACTTCTTTAAGAAACATGTTTCAAATTCTTCCCAGCTGGAGATTGAGCTAGCTTGTAAGCTAAAATACCAGGAAGAAACTTTTGGCTTGAATGTGTATGGAAAAATCCTACAAACTACATCTTCATGCTGTACATTTAAAAGATTCAAGGCTAAATAAAATCTCTTGAGATGATCTTCAGTAGAAATGGCTTTTCCTGGGTCAAATTTAGGCAATACTTTCTCTGGATTTTTAGGCAGATGGTGGAATGGCCCGGCTAGATTTAAGGCTCCCCTTGCTCTCCAAGTAGGTACAACCATATTTCTATGTGGAGAATCAGGTGGAGAATTTTGTAGTGAATTAAGTGGAGTGTTCTTTGGAGTCACAAGTTCTCCAAAATTTTCAGTATCTGAAAGATTCTCCGTGTTTTCAAGATCGATTTCCTTTAGGGGTTCTGCAATTTCCTCCAAATTCAAATTTACAAGCTCTTCAAAATTCTACACAAGAATCGAATCACGGGTGTATTGTCTTTCTATTATGGGAGTAATTTTTCTAAGGAGAAACGTTACAACGTTTAAGCCACCTAGTTGCTTAACATAATAATGTGTATGTCTCCTTAAATATTATATTTCTGCAAAAGGAATAGCATACAAGACTTCTTGATGTTCAGAATCAGAGATGAATTTTTCTTGATATGTTACTTCAAGCTTTCGGCTGTCTGAAATTCCTGTTTTAAGCAGGTTGTCAGTAACATTTTTGACAATGGGAGATTTTCCTTTATCAGCCATGCACTTCAGGCCCTCCTTCTAGCTCCAAAAACTGTTGATGCCTTGGAGATTGCAGTATTAAGCAGAAAGGGATTCTCCCTGGTAACCTATCCCAATTAGATTTTCCACCATTTGGTATGGGGAATCCGTTCGGTTAGCGGTTCCATCTACCGTCAGATTTGCTTTCTTTTACACCAGTTATGGCCCGATCCACTGTTCTTTTTTTATTTTATTATTAAAATGATGTGCAAGTGCCTAAGCTAACTTAATCTAAATGCAGAGCTTGAAACAAATTTCTATCTAAAACTGAAATAAATCTAATCTATCCTTACAAGGAGCAAACTGTAAATATGAGCAATGTGCTGAAAGAAATATCCAAAGATCAAGAGATAACCATTAAATCACAAAGATACATCTACAACAAGAGATTAAAGATATAAAAGATAACTTTTAATCCATGTGAAAGCATTCTATTACTCATGTTAAGAGAAACATTACTGCACAAAAAATTAGTAAGCTCATTCAACACACTAAAATAATTCTGAATAGCAAAAAAAGATCTCACTGCAAGATATGAACGCCACAAGAATAATCCAGCAAACATCCAACATCCATTTCCAGGCAAAACAAATGTCTCCCTCAGGCTCTTTATTAGGCAAAAAATACTTCCAATGAGCTCATTCCAAAATAATTCGTACAAGCTGAGAAGCTTCTTTTCCCTGCCAAAAAGTCCTTTCTCTTCCTTCTAACCTTCTATTTATAATTTTACAAAGTGCTTCTTGGGATGACAAGTGTACCCTAATTCTATAACCTCTTCCCTTGGCTTTCATCGCATCATTACCAAGCCTATGGATACGTGGAAGGTTTTACAAATAAGACAAAACTAGGGACCAGCTGTCCTTTTAGAGTAACTATACAAATGAAGAATTTCAACTTTTCAGCTTGATTAAAACAAAAATAAGAATGATCTGGCTATGTGGCTGGGGATTCTGTCTATTGGCTTGACGATACGGCTCCATCAATTGGTGCGCTTGAAATAACTGGGCCATTTATGCTTTGAATGTATGGAGGCCATTGGTTGATATCTTTCACGATGAGCTTGCTTCGGGAAGACACTATTGCCCAGGATGCTATTTCATGCTTACAAAGGTCTGACTTGATCAACGCTTTTCCTTACGTAGCCTCTTTTTCCATTGTTTCCAGGAAGTAAATATGTATTGCAGGCTGGAAAATGAACTGCTGAAATTCATCCTGAGTCAAAACCTCTATCTTCTTGATATAATCCAAGTCTTCGTCCAGCTCGTTCTGCAACTCGAACAATCGGTCTTCTTCATTTGGGAATTCATAAATAGAAGCGGGGAGAACCAAATGACACTTGCCGAGTGACTCCCTGAGCGTGGAATATATGGAACAACACTTGTGGACTGTCCTTTTGATTTCCAAGCTTAGTTTGGTACCACAATCTTTGGCAAATTCAAGAATCACTATATCCACATCCAATTCATCTCCTGTAGGGGCGTGCAAGTGCAAAGGGAGTTGAGATTTTCCTTTTTTCCACTCAGATTGCCGCTTCATCTCTTCTACATGATTTGCGAACCTTTCTCGGGTCTTTAGGGCTTTGGATTCATTTGCTGTCATTTTCTTAATCATCTCTTTCATGCTCCAAATCTCTTCCGAGATCAGTACTAGCAGCTGATGGATTTTGATCCACATATCACATGCTTGTTTGTGAAATGTGGACAAGTTTTGATGTTCCTCCTCTACCTCCTTGAGTTGTCTTGCTAGTTGTTCCTTCTCTTGAATCAGCCCTTGATATTCATGCTGGTGGAGCTGAATCTATTGAGCTCTGCTGGCTTCGAGTTCTTCCAATTCAGCTATCCGAGCCTTCAAATTCTCCAGATCAACTCCAGAGAAACACAACTGCAACTCTATGGAGTTCTTTTAATTTTCGAGCTGGATCATTCCTGAATTGAGCCCCAGATGCTCCCCTAACAACTCAGTGTATTTCTCCTTGAGTTTGTTTGGTTCCAATACCTCCCTCTTTCTATCATCTTTGATCTTAAGGCATTGCTCCTTGTAATGTTTTATCTTTTCTTTCAAGAAATCAATATTGGCCTTAGTTGTCTTAGCTGATGCCATGGTGCAATGGGCTTGGAAGGTGGGGTCAGCATTAGTTCCTTGGACCAATGTCTTTTCTGTTATTCACAGCTCACAATTGTCCTCCTCAGTTTTCTCATTCTTTGTTTTGCCTTCCATTTTCTTTACCTTTCTATCAATGATGGCCCTCTTCTTGAGACTAAAATATATAGTATCCAGATCTGCTATTTTGCGCTACTTCTTGGGGTTATATGGAGTCAGTGCTAAGGTTCCTGAATAGGCACCTTTTTCATGCGTTCCCCCTAGGGTGCATATCAATGGTGGATCAATATCCATATCTATCATAGTAGATGGCTCCGGATCGAGAGACTTCTCTGTTTTCTCTTTCTCTTTCTCTCCTACCGACTCTCCTTGTTGTGTCTGCAATCCATCTACTTCTTCAGGCTCTCCTAGTTGAGTTTGTAATCCATCAGCTTTTTCACCCAAGTTTCTTTGCCCCTCCTCATTCTGCTGCTTGGAAGCTTGCTCCTGGGGTACCTGATATTCTCCTTCTTTTTGGATCCTGGCAGCTTCTTCTGGATGTTCCAATTGGGAGGTTTGGTCCTGTTGTTTCCTTGCATCCTCCTCTTGTTGAAGCTTGGCAGCTAGCTCACCTTGAATCTTTGCTTGTTCTTGGTCCTGCTGCTGCTTGAGAGCCTGCTCTTGGAGCACTCTGTTCTACTCCAACTCCAATGGCTACTCTTGGGATACTCTATCCTGCTCCAACACCAATGGTTCCCCTGATTGTGAGGTTGATTCCTCCCTTTCTCTTTGGATCAAACCGCTAGGTCTGGGGCTTGGGACTTTCACAACGTTTGTATTGTACCGCTTTCCAAGATCAGTTAGGTTGTGGGCGCTAATGAAAAATTCCTCGTCTCGGTCCACTGCGTGAGCATACTCAAAGGAGACCTTGAGGTCAAGACAATGTTTGCATACTGCACCATTGGGGTCATGTCTCCTGAAAGGGACTGAACCGAAATGGAAAATTTCTAAGCCTCTAGCGTAATTTTCCCCATATTTTTCTCTTGGGAGGCTATAAGCTCCTATGGTGAATGGCATGGGAGGGTACATGCCTTTCCTCCTTTCTGTTGAGAACTTGCTTATGGCACCAGTGCCGAAGAGTTGTCTCACGGCCTCCTTATGAATAACAAAGTCTGTAACATACCGAGGGAACATAAATGGTTCATGATTCCCTCCACTCATCATGATGTATGTGCCTTCCGCACTGTGATAATAGTCTCCAAACTGCTCAATAATAGGCATTGCATTCTCTGACATACAATTGGGTTCTTGCACAAAGATGAGATGGTACAATGGCATGATAAATCTCTCACAAATCATCTTGTAATGGTTTGCATACTTACTCGCCCATGTACACTGATAAGCTATGAAGAGAGTTCTTTCATTTGGCTTCCATGAGAAACCCAAGTCTGGGAATGAATGCTTGCTTAATAGGTAGTCAATCAGGTATGAAGACATGAAGAAATATCCCTTCTTTTGGGTCAGTCCACGTTGGGCTACTGCTAACTGTGAGGCCAAGCTATTTGAAATTATTTCAGCCCAGTTGAAGATGGTTCCTTTTTTGGCTATGTGAAACATCACTGGCACCCATCCAATCTTAAAGATATTGCCATTAGGCATGCCGAAGAGCCTGCTCAACATCAAGACGATGAGCATGTAAGGGTTTTTTAAGAGATTGCTCTCATATTCATTATTTTTCCTCCTCCTGATCTGCCTGTCATTTATAGTCATCTTACGGGCAGTTTCTAGCAAGTCCATTTGATGCCTTGCCATCCATTCATCGTCTAAAGAATCCCTGTGTGAAGGAAATGTATAGGAAGCAGTGACATGCTCGGGGGAGAAAGAAGCCAGGACCAATCAATTTTTATAAGTCATAAGCCTTGTGTCAGTCTGAATGTTAGGAATTAGCCATCCAACAACTTCAGAACAAGGGAACAACTCTGGCCGAGTTGTTTCCTTATGCGAATAGGACCTTCTGATGTTGGCGTATACTAGAGCGTCCTCTATAGAGGTTGTTGAATTATCTTGAGCTATGATGAATCTGTATAGATCACCCCATTAAAATTCTTGGGTGGTGCTCCTAGGGGACACACCAATGGTAGCTTGCATGTCAGCAAACATTGTGATGAGAGAAGTATCCAACAGAATCTCAACCTTTGAGTCCGAGGTCGCTTTCTGCACTGCCTTATTTCTGGATGACTTCCTGTGCATGGTAATCCTACGATGAGCAAGGAAATATCACAAGATTTTAGTTTAGACCATTTCCAAATATTGGCAACACTCTAAGACAAAGCCAAAATATAACATTTTCATAAAATAGAGGCTTTCTAAAACAAACATAATTATCTTCATTTCACATGTAAGCTTAATTCAACAATGTCCTTTCATGCTAAAACAAAGATAACAAATCAGGATGAAGAGCAAGATCATTTTGGGTCTACTTGATTCATTTTTGGTGTGCAGGAATCTTTAGGATTGTGAAACAAACACTTGCACGAGTCTGATGGAGGTTTCTGCATTGGCGCCTAAATTAAGTTTTGCGTCGAGCTTGGGATTATGCGAGCGCTAAGATTGGCGATCTAGTGTGCACTGGGGTATCAGCTAGAATTCATGGGCTAAGATTTAAACGTTCCATGTGTGCCGACACCTAAACTTATTCGGGCGCCGAGCGAAAATATATTTTCCTGCAGTAAGAACTAAAATATTTCGTGCTCTAGCACTGTAATTTCATTTGTGCGCCAAAGCTAAACACATTCATGCACTAGCTCACACATTTTTGCGTGCACTGCTTCCTATCCTTACTTCTGCGCTAGCACTTAACATAATTCACATGATATTGTCTATGCGTCGATGTTTAAACATTTTATGTGCTGACAACTGATAGTGGAGGTTGTGGTAAAGACGGGAAAAATCTTGCAGCCACGGGCCTTTATCGGCTAAAGGTTGGACCCGACTTGAGGCTTCTAAATGGGCTTAATTGGTTGATTTAACACATCCCCATGGCAGCTTCGGTCGAGCGATGGAAGTTTTAAGTAACCTCAGCATGAATAAACCTTGCTCTTGGTCGAGCAGGGTATCTCGGTGCTTATAGCACAAAACGTTAATTGCAAGGAGTAAGAAGGGTCGAGCTCTATGCGTAGAAGATGCTTGGCAAGGAGCTTTGCAAACGAGGTTTTTTTTTTGGGGGATGCTGCAACTTCTATGGGTTTGGGAAAAAATCTCTGCGGTCACTAAAATTACTGCCGGGATAACTCGACCTCATGACCAGAGCACCTCATACATTTAGAAAATAGAGACTCTACCGAAGGAAGAAGATCCTCAAATCATTACACAACCAAGAAAACATATAAAACTTTCAAATGCGGTTGTGGGGAGTCACGGGTTTCGCTCGGCGAATGAAACTTTGAGGGACAAAACCAAGGAAGCCGAAAACGTGACAGAGGGGAAGGACTTGTGTGCCTGTGAGATGGGGCTGTCTCTGCCCTGGTCTAAAAGTGGTGGCTTCATATCCTCATAGGGAAAAGACCAGCAACTGTCCTATGTCCTTTCTAGCTTTCATGCAAAGTATAACGAAGGACGTTTGAGCTATTCAACTGTGCGTGGGTGAGTTTTTAACCTACTAATCCAAGAGTAGGATTGGGAAAGAGCCTACCAGTCAGTATGGCGAGCGTTCCGAGACCTCAACTATTTGCAGCGAACAGAAGTCTCGAACTTCAACGTGAATGGCGAGTGCTCTGAGTGCAAATGACCAAATAAAAACCCAAAACGTCGTTGCATGTGTTAAATAGGGGGAGAGTTAAATGCTCATGTACATTTAAAGTTGGCGGGGTTATGAGCACGGGGCTTAAGAAATCTGTCATTAAGAGTGGCACATGTCTTTATTAAAGGCCTTACCAACTCTGTCAATGCACAAGGATCGAGGAGATCTTTTCACGCCGAGTATTGATTTCAGCTTTCATGCCAAGCGGGGAGCATAATGTTTCATGCTATGTGGGAAGCGCATATTTAAAGATAAGCTTTGCGCTCAAGCGACAATCCTGGCATTAGGATTGCGCTCATAAAAACATGCCAGACATGAGTTATCCTGAAAGACGAGTGTGCATTTGCAAGCGGTAAGGATAAGCGCATCTCTAGTGGTTGGGATTCGACTCTATTATCATAGCTACACTGGGGAGTGATGCCCTAACTTTTAATTCTTCCAAGGAAGTGAAGCGCAGCTCCAAGGCGGGGTGATAATGCTAATTCTTGCGCCTCGTGCGACCGAGGAAAATTATCTCTTACGCTAACAGTGGTTGGCTTATTGCACCAGATAATAGACTTGGGACTTGTCAAAAGGGCAGCTGAATTAGAGTCAAGGCCTGCACTTGACAGAGGACTTGTGGTTAAAGATGTGCCAAATCCGCGGAGGACTCAAATCTAGATCTTGCGCTACAACGGGGAAGCTGAGACTAGAATCTGCGCTAAAGGAAAGGATGACTTTGCCTTAGATAAAATGAGAGACTCTTTTGGAAGCAGGCGATGAAAGTTTGATTAGTTAGAGGTAAACCTGAAAGATGAACTAAAACGCTTGCTACAAAAGTGTTAGAAGGAGGGGCCTGAAATAACTTCAAAATTTTGGGGAAGGGTGTTGCAGCAACAACACACTTGTAATAAACAGGTCATCCATATACAAAAGTAGTATCCCCGGATTGCCTTCCTCAACCTTGTAGTAAAGGTTGGAATCTACTTTACTCTTGGTAAAGCCCAAACTGGATAGAAAGTTGTCTATCCTTCCACACCAAGTTCTTCACATATATGACTTCCCGTCATGTGTCTCAAAACCAAGTGGCTGCTCCACATACACTTCCTCTTGGACTACACAATTCAAGAAGGCTATCTTAACATCTATCTGGTGTATCTTCCATTTCATCACTGCAGCCAAAGAAAGTATTGATCTGATGGAAATGTGCATGGCTATAGGTGTAGAAGTCTCTTCAAACTCAATCCCTCTTTCTTGGAGAAACCACGAGCTACAAACCTCATTTTGTATTTCTCCGTGCTACCATCTGCATCATGCTTGATCTTATAGATCCATTTTGGAAGTCACTACAGACTCCCCTTCAAGTCTTGGGACTGCATCCCAAACATCTTCATGATTGACTGGTACTCCTCGATTATGGCATTCTTCCCAGATCCCGGGAACTTCAATATCTTCAATATTTTCAATAGATAACTTTGTTGTTGAACAAATGTTGTAGTCCTTCTTTTGTAGGTGATGATGGTATACGATCTTTCCTACACAACAAGTTAAATTGCATGATTAGAAAACATCTCATAGTTTTTAGAACAATTTCTTACACATAAGAAAATATGTCATACAGTCATGCAATTATCTTAACCAATGCTTCAATACAACATTTATCCATATCCCATAACTTTCTAGATGCCTTCCAATCTCTACCAGAACATTGTTAAGAATGTGCACAGTTCCCAACATGTCAGCAAAGAGGTTTCATTCTAGATAAGTAGCAATGGAATGTTGTACAGTTCCATAGGCCACTTACCTATGTATATTAGTAGTATACTATTCATCAATGCAACTATTCCAATATGCATAATACACAACCTAATTCTAGGAACATGAGTATATACAGTATTGAACAGTAATATTTAAAGAATAAAATATGCAAGGAATGATAATGCAAATACTTATCTTTGTTTGTTTGTTGGGTTGACTCCCTCTTAGTCTTTGCTTCTTTTCTGCAACTCCACTCTGATGTGGATTGTGAGAAGTGTTCAACTCCCCCTGAATATCTGCATCCTTGCAGAAACTACTGAAGTGTGCTCCTTCTTGATCTTTGCTTCCTTGCAGGAACAACTGGAGTGTGCTCCCTCTTGATCGTTGCTTCTTGGATTACCTGTCCTTCAACTTATATCCATCACTATGTATGCTTATTGGTATCATCATTGTGTTATCCTCTAGGTCTCATATATAATCACACATTCATTAGTATAATCTTAATACTATCAAAACACAATAATCTTAAACATGTATAATCATGATCATTTCAAACACAGGTAATAAACATTAGTATTCAAGGTTTCAGGGAAGTCTTCTTTTACTCATGCATATTCTTATTTGATCATAGGACTCTTATAGTTAGTTAAATCATCAATCAAGATAAGAGACATAAAATGCATAAACCCTTGATTACTTACACTTCTAACTTTATGAATAAACATAACCAATCATACCAAGTATACTTATATAAGGAATCCTAACACAAGGTAGGATTCTAACTTGATATAGGAAAAACATACCTGGATTACTATGTTAGCTAGTTATGTCTAACATACCTGCATGATGTCTTCTTATTCTCTTCAATGACTTGTGCTAGTAACCTGCATATCTCATAAGTTAACCATTATAGAACCAAGTTATACATACCTCATAAATAGATCTTCTACGTGATCCATGACAATGGATGAATCTTTGTCTTCATGTCACCATAATCATATGTTCTTGAACTGGAACATGATTTGTCTTTCTTGGTCTACCTTTCATGTTAGCGGACACCATAAACCTCATACAACACCTTAATGCATAGATAAATCATAAGTGTCAACACCCTAATCAATGAATATCTTCTGTCATGCATTCATAATTTTATTAAGGTGATATGACAAGTCTTATTTAATCAAGATTGTACTAAGCATAGTAATATGAAGACAAACATACCATAAACCTAATCATGAACAAATCTCGGAACATATATGGATAAGTCATACCTGTCGAGATTGCTTGTAATCTTCTTATGTAAGGCCTTAGCCTCATCTCCCTCTGAAACAGGAACTTCTTCACTTATGCAGGTGACCAATCCATTCTCTTCTAGGATTAACCCAATCCACTTGATTTACAGGAACTGGATCTGGAGCTGGATTAGGGTTCGTCAGAAAAACCCTAAAAATTCAAACTTTGAATTTCAAACTTCTGAAAGGATAGAAAGATGCGCCTTGATGAGCTGATCAAGCTGGTATATTTAGAATTCGAAAACTACAAAGTTTTACCCCTCAAATTTGCCTTAGAAGCTTCTGGATTCACTAGACATGACCCCGAACTAGGGTTTGATAAATCCCACCCTTCTTCCCAATCAAAAGATTCGATCCAAATCTCTAAGCTTCTATTTTTCTGAGGAGCTTCGAGTTGTGGTCACAGATTTCAAAAGTTCCCATTTTTGCAGAAGCCCTAATTTTCCACTTTTCCGATCAAAGTCTCGAATTAGGGTCTGATCAAGCCTGGCCTTCTGCCCAACCAAAAATTCTAATCTTGGTCTCTAAATTTCGATTTTGATGAGTGACATTCAGCTGTAGGCTATGATTACAAAAATTCCAACTTTCTCCGAAACCCTTAATTCCGGAAGCCATGAATGAAGGTACTAAAAAATAATTCTGTTTTGATAGAAATATGTACCTGATTGTTTCTGGTGTAACTCCGAACTTTTTGATCCATAGGTTCTGAAAACATTTCTTGTGATATCCCAACCTATCGTCTTTCCAACCCCATAGGTCTGACCTCAAATGGATTCTCTGAGAGAGATTTATGCCAAATGTCACAACGTGACCTGTTTATGGGATAAAATAGGAGAGTGAACTTGTATGGTGTGCCACGTGTCACTAGTTCAGTTTCAGCCTCTGAAAAAGTTACCTGAGAAATTTCAGTCCATGCAATACCTGTCACTTATTACGACATTTCATTTGGAGTTTCCTAGACCAAGTTATGACCTTTTTTCCAAGGTCAGCTTTTTTTGACTGAGATCTGTAAGAGGCAGAAACCCTATATTGTACAGATCATAAATCACAAAGTACAATGAATTAGAGGTTGTCCTTTGGACACAAGGTACATGGGGATCGTAGCTTTTCCCTGTGTTATTTATAGACCCTGAAACCTCACTAAAATTTATTTATAGCGAAAGTGCTACAATGAATGGTTTTTGCTATATCAAGCCCTAGCATCGCAAGTGCAACAAGTGTCATACATGCCATACCATGCCTTCTTTCAGGCTAGCTCTGATACCATGTTAGTTTTTCATAATTTGCTTCAATCTGATCTAGGATCTTAAATGAGAGAACAACATGTAGAACATATCTACAGTATATCAATCATGGACACAATAATGCAAGCACACAAGAGACACAGAGTTTACTTGGGGAAAACCATAAAGGTGAAAAACCCCAATAACTTCCTCAAAGATAGATAGAGCAATGATATAACCCAAGCATAAGAGATAGACATCTTCTCCTCCTCTACAAGTGCGCCACTCTCCCGAGAGTGTGTGAGAGAATAGAATGTGTAAAATGAGAGAGATACACTCTCTATTTATACACTAACTTGTCTTGACCTTTACTCAACTAGGTCGGCCTCAACTTAACCACTTAACATAATGCTAACTAGGCCAACACCCAATAGGGTGGTTTAATAACCCTTTAACCCACATGACTTATTCAGGGTCGACCCCAACAAGGTGGTCTAATAACCCATCAAGTATAAGTTACGACACTTACAATATAAATGACGACACTTCCATATAGAGTAATAATAATATCTCTATAGGAATACAGACACTTCTGTATAGAGGAATAATAACATCTCTATAGCAATACAATATACATATATGTGAAATACATTCCGAAGTTACATATACATCAACATCATGTTTATATGGTTTGTTTGTTTATGATAGCTAGATATGTTTATATGACATTGATGTATTTCAATGTGGGTTATTGCAGATGTGGGTCCGCTGCCGCCACTAGATCATCAGGGCCGTAGGGGATGGATGGTAGTGGTGGTACCTCCACCGGTAGTGGCACCTCTTCTTTGTGCATGAGGATTTGTGCGTCACCGAGATGATGCCATCGAGCATGTACGTGATAAATTAGAGGCGTTGTTGGATGATGTACCAGACGATGGTTGGAGAGACCTAGATCAACGCGTGTTGGACCGTTGTTACGATGCTCCGTGTGAGTGGAGATAGTTTCTGCAGAGGGTAGCTGTGTTGGCAGTGGAGAGGAGAGCTCAGGATCAGTATGATCCATAGGAGGAGGAGTCGGAGGAGGCGGCTATCCGTGATGATGAGGACTAGGTTATCTTGTACTTGCCCCCAAATGTTGATGAGCATATGGGAATGCTTTTTGTTGATTCACATTTTGTAGGGCTGGTGTACTTTTTGTATATTTGGGTGCTAAGGACACTCTTGACATTGTGACTCTATGATATATATGTATATATATATATGCATATGTATGCGTTTTTTATTATAGAGTCATGTATGCATGTGGATGCAATACTTTTTGGTCTTTTGTATGCCCGTGGTGGCACATGTTATGCACGTGGATGCAATACTATGATGGTTTATTTAGTTTTTTTATTTGATTTTTTGATTCCTATGTAATGCATGTTGTGATGTCCTACATGTTTTGGTTGACATGCCAATCTAGATTGTTGTTAGATATTTGGTTGGCTACACTGTTTAGATTTCTTGGGACATGAGTGAATGAAATGGATTCAAAGTGTCAAATCATTTGTTTAGTGTCCATGAATTTTCTGAATAGATAGGGATCACGTACCTGGTAATAGTTGTTGAGATGGGAAACAAGGAGCTGGGATTCCAGGACGATGCTAAGGTGACTTATGCCCATTTGGAGAGTAGCGGCCGGTAGACCGGTCACAGCATCATACACAGCTTGATTATTTGTGGCGGCACCTATGCACACTCCGTCGAGGTGGATCAACTCGTGTGAAGGGGAATAAAGTACCCAAGCTGCAGAGGTGAGATTTGGAGTCCAACAACTTGCATCATCGGCAAAGCCGATATGGTAGAGTGGAACAGGATCCATCTATGTTCATGCAGGAAAAAATGAAAATGTAAGGCTTTGAAAGTTTATAGTGAAAAAATGAATTAAAAACCGTACAATATGGACTGTGGTGTCTAGAAGATTTTTTATGGATATAATGGTTTGAGGTACAACCCGTTACGAGGGTTACGCATGGGGTTGCTTCTAAGTTAGTCAAAATGTATGCCCCATGTCCAAGGCAAGTGTGTATGATGTATGGGCCTTGCCACATGGATTTGAATTTTCCTTTTCCCGTTTTGTCATGGGTGAACATGGTGAACATGTCTCCTTCACTAAATGCTCGTGGGTGAACATGTCCATCGTAATGGAGTTTTGATCTGTTCTTTGCAGCTTCGATTGTTTGGAGAGCTGCGCGATGATCTTTGTCGGACTGCTCTAAAAGAAGTAAGCGTTCTTCAATTGGTGAAGTATCCGGGAGGAGTTCTATGGAAATTTGTAATGTCAGGATCTAACACTCAATGGGGAGGACGGATTCCGTGCTGTGAACCAAATGGAAAGGGGTAAAGCCGATGGTGGTTTTGGTGGTCGTGTGATAAGCCCATAATGCAGGAAAAAGCATGTGATGCCAATTGGATTTATGTCTGTCGACAATGGGTTGGAGGATGGTCTTCAAAATTTTGTTAATAGCTTTGACTTGGCCGTTCCCTTGGGGGTAGTAGGCGGAAGAGAAATGATGTTCAAACTTAAGGAGGGTTGACAATTCTCACCAAATGGAGTCCTCAAAGTGAGAACCATGGTCTGAGACGAGTTGCTTTGGTACTCCAAAATGAGCAAGAACATGGTTGAGGAAAAAACGGGTTGCAGTGTCAGCTTTGCAGTTGTAAGTAGGCATGGCTTCTTCCCATTTGGTAAAGTAATCGATGGCCACAATGATGTGTTTATGGCCGCCAGCTAACGCAGGGTTGCAATCCATGAAGTCGATGGCCCATTTACAAAATGGTCCAATAGTGATGACTAGATGAAGGGGGGCGGGGGGGGGTTCTTTCCTTGGGGGCAAAGAGCTGGCAATTTTGGCAATGTTTGACTGTTATGATGTAATCAGTGAATAATGAGGACCAAAAATAACCTGCGTGGATCACCTTTTGGGAAGTGGCCATTCCGGAGAAATGTTCGCCATAGGCACCACTATGGCAGTCATTAAGGACTTGTTCTGCTTCTTCTTGGGAAAGGAAATGTCGTAGTATTCTGTTGACACCACGTCAATAGAGGACATCACCTAAGAGGAGATAACGGGGGGCATGGTGACAAATGCAATGTTGTCCATCACGGTCGATATAGGGTCAAAAATTTTGTGTGCGGAGGTAAACCAAAATGTCGTCGTACCAAGGGTCGCTAGACGAGATGATGAATAAATGTTTGTCAATTAGATCAATATGGATAGATGGTGATGACGATGAGGATGGTAAGTCTGTAATGAGCTGAGTGAGTGCTAGGGCATTGGTGCTCTTTGGGGTCTTAAACGTCAGGTCATATTATTGTAAGATAATCACCCATTTAGCTATGCGGCCTTGCAAAAGGCGACGTGTCAAGAGATAGACCATTGGGTTGGAATTCGCGACAACTGTGGTATGGCTGAGGAGAATGTAATGGCGCAATTTCTGTACTGAAAAGATGATAGCGAGGGCCATTTTCTCTTCATGTGGGTAGCATAGTGGTGGGACTGATAAGGTTTGGCTTACATAGTAAATGGCATGCTCCTGACGAGTAGAGTCTTCTTGGACGAGTACTCCAAAAATGGCATAATCGAATGCCGAAACGTAAAGGATGAAGTCTCTAGTGAAATCCGGAGGAGAAATCAATGGGGCATTAGTGAGTGTTTTCTTCAGGTCTGTGAAAGCTCCTTCCACTTGGTCATCCCATACAAAATGGGTATGAAGGCGTAGTAAACGAAGGAAACCATGGACTGTCATGGCATAATCAGGGACAAAGCAGCGGAGGAAGTTGGATATCCCCTGAAGGATTTGTAGTTGTCTTAGTGTACGAGGTGATGGTAGGTCCACAATGGCTTGGACCTTTAAAGGGTCTACGATGATCCCTTTTTCTAAAATGATGAAACCCAACAGACGGCCTGCTGGAACGCAAAAGACACACTTGAGTGGGTTCAAGCGGATTTGGTATTTGCGACAACGTAAGAAAACTTGTCGAAGGTCGTCTAGATGGTCAGATCGTTTCTTAGATCGAGCCGTGAGGTCGTCTAGATAAACCATTATGATGTTAATCAGGTCATGAAAGCAATAAGTCGTTGCTCGCTGAAGTGTGGCTCTAGCGTTCTTGAGACCAAAAGGCATAACGCAATAAGCGAAGGTGCCCCATGGGGTAGTGAAATCAGTCTTGTATTGATATTCTTTTCGTATTTTGATTTGGTTATACCTTGAAAAACGATCCATGAAAGATAGTACCTCGTGCCCCGCACATGCATCGATTAATTAGTCTATAAATGGTGTTGGGAAGTTGTCTTTGGTACAAGCTAGATTGAGGTCGTGAAAATCAGTACAGACACTAATGGTGCCTACCTTCTTATTGACTGGAACTGGGTTGGAAACCCAGGTGGTATAAGCAATAGGATATATGAAACCTGTTGCTCGAAGCTTCTCAATTTTGGCTTTGACGGCTGGAAGCTTAGATGGGTGAATGGGGCGTTGTTTCTGGAAGACCGGAGATATGTTGGGCCAAGTGTCTATGTGATGTTCTACAATGGCAGGATCAAGACCAGGCATCTCGGTGTAAGACTAGGAAAATACATCGTGAAATTCTTGGAAGAGTTTCTTATAGGCTTGGGTTTCCTTTTCAGTGCATTATGCACCTAAATAGATAAGCTCGGGTTTTTTGGGGGTGGTGGAGATGTCGATTTTTATGATTGGCGAAATATTGGCCATGTTACCTTCTTCAAAGGATTCTGGTGCTGGGATTGGATCTTTGAACCAATCTACCTTGGTTGGTAAAAAATATTTTGATTCAACGGACAGTTGGTTTTCCGTTGTAGAGGTAGATTTATCAGGGATGAAGTATGATCGATGGTGCATATCATCCCAGGGGTAGTCTGGTGCGGTAAGTGTTTCTAGGATTTCCTCATCGCTACGGAAGTAGTGCATCATCAAATCAATTGGTTCAGGCTTGTAAGTAGTTGAAATCATATAAATGGTATTGATTTCTTCTAAACGAGAAGATTCTGGGGGGAATATTTTCTTAATGAGTGGGGGGGATATCTCTAAGTCGGCATTATTCAATTCGTATAGTGTTACTCTATAATTTGGGAGATCGGGGCAGTGATGTGAATAATGGTCGTAGATGCAACAGATCGCACAAGGGTGGTTTGTACGTAGCGTTTTAGGACGAGGCTGAGGGGTAGATGAAGTTTAACAACTGGAATGTTCGTGTCGTCGTCCAACATTTGCATGTGTTCTTGAAGTGCTAGTAATTATGGAAATAGATAAATAACATGGCTTATATCGTCACACAAGGAGCACTTGAGGGGTATGCGGATTGTTGGGGGATTCTTTGCTAATTTGGGAGTCGTTGGGGGGGTGCAAGTTGTGGGTCCAGTGGTGTAGGTCTGTGGACCTCTACCCCCATGGTAGTGGGATTGAGCAGGAACATGACTAGAGGTTGATGTAGAGGCCCCTGTTGGAGGTGGTCGGTTTTGGGGGTTCAGTACACTAGGTGGTGAGATATTCCAAGTATTGATGGGTTGCACTGGTTGTAAAAGGACATTCGGTGTTGGGGGAGAGGTTGGGGCAGGTAGGTACCACACAAGTAGTCCTAATGTTAATCCCGGGAGATTAAGTGTAGCCATTACTAGAGTGCTAATGGCACTTGAAGAGGAAATAAAAATGGGATAGTATGAATCGATGTTGCTCCGATGTGACTAGGCACCATGGGTGGTTGTGGCAGTAACGGTGGTTGTTGAGTATGTGGATGTGTATTATGCGAAAGGGTGCACAGATCTGATATTTCGGTTATCCACAATGGGGGTGGGATAGATGGGAAAGTGGAGGTCTCGGGAGTATCCGAATATATCTTGGGTCCGACTGACGAGACGAACAATGTGGGTGCAATCTGAACAGGTTGATCAATCATAGGTAGAAAATTTTTAGGTGCTGCGGGGGCATTAGGATCATAGTATGTTATCTAGTAGATTTTGACTACACGTCCTTTGTGGGGAAACATCATGAGGTGGAAAACTGAAGAAGTGACAACTTTCATTCTATACATGTAGCTTCGTCCCAAAAGGAGATTGTAATAAAGTTGGGCATTGATGACCTCTATATCTATGAGAACTAGTTTTCCCCCAAGCTATATGGGCACATTAACTAACAGACCCTGTGGTTGAGCTGCACGACCATCGTAAGCTCGCAAAGTGGTAGTGGATGGTTGTAGTGTTGGGGATCCAAGTTTCTGCTAGACAAAATTCGAAATGACGCAAATGGAGGCACCTTCATCGATGATGCATCGATGAATGACAAGGTTTCGAATGGACACAAAAACCTAAAAAGCGAGTGATGAAGGTAGGAGAGGTTCGGCTTGGTCTAAGTCGAAAGCCATCATATTGGAGTTGTTAGGGTCTATGGCACCAATACCGGAGAACAACAATTTTCTCTGTGAAGGACATGTTTTTAGACTTCTAGAGTGGACATAGTAGTGGGGGACTGGGCTAAGTCTTCTACAATGTTATAGTTCGAAGTTGTATGAGCATTAGGGTTGTTGATGATTCATCTTAAAGGGAAGCGAGGGGCTTTTGGACCTTCATCCATGGGCATATTAGGTATGCATAGTGGCTAATCAGTTGGGAGGGTACTCAAAGATGGATCAGTGGATGTTGTTTCAGGAGCTGAGCCTTATTGGTTTCGACGAGTTTGAAGGTTGACATCATTAGAAAATGGTGAGTGTTCAACTCTGTATGTTGGTAATCAGTTGCTGCATAGGTAATTTGCTGCTGTGGTGTAACAGATCCTTGTGGGGGATCCATTCAATGGGTGTTTACTACTCCTTGGTTGGGTAGAGGATTTTTCAATATCATGGGTTGTGGCTTAAGAGGTGGTGCTGGCTGTGCAGCATGTCCTTGTCATTGGGAATCATCGGTCCAGAGTTTACGTGCTTGGTCCAAATGGGGGCAATTATGCATGTAATGGCCATATACTCCGCATATGGAACATGGGTGGTTTGTTCTCAAGTTAGGATTTTTGCCCTGTTTTGGTGGACGATTAAGGTTTTGATGGATAGGAGCAGCGTTCTTGTTATTTGGAGGATTAGGTGGTTTTCCTCCTTGGTTTTGTTTTTGGTTATTTCCGCGGTTATGTCCTTTTCTGCGATTCTGTTGACCTCCTTGATTACACTGGTTGCTCTTGTTTTGAGGTTGGTTTTGTTGTGCGTATACATGCCCTTGGGAAGTAGGTGGGTTTTGAGGTCGTGCAGGCGCTGGAGCAAGTTGCGATGGTAGTAAGCAGGAGGGTTCTGAGGTGGACCTAGTGCTTGTTGCAGTTGTTGGTAACCTTGAGCTATTGGAAGCGTTGGAGTGGGAGGTGCTTCCTGTTGAGGGTAATAAGCCGATTGGGCTTGTGGGTGAACCAGAGCCTGATTGGCCTACTGGTTATAATATGGAGGTGGTGCATAATTTAATGGTGCTTTCCCATAACACAATGGTGGACACGAGGGTCCATGAGTGTGGTGAGTGGGCATCATTGTAGCATATGAAGTTGTCACTCCAGAATGAGATGTGGTCTTAGAAATGTCTGGGACGTTGTTGGTACTCATCATGGTGGAAGGTTTGTTTTGTGCCATGAACTGGCCAATGATACCATCCGCGGCATGGGATGCCCCCAATGCGTCATTCTGGGATGGATTGTCGCATGGGGCATTAGGTAATATTATGTATAAATATCCAAACTCGACATATATCAAGTCGAACTGCTGGGAATTTAAAATGGCTTCTTCTTCCGACTGGGGTCGTTCAGAAGCTACATGTTTGGCTATGAGAGGAAGGAGTGATTTCAGGAACCAATCCAGGAAGATACGATCGTCTAGCTTGATCTTGCAGAGAGTATGGCATTTACCCCACTCATGGATATGATCTGTGATATGGGTGGTCATATTCTGTCTACAAGACAGTAGGATTTCTACTCTTGTGTCATCGCGTACAGGTAGTTAAAAGAATTGTAGGGAATTTGAGGTGAGGGATGTAAACGTGGGGTGTGTCCCATGTGGCTACTCAATATACCATTTGGCTTCCGAGCTAGTGAAATTTCTTTGCAATAGGCGCAAATGAATGGAGTCATCAATTATGGAGTTTGAGGAACACCATAAATGAAATGACATGATATGGGTTTGGGGGTCTTCCCCAGCCTTCCCTTCAAACTTTAGGATGTCTGACAGGAGTTTTGTGGGCATGGGGGGCCAAGTAGGGTCATGTCTAATGGGATCATTTACTAGCCTTGCCAATTCTGCTAGGTTAAGGCTTGCCATAAATGGAAAACTGGCGGATGTTAAATTTTGAGCATTAATTCACAATACTCTAGTATCTTTACTGAGAGAATAACATATACAGTATATCAATGCATGACAATCACAATAAGTATGACAAGCATCACAAGAATCAAAAGCATAAGAGACAAGAGACACTGAGTTTCTATGGGGAAAAACCTAGGTGAAAAACCCCACAACTTCCTCAGAGATAGAGAGAGCAATGGCTCAACCAAAGTACAACCAAAATACACTGAGATAGTCTCCTAGTAGCAGATGATCCTCCTCCTCACTAGTGCGCCACTTTCTGAGTGAGAGAGATGTACTTTTCCGAATGATCTAAAATAGAGATCACCTGATCTCTATTTATACTAATCTGTTTTCCCAGTGACCTTATGGGGCTGACTTGTCTAGCTAGGTACATCCATATTATAATATATATATTTCAGGGCCGACCCCGCACATGGTGGTCAAATAACCCATCGGCAAGTACACACACTTGCGACACTTGTCAATCCACATGACGACACTTCCTTATAGAGGAATAACACATCTCTTATAAGGATACAATAAATATATATAAAATACACAGATGAAATACATTTCGAAGTTACATATACATCAACACTCCCTCTTAACTAGGAAGGTATTTCTCGACACAGATTTGCTAGACAAGTCTTCTTCTCGAGATCATCGTCATCGATGCATCGTCATTGTCATCGTCACTGTTGCTGCTATCTCAACCAATCTCTGACTCTACTCGTCATAGGAAGGTCTACAGAGCCAGTCCTTTTTCATACTGGATATAGGCCCACCACTTGCAGGTCTTCATCATTACTGGCCATACTGTGGAATTTTCAGGACTTATTACATGTACCACAAAACCTGGCTGCAGCATCCCAGGCTATTACGAGCACACAGCTCTACCTGTAGGATCTCCTAGGAGCACATTACATGTGACCCATCACAAAACCTGGCTGAAGCATCCCAGGCTATTACGAGCACACAGCTCTACCTGTCGGATCTCCCAGGAACACAGTACATGTGATCTCACCACAAAACCTGGTTGAAGCATCCCAGGTTGTTACGAGCACACAGCTCTACCTGTCGGATCTCCCAGGAGCACATTACATGTGGTCCACCACAAAACCTGGCTGAAGCATCTGAGGCCTTTTTCATCCTATCCAGATCTCCCAGGAGCAAATTACATGTGGTCATGGCAAAACCTAGCTGAAGCATCTGAGGCCTTTTTCATCCTGTCCAAATCTCCCAGGAGCAAATTACATGCCATAGGACAAAACCTCACAAGAGCATCTCAGGATGTTACAGGTACACAACTCCGACCTGAAGATTTCTCAAGGCACAAATTACATGTCCTCCCAGAGCAATGTCTCGAAAGAGCATCCCAGGCTGTTATGGGTATGCAACTCCGAACTATAGGATCTCCCAGACATGCTCATCTGCACAACCTGATCCATGACCACAAAGTATCATCTGATACTCACCATACATCATCCTGATGTACACATGATCATCCTAATCATCATCACCGCAACATCCTGTTGCATGTCATCTGGAGAAGCTCATCATCCACAATCATCCTGATCATACAATGCATCTACCTTATTCATACCAAGTATCTACCTGATACATATCATCACACATGATCTACCTAATCATACATAGATACATGATCCACACAATGTATCCATCAACATAATGCATACATACATAAATGATCCAACTGATCATATACAACATCCAACATGATGCGTACATACATAAATGATCCAACTGATCATTTCCAGCATCCAACATGATGCGTACATACATAAATGTAAATGATCCAACTGATCATACAGAGCAGAAACTAGAACATCATCCTGATGCTCATCATCCAGCGCTTACATCCACAGCCATGTGAAGGATCCCCCTTCCACCATGCTAGGAATGGCTATTGCAAATGTGTCCATCACTTCTTCCTCGAAGTGACATCATTCTAAAGAACACCAAGCCTCTCCCTGAAGTACTTGAACTTCACCCTGGATAGTGGCTTCGTTAGCACATCTGCAATATGCTTGTCCGTCGCAATATATAGGAGATTCACACCTTCTCTCTGCACCATATCCCTGATATAGTGATATTTGATCTCTATGTGTTTCGACCTGTCATGAAACACTGGGTTCTCAGATAGCTTCACACAACTCTGGTTATCGCAGAAGATACCAGTAGCATCCAACGGGAGATCAGATAATGCAGACAGTAGCTTTCGTAGCCATACTACCTCACAACTAGCTGAACAGGTTGCAACATACTCTGCCTCAGCTGTACTCAGTGCTACACAGGACTGCTTCCTGCTAAACCAATAGATCACACCTGATCCCATACTGAAGCAGCACCCAGATGTTCTCTTTCGATCTGCAGCACTGCCAGCCCAATCTGAATCAACATAACCCTACAGATTAAACTTTTCATTCGCTTCATACTTGAGCCCATAATCCATTGTACCCTTTAGGTACCTCAGAACATGCTTTACAGCAACCAGGTGAACACTCCTCCAATCCGTCAGGAACTGGCTCAATGTGTTCACCGCAAAGCAAATATATGGTCTCATGTTCATCAGGTACATCAAGGACCCAATCATCTGACGATACATAGTGATATCAATCGGCTCAAATGAAGCATCACATAGAAGCTTCAGGTTCAATGCCATAGGTGTGGCCATAGCCTTGCAGTCCATCATCCTGAATCTCTTCAGGATATCTACTATGTACTTCCCTTGACCAAGGAAGATCCCACCTGCACTCTACCACACCTCCATACCTAGGAAATAATGCATCATTCCCAAATATTTCATATTGAACTCAGCAGCAAGCTTCCTCTTAGCATCTGCAATCAATCTGTCATCTCCTATTACAAATAAGTCATCCACATACAGGAGTAGAACCATAGGATTCCCTTCTTCAACCTTGTAGTAAAGGTTGGAATTCGCTTTACTCTTGGTAAAGCCCAAACTAGATAGGAAACTGTCCATCCTACCATACCAGGTTTTGGGAACTTGTTTCAATCCATACAAGTCTTTCTTCAATCTGCACACATATGACTCCCTGTCATGTATTTCGAAACCAAGTGGCTGCTCCACATATACTTCCTCTTCAACTACACCATTCAAGAAAGCAGTCTTGACATCCATCCGGTGTATTTTCCATTTCATCGCTGTAGCCAGGGAAATTGTTGTTATGATGGAAGTATATCTGGCTATAGGTGCAAACGTTTCTTCATAATCTATTCCCTCTTTCTGATAGAATCCATGAGCTACGAATCTTGCCTTGTATTTCTCCACACTGCCATCTGCAGCATGCTTGATTTTGTAAATCCATTTGGAAGTCACAACAGACTTCTCTTTAGGACTTGGGACAACATCCCAAACATCATTCTTCATTATTGATTGATATTCCTCAACCATGGCATCCTTCCATTCTTTCTTTTCCACTGCTTCTTCATAACTGGAAGGCTCTTTGTTCATAATGTCACAGAGTAAAGAAACATAGCTGGTATGTGATCTGGTTCTCTTCTCTGCTCTGTGTTCCTCTTCTGGAATGCCAAATCTTTCTGCATCTTGAATGAGCTCTCTAGCCCATGCAGGTTTCCTCTTGTGAGAGTTATCCTCACGGGGTGGATCTACAGGTTCTTGCGGATCTTCAAACTCACGAACAACTTCTGGAACTACTTCAGTCATGGTAGTGTATTGAAATCTAGTTTCCTTAGGTTCGTCATAAACCTCGATCGGTGCCTTCCTTGATTCGATGAATGTTGAGTTTTCATCAAATGTCACATCCCTGCTGACATCAATCTTCTTGAACCCTGGAAAGTATATTTTGTAATCCTTCAAGCTTTCACTGTAACCCACAAAGATACCCTTCTTTCCTGAAGGATCTATTTTGGTCATCTTTTCCTTTGGAACATGAGTGAATACTGGACAACCAAATATTCTAAGATGGATGACTTCAGGTTTCTTACCAGAAAAGACCTCTTTTGGTGTCTTGTTGTCCAATATCTTGTGGGGTGTTCTGTTCTGCACATATACAGCTGTTCTAGCTGCTTCTGCCCATAGATGCATAGGCAGATCCTGGTTATGGAGCATTTCTCTTGTTGCTTCCATGATTGTTCTGTTCTTCCTTTCTGCAAATCCATTCTATTGTGTATTGTAAGGAGTAGTCAACTCCCTCTTAATCCCTGAATCACTGCAAAGCTTCTTGAAGTCACCTGAGGTGAATTCTCCACCATTGTCGGATCTGAATGTTTTGATCTTCTTGTCAGTTTGATTCTCCATCAAGGCTTTGAATTCCTTAAACTTATCAAACACCTCATCTTTGTTCTTCAAGAAGTATACCCAAGTCTTCCTGGAGAAGTCATCAATAAATGAGACATACTAAACATACCCACTTAGAGAACTGGATGACATAGGACCACATACATTTGAGTGGATGATTTCCAGGATATCTTTTTCCTTGCCTTCACTGCTTAGGAAATCCTTCTTAATGTTCTTACCTTTTTCACATCCTTTGCAAACACCTTCATGTTTGGTCTTGATTGCAGGAAGACTTTCTATAGCCTTGCTTGCAATTGGAAGTGCCATATAGTGGATATGAGAAAGTCTTCTATGCCAAAGTTCACTTGGCTCCATGGATTCATGTACCATGGCATGTTCAGGTTGTCCCTTCAATTTATACAAACATCCATTTTGCTCTCCAATCACTACTGCATCATCTATGTTCTTTCCCTTTGGCCACATTAGGACTTGGCCATCCACAAATGCAACCCCCATACCTTTTGCATCCAATGTAGAGATGGAGAGTAAGTTCTTCTTGAGCCCAAGTACATAAATAACTTCTTTCATCTTCAAATATTTTCTAGAATCTAGGTTGTAGGAGGCTTCACCACTTCATTTGATTGGGTATTGATAATCATCCCCAAGTTTCACCTTATGGGGTGATTCATGTTCAGATAGATTCACAAAAGATTCCTTAAACCCAGTCATGTGTTTGGAAGCCCCACTATCAATCAACCAATCATTACAACCATGGGAGATGGTACCTGTGAGAGCAAAGATCAGAACATACTCTTCTTCACTTGATGAGTTATCATCACTTTCTGCCCTAGCCTTCTTCTTAGGTGGTTCATCATCCTCGGCAGCATGAGCATGAAACCTTCTTTTGCTGCCCTTCTTATTCTTGTTGGAGTTGTTGTTGTCCTTCTTGTTCTTGGGACAATTTATGGCAATATGTCCTTTCTCATTACAGGTGAAGCATATTCTTCTTTCTTTGAAGTGATTTGAAGATTTCTTGGAGTGAGATGGCTCTCTCTTGGACTTCCCTTTCTTGGTGTGAGCTGTGAGAGCTTGATCTTCATTCCCCATCTTTTCTTCTCGTGCCACAAGCCTTGCTTCTTCTTGTGAGCATTCTTCCCGTAGTCTCCTGAAGGAAATCAACTTCTTTCTTGCACAGATTCCTTGAATGAAGGAGTCCCATGACCTAGGTAAGCCATTCAGAGTGGTCATGACAACTTCACCATTCTCTACGATTTCATCCACTACTTCTAGTTGTTCCTTGATTTGGGAGACTCTTGAAAAATAAGACTGAATGGTTTCTCCATTCTGAAACTTTACTCCTTTCAATTGGTTCCGCAGGGTCATCTTCTGATTTATGTTCTTCCCTTCAAATAGCTTGGTCAAAGAGTCAAACATCTCTTTGGGTGTCTTTAGAGAAGACACATGGGGTATGAGATTGTCTTTGATAGAATCAGCAATGATTCTCTTTTCCTTGACCAAGTTCTTCTTATGCAATACTTTATCCTCTTCATCCTCTGGGATAGGGATGTCTTATTTTATATATGACGCCAACTCATTCTCTTCCAGGATTAACCCAATCCTATACTTCCAAGTTCGGAAGTTATCAGCCCCTTCAAGATTATCCTCAAGCTTGGTGTGGTGAGACATTTTAAAGAGTACTTCAAATGGAAATAGAAAATATTTAGGTCTTACCACTTGAAATGCTGAAAACTGGATCTGGTCTTGGATTAGGGTTTGTCAGAAAAACCATCAAATTCAAAATGTGAATTTCAAATTTTGAGAGGATAGAAAGATGCGCCTTGATGAGCTGATCAGTCTAGTGCATTCAGAATTTGATATCAGCAAAGTTTTACCCTTCAGATTTTCTTTTTTGTCCTCTCGGGCTCACTAGGGAGAGCCCTGAATTAGGGTTTGAGTTTCCCGGAGATCTACCAAGCCAAAAATCTCGATCCAAAGCTGTAAACTTCGATTTTTGCAAGGAGCTTCCAGCTGTGTCTTCAGATTCCAGAAATTCCTATTTTTGTGGAAACCCTAATTTTTAGGGCCAATGCACAGAGTTTCAGATTGAGTAGAGTCAATCTACTATACTGCTTTTCCAAAATCTGTGGAGAGAAACCCAATAAACAAGAAACTCAAGTTTCCGTCACTGCAAAATGTCTTCTTCTCAGGTTAGCTCTGATACCATGTTAAATTTTGAGTATTAATTCACAATACTCTAGGATCTTTACTAAGAGAATAACATATATAGTATATCAATGCATGACAATCACAATAAGTATGACAAGAATCACAAGAATAAAAAACATAAGAGACAAGAGACACAGAGTTTCTGTGGGGAAAACCCTAAGGTGAAAAAACCCACAACTTCCTCAGAGATAGAGAGAGCAATGGCTCAACCAAAGTACAACCAAAATACACTGAGATAGTCTCCTAGTAGCAGATGATCCTCCTCCTCACTAGTGCGCCAAATTTTGAGTGAGAGAGATGTACTTTTCCGAATGATCTAAAATAGAGATCACCTAATCTCTATTTATACTAATCTGTTTTCCCAGTGACCTTATGGGGCCGACTTGTCTAGCTAGGTACATCCATATTATAATATATATATTTCAGGGCCAACCCCACACATCGTGGTCTAATAACCCATCGGCAAGTACACACACTTGCGACACTTGTCAATCCACATGACGACACTTCCTTATAGAGGAATAACACATCTCTTATAAGGATACAATAAATATATATAAAATACACAGATGAAATACATTACGAAGTTACATATACATCAACAGCGGAGGGGTATGACGTTGTCATGGGGGCATAAGTGCTAGTGGTAGTGGTATGTATTGGGAAACTGGCCCCTAGGGGGACATTAGTTATGGGAGGTATGTGCCCTACACCCAAAGGTGTGTGGGAGGGGCCCATGCCAGCAAGTGAAACTTGAGTTATAG
This sequence comes from Larix kaempferi, assembly GCA_027924585.1. Taxonomy (NCBI): domain Eukaryota; kingdom Viridiplantae; phylum Streptophyta; class Pinopsida; order Pinales; family Pinaceae; genus Larix; species Larix kaempferi. The sequence goes on from BSBM01000632.1 coordinate 37,877,166, forward strand.
ATGGGTTGGGAAGATGTCCAATAGGTGTTGGGATCCGAGTGGTAGCGGGGATAGTAGGTATAGTTCCCATTGTGGGTGTTAGCACTCGGATTTTCCTTGGGCTGTATCAAAGAAACCCCGAGGTAACCTATTTCAAACCAATCTTTAGACTGAAAGTTGGCCTCTTTCAGTCAGAGAGGGCTCTCTCAGCAAATCTGCTATCCAATGTCACCACAACAGCAGTTTGACAATAAACTCAATGGCCAATTTGTAAAATAATAATAAAAACTTGTAGGCTTCGAATAATGTGGTTAGATCAACAGGAAATAAGATATCATTGGGCAATGGAGTCAAGAAACAGAAAAATAATAGATCAGCAGCCAAACAAATGTTTGTACAAAGGCAAGATAGCTGTTTTATTACAGTCAATAAGATTTTGCAGGTGACAGGAAAGAATTAATGACAATCCATCAACAATGGGCATCAATTTTCGGATGAATCCACTGTTAACTTTGGAGAAGCAGGTGGATACTTGAATGCAATAAACTGAGGCATGGAAAATATGAATCTCAATTTATATTAGACTTTCATTCAAGCATAGAAGAAATACATAATGGCAAGAATGACAAAGAAGATTGACATGCACATGTAAAGAAAGGGAAAGTACGGACTGTAATTTTAAAACAACACATGAATCTTTGATAAAAATATGCTCAACTCTGAAATCTTTATTAACTTCTGGAATAAACCTCAAAAACCCAGAACGGGAATCCTTTTTCTCTGAAAAATCCCCCTTTACATGTCTTTTACATATCAATATATAGAAAGATGGCCTATACCTAATCTTGAATTCAAAACCTAACTGAAACTCTAAAAATAGAAACAGTTACAACTTATTCTTTTTATTTGAGGAAGTAAATTTTCTGAAAAATAGGCTTCAAAGACTTGGCTGTATATCTCAAATGGAGATAGCTGTGTACATTTTGAGAGAGGGTTTTGTAACTAGGCATGTCCTGAAGAAAAGCCTCTTTCCGTTTCTGAAAATTCATCATCATTTGGAAGAAAAAGCTCTTTGAAGTTAATGACTAAAACGGTAAACTGAAATTCTGGAAAATTGCCCTGTGAAGATGACTTCGATTCTCTTAAACCATAACACCTGTGTAAAAATTGAGAGAGGTTTTTGAAGACTGGCCCGTGCTGAAGAAAAACCTCTTTTATTTTCTGAAAATTCTTCTCGGTTTGGCGGAAACAGCTGCTAGAAAATGGTGACTAAAACAGTCATTTTCATAAATAAATGAAATTTCATAAACAACTTTCCGTTGAATCCACTAGTTTTTTTTTTTCCCATGGTTTTGATTTCTCCCCGTGGTTTTGGATTTTCAAATCTTGGAAAATATTTTCATCTTAAATATTTCCATTCCATTTTTACCAGATTCCTTTCTAAATAAATTACCCAGAAATCCAAATGTTATAACATATGTTTTAAACTTTTGGGCAATGTATTATTTTCTCTCCGCGACCATTAGGTAGTGGTTTACCTTACCACTTCTCCGACTAGCGGAATAATATGCTAGTGACACGTGGTAAAAGTAAAAACCACGGTAAATATTCGGCACCACCTTCATCATTTTAACCCCCGAGCTAGTTGAGTGAGCGGAATGAATAGTAGCCGCTTATCCAAACTTTGTCTTTTTCAAAGTTTTAATTTGAGATTTTTTGAGATTCGTGCCAAGACTTTGGTGATTGGGTTTGAATATTAATATAAAATATTTATATTAATAACTATAAACTTTTAAATTTTTAAACAAAGACTTGGGCATTTTGGAGATCCGCTATCTTTTAGCCATTCCACCATTTTAGAGCTTCACTAACTATTTTAGAGATTCACCAGTGCTTTATCCGCCTAATTTGACCATATTGGCCAAATTTAGAAGCCCAGTCAATTCATTTATATGCTCTGCTAAATATAGAATTTTTCCACATTTCCATAATGGGTGGTTCCGCGCGGTGTTATAGTGGTTTCCGATACCACTTTATCCATACGCGGATGAATGAATATCGGACACGTGCCTTGGTGGTATTATGTCCGCTACCACCCTCCACCGTTTGTTGACGATTACATTGGCGACGCGGGGTTGATATTGACCGTTGATCTTGATCTATAATATCTCCGCCGACGGAACTTGACTGGGGCTTAACCCTTACATATATTTGCTGGCGGACTTTATAAATATGGGTTTTTCTTCTATACTTTTATACAAAAACCTTCAATTCAACCCTTTTTGTGATGATTTTTTCTCCTAGGACCTTTTAGCAAAAATTTTAGGTTTCCTCAAACCTGGTGTCAACAGTGGGGATGCCTAGGTTAGGTGTGGATCTTGTGTTGGTAAAGGGTCCCATGTTAGGAATACCTAAGGGAGTTGTTGTAGCAGTGGCTACTGTGGTGGCCATTGTGGTGGAGGGGGTGGTTGATGTTCTACCAATGGTCCCGGTGAAGAAAGAGTCAAATGAAAACCAACCATGGGGCTAGTGGGTGTTGTATATGTAGGATGTTTGGATTCTACTTCAGAGTCATATGTGAAATGAGGTGTGTCAGAATCAGATGACAGGGCTCTATGTCGATGATGTGTAGAGTCAAGTGACAATGTTCTTCATCTATGACGAGTGGTGTCAAGTGAACCGTATTGTGGGGGTTCACCCCGGAAATGTCGAGACGTCTCGGGGACTCAATGGTGACAGTTGTCAATTTAAAACTACTTGGTGGTGGTGACTGGAAATCTCGAAATCCCTAATGAAACTGTGTGTGCAAGAGGGGATCGTAAAAAATAATGGCACTCAGGCCAACAACCAAACTCAAAACACTTACTATAACAACTGTGCTATAGTAAGTAGAGTAATAAAAAAATGTGGTCATAAAACCAACATGCAAACGGATCCTAAAAATAGAAAAAGGTGTACTCACTGACCAAAGGAAGGTAATAGAGTATGCAAACACCTAACTAAAAAGTATTATGACTCAACAAGACATATCCTCTGTAAGGTGATGAAATCCAAGTCAGACAATATGAGTTGTAGAATCAAAGGCTATATATCCCCCTACCGGGAGGGACACTGGGTAGACAATCCTAGAAGATAGGTCACTAAGATACCCCGTTCATGACACGTCCGGCTAGGTGAATCTGCAGCTCTTGTTCTATCACCATTGTACTCCCACAAGGGTGGTACAATGAGAACAACGAGTAGGTATCCTTTGGTGACTGAATGGATTGTGGTATTCCACTCAGGCCTCCGGAACCAGTTTGGCTACTTCAACCCTTCTAAGGGAGAGGCCTCTTCGACGAATTGGTTTTAAACTGTGCCAACAAATAATAAGGTATTTTGGTACCCTAAATGTTAACAACTATGTCTCAACATGTAAGTGAGTGAGGGGTGTTATTTGGATACTTATCCCCTTAGTCCTACCTAACTACGATATTCTTTTGGTGTTCCTCAAATGGGGTTAGAATGTTGGTTGAGTTAAGAGAATTTTAAGGCTCACTTGAATTTATTGTGATAGATTGTGTGATGGTGTGGTTATGTACTTAAAACAAAGATGCCTCGCTTGGGTGAAAAATTCACAAATGAAAATAAGGATTTCAACTTGCAAAATAGACAGCAATGTAAATATGGAAAATGATTTAAATGTAAATGATTTTATAAACTTTTCAAAAAATATGAGGAGTTATTTAAAAAATTATGGTAAATAAAATAACATAAAAATGAACTCGCTTGGGCAAAATATAAAACAAATTAAAAATATGGTTCTAATTTGTAAAATATGAAATTTCTAACTACAAAATGCTTCACTCTTTTTCTTTCACTAAACTGAAAATTTTAAAAATGATGTAGCGAAGTATAAAATAGCAAATAAATATGAGTTTTTTAATGCTGCAAAAAATAAAATAGTGGGTTGTCCAAAAAATGCAGGGAAGATGGCTAGAAAAAATGGGCCGAAATGAGAAAAACTCAGAAAAATGGGTCGTACGAAACAGGCGATATCGTGACTGTCTGTGGCAAAACCATGATGCGGATCGTGGCTTTCGGGCTAAAAGCCACGATGTGAAATTGCATCGATGTAGGCAAAACCTGCATGAAAGATCGCGGTTATTAGGCTAAAACGTGCGATGTGCCCCACGGGAACGAAGTTAACAGCCACGATGTGCATCGCAAAAAACAAGTTGAAAGCCACGTGAATCATGACTGTCGAACCGAAAGTCGCAATGCGACGAACGGAAAATGTTGCTGAAAAATGAACCCAAAAATTGAAATTTTGGGCCATTTAAAGCTGCAGAATAGGCCAATGGCTAGTGCAGCAACCAAGGGGCTGACTAATATGGCAGATCTACAACTTTAAAGGGAAAAAAACAACTAAAATATAGATCTAAATCAAAGATTCAAAGTTCGAAAACCAGTGGAGTCGCCAAAAATTGTTGCTTGGTTTTGCAACCAAGCATGTGCTAAAGAGCACCTGCTAACTTGTAGTAGCAGTCTCAATGTAAAAGTAAAAACAAATGTAAATAACAGTAAATCTGATCTAACATGTGCAAATAAATAAAAAACTAGATTTAAGAACAATAAAGAATGAGATCTATGAGAGAAACAAGAAATAAAAAATTTGATCTTTTGTATTACCTCAATTGGTGAGGATGGTGAGTTTGAGCAGCTCCAAGGTTTAGATGCTCCAATGGTCCAATGGTATCTTCTTCTCCAATGCTCTAATGGGTATCTTCAAACTCAAAAGTGAGGCTAGGGCTCTCAAAAGTGAATTCGGCAGCATAAGGTTAGGATGAATGTGGATGAATAGTGAGGAGCCCCTATCACCTTTTTATAGTCTTTTGGTGATGGGGAATACCATTATGGTTTAAGGAAACCAATGGTATTGACCAAAATGGTTTAGGTTTCTTCTTCCCTTTTTTTTCCTTTTTCGAATATATTTTATATTTTTATTCCCTTTTAATATTTTTGGGGAATTTTGGACCCTTTTTTAGGGTTTTTTGTATTTTTTGAGGAAAATTACATATTTTGAGTGGGAAAAAATGGGTTTTGGTCTTTGTGGTGACCTTTTGAAGGTTTTAGAGGCTCAAATGGTAGAAAAAGTGGACAAATGGGTCATGAGAATAGGGGAATGAGCTAGTGAGCACTTTTTGGGTGTTAACAGTCATACTTTCTCGTGTGACAAGTTAATGTACATTTCTTTTTACTTGCCATCTATTACATGGGTTTCTATTTATTGCTTATTAGTGCTTGCAACTGAGTTTTCCTTTCAATTTCATCAACAACTATACCTACCATAGATTTTCTAGACTTGTTTTCAAAACATAAAAATTATACTATCTACTATATCTGAGCACTTTCTGAAAATCTCCTTGTTTCTTCACTAGATTCTGCAACTAAAGGAGTGGATGGGGTTCGAATTTATTGGACGACCTAAGCCTGATGAGCACAAGTGTTGCAATGGGGGATTCACTAGAAGGCAATATAATATCACGTTCATTCATCTTGCGGTATTAAATATTCATGAAAACCTAAAAATTATATTGCTTATATATTAAGGGGCAAAGGGTTTTTTTTATTTAATGTAACAATACAAAAATACTTTGGTGTCTTTTTTATATGGGCAGGCTGACAAATATTCGCCAAATGGAGATGGCAGGATCACGTCCGGATGAGAAATCAGGTTGAGGCAAGGCTCGGGCTTACTAGTACTCAGGGAAATCGCATCTTGAGGCATGCTTGAGGCCAAAGGGTTTCGTGGTGAAGTGGTTTTCCAATCGATCATAGTAGAGAGATAGTGGTCTTTGATAGCCAATTGTTACCAATAACCTTAGGAGGCTCTAAGCCTCTAGGTCCTATTATAGGCCCTCGATAGACCTTGGGGGATTAAATATCCAACCACTCCTTCCAATTACAGGCCTTGGGAGGTTTAGTCAGTCTCCTAGAGCTTGTTACAGGCCTTGGGGGCCTGGATACCTAGCCCACAACAAGCTTAGTGAATGATTGGGGAACTGCAGTATGCAATCTAAATGTTGTACTATTTGCATTAGCGCTAGTGACATACAAGAAGTGATCTCCTATCTCTTCATTAAACCATTAGATGTTGCAAATCATAATGATATGTGGTTGAGTAATTGCATTGTGGGTGAAGTAATGTGCATCCACAATATACATCGAAAGAAGCAAGGTGCATTGTAGAATGCATGTGGGGTCATAAGAGGGGTATCATATCAATATACTAGGTAGAAATATAAAGGGGTATAAAAAATGTTAATGAAAAAATTGAGAAGGCATATTGGGAGGGGGTTAAAAAACCGATTTTGGAAGGTATTTTCCAATATTTAGTGAAATTAGGGGTATTGTTTCATATGCCACGAACGAATGTGCTATGATAGCGTTTTATTTAGTGAAGCCCCTGTGATCATCGCAACCTACTTTTACCATCCGACATAAAAGGAGAAGCATATTTTGGTAAAATAAATATAATATTACAAAAGGTTTTATTATAATAATATTATAATAATAATCCTTGAAATTATTACCAAAGGTTTTATTATAATATTTTGGTAATTATTTTTTTTTCCTTAAGACCTTAATCCAATTCGAAATTCGAATAGAGGGATCAATTGCATTTTTTGTGCTTGAATATCATTGGACTCTTGTTGTTTTTTTCGCTAGCCATTACTTCATATTACGAGCACCATCCTTCAAAGATTAAAAGTAACTTAATGCAATTCAAGCACAGGTAATCAAAATTTATGTTATTCAAATAGAATCAATCACAAGCATTCAACAATTTTCACTCATATTTAAACATTCAAGTTGCCATCATATCAAAAATGGATAAATATACATGTTATTGAGCATTAAAGATGACTAGGTATACAAATTATGTAGGCATGTGGCTTGAACATTCTTCTTTGTTCTATATGTTGCCCACAAATTTAGCCCTTAAATAGACATTTCTAAATATTTGTTGTGTGTATTTACGAAGAATCTCAACTTGAAAATTAAAATTTATGTGTTGTTATTTTTTATTTATCTTTTATCTTCTTTAATAGGGAGACAACAACCCTTTTGTATTCCTTGGTTCTTCTTCCTGGATTTGAGTAATTTTGTCCCAATCCCACATGTCTTTTGAGAATAGATTAATTCCGAAGGGCATTTCCAACTATATTTTTAGTCACATTTGGATGAATAATCTTCCATATTTTAACAAGCCACTATGCAAAGTCCTAATAAATAAGAAAATATTCATATTCTCTTCACCCACCAACCATTGTTCCTATTACTTTTGTGAAGATTTCCAAGCACTACATTGTTGCTTCAATACTTCTTTGGAAGGATTCTAGGGTAATAGTAGACTTATCAACATAATTAGCATTGAGAAAAAGTAAATAACATTAGGAAGAATAGACACACTAAAGTCTTATTGTAATCTTGATCAAGAAGAGTTTCTTCCAGGATGATAAGCTTAAAAAGAATATCACTTGTTAGAAGAGCAAAAAGATCCCTCAACACTGCTTTAGATGAATCCTAGGGATCAATAGACTTATTAACAAAATGAACTTTAAGAAATTGTTTATCATCATGAAGAAAAAGCATAAACCCAATCTAACATATAAGCACAAATTGCACAGGAAATATCCACTAAACAAGAAAATGTTAAAATGAAATATTATGACCATCAACTAGCAAAACAAATATTGCTACGTATATGGAAGTGAGTGATGTTATCCCACAATTTAGTGGTCAAATTGGGATTAGTAAATGATGCAGTTGGATTGGTCATGCAAATTGTATACACACCTAGATCAACCCCTCTTAAAAGTTACTAACCTATGTTGTCGTGGCATCTGATAGTTACATTGGTCCTCCATGGGACCAATTTCAACCAAAGCACATACCAATTCTACCCATAAATCAAAGTAATAAGAAACAAATCCCCCTCAAGATGGCTTGGGAATTGACTATCCATAAATCCCAAGAATTGACATTAACAAGGTCAATTATTGACATTGGTAACAAAGAACGTAAGGATTGACCTTTGAAGTGAATACCATGTACTACAACATTAGAATTCCAATCCAAATTACACCATCATTATCCTTCAAACGCTATGCAAAGATGAAAGATACTTCATATGTATCACTTCGACAAAGCAAGAGGAATGCCTTCATTCTCTGTCCCTTTCACATTGAAAATTGCAATCCTCAATCCATGCACCCCCCCTACCAAATGAAAATACCAAATATCTTTATTTTACTATGCTTTCATTTTGGTATGACAAATTAACTTACAATTGATTTTATTTGACATCTATTACATGGGTTTCTATTTATTGCTTATTATTACTTGCAATAGATTTTTCCTTTCAATTTCATCGACTACTATCCCTACAATAAATTATCTAGACTTGCTTTCAAACACACAAATTTATTTTGTCTAAGTACAAACAACTTTCTCTCATTTTACAACATATTCAATTTCTTCTCGGTGTTTCATTTCCCCTGTTTTGGCGGTATGCTAGTTTATTTTTCCATAAGAGATTGCTTGGGTGGTGAGATTAGCTTTTCCCAATCTCAATTAGTTTGAGACCCAACTCCAAATACCCAAATCTCATTAGGGACATGTACCCGAAAACAAAAAATAGTTGATTTTTCTAATAACACTAATTTGGATTATGCAGAGAAGAAAATGAAGGAGATAATATCAAATGGTTGTGATAATCTACAATAGGATCTAGAAACTGAAACAAACCCCACAATCAAACTCACTCAAGAAGTGAAGAGAAGAAGAGAAGAATTTCGTCAATAATCACTCATGAACATAGAAAATGGATAATAATAGTATAATCATACATCCGCTGTAAGCTAGCACTGTGAAAACTGAATACAATACAATAACTGTGATAATCTGTCAATAGAATTTGAATTAACCAAGAGGTCATTCGAATAATCCTCAGTGTCTAGCTTGGATAACATTGGAGACATCATCCAGTGACCAGTATCAGTCATAAATGGTCAACAACCAAACAGATGAGTCTAACTGAGTCTAACACAACCATCTAGGCATGAATCATGGGATGGAGACTCCAAGGAGGGTGCATGAGGCTGACAGAATGTCAAGTGCCACTCCATAACTAGGTAACTAGGAGATACAGGCAGTTAGGATGAGCAATCCGTGGAATAACTGCTCAATTAATGCTCTAACTGACTGTCAGACAACTGGTAGGTGAGATGAGGTTCTCTAACTGAATGATAACTTATGGTAGGTGAGAAAAGGAACACATGTCATGCGTAAGATTCAAATAGGGTGAATCAGGTAAGTAGGAGGGCTACTGGGGGATGAAGACAAGCTCTAGGGTGCTGAAATTAGGCTCTAGGTGTTGGGAGGACAACCAAAATGATGACTGGATGCATGCAAAATGAAAAATTGAAAAATGATGGAAAGAATATTCCAACACCCCCCCTCAAGCTATATTATGAGGTAGTAATGAAAACTGAAAAATAGGGCCTTGGTGACTGAGACCAAAGGTCACCCCGTACAACAATCTAAATAATAAATGAGGAAAGAGGGAAAACCCAGTGGGAATAAATTCGTCCCTCAAAAAGTAGACTAAAGGATGCTAATGTAGCATGTCATCAGTCACCCCTGGAGGAGGAAAGTGTCCTTCTTTTCCAAAGAAGGATCGATCTATCTGAAATGGATTAGTAGTGTGAGAAGGATGAAACCTTCCATTCTGAAAATATGATTTGGTTCTTCTCTAATCATGTGGATAACCAACCAAATCATCAGTAGATCAGAGAGTAATGGATGCCCATGGAGGAAGAGGAGGATCATCATGTGAAAGATCATCAGGTTCTTGTGTAACTGGATATCCCATCTTCTCATCTTCATCATCAGTTGCTATACCTTTAGGTTCTTGTAGATCTGGGTCTAGAATTCCCTCATCATCATCTCCATCTTCATATTCTGAATCTGAAATTTGATGTGATGACGCTTCTCTCTCTTGATCATCATCACTTCCAAACTTTGAAACTGGAATCTCATGTGAAGAAGCAAGAGAAACTGGCTTATCATTACCTCCAAACTCCGAATCTATAATCTCATGTGAAGAAGCAGGTGAAACTGGCTCATCACCTCTTCCAAACTCTGAATCTGAAATCTCATGTGATGAAGGTTTTCTCTCTTGCTCATCATGACTCAAAGGAGGAACAAATCCAAAAATGTGAATATCACGAAATTGTTTTAGAATGTGCAGGTAGTCCTTTGATATCTCCTTTGAACCAACATAGGTGAGATCATTGTCAAAAGAACTAGAACATGATGATGATGGATCTTCAACAAGATCACTATTGGATGCAGTAGTGGTGGCCCATTTTGAAATAGGAGTTGAACCAATAGGTGCTATATCTTAAGGTTCTTGTGGATCTGGATCTAGCATTCACACTTATTTAAGAGTCCTCTTTTTCTCAGTCTCCTTTGGTGGATCTTTGCCTTTCAAGCAACCTTTGAAGGTGCCATGAGAAAACTTGCCATTTTGAAGACCTTCAACCACATTTTGAGCTTGCAAGTTTTGAAAATGCTTGTAGTTGAGATGAGATAACCTACTCTCTTCATTTGCATGAGAGTGAAGAGAATACTGCTTTGAGAGAGGTAAGAAGTGTGAAAACTCATAGAGTTTTGTCTTATGATTTGCAACTCTTTTTCCAATGATTTTCCTTGAAACCATGTGTTGTACTTCGACTTCATTTGGAGAGAAGATCCCTCTCTTGGGATCTCCAGTATGAGTCATTTGGTACACTGAAAGTAAATTTGTAGTGAGAGAAGGAACATACAGCACATTAGAAAAGTAGCCATGGTCAAGATTGATTCTTCCAATCCCCTGAGAAGAGACTTCTGAATTATTGCCCAACTTGATGGAAGGGCCAACTGAGGATTCGAAGTTGGAGAAGAGATATTTGGAGGAAGATAAATGTTTTGATGCTCCTGAATCTATGATGAATGAGGATTCTATTGATGCACTTTCCATGAGAGCATGGCATCTTTCTCTGTCCTCGGATCTAGAAGGTTCAGTATCAGTATCTTTCTTCCTTGCATATGCAAGTACAGGCAGATTGTTCTTTTCAAGTAACCGAGCCATCAAATCTATAGTCTTCTTCATGCAAGAACTCTCAAGATGGAATCCTTGATGAAAATATGTGCACTTGGATCTCTCCTTCTGAGACTGCTTTGTTATACCTCAATCTTACACCACCACTTCCCCCTACTAGTTGAACATCCAGAAAAGAAGGCCAGTGATTGACCACTGAAGACAAACCCTATCATCTGCCATCGCAACCCAGTCATATTTGCTAACACTACCACATGTTGCACATCTGCTGTTGCACAGTAGTTTGTACTACCACGTAATGCTCCTCTACTACTGTGTGGTACTACCGTGTTATGCTCAATATTAGGGTCGCGGTAGTCCTGTTATAGCCTTTTTCCATGGAATTTGGGATCTCAAACTTCGAGATATTTTGGTGGGATTGACTACCTTTGATTCGATCCTAACCCCCTCTCTATTTAGATGGCTTGATCCACTAAACAATCCATAGATCCACACCTCTCTCTTGTTGGTTAACCTTCCCACATGCTATTAGAGAGAGGTCTTCCATGAGCCAAAAAAGGACTTTTGGGGGCATCAAACCTATGATCATAAACCTTTTGTAGAGATAGCTAGAGGTAGAAGCAACTGGTGCTGGAAGATTGGCTTGGACATCAAGCAACCTTTGTAAGCATCTTTTAAGCTTCTTAATAAGATAACTTTCCTTGTTTCCTAGTTTGTGTGTACTGATTATGTTTCAGTTTCATGAATTATATCTATGTAGATTTGGAATTTAACCTGTAATTCAAAGACATTGGAAGGTTGCATATGCTTGTGTATTGTTTTGTCTCTACAGGTCTGTCACGAAGATTCTGAGATCAAAGCTACAAGCAGGACAAACGCTGAGTATAGAGGTGAGTTATTGCCTCTCCTTATCTTTAATGTAAAACCTCTGAAATACAAGTTTAGTCCAGGATCCAAGATTACATTTGTTTCATTTTTTGTCTTAGCTTAGAGCTAGTTTAATCCGCTTTATCCTAAGAGAATTTCTCTTTATCCATAGGGAGAAATATCTACAACAAAAACTGGCGACTCCGCTAGTTTGAACGCTGTTTGATTGAGTTTTTTCACTTTCAGTCATTTTGATTGTGATCTTTCTCTCCCTTCAAACCAGTAGTAGAATTTTAGTCCTTTTTGACCTTCATTCACCCCCCTTCCCTCTGCATTAACTCTCTACTTTTGATCAATGAGTCCTCTGGGTATGCACACAGTTGAAAAGTTCAGAAGGTTTCTTAAAGTTATGCCCTTTTTCATTCTTTACAACAGTACCATGCACCTATAATTCCATCCAAAGCATTAGTACTGCGCTTTGCGCATTTCCTAAAACGTGGTAGTGCATAGTACCGCACCTGGGTGTATAGTTTGCATGCGATAGTGCTGCAAAAAAGACTTTATTTTGGTTCCTACAGGTCATTCAGACCTTCTCTACCTTGGTTTGGTTTTCCTATTGCACTTGTCTGCTAATACTATCACTGTTAGCCAGCTGCAAGTCTTTTGGTCTGTTTACTTTTTTGGTTTGAGCTTGATTTCTTTGATGTAGTGGCATAATTTGCACATTGATCACCCCTTCATCATTTTTTCATTATCTTGATCCTTTCATATAATCCAATTTTTTGTCACTGTCTTCTTTCCCTCGATTATATAATCTTGAAGATCACATTGTTCTTACCAGTCCTATATTTTCCATTTCTGCTATAAAATCAATATTGGAATTTATCTTTTAAGAACATTGTCTTTCCTTCATTTGAAAAGATCTAGTCCTTTTTTTGCATGCTTAGGAGTGAATCACCTATTTGCATTTTCCACATAAATTCTCATTTTGAAGCATTGTAGTTGTAAATCAGTTATATTTGAAAGTAGTGTTCATTTCAATTTGGCTTACTCGGAAAAAGAAAACAAAAAATTCATTTTTTTGATGTGGTTTTTCATTGTTTTTGAAAATTTCATGCATAACGATCGAAGAACTCTCTCTTTTTTGTAGCTAGATTTCATCGAATAAAAGGCTCATTTCGATTCATCCTCACTTGCACGATTTGGGTCGTCACAACATCACGAAGTTTCACGTCCATTTACCCGATTGAGTAATACAACCACTAAAATTTACACTCCCTAACTTAACACATCATAACCTCACTTGAGGAGAAAAATAACTTGTTAGTTAGGTAGGACACCAGGGATAGGCATCCAAATAAGTCCCCCTTTTCATTATCATCTGAGACATAGCTGTTGTCCTCTAGGGTAACAAAATCCTCTAGTAGTTGTTGACATGGTCATACACTAGTTTTTTGAGGGGTCTCCTGTTGTTTCAGGGATTAAACCGCCACGAGATTGAGAACCAGACGGACTCTGTGGAATTACGCACTCCACTTAGCCCTAAGGAAACATCGATCATTGTCTTCCTTTTATTCTCCAGCCACCATACTGGTAATACGAGGGTGATAAGGTAGAAGCACCAAAAACCTTTTCCAACGTGTCATAAATGAGGTAGCTTAGTGACTTTTCTACTAGGGCTCTTTTACCCAGGATCCCTTTTGGTAGAGGGATATCCTTCCATTATTGGTATCTCATGTTGTATTGTTCGACTTGGATTTCATCACCTTGCGAAGGATACAACTTGTTGAGGTCTCTAGCTCTTAGTTAGGAGGTTTTGCTTGTTATCTCATCTTCATAGAGGGTCATTTTTCTTTTAGTGGTTGCTTGTTGGCATTCTGGACATTTTTGTTTTTAGGTTGCTTACTGTGACAATGGTCTCAGTATAGGTTTTAGAGCTTGCTTTTTGGCTTGAGAGCCTTGCTTTCTGTAGCTCCCCTATTGCACACTCGGCTGCATTAGGGTATTTGAGTTCTTTTTTGCGAGACTGTCCCCGGATTTTGTATTTCTACAATTATGTTAGAACCACGAAGATCACAAAGAGTACGGGGATGAAGCCCACCACCACTGCCACAGACCTTCAGTCCACATACATCACGGATTACTGTCCCTCCTGGTCGCGGTGTCGGCCGAGGGAACATTCCACCACCAATCCGCACTACATCTTCAGTTCCACTTGTAACTATTACTCACAGTACAGTCTCAGAACCCCTTGCAGTTTCTACAACCAGTAACACACCTGAGATTCCGACTGTCACTTCACCCACTGTTATTCCAGATATATCTGCCATAGTGGACAACACTGCAGCAGCTAAAACTAGTACATCCCAGATACTAGACCAAAGGCCATCATCCTCCCCGATGTTAGCACTACCCTCCCACCAAAAAATTTCTATGATGTTCCCAAAGGATCTGTTGGAACCACCGAAGGATCTGACCAAGATATATTCAAACTGATTGCAGTCCCAGAAGGATACATTGAAATTATTGAAGAAGCCGAACTCCCTAAAACACCTTTTGAACCTGACTATGAATTTCGTACTTCCCAAGTGGAACCTCCTCCTGCTATCACTATACCGTCAAGAGTTCATCCACAAGGAACCGGTTCTTCTAGTAACATACCCCGTACAGTATCCCTCCCCAACCTCCCTTCAGGACACAAAATCATGGGATCGATCAATCTAGTATGGTTAGTCTAGATAACTCCCCTTTCGCATTGGAACAGTTTAAACGTGATACAGAGCAAATGCTCTCAACAGCTTCTAGATATCCCCCTGCTACCCGTCCTCCCAACTACCGAGCTCCTAATGTTCCCTCTAGCACAGAGTTTCATCACTCTTATGCAGACGGCTCTGGACCTTTAGATGTTACTATACCTCATTTTCTTCCAGACCTCGAACACCCAGCTCACCCTTTCAACCCCTTCCAGGATACAAATCCGAGCCAAGCTTTCGACGGTCCTCCTACTGTTCAAGATGCTATGGACGAAACTCTTGATACCCCTCAGCTAAATTCCCCACATTTTCTATCGTCAAGTATGTTTGGCGCACTTTCCAGGGACATACCACTTATGAGGGATAACCCAGTATTATCTCTGTCCACGCTTGGCCAATCGACGCTATCTCACCTATCTAGTGTCGAAAGAACATCAAGTCATACCGCTGGATCATCCATACTGACCGGAGGTTCATCTTCGGCTACCATCTCAAGAGGTGGACAACCGACTATTGGAACCACTAATCCCAACAACTAACCTCCTCCTTACGGGCCATCAACCCAACCTACAGGAGGACAACCGTTTCTTGGGAACACTGCTCCTAGTCACCAACCCCCTCCTGTTATCTCTAGATTTATCCCATAAAATATTGGATCCTGGCAGCATCTAGGTAGTGAGGAACTACAATATTTTGAAGCCATCAAATATACAAAAGTGGCGCCAGTAGTGAATAAGGTTGAATGCCATGCAATATGGTAGCAACATGACCTTCATGCATTATGCAAGTTTCATCATATTTATGTTTCTGCATTCTCTTCACTGGGTTCTCCAAAAAGTGGATAGATTAAATTGAAAATGCTAGAAGCAGAGTGTGAGCGCTTAATTTTTAATTTTGCAAAAATGTTTATAAAGGAGATTTCTAGTGTGTTAAAAAAATCATCAGAATGTCAGAGACATGAGTCCACAGTTTCCAGTTAATTTCCATTAGCAATCAGGGGTATAAACCTATGACGATAGTATCCCAGAAGAAGCCGAGCCAATGCACAATGTGTCTCTATAGCTAATAAACATTTGTTGCTGCTGTGTCAACATTATTATTTCCCTGCAAAGTATGACCGTCCAATTGGTAAGGTTGAATAAATCCAAGCCCGCAGGTGCCGAGATGGTTTCTTCATTGAAAATTAATAGCAAGTTGAAACATTGCACAAAGAATTGAAATGAGGTAAGTGATGGGTGGAGTCAGATATACATATATTAATGCAAATTTAAGGAGTTAATGTTTTTCAAGAGCATTCAAGTGCTATGTGTACATATGGAGAACAATGGGCATTGAGTTCAAATATTAAACACCAAGCTGAGAGCTTGATGAAAGCCAAGCCTAAAGTTATTAATGTCAATTGGGCTTTCAGACGCCAAGTGAAGTCATCATTGAAATTATCAAGTTCAAATGGTAAGTTTCCAAATGCCAAGCATGTCAAAGGATGATTACACAATGCCAGGTGTTGAAGAGACTGTCCAGATGCCAAATCTTCGAGCTCACGTTCAAATTGTATGAATTGCTCAAAGCGTGAATTTGAAATCCGTTTCATGCTATTAAGACTTAGGTCTTTGTTTTAGAGCTTTATCATTTGAAGCCAGGAAAATAAAAACCATGTTTACAAGCATTTGTTGTAGATCATATCAATGGGGAGTTCTTGCAGAGAATACGATTGACAGAGGAAATAGAAGTTATTAAAGGGATTTCATGGTTTTCTTCAGGCAATTTTGAAGCATTCAAAAGAACAAATGGAAAAATTATGAACATGGAAGCTATTGTTGAAGGATATATATACTATTGCTTGGACAACAAATTAAAAAATGAGTGAAAAGAATATAGGGGTCAAGTTCTACTGTTGTCACTAAAATTGTTCCAGTCACATCTCAACCATCTAGAGTGAGTGTAACATCAAATAGCTTACCATTTTCTGCCTTTAATACTCATTCTATGCAGATCATGATATCAGCTTCTCGCGCAGATTGTGTCAGTTGTGGAGTTCTCCAAAAATTGGGTCAAGAACTTATTCTTGATTTTAAGCATTGATTCAACATTCCCAACAGTCTATTCCATATTGTTAGGCAACCAAATCACAAATGGCAAAGGATTTTCAACATTCCATATTTTTGACAATTATTTTTAGATTGTTTTTCAATTTTTAGATAGTTTTTGTTTATTCGAATTAGTGCTAGTTCATTTGATGTAATTATATAGAGGGAATGTAATGTTATATATTGGTTAGAAGGTGTTGGGAAAAGAGGAGAGTTCCAGCCAAGAGGGCTGAGGCACGGGTCAGTACAGTTTGATACAGAAATTTGCAAGCATGTATGTGGTCTTTATTTCCATATTGATCAGAAATGATTTTTTTTAAATGGATTATGATTTTTGAGCCTTTTCTATTTTAATTAATGAAGTGTATGCTGTCAATATTCTGTCTATGCATGGTCTTAACATTTCATGCTGTGATTCTTTTGATTAGTATATAGCTATGCCCTTATTCTAAGATAGAACCTGAGCTTTAACATTCATAAAGTCATTCTCACAGTCATTTTCTGTCCATGTTTAAGTACTGAAACCAATGTACTCCCTGTTACCTGATTATTGAGTTGCTTGATCTCTGTCATATACTCATCTGCCACCAAAACTGATAGAGTTACTGTTTAAGTTATCTTATATCTACATTTAATATTTACTTAAGCTTGACCTTAGCAGTCAGGGTTCAACTTTAGGGATAAAACCTCCCATAGGACCATCCAATCCACCTGCTTGAGGGAAAACCCTTGGTACCATTCAAAGTGGAGCGATTCAACCAACACCTCCATCTTTCCCACTGGATCAACAAGGCCCCTTACTTGGAAGTTTCCCACTTGTTAACACCCCCATTGGAACCATTCAACAACCCTCTCAACCAGCACCTTTTGCTCAGCTTAGCATGTATAATACACCTGGCAGCAGACAACCTTATGTCGGTATTCCAACCGGACCTCAACCTCCACATCCCTCATCAGGCATGCTTCCTTCTTGGGGATCTCAAATCCCACAGAGTGGGGGATACTCATTGTTCGAAAACTGGAATCAAGCTGGGGGGAAACCTTTCATCTCCCCCAATTTGAATTCTAGCTTCCCCTACCCTTCGGCTACAACAACTCCATGGAACCCATCCCTTCAACCCCCACCTCTTCATCAAGGTGGAACCCATATTCCATGGACACCATTCTTGCAGCCACCCCTAACCCTGGTACAGGAAATCCACCACCTACTCAAGGAAGTGGTAACATTCCTAGGACCCAACAACCCCAGGGAGCCATACCCCAACAAGGAGCAACAAACATTCCTGGGAAACAACAACCACAGGTTATAGTACCCACCATCCCCAATCAGTAGAACGTCCAATAACCGGTTAACCAGATGGCCTACTACCCCTAGAACTTCCAGCAGTACCCTGCGGGAAACATATATGGGTACAACATGCAGCAGTATGCTATGCAGGGCTCCTCAAGAATCCCTGCACCATACAATTATTACTCATACCCACAACCCAATCGTCAACTTCCATTCCTAGCCACGCTAGATTTACCTGATTTGTCGAGGCTCATCAATGATCCTATATGGTATGAGCCTCACTGGCCACCGATCCCAGCCAAACTCCCATCGGACATTCCAAAGTTCGATGCAAAGCCTGGAGAAGACCTAAAAACCATCTGATGACCTTCCATCTTTGGTGTTCATCCAACTCATTGATGGATGACTCCATTCGGCTACGGCTCTTCCAATGCACGCTTACCGACACGGTAGCAAAATGGTACATCGAGCTACCACAACACTCCTTTCATGATTTTAATACCTTGGCTATGTCATTTCTGACTCATTTCCATCTCCCCATCCGGTATGAGACTAGAACAAAACTATTAACCTCGCTACATCAAACCACTTCTATGCACATCTCTGACCACATCCATGAGTGGCGTCGACGCTGTAGGTTAATCAAGGCACCCATTCCAGACCAATTACTTGCTGATTGGTTCACAAAGTCCTTTTTGCCTCCCATCGCGGGCCGGTCACAGAGGAACAAGTCATTTCTTCTACTCAGTATATGGATTTGGTATATACCCAATCTAGAACTCTACACAAACTTCTTCCCCATGCTTCCCGCATTACTACTGATCCAACTAAGCCTGCTACTGAATCGCCCATTGATAGTATTTTCGATTCAGTCAAAGCTCAGCCTATCACTAAACCGATAGGGCAGCAAGCTCCTGCTTTCCCTGCTCCACCCCAAGCTGTTCCAAAAGCTTCTACTTCTCCTCCTGTCTCCTCCGAAGTGAACGCAATTCAATCTATGTCACAACCATCCGGAGGAAAGAAGAAGAACAATCATGGAAAATCCAAGAAGACTCTTAACCAACAGGAGAACCCCAAGCCTCAACCCACTCACAACGACCCTAAACCACATCGAAAAGCCAAGTTTCCTTGCCTCATTTTCCAAGACGATCACTATACACGTGATTGTCCCTACAAGGATGAAGTCAACAAATTTGTTAAAGGATCCTCTTGTCCGACAGTGTTAACCGATCCTTTCCCTCAACAAGAACAACAAATCGTTACCCACAACTCCCAACAAGGGGGCAACTCGAACAACCCACCTCATGGAGAGACATTTGTAAACCGCGAAATCGTGATGACGAGTAATGAAGAGATTCATATAACCACTCATTTGGAGACGTACGAAAAGCCCCCAAGTTCAAACAAACAGCCAAAGGCAACTCTCCTGTTTAAGATCCTCCTCTCACACCTCCCCCTAACGACCATCTCCACATCGAGAGACCGCTTACAGACACAGTGCTACGCCCACCCAAAGGCACCATACGAAAAGCGACATTCAATCCCAATGCGCAAGATGCCCAAAATTACAACATTGTTGAGGACTTAGCTCAAGGCGCCATGTCGACTCTCAAGGTTCTCCAACACTGCCCTACGTAGTGCAGAACCTTACTTTCAGCACTAGGAGTAGTAGACCCAGATAATTCAAACACCATCATGTTTAACTTGGAGCATGTCCAACCTCGGCTTTGGCATCAGTTAACCTTTCAGGTTCATACAAAAATCCATGGAAATAAGATCCATCGTACTGTCTTAGATGAGGGTGCTTGCACGTCAATTATGTCTTTAAATTGTTGGAGAGCCTTAGAGTCACCCGAAGTCACAACTTCTCCTACTACTCTCAGAGCATTTGACGGACATGGTTTTCAACCCTATGGACTCATTCCTGCGATTGGTGTTGAACTATGGGGCAAACAAATATCTATACACATCGAAGTCGTAGATGTGCCATTAGATTACAATATACTACTTGGTCGGAACTGGTTTTACGCCATGACTGCCATAGCATCTATCGTCTTTCGACTTGTACAATTTCCTCATGAAGGGAATATTGTCACTATAGATCAGCTAGATTACTGTATCCCAGACTCTCATTCGAACTCCTCCAACACTATCCCATTATTGGATCAACCCCGGTACCGTTTCCAGGACATTGGCGTTGGTCTTATGAAGGATTCCTCCCTTATTGGAGTTTTCCCAGAGCTTGGGTCCCCTGTACAGACAGTCAACATGATATCATTGAGTATCACCCCATTCAATGATTCTTGGGTGATATTGAGTCCTACCGAGATTGAAAACTATGGCAAATCCATGCCATTAAATAGGAACCTCGCAACGTATGAGGTAATACAGTCAGCCACCGATTGGGTCGATCCTACTATCCATCACACCGTGGTATAGCTCTCGTCTGAGACCCATTCATCCCCACCACTTATCGATCCTCTCACATGGATTTTTCCTACTGACAAATCAATCATGGAGGTCATGTGTGGTGATGAACCACCATGGGGAGATTTCCATCATTGATCTTCCTTCCCCACCATCCAGGCAATTGAGACAGATACCAAACCCAACACTTCACTTGGAATGGTTCAAAATAAGTTTCCCACTTCGTTCGATGAAATATTTTTTGAAGGAAACTTGGCCAATCTCATGACAACCACTCCCATCGACATTTTAGTGAAGCCTGGTGTCGTGGAAAACATTCATATTGGCAAGACATGCACTACCATCGAAATGGAGTTCTACAGTGCCTACTTTAAAACATTCCGGGACGTTTTTGCTTGGATTTATGAAAAGATGCCAGGAATAGAACCTTCTATTGTGGTCCATGAGATTCCAACCTTTCCTGGCGCCCGACCTATTCAGCAGAAACTCCGATCCATCCACCCCCGCCAGGCAGCCGCTATCAAAGCCGAAGTCGAAATTTTTTTTCGTGCTGGTTTTATCTATCCTATCCCATTGATAGAATGGGTATCTAATATCGTCCCCGTAGCTAAGAAATAGGGTACGATTAGATTCTGCATCGATTACCGTGACTTGAACAAAACTTGTCCAAAGGACAACTACCCAACTCCGTTCATTGACCAGATTATCCATAACTATGACGGGAGTGTCATCTTTTCATTTATGGATGGCTTTTCCGGTTATAATCAGATCGAGATACTCCCAACAGACCAGCATATAACAACCTTTATTTGCCCATGGGGAATCTTTGCATATCGAAAGATACCTTTTGACCTGAAAAATGCCTGGGCAACTTTCCAATGGGCGATGTTGTACGCATTTCACGATATCAACCATATTGCAAAACCATATCTTGATTACCTTCCCGCTCATTCTCAGACTAGGGAAGATCATCGTGATCACTTAGGCACCGTCTTTGGAAGGTGACGTCGCTACAACATTCGTTTGAACCTGCATAAATGCATATTTTGCGTTGAAGCCAGAAAATTTTTGGGATTCATAATCTCCAAAAGCGGTATACGATTGGACCCTACAAAGGTAGAAGCTATTTTAGCCCTGCCTTCTCCCGCGAACAAAGCAGAAGTTCAGAGTTTGCAAGGGAATGCAAACTTTCTACGCCGTTTTATTTGCAACTTTGATGAGATAAAAAAAGGCTACATGAGGCTTCTAAGAAGAATACCCCTTTTTTTTGGGACAACGAAGCCCAACGCTCCTTTAATCATCTAAAGGAGGCCTTAACTAAAGATCTTGTGATTCAACCCCCCAACTACACACGGGATTACATTCTATATCTCACAGCTTCGATTTCCACCATTGGCATGGTGTTAGTCCAAGAAGATACCAATGGCATAGAACATGTAGTATATTATCTGAGTAAGAGTCTTCTTTACTCCGAAACTTGCTACTCACATGTTGAAAAACTGGCTCTGGAAACAGTCTTTGCTGTCTAGAGGTTCCGTCACTACATTCTACTCTGCCAAACCATTGTCATAGTGGATTTCAATCCAATGTACTATATCCTCACACGTCAAGTGCTTGGGGGCAAATATTCCTGTTGGATTGTCATCCTACAAGAGTTTGACTTGGAATTTGCCAAAGCCAAATCCAAGAAATCTTTGGTCTTTGCAGAGTTGATTTGTAATTTGCCCCGTGCTACTGAGAAACCTGAGCCCATCGATTCTCTCCCCGATGAATCGTTGTTCCTCATTAGTACGTCCAACCCATGGTATGGGGATATTCTTCTATATCTCCAAACCCAACATTTTCTCCCCAACCTCAACCGTTATGAATGTCAACGTATCCGACACCACGCCAAGTACTACCTTATCATTAACGATACCCTTTACCATCGTGGTGTTGATACCGTTCTTCGACGTTGTTTAACTTTAGATGAGACTGAACATATTCTTAATGACTGCCACACTGGAGCATGTGGTGGTCATCTCTGTGTGATGGCTACGATCTAGAAGATACTACGAGCGGGATATTTCTGACCCTCGATTTTCAAAGACTGCATTGAAACAATTAAGAAATGTCCACCCTGTCAATTCTTTCATAGTAAGACATGCTCGTATCCTTCTCCACTCCATCTTGTTATTGCCATCGACCCCTTTTCCAAATGGGGCATAGATTTCATGCACTGTAAGCCCACTTCAACAAGGGGGCATAGCTACGTCATACTAGTGTTGGTATAATTTTTCCCTACGGATAAGTCAAAATTCTCTTAAATTAAAGGAGATTTCTAACTGACTCTAAGATAAGACAAAACTAAACAAATTCTACCTTGAATTTCCTGATCTAATTTTTACAACAAGATTACATGCATTCAGAAGATATGAAAGACATGACTCACCTTTCAATTCGACGTTTGTCCTGCT
The DNA here is from genome assembly GCA_027924585.1 of Larix kaempferi. Lineage (NCBI taxonomy): Eukaryota > Viridiplantae > Streptophyta > Pinopsida > Pinales > Pinaceae > Larix > Larix kaempferi. Next base: position 37,900,175 of record BSBM01000632.1, read on the forward strand.
TCTGACTCTTGATCTCAAAGCTCCAATGTAGAACCTATTGAAATCAAACAAGGAACAAGCATACAAGCTTCCAAATACCTTGAAGTAAAGATTAAATTCAAATCTGAACTAGATACATTCCATGTCAGAAATTCATAGAATACACATGAAATGGGAAAAACAAGACAAGTTATTTTATTACAAACTTGAAGAATACTTACAAAGGTTGCTTGATGTCCAAGTCAATCCTCCAGCTCCAAGTGCTTCCTCCTCTAGCTATCTCCACAAAGCTGCAAGATCATAAGTTTGATATCTCTAAGAGTCCTCCCCTTTGCTCATGGAATGCCTCTCTCTTATAGTGTGTGGTAGGGTTAACCAACAAGAGAGAAGGGTGGATCTAGGGAGAGTTTAGTGGATCAGGCCTACTAATCACAGAAAGTGAGTTAGGATCAAATCAGGGACCCCAATCCTCCAAAATCTCTCGAAAATCAAAATCCCACAAGCCATGGAAAGAAGGCTAAAAAAAGTGTACCGTGCCCCCAGCGAATAGCATAACGCGGTAGTACCGTGTGGTAAAGAAGGAGCATAGCACGGTAGTACGGACTACCACGCACCTAAGATGGAGAAAGGCATGGCAGTGAGGGTAAATGAAGTCTCAGTTAGGTTGATTCTTGTCAGGGTGGATTTTCCTTCAAGGATCATTCATCAATTTTTTCTTCTGGGTGTTTTAAGCAGTAGGGGAAGTGTTGTCAACTCTTTTTGTGGTGAATATGCGACACTGTGGAATATAGAGGTATAACAGATGCCCCCTAAAGTGTGAGGTCAGAAGGAACTGATGGCCGAAAGACTTTACAAATACCGTGCAGAGATAGCATTGAGGAGAGCAACAAGGAGCTGAAACAGAGAAACAAAATGTTAGACATACCACCGAGGCGGGAATCCCCATACTCGGAAATAATTGACTCAAAGCATGGCTGTCGACCAATACATTGCAGATCCATGAGTACTAAGATGATATAGACTGTGGACAGATCATGGATACTATGAACAAGTGTAGATCCATGAGACAATAATGACACAGCCACGACCAATACAAAAAGTGGATATGTGTGACAATACAAAAGACATCTCCATTGCAACCTGGACGCAATCAAAATACAAAGGCGCACCCAGGGTCTTCTACCCGATCACAAATGATACGAATCTATCCATGTGATTACAAAGTGTTGAAGTTGAACATGGTAGAAACCATTTGATTACCGGTCAATGATGTGAACCGTTAACAAATGCGAGGGAAATCACCAATGATGACGATGATCCCCAAGGTATCCGAAGTACATCTCAACGAAATGCGAATAGATGATTTGATGTTGAGCATTCAAGAGATCATTCGATCAAAGCTCAGTGATGTAAACCTAGTGTCGAACATGAGGAAACCTGCCATTGGGGCATGCAGGTACCAAGGTACTAATGGTTGATCCCTATGTCTAATTCCCGGATAGTGATTTGGCGTCGAGAGGAATAGACTCGTCGAAGGTGGGCCATAATAATTCCCACATCATCGACATGAAATCGGAACCAAAGATAGTATAAGATGATGAGATACTGGAGTATGTACTGACACAGCGGAGGTCTCACACGATGAACGACTCTGAACACTGCAACCCTTTGAACATATAATGGAATGTAAGAGGATTTGGCAGCAGGGATTATTGATAGCAGAGGATAGACACCGGATGAGTAGGCTCGTGGCTAGAGAGATGACTCAATATGATGACCATAACTCAGTGAAAAATAGATACCCAATATAGACAAGGGACAAACACATGCCATGTTCAAAGGTAACGACTAACAAGCTGCCAAAACAAACTTGACCTGTTCCCCATATTCCCCCAACATGATAGACGAGTACCTCTTTGTTGTTTTTCGAGCTTGAAGAGGATAATAGATGCTTGGTGTAGCTCATCTCATAGATGAGTCCAATCTCACATGTTTTACGAACCTATGAAAGGAGGGGTTCGTCCCAAAGTGGGTCCTTCGATCTTAAATTTTAATGAGTCCAAGGAAGGAAAACTCGGTAGTTTTCCACATTTAGAGAGACTGAAAAACTTAAAGGAGGCTCCAAAGTGTACTTTTTCGCAAATTTAGTCCCTCGATCCCGAAAAAGTGTAAAACAATTCCTGAGAGAACTCTCCCAGTCAAAAATTGACCGAGGTATACCTTTCTCGTAAATAGTCTAGACGGGCCGAAAAAATTGTAACCTATCACCGAATAGACAACCTTTCAAATACTTTTACAAGTGTGAAAGAGTCAAGATCACTTGGCAATCTTTTCAATTTTAGGGAGTCTGAAAAGAGCTTAACTATGGACTCCAATGGTCTTTTTCGTAATTTTTAATTATTCTGGTCCGAAAAGAGAATAAAATACAACCAGGATAATACTTTCCTCATTGTTTAACGAGCATGAGTAAAGATGACCAAACTCGACACCATTTACTTGAGTTTGACAAGCACGACATGGGTGTAAAAGCGCTTGGAATCTTTTTCAAGTTTTAATCCAGAGCACGAAAAAGATAAAGTAGGCTCAAAATGAAGGTCAAACGATAAATGAACACCAGTGTGAATATATTGTCTTTAAAGGAGATCCTGTCAATAAGTGCTCATGAAAACAGATATTAGTAATGTGAAATGGGTTTTATTTTAACCAGATAAAATAATGAGTGAAAATGTTATATAAAGGATGGGTAAAAATAGAAAGTTACCATTTTACTTGTGTATTTACCAAAAGAGGAGATTTTATCCATTTGAGGAGTAAAACTTCAAGAGTTCATATCTGGAGATTTAGGGCACCATTTCGACAACCGTCTACGCCAGGTAAGAGCTTTCAAGCTTCTCTTTCATTTCATATATGGATAACTTGCTTTCAGTAGGAAAAAGTGGTTTTTTGGGCAGTCCCTATTAAGCAAAAATCGCCCTTTACAGTACTGTGCGGGGGACGTATCGGGAAGCGCGGTACTGTTTAACAGTACCGCTCTGTGATATTAAACAAGGGTGCTGTACTGTGTAGTACCGCGCGGTGAAGTTTGTCCCAGGTGCGATAGAAGCGAATTTTATGATGAAAAAATCATTTTTTCTCAAGTTTTTTGTTGAAACCAAGTTATTAAATGATTACTGAATGCCTTCCATGAACTTTTGCATGCGTTTGCAACTTGTTTGGATCAAAATGGTCAGTTGGAAAGAATGAGAGCATGAAGTGGATGATTTGTTGGCCGAAAATGACCAAAGGACTGTGACCGTACTGAGGGAATGCGGTTTGTTGAAATTCTTCAAGACCAAAGGCATTCGTCAACAAGCCAAACTTCTCACCCATCTTATTCAATTGTGGGACCTCGACATTCAAGCTTTCCGAGTTTATCATGCATTTGATCATATGTGAGTACGAGGTCACATTCATTGAAAACCTGAGGTTGAATGGATTTATCATAGTGTGCTTTGACGTGTTTCTTATGGGCTTCATTGGCTAAAGCAGCATCGCGGCGGGTTTCATCTAGCTTAGCTAGGTATAGAAACCGTTCCTCTTCGGAAGTGGTGTGGGGAAGTAGCTCTATGGCTATCTTTAGTGATGGAATTTCACATTCAATCGGTAAAATGGATTCTAGGCCATACACCAGTTGGAATGGTGTAAACCCAGTAGCACTTTTCACTGAGGTTCGGTATGCCCATAATGCTGAAAATAGAGCTGAGTGCCAGTTGGATTTCTGAGTACCCACAATACGCTGAATCATTCATTTCTGGACTTTGTTGATGGCTTCAACTTGGCCATTGGCTTGTGGGTAGTACGGGGTTGAGTTTTCATGGCGAAAACCCAACTTGGCACTTAGTTCCTCAATCATATGGTTCCTGAAGTGGGAGCCATGATCGGTCACAATAGATTGTGGGACACCAAATCTAGCTATAATGTGATTGAATATGAATTGTGCTACTGTTTTTCCATCCTCAGCATAAGTAGGCATCGCTTCAGCCCATTTTGTGAAATAGTCGACAACTACTATGACATAGCTATGCCCCCCGGCTGAAGTGGGCTTACAGTGCATGAAATCTATGCCCCATTTGGAAAAAAGGCTGACGGCAATAACAGGATGGAGTGGAGCAGGGTGCGAGCATGTTTTACTATGAAAGAATTGACACGGTGGACATTTCTTGACTATTTCAATGCAGTCTTTGAAAATTGAGGGCCAAAAATATCCTGCTCGCAGTATTTTCTAGGTTGTAGCCATCCCAGAGAGATGACCACCACATGCTCCAGCATGGCAGTCATTAAGAACGTGTTCCACCTCATCTAGGGTCAAACAACGTCGAAGAATGGTGTCGATAAAGAGTATCGTTGACTATGAGATAGTATTTAGCATGGTGTCGGATGCGTCGACGTTCATTGCGAGTGAGGTCGGGGCGGAAGCGTTGGGTTTGGAGATATAATAAAATATCTCCGTACCACGGATCAAACGTGCTAATGAGGAACAACGATTCATCAGGAAGAGAATCGATGGGCTCGGATTGCTCGGTAGCACAGGGCAAGTTACAAATCAACTCGACAAAGACCAAAGACTTCTTGGACTTGGCTTTGACAAATTCCAAGTCAAAATCTTGAAGGATGACAATCCAACGAGAATATTTTCCCCCAAGCAATTGGCGTGTGAGGATATAATACATTGGATTGAAATCGACTATAACAGTGGTCCAGCGGAGTAGAATGTAATGACGGAATCTCTGGACAGCAAAAACTGTTTCCAGAGCCAGTTTTTCAACATGTGAATAACGCGTTTCGGAGTCGAGAAGACTCTTACTAAGACAGTATACCACATGTTCTATGCCATTGTGGTCTTCCTGAACTAGCACCATATCGATGGTGGATTTCGAAGCTGCGAGATAAAGAATGTAATCCCGTGTGTAATCGGGGGGTTGGATCACAGGATCTTTGGTTAAGGATGCCTTGAGATTATCAAAGGAGCGTTGGGATTTGTCATCCCAGATGAAGGGAATGTTCTTCTTGAGAAGCCTCATGTAGCCTTTTGTTATCTTGGAAAGATTACAGATGAAACGACATAGAAAGTTTGCGTGCCCTTGCAAACTTTGAAGTTCTAGAATGTTTGTGGGGGAAGGCAAGGCTAAGATAGCTTCTGCCTTCGTGGGATCTAAGCGTATCCCACTTTTGGATATTATAAATCCAAAACGTTTTCCGGCTTCTATGCAAAAAACACACTTATGTGGATTCAAACGTATATTGTAGCGACGACACCTTTCGAAAATGGAACCTAAGTGATCAGGATGGTTTTCCCAGGTCTGAGAATGAGTGGGAAGATCATCAAGATATGGTTCTACAATATGTTTGATATCGTGAAAAGCATACGACATCGCCCGTTGGAAAGTTGCTCCGGCGTTTTTAAGGCCAAAAGGTAACTTTCGATATGCGAAAATCCCCCAAGGGTAGATAAAGGTTGTTTTGTGCTGGTCAGCTGGGAGGATATCGATCTGATTATAGGCAGAAAAGCCATCCATAAATGAAAAGATGACACTCTTGGAACAGTTATCGATGATCTGGTCGATGAACGGAGTTGGGTAGTTGTCCTTTGGACAAGCTTTGTTCAAGTCGCGGTAATCGACACAGACTCTAATCATTCCCTGTTTCTTGGCTACGGGAACGATGTTAGATACCCATTTTGTCAATGGGACAGGATAGATAAAACTAGCTAACAAAATTTTTTCAACTTCTGCTTTAATAGCAGCTGCCTTATGAGGATGGACGGGTCGAAGTTTCTTCCGAACAGGTCGGGCACCAAGGAAAGTTGGAATTTCATGGACCACAATCGAGGGATCTATTCCTGGCATTTCTTCATAACTCCAAGCGAAAACATTGCGGAAGGTTTTGAAGTAGGCAGAGTAGAACTCCATTTCGAGGGGAGTACATGTTTTTCCAATATGTATGTTTTCCACGATACTAGGCTTCACTGAAATATCTATGGGGGTGGTTGCCATAAGATTAGCCAAGTTTCCTTCGGAAAATACTTCGTCGAGGGAAGTAGGAAACTTGGTTTGAACCATTCCGAGTGAAGGACTGGGTTTTGTATCAGGCTTGAGCGTCTGAATGGTGGGGAATGAAGATCGGTGGTGAAAATCTCCCCATGGTGGTTCATCACCGCACATAACCTCCATAATTGATTCGTCAGTGGGAAAAATCAAATTGAGAGGATCGATAAGTGGTAGGGGCGAATGAGTCTCAGACGAGAGTCGTGCCACTGTGTGATGTGTAGAACAGTCGACCCAATCGGTGGCTGATTGGATCGCTTCGTATGCTACGAGGTTTCTATTCAAATGCATGGAGTTGCCATGGTCTTCAATTTCAGAGGGACTCGAAATTACCCATGAATCATTGGGAGGGGTAACATTGGATGAAATCATGTTGACTGGTTGAACATGGGTCCCCAGTTCTGGAAAAACTTCGATAAGGGAAGAATCTTTCATGAGACCAACACCAATGTCTTGGAACCGGTACCGAGGTTGATCCAATAACGGGACGGTGTTGGCGTATTTTGGATGAGATTCTGGGATATAGTAATCAAGTTGATCAATGGTGACAATTTTCCCCTCATGAGGAAATTGCACCGTCCGGAAGATGGTAGATGCTATGGCGGTCATGGCGTAAAACCAGTTCCGACCAAGTAGAAGATTGTAATCTAATGGTGCATCTACTACTTCAATGTGTACGGATACTATTTTTCCCCCAGTTCAACACCAATTGAGGGAATGAGTCCATAAGGCTGAAAACCGTGTCCATCAAAAGCCCTGAGAGTAGTGGGAGACGTTGTAACTTCGGGTGAGCCTAAGGCTTTCCAACAATTCAAAGACATGATCGATGTGGAGGCACCTTCATCTAAAACAGTGCGATGGATGATATTTCCATGGATTTTTGTATGAACTTGGAAGGCTAACTGGTGAGAAAGCCGAGGTTTGGCGTGCTCCAAGTTAAACATGATAGAGTTTGAAGTATCTGGGTCCATTGCCCCCAGTGTTGAAAGTAAGGTTCTACGCTGCATGGGGCAGTGTTGAAGAACCTCGAGAGTCGACATGGCGCAAGGTGCTTGAGCTAAATCCTCAACAATGTTGTAATTTTGGGCAGCTCGCGCATTGGGATTAAATGTCACTTTTTATATGGTGCCCTTAGGTGGGCGTAGCACTGTGTCCGTAAGCGGTCTCTCGATATGGAGATGACCGGTAGGAGGAGGGGTAGGAGTCAGATCTTCAACAGGAGATTTTCCTTTGGCTATCTCTGACTATTTGTTTAAACTTGGAGGGTTCTCATATGTCTTTGAACGAGTGGTTATATGAATCTCCTCATTACTTGTCATCAGGATTTCGCGATTTGTGGACGTCTCTCCGCGAGTTGGGTTGCTCGAGTTGCCCCCCTGTGGGGTTTCTTGGGCAAGCATATGCTATTGCTGTTGAGGGAAAGGGTTAGTTAATACTGTCGGGAGAGAGGATCCTTTAACGAATTTGTTGGCTTTGTCCTTGTACGGACAGTCACGCGTGTAGTGATCATCTTGACAAATCAGGCAGGGAAACTTAGCCTTTCGGCGTGGTTTCTGATCGTTGTGGGTGGGTTGTGGCTTGGGGTTCTCCTGTTGGTTCTTCTTGGATTTACCACGATTGTTTTTCTTCTTTCCTCCGGATGGTTGTGACATAGATTGAACTGTGTTCACTTCAGAGGAGATAGCAAGAGAAGTAGTAGCTTTTGAAGCAGCCTGAGGTAGAGTGGGGGAAGCAGCAGATTGTGGCCCCATCAAGTTGGTAGTAGGCTGGGACTTGACTGAACCGACAATACCATCAATGGGGGGTTCAGTGGCAGGTTTCGTTGGATCGGTGATAATGCAAGCGGCATGAGGAAGAAGTTAGTGTAACGTGCCAGATTGGGTGTATACCAAATCCATGTACTGAACTGCCAAGATGGCTTGTTCTTCTGTAACCGGCCTGCGCATAGCGATATCCTTGGCTATGGGAGGCAAAAAGGATTTCGTGAACCAATCAGCGAGTAGTTGATCCGGAATAGGTGCCTTGATTAGACTATGGTGTCACCGCCATTCATGGATGTGATCCGAAATGTGTGTAGAAGTGGTTTGACGCAGTGAGGTTAACAGTTATGTTCCAGTCTCATATCGGATGGGGAGTTGGAAATGGGTCCGAAAATGCATAGCCAAGGTGTTGAAATCGTGGAAAGAGTGTTGTGGAAGCTCGATGTACCATTTTGTTGTCGTGCCGGTAAGCATACACTGGAAGAGCCGTAGTCGAATGGAATCGTCCATCAAGGAGTTGGATGAACACCAAAGATGGAAGGTCATTATGTGGTTCTTGGGGTCTTCCCCGGGCTTAGCATCGAACTTAGGAATGTCCGACGGGAGTTTGGCTGGAATGGGTGGCCAGTGAGGTTCATGCCATATGGGATCGTTAATGAGCCTCAACAAATCGGGTATGTCTAGCGTGGCCAAAAAGGGATGTTGACGATTAGTCTGCGGGTATGAGTAATAACCGTGTGGTGCAGAGAAACCTGGAGGGCCCTGCATAGCATACTGTTGCGTGTTATACCCATATGTGTTTCCCGGGGGGTACGGCTGGAAGTTCTGTGGATAGTAAGCCATCTGGTTAACCGGTTGAGTGTTGGTAACTGGTTGGTGGATGTTCTGCTGAGTGGGGATAGTAGGTATGGTGCCCTGGGGTTGCTGAAACCCAGGGATGGTTGCTGCTCCTGGTTGGGAAAAAGTTCCTTGGAGTTGTTGTGTTCCAGGAATGGTACCACTATATTGAGTAAGTGGAGGGTTTGCCATAGCAGGGTTGGGGGGTGGCTGCGACAGTGTTGTCCATGGAAGGTTCGTTCCTCCTTGAGGGACGACTGGAAATTAGAGGGATGGGTTCCATGGAGTTGTAGCAGCTGAGGATAAGGGAATCCGGATTTCGGGTTGGGGGGAATATGAGATTGTCCCCCAACTGGGTTCTAGTTTCCAAATAGTGAGTACCCTCCACTCTATGGGATTTGAGGTTCCCAAGAAGGAAGCATACCTGACGGGGGATGTTGAGGATGCAGCCAGGTTGGAAAACTGATATAAGGTTGTTTGCTGCCAGGTGTGTTGTACATACCAAACTGAGCAGATGCTGTTGGTTGGGAGGGTTGTTGGATGGAGCCAATGGGTTGTCCTCCAATAGATGGGTTGGATGGCCCTATAGGAGGAGGTTGTGGACTAGGAACGGGGTTCCCAACAAAGGGTTGTCCTCCAGCTAGTTGGGTTGATGGCCCACCAGGGGAAGTTTGGTTGTTGGAGTTGGGGACCATAGCAGTTGGTTGTCCACCTCCTAAGATAGTGTAGATAGTGGCCGAAGGTGTACCTCCGGTCAAAACAGAAGATCCAGTAGTATGACTTGGTGTTCTTCCATGGTTGGCCAAATACGATAGCGTTGATTGGCCAACGGCACCAAAAGTGCTAATTTCTGGAGGGGGTCTTCCATATCTGACAGGCAAGGACGGAGAAAAAACTGGGTTATCCCTCATAGAATGTGCACCAAATATGGGTGATGGCATCAAATGTGGGGAATTTAACCGAGGTGTATCGGGGGTATCGTCCATGGCATGCTCAATGATAGGAGGACTATCGAAGATTGAGTCCGGGTTCATGTTTTGAAAAGGGTTTTCGGGGTCTGGCAGGAACCTAGGTACAGTAACGTCTGAAGGTCCGGAGCTGTCTGCATAGGAGTGATGAAACTCTGTGCTAGACTGGATGTTGGGATCCCGAAAGTCAGAAGGACGAGTAACAGGTGGATATCGGGAAGCTATTGAGAGCATTTGCTCTGTGTCACGCTTGAATTGTGCCGATGCTAACAGGGAATTTGCTAGACTAACCATACTAAACTGAATGGAGGCCATGATCTCATGTCCTGGAGGACGGTTGGGTAGAGTTATTGTACGAGGTACGTTACTAGAAGAACTGATTTCCTATGGATGAACGTTGGATGGCGTGGTGATAACAGGCGGAAGCTCCACCTGGGAAGTGATGAAGCCATAATCAAGTTCAAAAGGTGTGTCAGGAAGTCGAGTATCTTCAATAATTTCGACGTACCCACCTGGGACTGAAATCAAGCCAGGTATATCCTAGTCGGACCCTTCAGTGGTGCTAACAGATCCGTCAGTGTCATTGTGAAAAGTTTCTGGTGGACGGGAGGTGTTGACATCAGATAGAAGGATGACCTCTGGTCTAGCATTATGGGCTGTACTAGATTCAGCCGCTGTAATGTTGTCCACTGTGGCAGATATATCTGGAATAATAGTGGGTGAAGTGACAGTGGGAATCTCAAATATACTAGTGGTTGCAGAAGCTTCAATAGATTCTGAGACTGTGCTGTGAGTAACAGTTACAGGCGGAACTAAAGATGTTGTATGTATCGGCGGTGGAATGTTCCCTCGACCGGCACCGCGGCCAGGAGGAGTGAGAATGCGTGATGCAGGTGGACCAGAAGTCTGTGGTGGTGGTGGTGGTGGAGGGATTTTTCCCTGTACTCGTTGTGATCTCTGTGGTGGTGGTGGAGGGCTTTTTCCCTATACTCGTTGTGATCTCCGTGGTGGTTCTGACATGATGGCAGGAAAATGAAATCCGGGGGAAGTTTTGTAACAAAGAACTAAAAAACTCTAATGCAGCCGAGTGTGCAGAAGAGGAGCTAGTAAAAGCAAGGCTTGCAAGCCAAAAAAGCAAGCTCTAAAATCTATACTGAGACCGGTGTCTCAGTAAGCGAGCTGAGAAAAATAATGGCCAGAATTCCAACAAGCAGTCACTAAAAAGAAAAATGACCCTCTCTGAAGATAAGATAACAAGAAAAATCCTAACTAAGAGCTAGAGATCTCAACAAGCTGTATCCTTCGCAATGTGATGAAATTCAAGTCGAACAATACAACGTGAGAGACCAATATGAGAAGGATATCCCTCTACCGAAAGGGATCCTGGGTAAAAGATCCCTATTAGAAAAGTCACTAAGCTACCTCGTTCATGACACGTTGGAAAAGGTTTTGGGCACTTCTGCCTTCCAAGGAAGAGAATGATCGATGTTGCCTTAGGGCTAAGTGGAGTGCGACATTCCACAGAGTCCGCTCGGTTCTCAATCTCGCAGCCATTTAACCCCTGAAAGTTAAAAACAGTCAGGAGGCCCCTCCACAAACTGGCTGTGACCGTGTCAATAAATAATAGAGGATTTTATTTCCCTAAAGACAACAACTATGTTTCAGATGAAAAATGACAAGGGGGAATTATTTTGATGCCTATCCCCGGTGTCCTACCTAACTACCAAATTATTTTGATTTCCTCAAGCGAGGTTAATGTTGGTTTAGTTAGGGACATTAATTTGTGTGGTTGTATTACTCAATCGGGTAAATGGACGTGAAACTTGGTGGTGTTGTGATGACCCAAACCATGCAAGTGAGAATGAATCGAAATAAGCCTTGTATTCGATGAAAACTAGCTATGGAAGAGAGAGAGTTGTTCGATCATAAATGCATGAAAATGTTCACAAGCAATTAAACCCAAAAACCAATATATTTTTTTGTTATTTTCTTTTGTAAATATAGCCAAACTGAAATAAACACTCCTTTCCAATTCACTGATTTTACAACTATGATGCTTCAAAAATGAGAATTTATGTGCCAAATTTCAATGGTTCACTCCCTAATGCATAATAATATTGCTAGATCAATTCAACTCAAACAACACAAATGTTCGCCAATGATAACTTTCAGTATGGATTTTAATGATAATAATAAAAACAATGTGACTATGAAAGCTACACAATTCAGTAACAGAGAACAGTAGTAATGGTCTGGTTGTAATGGGAAGATCAAGCCAATGCAATCAAACTGAAAGGGTGACCCAATGTGCCAATAATGCCACTAACTCACAAAATAATCAAGCTCACAAAAACAAATAAACACACCACACATACTGTATAATGAACAGGATGGTAACAGCAGACAGAAAATACCAACTAAGGCAGAGGAAGATGAAAATGACTGAGAAAACCAAGCAGGGGAGAAAAAATTGACAGTATGCATACACTATGTAGCTAGGGTTTTACCCTAGCTTGTGCAAATGAGCACCTACTAAGGAGAATGGACTCCTTAGTAGCAGTTCAGTAAATGTAAATTAAAATGCTAAAACATAAATAAAAATTACTCTAAACATGTGCATGAAACATAAAAAATAATATGTAAAGAATGGCTTTTGTATTAATTTTACCTCCAATGTGGAGGTTGGTGAAGCTCTTGCAATGCTCCAAGAGGGTTGCTCCAAGCTCCAACTTGCTCCTTGTCTTTCTCCAATGGTGGGAATGGGCCAAAAGGGGCTCTCAAGGTGAAAGTAGCTCAAGGGTGAGCTAGGGTTTCAAGAGAGATTTTGGCAGAGTAAGGGTGCTTATGACTGTGGATATGAAATGAGGGGTCTCCATCACCTATTTATAGTTTTTTGGTGGTGGAGTGCTGGCCCATGGTTTCGGGAACCATATGGTTTAGGGCAGATGTATAGGTTTTTTTCTTCCTTTTCCTCATTATTTTATATTTTTTATTCCCTTTTTAGAGGGATTTTGGATATTTTTGGAGGATAAAGGGGTTTTTTAGCCTTTTTGAGGCTTTTTTGATGGTTTTGCGGCCTTTGGGAGGCATTTTAGGCCTTTTGGAGGCTTTTTAGTGGGATTTTTAGGGTTTTTAAGGGAAATATGGTAGGAAAATGGACAAATGAGCCATGTAATGGGGTAGATGAATTTGGGTGTTAACAGATTGCCCCCTGATGTGTGAGGGCAGGAGCTCATCGTATGGCCGATGGACATCATAAGTCATATATGGTTTTCCTAGGGTATGGAGAAGAGAAGAAACAAACTGAAGCCCGGAACAACGATCCCCAACAAACTGCAAGAACTAAAAGTACATAACCTCAATAATGGGTGAGGAATCATCTGATCATATGGACGAGGTGGGCATTCCCATGCTCCTATCAGGATATAACATAATAATAACAATGGGGTCCAAAAAATGGGGACTTGAAATATACATGACCTCAAATACTGAATGAGGCAGAATCTCAATATATGGACGAGGCGGGCATACCCATGCTCGTATCAAGATACATAAAAATAACTGTAAGGCCCGAAAAAGGGGGACCTGTAGGATACATATAGAACCCCTGTGTACATCATAAGAGTCCAGAGGGGACACCAAATCTGGGACATACTGCTGGGATGACCATGTCTGAACTGCAGAACTGAGGCACTGGAATGACAACAGTGCTACTGAGTGTGGTACCAAAGGAACTGATGAGCTGCTGGATCAGAGTGACAAAGGGTCATACTCTCAATGGTACACTGAACTGGAACTGATCTGGGACTGAACTGGGTACTCAAGGAAGCATATAACTGGATGGCTTCCGAATACAATCGCCAACACAGCCCGGACATCCACGGGAACATATAACTGGTTGTTCCGAAGTGACTCGCCAATGTGCTAGAGTTGGGGGAAATCCGGGGTCTTCGACAAATAATGGAAGGAATGTAAGTCCTGCGCGATTCTCAACGATGCGATCAAGGTGCTAAAGTCGAGCATGTGAGAAACAACCATTCGGAGAGGCAATGCTGACTCCTCCCAAAATGGTCCGTAGGAACTCACCACAGATGGTGATGGGTCCAAGGCACAGGGGCCTCTGGGTCTATCCTCTGGAATAGAGGGGTTGTCGGCGATAGAGGGAGACCTGCAACTATTAAGGCAATGATGTTTCCTTGACAGGAGCACGAGGTGGATAACCGAAATGTGATAGTACTCATGGTAGGACTGACAAACTGGGGGGACAACTGGGCAAGTAGAGTGGGTGGACTCAAACTTCCTTTGTTCAGAGTATGATAATGGGGATGATCGGGCAGCATATGAAAATGACTGATGGGAAAGGGATCATAGCTGTATTGGATCTGGGAGGGGGACTAGGCTGAAGGATACTCAAGCTGGGGTAAAATGGCAGGAGACTGCACAATACTCTGAACAAAGGCGACCTGATTGGGGGTGCTGCCGAGATGATCGATCAGAGTGCCAAGAGGCACGGGGGGACTTCTTCATGGGTTAGGGAACTAGAAGAAGTGTGTATAAAATGGTACTGTCGTGTGGATTTATACGAGCCCAGGACAGTTCATGCTCGTGATTGCTTTCAATTTTAAGGAGTCTGAAAGCGATAAGAAGACTCTGAAAGAATGGAATGGTACTGTCGTGTGGATTTGTACGAGCCCAGGACAGTTCATGCTCGTGGTTGCTTTCAATTTTAGAGAGTTTGAAAGCGATAAGAAGACTCCAGGGGCTTGCTTTTTCATGTGTTAGTCTCCAAGGCCCAAAGAAGCATAAAAGGATGCAATGAAGAACTCTTCTAGCCGGTGTGACTAGAGTATTCCTTTTTCGTAATTAGTCTACCAGGTCCAGAAAAGGGTTAAACTTATACCAGATAGACGCCCTTTCACGTACTTTAACGAGCATGAAAGGAAGCAATATTGCTCGGCGATCTTTTCATTGTTTTAGGAGTCAGAAAAGAGCTTAACAGAAACTCCCTAAGTGCCTTTTTCGTAAAGGACTTGTCCGGCCCGAAAAAGGGATAAAATTATACCGAACAAAAGGAATGGCCAGGCAAGGAGGAAGTGTTCAATCAAGGAACAAAAATGATGACCAAGAACAAGGGTAGGGGGGGGGAACACTGGTGGGCCTCCTTGCGGAATGAATGAAATGGTGGCAAAATAACGAAACATTTGCAGTATGATAGGAGTGAATGGCTCATGTAAAAGTGTGGAACAATCCGATGGCAGTCGATGTGGCACGCAAACCGAGGCAACAAGGTGTCGAGACATAACGTTGAAACTGTACTGAGTGAGAGTGAGAAATGATATCAAGCATCATCACGAGCTCGAAAAAATGAATCCGGCGATATAAAGAGTGTCAAAAATGGATAACGGCCAATGTGGCACGCAAACCGAGGTGACGGGGGGCATTTTGGAAAAAAGACCCAAAAAATATGGGGGGTGAGAGCGAGAAATGATCTCAAGCATCATCACCGGCTCGGAAAAATGAATCCGATGATATATAATATGCGAAAAATGGTGAACAGTCGATGTGGCACGCATACCGAGGTGGCTAGTGGCGTCTAAAAAATGTGCAAAAAATGATGGGGAAAAAATAATGCAACGAGGTGACCATCAGGATGGTCTCGTCGTGCTGATTCCAGTGGTGGAAAAGGTTCAAAAACCGGACTCCGTATGGGTTCAGAATGGCCAAAACAAGAAAAAGTCAACGGACTATAAATAATGAGTGGGTCCAATATGACAAGTGTCATTTGCACTATTTGACTTTTACTAGTGATCAGAGTGTACCAGAGGTGAGGTGGCGTTTTTGGACGATCCGACCGGCCAATTTCAGATTCGGGAGATACAGGTATTCCGTCAAACTCATACCTGCACATTTTTTGGGTTCGGGGGGTAGGTAGTGGGTCCCAAGGTTGATGACTTGCCCCCATGCTATGTGCATGGGGTTTGTGATTATGGATCACATATGTGTGGGTTTGAACAATGGGTTCATTGACGTGCTGAGATAGATGTGATGGGGAAGGTTCAAAATGATTGATCATGCCCCCTATCCCAGGGTCGAGGGAATCTATTATGCCCCTTAACTCAGAGGTGTCAAGGTGGTGCTTTATGATGGCGGGGTCAAGACTGGGCACTTCGGTATAGGACCAGGCAAAGACATCACGAAACTCCTGGAAGAGTTTTTTGTACTCCTCAATCTCATGCTCACTGCAGGATGCTCCTAAAGTTATGAGTTCAGGAGTACCTCCTGGGGCAGCGATATCAATTTGGATGACGAGGGAAATATTGGCCATGTTACCTTCCTCAAAGGCATCCAGAGCAGGAATAGGGTCCTTAAACCAGTCGACCTTGGTGGGAAGGAAGTCTTTGGATTCAACCGCAAATTAGGTAGCGGTGCTAGAGGAAGACGCTTCTGGGAGGAAATATGAACGATGGTGCATGTCATCCTAGGGATACTCCAGGGCAATGAGTGCCTCAAGAATCTCCTCATCAGTACAGAAAGTTTGGGCCGTCAAATCGGTTGACGTGGGAATGGTAGTTGAAGAGATCATGTAAATGGTGTTGACCTCCCTGGATGGGGGTGAGATCGGGGGGTGAATCTCTTGAATGGTGGGTGGTGCCGTCTAAAGATCCAGATTGCTCATCTCATATAGAGCTGCTCTGTAATCGAGGAGATCGGAACAGTGATGTGAGTAATGCCCGTAAACACCGCATATGGCACAGGGGTGGTTAGTGCGCAGGGATTTGTCGCGAGGCTTAGGGGTTGGATCTAGTTTGACAACCGGGATACTAGGGTCATCGACAAGCATCTGCATGTGTTCCTGTAATGCCAGTAACTGTGGACATTGATGAGTTGCATGGCCTAACTCATCGCACAATGAGCATTTGGGAGGAGCACGAAACACGGGGGGAGTTTTGACTGTCTTGGGAGGTGGTACAACAGTGTAAGGTTGGGGGCCTCTACCCCCAGTGGATTTGGGAGGAGGGGGATTCATGGAAGATGAAGGGGTAGCGACACCGGGGGGTGGCTGAGTGGTAGTAGCCATGGGTTGCACCGGTTGTAGGACGACGCTTGGTGTTGGCAGGGGAACGGGAGGCAAAAGATACCAGACAGGTAATCCCAAGGTTAACCCACGGAGGCTAAGGGTAGCCATGACCGGGGCGCTTACTACTCCTAAGGGAGGGACTAGGAAGGGAATTGTATGGATAGATGTAACACCAATGTGGCTAGGTACCAGTGGTGGTTTAGGCAACAAGGGTGGTTGATTGTTAGGTGTTTGGTTATCGTGGGACAAGGTACATAAGTCAGACACTTCAGGCGTAGATGACGGGGGAGGAATGGATTGGAAGGTGGATGTCATCGGCGGGTCTCAGTAAACTCCAGGTCCCAAGGAGGAAACAAACGAGGTAGCAGCACCATTAATAGGTTGTTCAACCATGGGGAGAACATTTTCGGGTGCAGCAGGGGCATTTGGATCATAGTAAGTAAGTTGGTCGATCTTGACCACACGTCCATCATGGGGGAACATCATGGTACGAAAGACAGAGGAAGCTACCGCTCGCATAGCATACATATAGCTGTGACCGAGTAAGAGGTTTTAATCAAGCTGGGCGTTGATGACCTCGATGTCAATGAGGACGGTTTTACCACCTAACTAGACAGGGACATTGGCTAGGAGACCTTGGGGCTGAGCCGAATGACCGTCGTAGGAGCGTAATGCAGTGGTGGAATGCTGAAGGGTAGGGGATCCCAACTTATGCCATACGTATGTAGACATAATGCATGTGGAGGCACCTTCATCGATGATGCATCGATAGATGACAAGATTCTGAGCAGAAACAGAAACTTGGAATGCTAAGGTGGAAGGAAGGCGTGGTTTGGACTAGTCCAAATCAAATGCCATCAAATTCGAATTATTTGGATCAATAGCCCCAATGGCTGAGAGTAAAGTCTTGCACTGGGAAGGGCAATTCTTCAAGACTTCTAACGCAGACATGGCTGCAGGATATTGGGCTAAGTCATATACAATGTTGTAGTTTGACGCAGTGCGTGCATTAGGGTTATTGTTGATACGGCGAAGTGGGAAACGAGGTGATTTGGAAGCGCCATCTATTGGGGGTGGAGGGATACGTAACGCCTGATCAGTGGGGTGAGCGTTAGTGGTTTTATCGACGGGAGGGGCTTCAGAGGTGGATCAATATTGGTTTCGATGGGTCTAGAGGTTGACATCAGTGGATGACATCATCAACAAGTGGTGGGTCCCTGAGTCGAACATGGGTTGATCAGGAGCGGCATAAGTTATTTGTTGTTGGGGTGGTGCATTGGCTTGAGGGGGAGCCAACGATTGAGTGTTTACTATGCCTTGGTTTGGTAAGGTTTTTTGCAGCACCAAAGGTGGCTGCTGAGGTTGCGGGGGGTTGGGTGGTGCTTGAGGAGCCGCATGACCTTGGCGATGGGCATCATCAACCCAAAGCTGTCGAGCTTGCTCCAAGTGTGGGAAAGCATGTGTGTAGTGGCCATAGACCCCGCAAATAGAACAAAGATGGTTTATTCGCAAATTGGGGTTTTTAGCCTACTTGGGTGGGCGATCAGGGTTTTGGTTAGCGGGGGCCGCATTGTTGTTGTCTGGGGGATTAGGCGGTTGACCACCTTGGTCTGTAGGTTGGTTGTTCCCACGATTATGGCTCTTGCCGTGGTTTTGTTGGCCCTAGTTGCACTGGTTGTTCTGGTTTTGCTGCTGATTTTGTTGGGCGTACACTTTCCCTTGGGTAGCAGGTGGGTTTTGAAGTTGTGCAGGTGCGGGAGTAGGCTGCGCAGGTGCGGCACCTTGAGGAGGTTGCTGATATGTCTGTGGAGCAAGTTGTGGGTTTGCCGCAGGGGCTTCCTGTGGCGGGTAATAAGCTGGTTGGGCCTGGGAAGGCGCAATGGCTGGTGTAGCCTGCTGATGGTAATAAGCGGGTTGGGCCTAAGAAGGAGCAGGAGCTGGTGCAGCCTGCTGGTGGTAATAGGGCTGAGGTGCGACCGAGGGGGGGGGGGTAAGAGGGGGCCGCATGACCGAAGCACTGAGGTGGACAGGTGGGTCCATGGGAATGATGGTGATGTGTCATAGGAGCATACGAGTTGGTTGCTCCAGACTGTGAGGTAGCCTGCGAAAGGTCAGGGCCAGGGTTAGGACATGCTATGGAAAAGGGTTGGGGATGCGAAGAAACACGACCGATGATTCCGTTTGCAACATGAGATGCCCCCGGCGCATCGTGCTGGGAGAACTCACCATGAGGGGCATCAGGTATAATGGTATAGAGATAACCTGACTGGGTGTAAATGAGGTTGAACTGCTGGGCCTTAAGGATGGCCTCTTCTTCAGACTGGGGTCTTTCTGATGCCACATCCTTAGCAATGACAAGGAGAAGGGACTTGAGGAACCAATATAGGAACATACGGTCATCTAATTTGATCTTTCATAAGCTACGACATCGACGCCACTCATGAATGTGGTCCGTGATGTGGGTAGCCGTGTTTTGTCTGCAAGATAGGAGGATCTCAACGCCTGCGTCATAGCAGACAGATAACTGGAAGAACTGCAGGAAGGTCGAGGCAAGGGAAGCAAAGGTGGCATGGGTCTTGTGGGGTTGCTCGATATACCACTTGGCTACAGAGCCAGTGAAGGTGCGCTGTAACAAATGGAGGTGAATAGAGTTGTCCACTATGGAGTTGGAGGAACACCATAGATGGAAGGACATGATGTGGTTTTGTGGGTCCTCACCTGCCTTGCCCTCGAACTTAGGGATGTCAGAGGGGAGCTTGGTGGGCATGTGAGGCCACGCAGGGTCGTGTCGGATATTGTCGTTGGTCAATCTGGCTAGGTCGGGCATGTTGAGGCTAGCCATGAATGGAAAACTGGAAGAAGGATGTGACATAGTAGTGGGTTGGACCAAGTTGTGGCCAATGCCCCCAAGTGGAGGGGTAGGATTTGGGATGTGGCTCCCAAGTGGGGGGACCAAGGTGGTATAGGATGGTCCTGCACCACCATGGGTAGTGTGAACCACTGATGAAGTGGGGATAGGTATTCCTGCTGCAGGAATAGGTGCAGTGAGGGGAACGGTAGATGTGGGCCCCATTGAGGGCATACCCATAGCGGGTGTGGTAACTGGTGTAGTGGTGGATGGGCCACCAATGGTCCCTACCAAGAAAGGAGTGGAAGTCACGCCAGCCATGGGGCTAGTAGGGGCAGTATAAATGGGGTTCTCAGACTCTTCTTCAGAATTAGAGGTAAAGTAGGGGGCATCAATATTGGGTGACGGAGTCCTATGTCTCTAACGAGTGGAGTCAAGTGACAAGGCTCGAGATCGATGATAAGTGGTATCAAGGGATGATGATCCGTGTCTATGACGGGTGGTGTCAAGTGAACTGTGCTGTGGGGGCTCGCCCCTGAGGCGCCAAGAATGTCTCGGGGACTCAATGGTGACAGATGGTGTCAAATCGCTGGGGATTGTGGTGAGTGAAAAAACAGCTCAAAAAATCCTAATGCAACCGAGTGTGCAGAAGGAGAGCTCGAAAACAAGGCACTCAGGCCAACAACCAACTCAAAACACCTACTGTAACAACTATGCTACAATAAGTGGAGTACCAACAAAATGGTTAGAATACCGACAAGCAGCAGGTTTCCTAAAAATAAAAAATGGTGGACTCACTAGACCAAAAGGAGGTAAGGGAGCAAGCAAACACCTAACTAAAAAGTATTCTGACTCAACTAGACATATCCTCTGCAAGGTGATGAAATCCAAGTCAGACAATATGAATAGGCAAGCCAAGTGGCTAAGATGTCCCCCTACCGGGAGGGACACCGGGTAGTCATTCGTAGATGAATGGCAACTAAGATACCCCGTTCATGACACGTCCAGAAAGGTGAATCTGTCGTTTGGTCCTTTTACCGCAATACCCCTATACAGGGATATCCCGAGAACTGCGAAAGGTAGCCTTCGGTGACTGAATGGAGTGCAGTATTCCATTCAGGCCTCTGGAACCTTCCTCGCGACTTTAACCCTCTTAGGGGAGAGGCCCTCTGGTAAACTGGTTGTGACCGTGCCAAAAAGTACTAGGGGATTTTGGTTCCCTAATTGGACAACAACTATGTCTCAAGTGTAAGTAACCGAGGGGTGTTATTGGAAGCCTATCCACCCGATCCTACCTAACTACAAAGATTCTTTTGTGTTCCCCAAGTGGGGTTAAAATATTGGTTGAGTTAAGTAGTTTTTAAGGCTCACTTGAATTATGTGACAAACTGTGTGCTCATGAGGTGATGAACCGGAAATAGAAGTGCCACAAGGGGGGCAACTTTCTAACTAACAATAATACTGAATTCGAAACTTTAACATGCAAAATTTTCTGAATTTAAAATGCTGAAATTTTAAAAAGATTCTGTAAAGGGTACAGAAATTATGATGCAGAAAAGGCTGTAGGGAAGGATGGATGCAGGTATGACAGATGGCTGTGCAGATGCAGAAAATATTGCAGCAAAGGGGGCTGGGTTCAAAATTGAAAAAAATGCAGAAATCGGACCGTGGGTCTGTGGCGAAACTGAGCAGTCGGACAACAGGTTTGAGGGAAACAGGCGCAGTCAGGACGCAGGTTTTTGGCCGACAGGCGCAGTCGGGACGCAGGTAATAGGTAAAACGATGCAGTCGGGTCGTGGGAAAAGGGCTGACATAAGCAGTCGGGACACAGCAAAGGGGCTGAAAGCCGCAATCAGGACGCGGGAAAATGGCCGACAGGTGCAGTCAGATCGCAACAAACAGGCTGATTAGCCGTGATCGGATCGCAGGTAACAGACTTGAATCCGCCGGCAGGGCACCGAAAACAGTCTGAGAGCCGCGGTCGGGTCCCAGGTAAAGGCCTGAAAGACGCGGTCGGGACGCGACTACAGAGGGAAAAGATCCGGTTTATGGCAGCCGAAAGGGACAGCCGAAAGGAAAAAACAGGAAATTATTGCAGAAAACTAAAAAATTTTGAAACGAAAACTGTAGCTAGGGTTTTACCCCTAGCTTGTGCAAATGAGCACCTACTAAGGAGAATGGACTCCTTAGTAGCAGTTCAGTAAATGTAAATTAAAATGCTAAAACATAAATAAAAATGACTCTAAACATGTGCATGAAACAGAAAAAATAAGATGTAAAGAATGGATTTTGTATTAATTTTACCTTCAATGTGGAGGTTGGTGAAGCTCTTGCAATGATCCAAGAGGGTTGCTCCAAGCTCCAACTTGCTCCTTCTCTTTCTCCAATGGTGGGAATGGGCCAAAAGGAGCTCTCAACGTGAAAGTAGCTCAAGGGTGAGCTAGGGTTTCAAGAGAGATTTTGGCAGAGTAAGGGTGCTTATGACTGTGGATATGAAATGAGGGGTCTCCATCACCTATTTATAGTTTTTTGGTGGTGGAGTGCTGGCCCATGGTTTCTGGAACCATATGGTTTAGGGCAGGTGTATAGGGTTTTTTTCCTCCTTTTCCTCATTATTTTATATTTTTTATTCCCTTTTCAGAGGGATTTTGGATATTTTTGGAGGAAAAAGAGGTTTTTTAGCCTTTTTTGAGACTTTTTTGATGGTTTTGCAGCCTTTTGGAGGCATTTTAGGCCTTTTGGAGGCTTTTTAGTGGGATTTTTAGGGTTTTTAAGGGAAATATGGTAGGAAAATGGACAAATGAGCCATGTAATGGGGTAGATGAGGTAGTGAACACTTTTTGGGTGTTAACACACTATCGCGTGGCAGAAGAAGATTACAGCGCGGTACTGTTGTACTACCGCTCTGGTACTAATGCAAGGTACGCAGTACTACCGCGATGTGGTCAATGCAGAGGGCGCAGTACTGTTGCAGGGTATGACAAAGCGCAATTTTTGAAAAGGAAACTAAGTTTTTTAGGGTTGTTGTAGACCCAGAGGACTCACTGATCACACAGGGAGGAAAAATACAGAGAGGAGGGAAGAATAAAGGTCAAAGAGACCAAAATTCAATACTGGTTTAAAGATAAAAGAAAAAGTCAAAATCAAAAGATGGATGACAGTGAACTCAATCAATCAAATGGAATTTAAACCAACGGAGTCGCCATTCTTGTTGGTAGAATTTTTCCCTACGGATAAGTCAAAATTCTCTTAAATTAAAGCAGATTTCTAACTAACTCTAAGATAAGACAAAACTAAACAAATACTACCTTCAATTTCCTGATCTAATTTTCTCAAAAAGATTACATGCATTTAGAAGATATGAAAGACATGACTCACCTTTCAATTCGACATTTGTCCCTCTTCTGACTCTTGATCTCAAAGCTCCAATGTAGAACCTATTGAAATCAAACAAGGAACAAGCATACAAGCTTCCAAATACCTTGAAGTAAAGATTAAATTCAAATCTGAACTAGATACATTCCATGTCAGAAATTCATAGAATACACATGAAATGGGAAAAACAAGACAAGTTATTTTATTATAAACTTGAAGAATACTTACAAAGGTTGCTTGATGTCCATGTCAATCCTCCAGCTCCAAGTGCTTCCTCCTCTAGCTATCTCCACAAAGCTACAAGATCATAAGTTTGATATCTCTAAGAGTCCTCCCCTTTGCTCATGGAATGCCTCTCTCTTATAGTGTGTGGTAGGGTTAACCAACAAGAGAGAAGGGTGGATCTAGGGAGAGTTTAGTGGATCAGGCCTACTAATCACAGAAAGTGAGTTAGGATTGAATCAGGGACCCCAATCCTCCAAATCTCTCAAAAATCAAAATCCCACAAGCCATGGAAAAAAGGCTAAAAAAAGTGTACCGCGCCCCCAGTGAATAGCATAACGCGGTAGTACCGCGTCGTAAAGAAGGAGCATAGCGTGGTAGTACGGACTACCGTGCACCTAAGATGGAGCAAGGCGTGGTAGTGAGGGTAAATGAAGTCTCAGTTAGGTTGATTCTTGTCAGGGTGGATTTGCCTTCAAGGATCATTCATCAATTTTCTCTTCTGGGTGTTTTAAGCAGTAGGGTAAGTTTTGTCAACTCTTTTTGTGGTGAAGATGCAACACTGTGGAATATAGAGGTATAACAACTAGCTATGGATTATTTCACAAAATGGGCCGAAGTGATGCCTACTTATGCTGAAGACGGTAAAACAACAACACAGTTCATATTCAACCACATCATAGCTAGGTTTGGAGTCCCACAATCCATCGTGACCGATCATGGCTCCCACTTTAGGAACCATATGATTGAAGAATTGAGTGCCAAGTTGGGTTTTCATCATGAAAACTCAACCCCGTACTACCCACAGGCTAATGGCCAAGTCGAAGCCATTAACAATGTTCTGAAATGCATGATTCAACGCATTGTGGATACTCATAAGTCCAATTGGCATTTAGCTCTTTTTTTGGCATTATGGGCATACTGAACCTCAGTGAAAAGTGCTACTGGATTCACACCATTCCAACTGGTGTATGGCCTGGAAGCCATCTTACCGGTTGAATGTGAAATCCCGTCACTCAAGATAGCCATAGAGCTACTTCCCAATACCACTTCCGAAGAACAATGGTTTCTATACCTAGAAAAGCTAGATGAAACCCGCCGAGACGCTGCTTTAGCCAATGAAGCCCATAAAAAATGCGTCAAAGCACAGTATGACAAATCCGTTCAACCTCGAGTTTTCAATGAACGTGACCTCATACTCACATACGACCAAATGCATGACAAACTTGGAAAAGTAAAGCTAGAGTCTATGTGGTATGGCCCCTTCATTGTAAAACATGTATTGGAGAAAGGAGCCTACGAACTCGTCAATTGTGACGGGACACCATTGGCGTGGCCCTGCAACGGGCTGTACCTCAAACATTTCTATGTGTAGGTTTATCCTGTGCGAGACACTTTTTGTACAAAATGTACTTAGTTTGTTTTCATTTATCTTTTTGTATGTATGCACGGATCTTATATTTACCTTGACTTGTGCTACTATGTGCAGATGTCTACCTATTACGGATTCCTCGATGGTGCGAGCCGACACACCCGGAACCTCGCTTCCACAGCATGGGTAATTTATTCTCCCACTAGAAAGTTGTTATCTTCAGGAGGCACTTGCTTGGGCCCCGCAACCAACAATATTGCAGAGTACTATGCAATCATTGGACTCTTAACCGAGGTTGCTTCCCTTGGAATTGACTCCCCGTCGGTCTTTCTAGACTCCCAACTCGTGGTTTCCCATTTGAATCATATCTATGCGGTCCGCAATCCTATTTTGATTCACTTATTTCAAAGGGTACGCCTCTTGGAATGATCTTTTAATTATATTTCATATCAACACATACTAAGGGAATTCAATCGTGTAGCTAATTCATTAGCTAACTACATTTTGGATTGGCATCTAGCCCATACATGAAAAATACGTCATGAAATAAACATACAAGTCATTGTGAATAAATAGATCATAAAAGTAGGTCCATGTATATAGATCATTGCATATAAAAGTGTTTTTCTAAATACATAAAGTTTGTGTCCAAAAGACAAAATTTGGGATCCAATCCCATACAAAAAATTAGCTCTCAAGCCTACATATCATGTACATGCCGCAAAAAGATAAAATACTACTATCTAAGGAGATCTAGGAGATCTATCATGACCCTCCTCAGAATTTGCACGCCGCTGATGGTAGCATACTATAGCCCTAGCCACCCTGCGGAGGAGTAGGCCAATACGTCTAGGCACACCGACAATATGCCGCTGAAGGTGTAGGGGAACATTATCCATCCTCATAGCTAGAACCTCGAGAGTCAAACCTTGTAGGTTCCGCTGTATATCACGGACCCCTCCTGCTTCTTCCATGTCCTATTCCTCTACTTCCTCCTCTGAAATGACTCGGTGCTCAATGTGACCTCGGCGTAACGGCGAATAACCTGTGGGTCTCCTTGGTCCACGATCTATGACATACACATGCACATACATTAAGTCTTTTCACACATTCTAAAAACAATTAAAATTTCTATATTCAACAAATTTAAAAATACATTAATGAAGGTCATACCTGAGTTATCCCAATCCTCATCCTCGGGCAATGCCAAGTCAATGTCCTTGCGGAAATCTACCCCTGCGTAAGGGTAGTCCTCGATCATCACGATCTACTCCTCGAGCCATGAAAAGAAATCCTTGCCAAAGGCTAAATTTTGTGGCCCCCGGAGTCTCCCTGCATACTCACTCCATTGAGCCATCCTTGGTTCGGAGGGAGGGCAGATAGGCATGGTCAACTGCGGATGCAATAGCGGCACCCTCTCTAGAAGGAAGGTGACCAAAATGCTCCCATAACCAAATTGGCGATTCTCCCATTTCTACACTTGGTTATTTGCTCCTTGAGGTTGGAGAATACCCCTTCCCACCAGTTGAATAATGTTGGTGCTAAACACTCTATGGCAAGATTCATTTGGGTACGCGATGTCTGATGAGGACTCGTGCTACCCGCCACACGGGTGATGGTAAACAACACGGTCGTTAATGGAAGATCTTCAACATCCTTTATGACTACTTTCCCGCTTTTCTTCCCTGAACCTTGACGACAATAACGAGCAATCAAAACATCAGTGCTTGCTTCTAAAGCCCTGAAGCCTGTTAAGTTAACGGAAGCCCCTCTCTTTGAGAGACCAGTGAGAAAATAAATGTTCTCAAGCTCAATCTCAAGAGTATGCTCCCCAACTCGAAAGGCTTGAATGTTAGGTTCCCACAATTGTATAATGTGAGTGAGGAGTTTAGCTTGCTTGCAGATGCCCTTGGTTTTGAAAAACTTTAACAACCCACAGTCCCACAATGCACTGAGGGTGTTTTGGTCATTTTCAGTTAACAAATCATCATTCTCATGCTCCCTTTCTTTCAAGTCAACCATTTTGCTCCAAACTGGGTATAAACTCCTACAAGAAACCCAAAGAATCATTTATAAGCAAAATAGTGACTTGATCTCGGTGAAAAATGAAAGGAAAACCATTAATTTTTTCCTCTTTTTCCCCACTACCACGCCTGGGTTCACGCCTGGGTTTCCACTGACCACGCGGTACTGTACACTACCGCGTTCCCTTGTCACCTCACAGAGTGGTAGTACCACGCTTTTCGACAGAGGGACCACGCGGTAGTTACAAAGGCAAAAAATGCCCTATAGGGCTTCCATAAAAATCGAAAAAATTGTACTAAAATTAAATTTTTTACCTATGAAATGAAATAAGAGCTTGAGACCTCTTACCTGGCGCAGACGGATGTCGAAACGGTGCCTCGAACCTCCAGATATGAACACTTGAAGTTTTTCCCTCCAATGGATGAAACTCCTCTATGAGCAAAATAGCCAAGGTGAAATGGTAACTTTTCATTCTTACCCCTTGCTTTTATAACTTACATATTCATTTTTGCTCATCCTTTTATTATTTTAGGTCAAAACGTTTTTTCACATTACTAATGTTCTTTTTGAGGTTTCACTAGTTTTCTTTGACAGGATCTTCCTAAGCTGTTCACACTAGTGTTTACTACTTTGTTTACCTTCATTTTGAGCCGACTTTATCTTTTTCATGCTCTGGATGAAAACTTGAAAAAGATTCCAAGCGCCTTTTACATCCGTATCGTGCTTGTCAAACTCAAGAAAATGATGTCGAGCTTCGTCAACTTTACTCGTGCTCATAAAACGATGAGGAAAGTATTATTCTAGTTGTATTTTATTCGTTTTTCGGACCAGAATAATTAAAAATTATGAAAAAGACCATCGGAGTTCTCTTTAAACCCTTTTCAGACTCCCTTGTTTCGAAAAGATTTCCAAGTGCACTTGTCTCTTTCACACTTGTAAAAGTATTTGAAAGGTCGTCTATTTGGTGATAGGTTACCCCTTTTTCGATCCGTCTAGACTAATTACGAGAAAGGTATACCTGAGTCAATTTTCGACTGGGAGAGTTCTCTGAGGAATTGTTTTACACTTTTTCGGGACTGAGGGGCTAACTTTACGAAAGAGTACATCTCGGAGCCTCCTTTAAATCTTTCAGGCTCTCTAAATATGAAAAGCTGCTGATTTTTCCTTGGACTCGTTAAAATCTAACATCGAAGGACCCATCTTGGGACGAACCCCTCCTTTCTCAGGTTCGTAAAACATGTGAGATCAAACTCATCTATGAGATGAGCTATACCGAGCATCTTTTATCCTCCTCAAAGCTCGTAAAACAACAAAGAGGTACTCATCTATCATGTCAGGTGATATTGGGAAATGAGTCAAGTTTACTTTATTGGAAACTTATCAGTCATTACCTTTGAACATGGCATGCGTCTGTCCCTTGTCTATTTTTGGGTATCCATCTATTTCAGCTGAGTCATGGTCATCATATCGAGTCGTCTCTCTGGCAACGAGCCTCCTTGACCTGTGTCTATCCTCTATTATCAATAATCCTTGCTGCCAGGTTCCTCTTCATGCTGTTATATGTTCAAAGGGTTTGCATTTGTTCCAAGTCATATGTTGTGTCAAGAGCTCCGTTGTGTCAGTACATGTTTCATTGTTCCATTGTTTCACATCATCTCTCATTCCGATTTCATGTCGATGATGTGGGAATCACCATGGCCCACCTTCGACGATTTTATTCCTGTCGACACCAAATAACTATCCAGGAATTAGGCTTAGAAGTCTGTTGTGAGGAAAATGCACCTATAGTTCAGGGGAGAAACTACCAACTTACGCTAATAAAGATAGACTTACAAACATTCTGCAAGTATAACAAATAAGTGAAGAGACTAGGGTTTAGAGATGTAGGAACCTTATTCAGAAGGTTGATCCTAAATTTGCTTCCCTCGCTCTTCAATGCTTATCCAGTGTCACAATGCCTACACCTGCAAAACAACTTAAGACCTTTCTCAAATACATTTGAGTACGTATATAATACTGATATCCATTGCATAATAAGACATCAAACTATAATCAAACAGTAATCAAATCTAAGACACACAACAATAGGTCATATTTGGAAAGAGAAGAACGTCTGATCTTTATTAATGAATGAAGCAAGTACATGAAAGTTATACCTTCCTTCAAGCTTGGCACTTCATGAAACCTAGATTCAAGTTCTCCTGCTTCCGTTCTCCAAGGATCCCAACCTCTAACCAGTAGTGATAGGGTTTATCAGAAACTAAGCACAAGAGAGGGGGATGAAGGTCTCCATTCCTCCAGCATAAGAATATTATATACTTGGTCCCCTCACATGGCCTTTCTACCCTCATTATATAGTCAGTGAAGGAGAGGAAAAAAAGTTATAACCGAGTAGGAGGTTTCCCAAGCAACTTAACTTACCCAAATTTTGAGATTTTGACTAGTACAAGGATGTGCTCTACTCTACAGTAGGAAAACTAGCGCACATGTGGGGGTGGGCGCTACTTTAATGAAGCATAGTTGCGCATATTCCCTACTATCATGCCTGTGTATCAATGCCCATGTGAAAAAATGGCAGAAAACAGGCTTTTCTGCTCATTTTTAGGAGATGGTTTGGTCTGGAAAAATGTTCCTAAGGGTTGTAATCATCAAATGGGTCAAGAATGAGGTAATTTCAACCATTTGTAGTGTCCCAAATGGCCCCTCAATCCACAAGTGTCCTGTTGTGTGACTGAACTTGATCTCAAGAAGTGTCGTCATGCGACCAAGGGAAGCAAGTGTCGTCACGGACGGAGAGGTGTCATTTTAAGCTATAACAAAGTCAACCACTAGTACCTTGGTAACTGCATGCCTCAATGGCAGGTTTCCTCGCACTTCAAAAATAGGTTCTCATGATTGACCTCTGATTAAATGATCTCTCGGATGCTCGACATCAGCTCCTTTATTCACATTTCGTTGAGATGTACTATAAATACCTTGGGAATCATCGTCATCATTGGTGACTTCCCTCGCATTTGTTAATGGTTCACATCATTGACCGGTAATCAAATGGTTTCTACCATGTTCAACCTCAACACCTTGTAATCACATGGCTAGATTCGTATTGCTTGTGATCGGGTAGAAGACCATGGACATCCTTTTTGTTTTATGATTGTGTCGAGCTTGCGATTGAAATTTCTTTTGTATTGTCACACAGATCCACTTATGTATTGGTCGTGGCTGTGTCATTACTGTCTCATGGATCTACACTTGTTCATAGTAGCCATGATTTGTCTACAATCTATATCATCTCAGTACTCATGGATCTGCAATGTATTGGTCGGTAGCCATGCTTTCAGTCAATTGTGTCCGAGCATGGGAATGCCTACCTCAGTGGTATATCTGAAATTTTGTTTCTGTTTTAGCTCCTTGTTGCTCCCCTCGATGCTATATCCGTACACTATGTAAAGTCATTCGACCATCAATCTCTTCTGACCTCACACTTTAGGGGGCATCTGTTATACCTCAATCTTACACAACCACTTCCCCTTACTAGTTGAACATCCGAAAAAGAAGACCAATGATTGACCACTGAAGACAAACCCTATCATCTGCCAGCCCAACCCAATCATATTTGCAAACACTACTGCGTGTTGCACATTTGTTGTTGCATGGTAGTCCATACTACCGCGCAATGCTCCTCTACTACTGCGCGGTACTATCATGTTATGCTCAATATTAGGGGCGTGGTAGTCCTGTTATAGCCTTTTTCCATGGATATTGGGATCTCAACCTTGGAGAGATTTTGGTGGGATTGACTACCTTTGATTCGATCCTAACCCCCTCTCTGTTTAGATGGCTTTATCCACTAAACACTCCATAGATCCACACCTCTCTCTTGTTGGTTAACCTTCCCACATGCTATTAGAGAGAGGTCTTCCATGAGCCAAAAAATTACTTTTGGGGGCATCAAACCTATGATCATAAACCTTTTGTAGAGATAGCTAGAGGTAGAAGCAACTGGAGCTGGAAGATTGGCTTGGACATCAAGCAACCTTTGTAAGCATCTGTTATAGGTCAAAACTGCACTTCTTCGTCCATGATCTCCTTTAGCTGATGATCACACAAAAGGACAAAAGGGATGGAAGAGCATGTTGACCTTAGATGATGAATGGCCTATACTTACCCTCATTCAGCTGACAAAACTCACCGTTTTCCCATTTTTTGAGCAAAAACGCTAGTCTATAAGCCTATAACAGCGTTTTTTCCCTTCAAAAACCCTACTATGCTTCATAAAAGTAGCTTTTTTCCTTGAAAAACTCTACTTTGCTTCATAAAAGGGGCATTTTTCATCAGAAAAACTCTACTTTGCCTCATAAAAGCAGCGTTTTTCTCAAAAAGTGATTAAAAATATATTAATTTTACGCAATGGGATTAGTTGAAGTTGGTTTTACAACTTTCCCAATCTCCCATTCAAACTACCTCTCAATTTGAATTGCTTACCTTGTCCTATAAATACAAGGGAGATGCATAAGCGAGGGACCTAGAATTTTTACATAAAGGGTTGTTACGTTGGAGGAATTCCAAAGTTAGAGTGAAGAGCAGGAGCCCAGGATCTGGTTGCATCAACACTTTGAATGATCAGCTATCATTGTACGTCTTATTTGCTTTTGACAATAAAGGTTGAAATGCCCTTCCTGTCCCAATCAAATGTCTAATGGATTACATGTTTGTTTGGATTAATGCTTGATTGTATTTTATTTCTAAATTGTGTTTCAATTTCATCATTGTTATATCAGTCAAGATATGCTGAGGAAGGTATCTTTGTATTGCAGGTTCGTCAAACAGAGGATCAAGTGGAGGACCGATCGAAGGAGTAAGCGAGAGCTAGGATCAAACTTCGTTAACAAGGTACACCCTCTATGGTCTTGATCTCCTTCCTTTTGTAGAAGTTTATGTAATATGATGAATGCATTTACCTATCGACCCCTAAGTTGGTAGTGTCCATCTCCTCACTATAGGGTAGATTTCTCGAACAACAGACTGGCGACTCTGCTGGGGAAAGCCTATCTGCTTAGGGGTATCCAAGGTCATTTCTTCAATTTTGTTTGAAGGTCTTTGTTCAATTTCTTGATTAGAATCAGTTATTAAGCTCTGTTTGACCCTCCTTGGCTCTTACAAACCCTTCCTAGCCTTTACAAACCCTTACTGGCTTAGGTGTGGGGGGTTTTAACCATATTGTTTTCAACGTTTCCAGAAAAAAAAAACGCTACTTTGTCTCTGCACAGTAGAGTTTTCCTCCTGAAAAATGCTACTTTGTCTCTACACAGTAGATCTTTCCTCCAAAAAAAAGCTGGTTTGCCTTTAGATAGCAGCGTACACATCTTGGAGCTGAGTTTTTGAGTTTTGATCTATTTTGGGGGGTTGTGGCTGCATTCTTTGGGGTCCCTAGTGACCCTAGGTCTGAGGTTAAATCACTGTAAGTGGTCTCGTATCCTTGTACTGATCCTATGTTCATGATTTGGACCTTCTTTGATCAATTTGGGCTTGTTTGGAAAGTTTTGGGGCTTGTGGACCCAAGTTGGGGGGTTGTGGACCAGTTTGGTGTTTTCTACCCTGATTTGAGTTTGACTAAATCTACTTGCTCCATTTCCACTAGATTTGAAGCCTATTGAGTCTACTTGACCCTATTTGTATCTATTTGAGTGAAGTTTCTCTTTAGATTGGTTTCTTATTCTCCCTTATGCTTTTAGTTTTCTTTTTGTAGTGAAAGCTCAAGTGTCTTTGCTGCTGTTCAGGACCTTGTTTGCAATTTTTATGTGCAGACCTTACTTTACAAAACCATACTTCTTTGTAAGTCATTTTCTTTGTTTGGTTCTAAAAGTAGGTTTCGTACGCTTTTCCCAATGGTTGGCATGCTTACATCAATAAGAATTTGAAAGTCATATTGGTAGCTTTTACTGTTTCAATAAAGAAGCCCGAAAGTTCTTTGCTTTTTCTTTGATAATAGGTTACTTTCAATTTCAGTTTTTCTTACCTTTGAGAAGCATAAAAAAAAATGATTTATTTTTTTAGTAGAGTACCTTGCAAGTGGCTTAAAGGATTTAAGAGTGCTTTGCATCAAAAAGAAGAAATTTTCTTTTGCATACTTATTTGTTTGAGTAGCTACATCCTTAGGTTTTAAGTTTAATTTTGTACATTTAGACTTTATTTTTATATTTTTGCATTCGAAAAGATTAAAAATTGCATTTGCATATGCATTCTAGATCGTATCTTTAAGACTTGCATTGAAAAGAAAATATTTTTTTAGTGGTAAGCATTTCATTTTAGTATTCTATCTCAGTTATAACCACTCTCACACACCCACTACCTTTTTGAGTAAGCAAGTAACCATTAAAATGAACCCTAATAAAATGTACTAGTAACATTTTCCTTTCTAGGTTACACTATTCACCAACTCGTCTTGGTTAGGATCTTGTGTTTAAAACACCTTAAACCACCCAAGATCACACATTACGCAAAAATCGTAGTTCAACTATCACAGGTAAACCCACCTCATTCAAAACTTGCTTGGGATCTATGCAGTAGGTCTTGTGAGATCAGATTGTTTGGAATAAACCTCCTACTTTCTGTTTTGAGCATATACCAGGATTGGATTGCATTTGGGGACTCTTTTGAGTTTCGGACTCAGCTACCCTTCCCACGCCTTTCGATTCGACCAGAGACTGTTCCCCTATTGGCTGCTTTCTGGACAGACCCCGGTTTTCAGGATGCATAGCAACAAACACCCCTTGGCGCACTGGCCCTCTCGGCAACGAGCTGCGCAGTAGCCCAAAGTCTCACCCGAAGTGGCTATGGGGGGGCTAAGGAATTAGGTTTCCTTAACCTAGGCGATGTGGAGATTAGTCCTCTCCCTTCCCAACTGGGAAGATACTTTGGAGCGGAACGTCTTACTCTTCTGCAGACCTCACTGCGCTATGCGCGTGAACTCACTCTTCCTTGCCTTGCCACGCGGTATCTCCGCGTCTACGCACGAGGCATTTCCCGCTACGTCCGATACACTACATATCATTTCTGCTCTCGCGCCACCGCGCAGTAACACACTCCTTAAGTGCTGCGGCGATAGTGTTCTTACAGACTCCTTTGACAGTGCATGGGTATAACTTCTAAGGGAGCTTCAAGGACTTACTTTACATACTCATTCATAAAGATAACGAAACATTCATGTAAACATAGATAGTAAAACATAGACATGCATTCACGCAAAACATCACCATAACAAATAGAATCATGTGGTTCACCTCCACGGGTAAATCACATCCACGGGAGTTGTATCTTATATTATCATGAGATGGAAATTACACAGTTCCGCTGCGCACACAGCTGCAGCTTTAGATCTTTTTGGGAAACTCCACGCACATAGCTGGGAGCCCTTCTCTTAGATATATTCTCTTCTTCTACAGAGATTACAACGACTCAGACATCAACTTGGACTATCTGTAAACCCAGAGACTAGCTCTACAGCTATCCAAGACTAACTCTCTTACCTTCTAGCCAACTCATCTAACTTCTTCTATCTCTAATTTATCCAACCCTTTTCCCTTTACAATTACACATATATATAGGTGGCCCTGAGGGTCGCACCTTTACAAAACTGCGGGCCTTTCCCAACAGTAATCCCCAAAAACCCTAACCGCGGACATGGCTAAGTGTACTGTAGGCACCGCTTGCAGTCATGTTGCCGTTTCCTGCACACTCTGTGATTTCTGGTGCATATTGTGGGTATGGGCGCCGCTTCATCGTTCACTGCTCCTTGTCCTTCGCCTTCAATGCTTTGGTCCGTTGCTCTTCCTTGGTCAGAGAAACCATAACTTCTGTACTTAGCCTTAATGAGGGTAGCTGAGCCCTCTATTCCGTCGCTTCATTTATTGTGGTAGCTGAGCTTTCTACTCGGCCACATTCACTCTCCTTTGACGTGTGCACGCGAGCTCCCTGATTTCCAGCCCGTAATCTACGCTGAGCTCGTCCATCTGGCGCCGTACTGCGCATTGTTCACTTCTGCCAAAAATTGATGCTTTTACTCAAAATTAGCATTTTTTCCCTTCAACACTTGTGCTTTTTCCTCAAAATTCACAGCTTTACTATAGCTGCGGCCTATGCTCCAACATCCCCCAAGAGTTTTCGATGTGGTGGTATCCTTAGTATTTGACCATAGGATCATACACAGGTGACGAGGGAGGGTTATATCTGCTGTACCTAGGACAGACATGGGAGGAAATCCCTTGCAGGTCTTTGGGAGGGTGATTGGTTGATTCCAATGCTTGCACCCTTAGTCATTGTATTGTGGACCCCAGGTAACTGTTCTTCATCCTTTGTTGATCTGTTCTGGTCCCTTATCATCCCAGACTCTTCTCTGGAAGGCATTTATTTTCCTGGTTTGATTTATCTAGGACCTTTTTTAGTGGTGTGCTCTTTGTGCTACTTGTCTTAGTTTTCCTCAGAGAAATTCTTGCTCATTTAAGGAGGAAACTATGTCTAGTGTTCCGACGAGCGCCAATCAAGGTACCCCTGTTCCAGTGGATGCTTGTGCTGTTTTATTCATTAGAAACATTAGTACTCCCTTAATGGATACTCTGAATCTTCCATGATTCACTATAGGGCTGTCAGTTTGGTTGTTCTCCAATACGAGTGCCATGCATGCTCCTTACGCTTCTTTTGTAAGCACCTCAAATCAAGAGCATCAGAACCCTGTTCCTTCTTTTATAGTAACATCTTCTCCTCCTCCTTCTACCTCATGTGGCGAAAGTAGAAATACTAGTAACCAACAACCTAAAAGGAATAGACGGAGGAAGAATAGGAAGAGGATGCCAAAACAAGGGGAAAGCAACCTAGCCACTGTAAGTCATGCTGGGGCCAAGCACGCTACCTCTGTAAATCATGCAGGGGGCACCTACCCAGCTTCTGGAGTTCATGATGGGAGAAACATTTTAGTCACCGAAAATCACACTGAAATTTTGTCTTCAACCACTATCAGTCATGTTGGGGACACGTCATTGATCACTGCTAGTCATATTAATGACAAGTCACCAGTTCCTATGAGTCATACTGGAGACACCAGATCAACCACTGCAAGTCATGCTGAGGGAGTTGACATTGTCAACAAACCCAATAAACAGAAGTATAAGTTCCCTTGCAAGTTTTGTGAGGGAGACCATCTTACTTACTTGTGCCCTGTACTTCTAGTGTGGTCCTTAGTTCAAAATTCTTCTACTTCTGAGAAACCAGCAATTGCTAGTCAT
The DNA here is from genome assembly GCA_027924585.1 of Larix kaempferi. Lineage (NCBI taxonomy): Eukaryota > Viridiplantae > Streptophyta > Pinopsida > Pinales > Pinaceae > Larix > Larix kaempferi. Next base: position 37,936,000 of record BSBM01000632.1, read on the forward strand.
GTTGGGGCAAACTGTTAGCCAATGATAGTCATGCTGAGAGTACTGATGTTATAAAGGAGTCTCGACCTATAGGACGGAAACCAAAGTTCCCTTGTAAACTTTGTAAGGGAGATCACCTTACTCACTAATGCCCTGCCATTTCAGAGGCACGAAGAGTGTGGTCGATGTCTAAAGCAATCTCTGTTCCTAATTTGTCCATAGATTCCCTACAGTCAGATCAACCTTTGGTTGATAAAGTGGTTGAACCAATGCAATCTTTGGTTGACACCACTCTTCCTTTGGAGAGTGAAGTGATCGAATCGATGCAATCTTTGACCGATCCCTTCAGTCCTGTAAAGATTGATGCACCTACTGTGGAAGTCTTCTGTATTACCAGTTTGGATGTTCCTGAAAAAGGGGGCACTTTATCTGTGTCATGTGAACCCCTACGAAGCCCTAGGATTGTTTCCTTTGATTGGAATAGTCTAGCCGAACCTCGTCTTCCTTCTTCGACACCTTTGTAGATAAAGGTTGATATCGAGAACCACAGGGTTGATCGACACATTGTAGATGAAGGAGCTTCTTTTATTATCTTATCCGCTTATGCATGGAGAGATTTGGGTTTCCCTAATGTTATTCCAGATGTGAATTGGCCATTGACCTTTGATAGAAGACCTAGTGAACCGATTGGATTCCTTCGTCAAGTACCTATTACTTTGGGTGGAAAAACAGTCTTAGTTGATTTTATGGTTTTAAAGGACCCTGTGGACTTTGATATGATCCTCGGGTGTGATTACATTTATGCTATGCATGTTGTGGTGTCTACGCTCTTTCATGTGATGTATTTTCCTCATAATGAAAGCATCGTCACTATCGACCAGCTTGCATTCGTTGATCCTCCTTATTACCCAACTATAGACTAGTCAGATCCCTCGTCATTAGGAACTACTATGTCACATGGAATTTATGTGGCATATTGTTCCTTGAGTTCCATTGCTATGGAGAAGGAGTCTCTAAGTTCATGCTTACCTTCTCTGGACTTAGTCCCAGCTTTTGACCAAGTGTCACCTCCACCTGAATGTTTAGATAGGTGTTCTATCTGGGATGATATACTTCCTTCCGATGAAGTTTTCCTAGAGTCCATAGTACATTCTACCATTCATTTGGATGTTGTTCCAGTCACAGTTATGTCCATCCCTGGTTTGACCTTGAAGTCTGATCTTCCTACTGTTGACTCATTGAACTCTCCTATAGATCCATAAATCAGTGTTCCTGCTGAGTTTGATTATGCTTCTAGAATTTTCAACTCTCGTGATGATGAATTTGTTTTTGTAGATTCCATCATGTCCTTCAACTTTGATCTTCATTCTGAAGTCGATCTTGTTGATTGTAAGTCCTCGGGTTTGGGTACTATAGAGTTTTCATCTGAAAAATCTGCCTTGTTTATGCTTGTTGTTAATGATAGTGAAGATGAAAGTATTTCTACCATAGTGACTTGTATCGGGTCTTTCTTTACATATGTTTTAGATATGATCTTGGTACTAATGTTTCTTGGAGATAGGATTCTTAGCTGGATTTATACTTTCTTACTGGTCCTTTTCGACACCTTGTGCGACCATGCCAGGTATATTCGGAACCTTGCATATAGGTTTAGGATTCTCCGCTGTTATGTTGCATTTGAACCTTTTTCCATCCGAATTCGCCATAGGGTCGAACCTATTGGATATTGGTGTGTTAGCCATCTCTTTATGCATTGTGCACCAATCTGATAGTAGAGCCTACCTAACATGGGTCACCCTAGTCAGCACCCTTATGCCATTTTGGTGCCCATGCTGAGTTTTCCTCATAGGCTCGGGAGCCTTTTTAGATTTACCATGACTTTGAGAAGAAGCCTCATATCTGTCTTCCTCATATATTTTTGGCCATCCCTGATAAGGCTCCCATCTTTGTGTTCAAGTTTCATATGCATATGTTATGATCCCGCTTGCGCTAATGAGCATGATGCCAGCTTCCATGCTTTTAGCTTGCTGTATAAGCCTCCATCTTTGATCTCATTTCCACTAAGCCTTGTATCATTTTGCCTTCACAATTTGACACCTTTTACCTGGAGGAGACACACCCTGAGTGTCCTTATCTTGCTCATGTTCCTTTCATTAGTCATAGCTTTGTTCCATGCGCTTGGAGCTAGTATTGCATGTCCTTGACACTTTTCTCCTCCCATTATGAGCATTCTTCTATCTTTACTTTGAGCTCATTAAAAACAGTAAGTAGGTTAAGAGCATTTCTTCCACCCTCACTTCGAGCTCGTTAAAAATAGTAAGGAGGATATGAGCATTTCTTCCACCCTCACTTAGAGCTCGTTAAAAACAGTAAGGAGGATACAAGCATTTCTTTCACCTTCACTTCGACCTCGTTAAAAACAGTAAGGAAGTTATGAGCATTTTCCTATCTCCTTTGAGCTCGTTAAAAAAAGTAAGGAGGTCACGAGTTTACTTTTTCGGGCTCGTTAAACCTTTACAAAAAAGATCCCTATGGAGTTCTTTTAAGCGCTTTTCAGAATCCTTAAATAGGAAAAGATTGCCGAGCATAGTTGTCTTTTCGGGCTCGTTAAAATAACTAAACCGACATCCACTTAGGTATATAATTCCCCATTTTTCTGGGCTTTGGTGGATAATTTACGGAAAAGGTATACTCTAGGTATACTCTGGAATGCACTAGAAGAGTTCTTCTTTCATTATTTTACACTTTTTCGAGGAAGGAGACTAACTTTACAAAAAAGAACCTTTGGAGTTGTCTTTAGGGTTTTCAGACTCTCGAAATGTGAAAACACCAAGTGATCATTCACCTACTCGACCTCGATGTGAAATCCACAAGATGATTGATAGAGGGCTGTTTAAGTTTTTCAACTCTATAAGCAAGAAAACACCACCAATCACAGACCAATCCGGGCTCGATATAAAATCCACGGATAGGTGTATGGAGTTTTCTTCTAGGTTTTTCAGACTCCTTAAATATGAAAATACCATCGAGCATGCTTTAGTTCTTTGTCAAGCTTGTTAAAAAATGAAAAAGGGAAGGGAAGGGAAGAATATTAAAATATCTTTCAATATGATAGCAGCAAATCAACTACCTCCTTGAACAAAGCACCTTTTTTTAGTCTATAAAACAAGTTGGGTTCTAGTGTTGGCCTTAGGATAAACCTCATCTCAGAGTTCTTACTCCTCCATTTGGTTAGTCTTCCAATCATATGAAGAATCTGTTAATGTCTCCTACATTGCATATTTGCATCGTGGTCTCTTTGTGTTAATAGTTGCCTAAGTCACTCTTGTGTCGTGCTCACTATTCAAGGATATAACCTATGCCGGCCATTCTGCAGTTGCCTTGACCTCAAGCGTCGACCATTCCTTGGTGTTAGTATGTTTCATTATGTGTTCAGTCCTACTCCAAATTAGCTCATACCTGTTGAGTGTCCCTCATGTTGGATGACGGAGGATGCCTTAAGGGATCCCTTCCAACGGACTTCTTCCCATCGACTTCAGCTCATTGTGCTCTGGGAATGAAGTTTAGAGTTTCGGTTAGTACCTTAGGGATTGCAGTCATTAGTGGTAGTTTACCTCGCTATTGGATAGATGGGAATACATCAATGTCTCCTATCCGATAGATTCTTCAAGTGTTCGACGGAAAGACCATTTATTCGCACTTGCTTGAATGTACGAGGTACCTTGGGTTTCATTTTCATTATTGATGGACACCCTCGCGTTTGTTAATGGTATACATCAATGACCGGTAATCAAACGATTCCTCCCATGTTCGACATCAACTCATTTATTCACATCGATAGGTTTGTACCTTGGGTTATTTTTGGATGAAGACCTTGGGATCTTCGATAGCATCACCTTATTTATGTTATCGCCCAAGTTGCGCAAGACTAAGCCACACTCTTTTTTGGCTCTTGATGAGACATAGATCCATCTTGTTTTCTATGGCTATGTTGTCCAGTTTTGACATAGATCCACCTTGTATTTATGTGGCTATGTTTACACTTATGTTCCTCATGGATCTATGCTTGTATTTTAGTGGCCATGATATATGCATCAGCATTTGGATCATTATTGTGTTCTCTTGGAGGTCATGTTCCACTATTTGAACATGGATAGTTACCCCAAGGATGAGTTTGTCTGACATTGCCTTTTCTTTCAGGTACTTCATTTGAGCCTATGATTCTTGGTTTCTCCAGTTCCTCTACTTCCATGATTCAACTCTTTATTATTTATAATGTATTTTGGCCATTGTTTCCCTCACTCCCTCTGACCTCATACATTAGGGGGAATCTGTTATAGCTTAAAATGACACTTCTCCGTCCATGACGACACTTGCATCACTTGGTCGCATGATGACACTTCTTGAGATCAAGTTTATTCACATAACATGACACTTGTGGATTGAAGGGTCATTAGGGACACTGAATATGGTTGAAATTACCTCACTCTTGGCCCATTTGATGGTTATAACCCTTAGGAACACTTTTCCAGACCAAACCACCTTCTGGAAATCATTAGAAAACCCTGTTTTTGTCCATTTTTATACAAAAACACTGGTATCCTATGCAAGAGTAGCGCTTTTCCCTTGAAAAACTCTACTTTGCTTCATAAAAGTAGAGGTTTTTCCTGAAGCGGTCAAAATCTCAAATTTTGGTTGAAATTGAGTTAGTTTTGGAACTTCCTGATTGGTTATAACTACTTTTCCTCTACTTCATTGACTATATAAGGAAGGTAGAAGGGCCATGAGAGGGGACCAAGCCCATAACAATGTTATGCTGGAGGAGTGGAGACCCTCATCCCCCTCTCTTGTGCCTCAGTTTCTGATAAACCCTAGCAAAGTTGATTAGATGGTTCGGATCCTTGGAGAACAGAAGCAGGAGACCTTGAATCTAGGTTTCGTGAAGTGCCAAGCTTGAAGGAAGGTATAATTTTATGTACTTGCTTCATTCATCAATAAATATCAGATGTTCTTCTCTTTCCAAATATGACTTATTTATGTGTGTCTCATATTTGATTACAGTTTGCTTATAGTTTGATGTATTCTTCTGTTATGAATATCAGTCTTATATATGTAGTCAAATGTATTTGAGAAAGGTATGAAGTTGTTTTGCAGGTGTGGGCCTTGTGATACTGAATAGCATTGAAGAGCGAGGAAGAGAAAGGATTGGATCAACCTTCTTAATAAGGTACTCATCTTTCTAACCTTAAATATCTTTGCTTACTTGTTGTACTTGAAGAACATTTGTATGTCTATCTTTCATACCTGAAGTTGGTAGTTTCTCCCATGAACTATAGGTGTATTTCCCTCACAACAACATCTTTTAAGATTCTTAATAAGATAACTTGCCTTGTTTCCTAGTTTGTGTGTACTGATTATGTTTCAGTTTCATGAATTATATCTATGTAGATTTGGAATTTAACTTGTAATTCAAAGACATTGGAAGATTGCATGTGCTTGTGTATTATTTTGTCTCTATAGGTCTGTTGCGAAGATTTTGAGATCAAAGCTACAAGCAAGACAAATGCTGAGTATAGAGGTGAGTTATTTCCTCTCCTTCTCTTTAATGTAAAACCTCTGAAATACAAGTTTAGTCCAGGATCCAAGATTACATTTGTTTCATTTTTTGTCTTAGCTTAGAGCTAGTTTAATCCACTTTATCCTAAGAGAATTTCTCTTTATATGTAGGGAGAAATATCTACAACATGCTTGGTATTCTTTGAATTTGAAGCCCCATCTAAGTGATATGGAACATCTTTTGGATTTGTATCATTCGCTCTCTTTTCATAAAAAATTTCCTTGCCTTTTGCATTCGCTCTTTTGGCCTCAGCAGCTGTAAGGGCCGAATCCAACTTTGGTTTGATCATTCCCATGGAGATTAACTTCTCCTCCTCTTGTGTGCGAGATTGGAGGAAGTCATCAAGTGAGGGAAACTTCCATTTTGGAATGGACATCTTAGCTAACTGAAATGTGGAGACAAAAACTAAGAAGTTTGGCCCCAACTTTGAGAGAATGGAAATAATGAGTTGTTTGTCTTCTTTCACTATCTCATATCTTTTCAACTGTGAAATCAATCATTTGAAATTGGTTAGGAAAGTATTGATGGATTCGAAGCTTTCAGGACTCAATGAGATGAGTTAATTCTCCAATTTATGACCTTTCAAATCATCTTTCTATCCAATGAGAGAGTCGAGCTTGTCCCAAACCTCTTTTGGAGATGTTAGATCGATGACATGGAAGTGAAGATCTTCATAAATTGAGAGAAGAAGTAATCCTACTCCTTCATCAAGCCTATCCAAGTACTTGGATTTCTCTACTGCACTGAGAGGATCTATCATAGTTCCATTTAGTATCCCGGTGAAGCTCTTGGACCTCATGAAGAGATCCATCTTGGCCTTCCATTCGACATAGTTGGATGAATTGAATTTTAGATCCATCTGAGAATTGGAGTTTGAATTGAAGAGGAATTTGAATGGGTGAATAAACCTGCAAAACAAGAAGAGTTTTGTTGATGGAGATTTTCTACACTTTGAATGAACACTTCCTTAGGACACTGAGCACATAGACTAAGTACTTCACACCTGGCTAGAACTCACTGGATTGCTCCAATGAATTGAAGGTAATAGCACCAGGATTTTTTGTGGAAACTCAGAGGCTTCTGGTGTTCAAGTGAAAGAGAGATTCTCAAAGAAATGCTGCAACTGCTGCTACTGCAATTCAAATAGCTATTGCAAGCTCTGATACCATGTTATAATCTGCAGTAGGATCTAGAAACTGGAACAAAGCTCACAATCAAACTCACTCAATAAGTGAAGAGATGAAGATAAGAATGTAGTCAATAATCACTCATGAACACAGAAAATGGAGAATAGCAATATAATCATACGTCATATGTGAGCTGGAACTGTGAAAACTGAATACAATACAATAACTGTGATAATATGTCAATAGAATTCGAATTAACCAAGAGTTCATTCGAATCATCCTTAGTGTCTAGCTTGGATAACATTGAGACATCATCCACTGAGCAGTATCAGTCATAAATGGTGAACAGTCATTCAAATGAGTCTAACTAAGTCTAACAGAACCATCTAGGCATGAATCAGGGGATAGAGACTCCAAGGAGTGTGCATGAGGCTGTTAGAAGGTCAAGTGGCACTCCAGAACTAGGTAACTAGGAGTTACAGGTAGTTAGGATGAGAAATCAATGGAAGAACTGCTCAATCAATGCTCTAACTGACTGTCAGACAACTAGTAGGTGATATGAGGTGCTCTAAATGAGTGATAACTTGTGGTAGGTAAGAAAAGGCGCACATGTCATGCAAAAGAGTCAAATAGTGTGCATCAGGTAGGTAGGAGGGCTACTGGGGGATGAAGATAGGCTCTAGGGAGATGAAATTAGGCTCTAGGTGCTGGGAGGACCACCAAAATGATGTCTAGATGCATGGAGTTGCATGCATGATGACTGGATGAATGCAAAATGAAAAACTGAAAAATGATGGAGAGAATATTCCAACAATGGAAACACACAACAAATATATTGTAGGGGGCACAATTGTGTGTAGTCAAAACCCAAATTCTACATGAATGAATAAATGGAAAAGGACTCTAAACTACAAATTAATACAATCTACCTAGAATGGCGATAGACTATCTATGAAGAGAGATGCAACTATGATCATTAATGATAAGACATTACAAGAGTCCACTGGTATCCACTTGGATCACCATAAGAGTATATGTGCTACTACATTAGCTACCCCAATTGATAGTGGTGGGTCATCCTTTGGTATTGGAAAATTGATTAATAGGGTTAGAACATAGACTGAAGATGATGAGCCGATGCCTCCTTCATCCCAAAGTTCAAGAGGGAATATTGTCAGGGGGGTGGCTCAAGAGTACTATGGTACTAGATTTATAGCTAGTTCATGGTTTTGGATATGTTCCTATTGATATATGATGAGGCTAGATAATTCTGTTGAATTATGTTACAAGTATCAGTGATCAAGCCTAAGGTATGGATTTTGATGAAATTTTGCAATTTTGTTAAAGAAGAGGAAGGGGCTTCATCTCTTACTCCTATTGAAAATCCTTAAAGAGAAGTGACTCTTTCTCCTTGAGAAAATTAATTCAAGGAAGCTTTGTTTGTTTCCTAGAAAAGGGTACCTTTTACTTCAGTAATGTATCATTTATCAATAGGTTTATTACTCTAGCAATCCTTCTCCTCAACGATTGAATATTGATCTTCTTTCTTTAAATGTTAGAGGGATGATGACACAACAACGCAATCATTTATTTTGGGAATTCTACATACCATTCAATCATATGCAGTATTTATCAAGGAGGTGAAGGTTGTTGGTTTGATGGTGAATCAACTCCTTTTAAGTTGTTATTTTCCTAGGTGTTGACTAGGAATTTGTTTTATCTTACCATGAAAGTATATTGAAGGGGTGGTTTCGTTTGATGGTGGTTTCACAATGCTCGAGCATTATCTATTTCTATAATGCTTGAGCATTATCGGAATACATAACTCTCGAGCGTTCCTTTTAATATATTAAAACCCCAAAATAGGCCACGACAACCATGTAGTTCACATCCACCATTCACGAAACCAATCGGTGAGGGCAATGAAAAACACTCGAGCATTTAGGGATGCTATCTTGGAAATGGAGGTTGAATTCAAAGAGGAGGGGGATTTGAAAGGTAAGCATCCAAATATTCAATTTTTCCTCATTGTTAGGAGCCCATGTCAACCCTTCTCTTTACTTTGTTAGTATATTGTTGTTGGACGCATATGCTTTGTAAGTCGTCCCATAGTATTATATGTTCCTTGGTATTGATCCATAGTTTGTATTATCCCATAGTATTATATGTTCCATGGTATTGATCCATAGTACTGGACGCATATGCTTTCTAAGTCGTCCCGTAGTATTATATGTTCCATGTTAGTTACCCATAGTATTGGATGCATAGACTTAGTATATAAGTATGCGTTGAGGCCAATGAAGACAGCCGTGATTTATTTCTATTGAGATTGATCAAAGGAGGTTCCCCCTCAAAGTGGCCCATGATCAATAAATATCTTCTATGTTCTTTTATTTTTGATATATCATGCATTTTCAACATTTAATTGTTGGAAGTTCCTCACATCTGGTATCGTGGCACTTTCTTGGGCTCGCAGGGTGGAATTTCTGCCAATTTTTATTTTCATAGTGGCTTCCAGGCACTATGATTATTGCAGTAGTATTTTCTTTGCATATGTATTTTTTCCTATCAATTGTAGGTTCGGATCCAGGGATAATTCCTATCTGCTTAACTATGGGAAGTACTTGGGCCTCGCCCTAAAACTCATTGTGAGGATTACCACAGGAACCCTAGACTAGTTGGCCCATTGAGAGGACCTGCTAGCGAAAAGGGAAATGGCCCCTATCTGATTGACTAGTTCCCACCCATGAGGTAAACCAAGAGCTATCATTTGTGGAAAAGCATTTATCAGTCTTACCTAAGCCGGGGAGTGATGGGTACTACCCCAATACGTAATTTGTTAGACAACATTGGTGGCCAAGTGAATCCCCTGAACCTTTAGGAAGAATAGCATACCTAGGGTCCATATCTATTTCTAGTGGATAAATAACAAATTACATATGTCCAAAGCCGTAGCAGATCAATTCCGAGCCGTTGCAGATCCATTCCAGAAGAAAACAAAATTATTTTTTTCGTTATATCTTCTTCTCTTTAACTCTATTTCCCTTGAAAATTCACTAACACCCCTGCAATCCCATTCTGCATATTTCATTCCTGGGGACCTTATCCCAAATTCCACTTCGAGAAGCCAAAAATCCCACATCTATCTATTTTTAGGGTTTGTCACAACTTCTTTGATTTTCACCCAATCGCCTTCAAATATTTCAACAGTGTTCATTTCCTATTTCTGCTTCTTTGCCCCTCTTTGACAAATTTTCCCATTCTTTCACCCCATTTCTGAAATTCCCATTTTTTGCTTCTGTGCCCATCAGAAAGTGTCCAAAACCTAGTCAACCCCCAATTAACCATCAAATTTTTTCTGAAATCAAAATTTTCCATTACTAAAGAAGTTTATGTATTTTTTTCTACCCATTACCAAAAAAAAAAAATATTGGTTATGGTTGTCACCCGCACATGAGTAAAAAACATGGAGGAAGAACTTGCAGCCCTCAAGACCAAACTTCAAGATCTGGATGAAAAAATTCTTGGCCTCCATCTTCAGCCTTCAGCCATGAACAATAGATGACAGCCAAAGTCTTCTGAAGACACCGGATTCTCTTTTTCCAACACTTTTCGTGGGCCGAAGCTTGATTTTCCTCGATTCAATGGTGATGATCTGAATGGATGGATATACTGAGAAGAACAATATTTCAGTTTGCATAATACTTTTGATGTCAACAAAGTTCCACTTGCATCCTTTCATTTGGAACATGAATCCCTTCAATGGCTTCGTTGGTACATCAAGGCTCATGCAGAGCCAAAATGGACAGATTTTTTCCAACTCCTTTTGCAACGATTTGGTCCTAGTGCTTTTGATGACTTCACAAGAGCAGTCACTAAACTTTGCAAAATTGGCACTGTGAGAGAGTATCGGACTGAATTTGAGAAACTAAAGAATCACACAGAAGGATTGTCTGATGAATTCTACAGGAGTTGTTTTGTAAGTGGTATGAAATATGCAATCCGATCTGAGGTTAAAATGTTCTTTCCCAACATAATGACATAAGTCCTAGGATTGGCTAATTTGGAAGAGGACAACATTGCAGCCCAACAACGCTCAAAATCCACGTTTGTTCCATTCATAAATATAGTTTCCCAATGACCTCCCATCACACCAGCTCCTTGACCAACTCGTATAAAGCATTTGTCTAAAGCAGAGATGCGGGCATGTAGAGAAAAACGGCTTTGTTATATTTGTGTTGAGAAATTCACTCAGTGACGTAGATGTGTTAAGAAAAAGCTCTATCTCTTGGATGTGGATTCTTCGCCTACCACTAAAATTTGTGAAGAATCTCTGGATACAATAGATTATCAAGTCGACATTCAACAACCTCTTACTAACCCTCCATCTCAAGATGACCACCCAAATATATCTCTCCATGCTATAGCCAGTGTCACCACCCCACAAACAATGCGGGTCAGGGGTTACTTCAAGAAGCTCCCTCTTACAGTACTCATTCATTATGGTAGCACTCAAAACTTCATTGAACCTCGGATCTCCAAACATGATGATTGTTTTGTCCATCCTTGCTCCAACTTTAAAGTCATGATTTCCAATGGGGGCACCTTACCTTGCAAGGGGAAGTGTCGCAATATGTGTATCTCGATGGGATACTATAACTCGTAGTCTGACATGTTTTCCTTGGACTTAGGTGAATGTGATGTGGTCAATGGTTATGCACACTTGCCCCCATATTATGGTATTTTGTTGAACTTTGGGTGCAGTTTTTAGTCAATGGGAAAAAAAACACATTGACGGTCTTACAACTAGGGTCTCTCAGCATCATCATTTCACATCGCATGGAAAATCTCCTTAAGAGTAAATCACATGGTGTCATTGCTCAGCTCCATTCCATTCATATGCACCCATCAGCAGTCTCCACTACTTCTTTGTATCTACAACAAGTTTTGGATAGATATGCAGGTGTCTTTGCTGAAACAATGGGATTGCCACCTCAAGAGCCCTTTCTAGTAAGAATTTAGCTGCCTCTACATATGAGAAGGAAATGATGGCTATTTTGAATGCAGTCCAGAAGTGGCGGCCATACCTATTAGGGAATCATTTCTCCATCAAGACTGATCACCAAAGTCTAAAATATTTCCTGGAACAATGGGTCTCCTCCCTAGCACAACATAAATGGGTTAGAAAAATCATGGGTTATGACTATGGGATCACTTACAAAAAGGGTAAGGACAATCTTGTGGTAGATGCTCTTTCTTGCACATTTGATGACGATGTTTCTCTTTCAGCTATTTCTATTCATGTTCCAAATTGGTTGCAATCTTTTCAACAAGGCTATGTCAATGACTCCTCATTATCTCAAATCATCCAACGGTTGGCCAACAACCCTTCTCTTGTCCCTCAACAAGATGTCTTATATGAATTCCATGCTTCTCCATTGGCCGATCACTCTAGGTTTCTCAAAACATATGAGTGGGAACACTGTAACTTCTTTTGGAAGGGAATGAAAATTAAAATTCAACAGATGGTGGCTGAATGTGATACCTTCCAGTGCCACAAGGGTGAAACGACACTTCTTCCAGGATTGCTCGAACCCTTTCCCATCCCTACACGAATTTGGATAGATACTTCTATGGATTTAATTGAAGGGCTCCCTAAATATGGAGGGAAGACAACGATTTTGGTTCTGGTTGATTTCCTCTCCAAATATAGTCATTTTTGTGCCCTCATCCATCCCTATACCGCCTCCTCAGTCGCACAAATTTTTCTAGACTAGATCTTCCGTCTTCATGGAATCCATTCTTCCATTGTCTGGGATCGTGATGCAACTTTCACCAGTCATTTTTGGACAGAACTATTTCGCCACACTCACACCAAACTGAAGATGAGTTCAGGGTCTCAGCCAAAAACATATGGTCATAATGAAATTATAAATAAGTGTTTGGAAACTTATGTTCATTGATTAACCTATGAACAACATCAGTGGTAAAAGTGGCTCCCTCTCATTGAATGGTGGTACAATAGCTCCTACCACACTACATCTAAAATGACTCCATATGAAGCAATCTATGTTCAAGAACCACCAGTTCTTCTTCCATACACCCCCAATAGTTCACTAGTTCAGGAAGTTGACATGGCTCTTCAAAACAATGATCAAATTCTTCTCATTTTGCAGGATAATCCTCACATGGAAAGAAATCGAATGAAACAACAAGCTGATCAGCACTGTTCTGAGCACACTTTTCAAGTAGGTGATATGATTTTTCTTCATCTATAGCCTTACAAGAAATCCTCCCTGAAACTAAAATGACATCATAAGCTCGCTCCAAATTTCTATGGGCCATATAAGGTTCTTCAGAATATTGGGTTCTTTTCTTACAAATTGTAACTTCCTCCTTCTTCCCGCATCCATCCATTATTTTATGTCTCTTGTCTAAAGAAAGTTCTTGTCACCAACACCAGAGGAAAAACTATTTTACCAGAATTGGATAATGAAAGATCCATCTGTTTGGATCTGGATGCCATCCTTAATAGGCACACTCGTGAGCTTCTTTGTCGATCTATCACAAAGGTATTAATTCATTGTCACGGAATGAAACCAGAGGATGCTACATGTGAACCACTCCTTCAGATTCAACAACAATTTACACATCTAAAGCTTTGCGGAAAAAAAAATTATGAGGGGGAGGGGATGTTAGGAACCCTTGTCAAACATTCTCTTTACTTTGTTAGTATATTGTTGTTGGTCGCATATGATTTGTAAGTCGTCCCATAGTATTATATGTTTCATGGTATTGATCCACAGTTTGTATTATCCCATATTATTATATGTTCCATGTTATTGATCCATAGTATTGGACGCATATGCTTTGTAAGTCGTCCCATAGTATTATAAGTTCCATGGTACTAATCCATATTATTGGACGCATAGACTTAGTATATAAGTACGTGTTGAGGCCAATGAAGGTATCCATGATTTATTTGTATTGAGCTTGCTCAAAGGAGGTTTCCCCCTCGAACTGGCCTGTGATCAATAAATCTCTTATGTGTTCTTTTTTTTTCTGATATATCGTGAATTTTCATCATTTAATTTTTGGAGGTTCGTCACACTCATTCCCTTATTAAAAATATAAATTGTTATATTCCCTAAATTTCAAATCGAAGTAAATAACATCCAAAACTGTTATAATTTTCCAAAAATGTTAAAACAAATGGTCATTCCTCCATAGTATCAATCCCATTAATGAATTTTCCATCCAGCTAATAAATAAGGTATTTGAATCCCAACACCATTCTCCACATCTATTGCAAATTGGAAAAGAAAATCCATCCACCCTTTGTCCAGGACAAGGAACTATGGACTATAACCTAGGCTAGGTTTCTAGACTTGACTCATTAACCAAACCCTATGGTTTTTTTTGACATATTATTTTACCCTAAAAATGTCCAACCAATGTTTTTGAATCCAACCCAATGGCTTGATGTATTTTACACCATCCCCCAAAACCCAATGGACTGAGTTCCCCTCTGTGCAGACACACCACTTGCATTGTTGCAAAGATGAACTACCACATCGTTTTTACCTCCTTCACCAATAAGACAATCAAGCGATGGGTTTGGGTATTTATCCCTATCAAATGATGAGAGATTTACTTCATGTAACAACCGTATATTAACCCTCACATTCAAAATATTTCCCCCTCTTAATGACGCAGAGGACTTCACAACCGAATCTTCCTCATCCGACACTAGATTTTGGGTAAGGAAAGGCCCACAAACATTATATGAATTAGATACAAAGGAGGAATTTTTGAATGTAGAGGATGATGAATAACATATTTTCCAATACCTCGGCTCTAGAAAGGTGTACATAAAGTGATTTTAAAGCCCCCATTGTCTCGATTCTTCAGTGTTAATTGAATCAAGAGCTCTACACCATCAATCATTGATCGATTTAGATGTAGTTCATCCTAGCCTTCCACTTTTGTTTACATGTAGTTTTTATTATAGTATTTTGAAATGATATTTATGTTTGTAATGTATTCGTTCTTGCACAATATTTTTTCATTTTTCATTTTGAGAGAGGAGTACTTGTTTTTAATCAATGCTTTGTTCAGCTGCCTATAATCTATGCAGAGTCGTAGAGTTCCATCCTTCTTCTTCACAAATAACAAAGGAGCTCCCCAAGGTGAAACATGTGGTCTTATGTAACCTTTCTTTAATACTTCTTCTAACTGCATCTATAATTCCTTCAAATATGGGGTGCACAATCTATAAGATACTTTAGATGAAGGTACTCTTCCTAGCACCAAGTCGTTATAGAAATCAATGTCCCTCTTAGGAGGAATTCTTAGAAATTCTTGAAATATATCTACAAAATATTGTACAACTAGATAATCTTTTAACTCAGGCTCTTTTCCTTCTTTTGGATCCTTCACATGAATTGGATATAACTGGTGTCCCTTCCTAGAACACTTCTTTAGTTGTAGATCTATGATCTATCTTAAGGATATGGGTCTCGGTATACCTTTGACTTTTACTCGGTTTTCTTTTTCATACGAAAAAGTATAATTTTTATTATGACAATCAAGTTGCTAGAAAAACAAGATCGCAAAGCAATAACAATAAACAAGATTCAAATAAAATCACATAAACACAATACAAGAGAGACAACAATATAACGTGGTTCACCCAATATGGGCTATGTCCACACAGAAATTGCCAGTCCTTATTGGTATAACATCCAACAAATTAAGGGATACAACCCGCAACACATCCGCTGCAACTTCCTCTTCACTCTTTCACAGTATCTCACATAATCAAATATTTTTACAATGCTACAATACACAACCATATTACAATGCCTTCAATATAAAGAGTGATTACGATGGGAAAATACTATGGAACACCTAATACCATGGGACCAAAAATCACCCATTATTGACCAAGTTATGACTATGAAATAATAACATTTTACAAGGCATTTTTTTATGGGGGCGCTTCCCCTGAAACCCTACGAATAGTTGTTGCCCCCCGTAGACCCCCATGGCGAGTATTTTTTTGGGGAAATCCCCCCAAACCCCCTGTCATGGGTTGGGATCTAGACATGAATGAAACACAACCTATGAATCAGGAATATTAGGCTCCACAACCAACAATATTCCACTAAGAGATTGATCGCAACAAATCCATCGTTACTGCACTTGTAGGACTATGCTCTGAACCTTGGATTTGGAAAATTTCTCATCTTCACCTTCATGCTTGAAAGCCAAATGAAACCGAGCAAGAAATAATTTTATCTCTAGTTACCACCTTTTTCAACATGTCTATAGGATTCTGGCGAGTGTGTATCTTTTCCATCTTCAATATTTCATCTTCCAGAATAGACTGTATGAAATGGTACTTGAGCTATATATGTTTAGTCTTAGAATGTAAGGCTGGTTTATTTGCAAGATGAATGGCATTATGGATGTCACTGTACAGCCTGATATTATCTTGCTTCTTACCTAATTCCTCCATGAACCTCTGTAACCAAATCATCTCTTTACTAGCCTCTCTAGAAGCAACATACTTTACTTCCATTGTTGAAAGTGAAACAACGTTTTGTAGTTTCGAAATCCAAGTTATTATTGTTCCACCTACAATAAAGACATACCCTATGGTGCTTCTCCTATTATCTTTATCACCTTCCATATCTTCATCAACATATCCCTATAGAACAATGTCTGAACCTCCAAAATATTATGCATAAGTGGTAGTACCTCTCAAATACCTGAGAATCCCCTATACTTCCTTCCAATGTTCTTTACCTAGATTGTTCATATACCTTCTCACAACTCCCATTGCCTGTGCAATATGTGGTCTTGTGCACACCATGGCATACATCAATATACAAACTACTAATGACTAGGGAACCCTGAACATGTAATCTATATCTTCAGGTGTCTTGGGACACATCTCCTTACTTACTTCGAAATGGCTGGCCAAAGATGTACTAACTAGTTTTGCATTCTAGATTCTAAACATATCCAACACCTTCTATATGTACTCACCCTAAGACAATGCCAATTTGCAATTTTTCTTGTCTCTTGTTATTCTCATACCAAGGATTTGCTTTGCAGCACCCAAATCCTTCATCTCAAATGAATTAGCTAACTTCCTTTTGAGCACATTTATATCCTGCATGTTAGACCATGCAACAAGCATGCCATCCACATACAATAACAAGACAATATATCTTCCATTATCTAGCCTCTTGAAATAAACACCATGGTCAGAATGACATCTACTATAACCTTGTTCTCTCATAATATGGTGAAATTTTGTTGAAATATTGTAACTTCAAAGAATATTATATTTGTATATTATTTAATTCCGGAGATGTTCCATACCTCCGATGTGATTATACTATAAATCCGGAGATGTTTATTCCTCCAAGTTGGTTGTGGTAACTAGGGTTATTAGACCCACCATGTGGGGGTCGGCCCAGGCAGTTATAAAGGGGTATTTAACCTAATGGTTAAATACGAGCCTACATGTACTTGTGTAAAATACATATCAGAGTAGTGTATAAATAGAGGAGGTGTGTTCCTCATTTGATACATACACTCACTTGAGAAAGGCGCATTTGTGGAGGAGAGGTCTGCTATGGAGGAGAAGGAGCTTATGCTCAGGGTTTGCATCTTTGTATATTGCTGGTCATCTATATTGAGGAAGCTTTGCTGGGTTTTCTACCCCATGAGGGTTTCCCAGGATAAATCTCTGTCTCTTGTGTTTATGCTATGCTTGTTGTTTCTTCAGTGATCCTGTATATGCTATTATTGTGAAATGGAATGTAATGCTGCTATTTTCTGTCTTATCATATTGAATTTTAACATGGTATCAGAGCTAACCTGAAGGAAGACAAGGTATGGCACTAAAGACACTTGCTTTACTTACGACAATTTGAAGGTTAGGGTTTTACATAGCAAAAACCAGTCATCGTAGCACTTTCGCTATAAATCCGTTTTGGCGAAGTTTTCGGATCTGAAATTGTTACAGGACGAAGATAAAATCTCCAGGTACCTTGTGTCCAAAGGACAACCTCTAATTCGTTGTACTTTGTTATTTATGATCTGTACAATATAGGGTTTCTGCCTCTTCCAGATCTGAGTCAAAATCAGGTGACCTTGGGAAAAAGGTCATATCTTGGGCTAGGAAGCTCCAAATGAAATTTCGTAAAAAGTGACAGGTAGTACACAGTCTGCACTATCTCAGAAAACTTTTTCAGAGGCCGACGTTGAACCAGTGACACGTGGAACTCCGTACAAGTGCGCTCTCCTGTATTATCCCATAAACAGGTCACGTTGCGACACTTGGCATAACTCGCTCTCAGAAAATCCAATTGAGGTCAGACCTGTCAGGATGGAAAGCTAACAGGTCAGGCTATCTCATAAAACTTTTTCAGACCCCGTGGATCAAAAATTTCGGAGTTACACCAGAAACAATCAGGTACATATTTCTGTCAAAACAGAATTATTTCTTGGTACCTTCATTCATGGCTTCCGGAATTTAGGGCTTTGAAGAAAGTTGGAATTTTTGTAATCGGAGACCACGGCTGGATGCTACTCATCAAAATAGAAATTTAGAGACCAAGATCAGAATTTTTGGTTGGGTAGAAGACCGGGCTTGATTAGACCCTAGTTCGGGACTTTGATCAGAAAAGTGGAAAATTAGGGCTTCTGTAAAAATGGGAATTTTTGAAATCTGTGACCACGGCTGGAAGATCCTCAGAAAAATAAAAGCTTAGAGCTTTGGATCAAACCTTTTGATGGGGCAAAAGAGTGGGCTTCATCAAACCCCAGTTCAGGGTCACGTCCAGTGAATCCAAAAGTTTCAAAGGCAAAATTGAGGGGTAAAACTTTGCAGTTTTCAAATTCTGAATATACCAGCTTGATCAGCTCATCAAGGCGCATATTTCTATCCTTTCGGAAGTTTGAAATTCAAAGTTTGATTTTTTGGGTTTCTCTGACAAACCCATATCCAGCTCCAGGTCCAGTTCTTGCAAATCAAGTGGATTGGGTTAATCCTAGAAGAAGATGGATTGGTCACCTGCATAAGTGAAGAAGTTCCTGTCTCAGGGGGAGATGAGGATAAGGCCTTACATGAGAAGAATACAAGCAATCTCGACAGGTATGACTCATCGAGGTATGTTTCAATATTTTTCCATGATTAAGTTTATGGTATGTTTGTCTTCAGGTTATTACAGTTAGTACAATTTTGATTTTAGATTTGTCGTATAACCTTAACAAAATTATGAATGCATGATAGAAGATATTCATTGGTTAGGGTGTTGACACTTATGATTGTACTAATGCATTATGATGTTGTGTGAGGTTGATGTTGTCTGCTAACAAGATACAGGTACATCACAAAAAGACAAATCAGGTTCCATGACCATGAAAACATGAAGACAAAGACTCATCCATAATCTTTGTTCTACTTACGAGGTATGTATGACTTTGTTATATTATGCTTAACCTATGAGACATGCAGGTTCTAGCTCAGGATCTCTAAATCATTGAAGAGATTGTTTAGGTATGTTGTACATAACCAAGTAGGTATACTAATCCAGGTATGTTTCCCATGAATCTTACCTTGTGTTAGGATCCCTTATATAAGTATACTTGGAATGATTGGTTATGCTTATTCATAAAGTTAGTAATCAAGGGATTATGCATATTATATCTTTTATCTTGATTGATGATATGCATGAGTAAAAGAAGACTTCCCTGAAATCTTGAATACTAATGTTTATTAATCATGACTATACATTTTCAAGATTATGTTTTTAGAATATACTAATGAGTGTATGTTTGTGTATGAGATCATGAGGATGACTCTTGAGCGTGCACAGTGGTACAGAATGAATAGAAGTTCAAAAGACATACAGAAGATCAAGCGGGAGGAAGCCACACAAACATAAAAGATAAGTATTTGAGTTGTTATTTGAAATAGTAATGATATTGCCTGTAATAGGTTGTATGCATATTTGTATTCCTATAATATATCATACTGAGTATAAATATTCATAGAACATTGAACAATATACTACTAATATGCATATGATTGGTAAGTTGGACAAACATTCCATTGTTGCTTGTCTAGAATGAAACTTCTTTGCTGACATGCTGAGAGTTATGCTCACTCTCGATAGTATGTTCTGGTAGAGATGGAAGGCATCTAGATAGCCACTGTATGCATACAGGATATGGGAAAGTGTTGTGCCAAAGTATTGGTCAAAATAGTTGCATCACTATGTAAATGATATCTATATGCATAATAGGTTATCATGTCAATATGATTTAATGATTATGAAGTATTACTAATCATGTACTTAATTTTGATTTGTAGGAAAGGTCATGAAGAATGATGGACACCGTACAAGTGGTGGATGTTCAAACAAGAAGATTTACAAATCAAACAAAATATAGAAGGCTCATGGCTAGAAGATTCTCTTAGAAAGGGGAAGAGAATCACAACAAGATGTTTGCTCCAAGTATGGTGTAATTAAAGAAGAAGTGTGAATCAGGTTCTGTATAGGTACCTAGGATCGATATTAAATTGATAAGCTTAATGATCACCATGGGTGATGTGGATCTCAACCTTTGCTACAAGGTTGAATATGATACACATATGACATGGTTGCAAGAAGGAACTCACCACAGAGTTCAAATGATATTGAGGCTCATATCAGTAGACCCATCTAACGAGAGATGGCTCAGATAGATATGCAGAAGATCATTCAATGCAGAAATGAAAATGAAAGATCTCAATTTGATGCTTTACTTCCTAGGTCTGGAAGTATGGCAAGGCTCAGAAGGAATATTTCTCAACCAGGGAAAGTATGATGAGAAATATGACTTGAGGTGTTGGAATGGCCACTCTTATGGATTCCAACTTGAAGCTGTTAGGGGATAACTCATCAGAGTTAGTGGATATAACTCTGTACAGTCAAATTATTGGGTCTTTGATATATCTAACATATACTAGGTTAGATATATGCTTTGTTTAAACACCTTGAGTTAGTATCTAGTGGAAACTAGATGTGTTTACCTGATAGTTGCAAAGCATGTGATGAGGCACATAAAGGACACGATAGAATTTTATCTATGCTATCTTGAAGATCATGACTTCAGATGGCTATTCAGATTCTGTTTGGGCAGGAAGTGTATCAGACAAAAAGAACACATCGAGAGGATGTTATTGTCTGGGATTAGCCATGATCTCGTGGTTTAGCTGGAAGCAGTCTAGTGTGGCTCTCAGCACAAGCGGAATATATGGCTGCTTGCTCTGCTAGTTGAGAAGAAGTTTGGCTTTAGGATTGTTTGACTTAGAGATAGAACCAACTGAGATCCTATGTGATAATTAGAGTTGTATCAAGTTGACATAGAATCTAGTGTTCCATAATAAGTCAAAGAACATAGGGAACTAACAAGATATGACGCAGAAAGAACTCTAAAGTTTGAATTTGTAACAGGTTACCGTTGTTCTAACCAAACCTCTACGTCAAGTGAAGAAGTTACCAACCAAACCTCTGTCTCGAGTGAAGTTTGAATACTTCCGAGACAAGCTTGGTGTAGTTTAAAAGGACCCTCCTCGAAAGGGGGAGTAGTATAGTCACTACTGATGAGATTGTCTCATCGAACAACAAGGTCGTTGATGAGGTAACCTGTTCTCTACACCCAGTTACTTAGAATTATTTAGATTTAGGACTCTTATACTTAGAATACTTAGCTTTACTTATACATGCTAGTTGTGATGTTTGATGTATTAGTAAGAATACATGCTAGATGTGATGTATACATGTCTTGATGTATTAGTAAGAATACATGCTAGTTGTGATGTATACATGTTTTGATGTATTAGTAAGAATACATGCTAGATGTGATGTATACATGTTTTGATGTATTAGTAAGAATACATGCTAGATGTGATGTATACATGTTTTGATGTATTAGTAAGAATACATGCTAGTTGTGATGTATACATGTTTTGATGTTAGATGTATGCTAGATGTGATGTATACATGTTTTGATGTATTAGTAAGAATACATGCTAGTTGTGATGTATACATGTTTTGATGTATTAGTAAGAATACATGCTAGTTGTGATGAATACATGTTTTGATGTATTAGTGAGAATACATGCTAATGTGATAACTGCTCTTGTATAGATGAGAATACAAAAGGGGATTGGATCATCCCTGGACTTTCAGTCCTAAAGAGAACCGTAGACGTAAGGTCTCCGAGAATGAAGTCCTTAGTGGACAATTGAGGGGATTGGATCATCCCTGGAATTTCAGTCCTAAAGAGAACCGTAGACGTAAGGTCTCCGAGAATGAAGTCCTTAGTGGACAGTTGAGGGGATTGGATCATCCCTGGACTGTCAGTCCTAAAGAGAACCGTAGACGTAAGGTCTCCGAGAATGAAGTCCTTAGTGGACAGTTGAGGGGATTGGATCATCCCTGGACTTTCAGTCCTAAAGAGAGCCGTAGACGTGAGGTCTCCGAGAATGAAGTCCTTGGTGGACTTGAGGGGATTGGATCATCCCTGGACTTTCAATCCTAAAGAGAGCCGTAGACGTGAGGTCTCCGAGAATGAAGTCTTTGGTGGACTTGAGGGGATTGGATCATCCCTGGACTCTCAGTCCTAAAGAGAGCCGTAGACGTGAGGTCTCCGAGAATAGAGGATAGGACTGCATCGTCCCTGAACTGATAGTTCAAAATGTACGTGATGGGGATTGCATCATCCCGGAACTGATAGTTCAAAATGTACGTGATGGGGATTGCATCATCCCGGAACTGACAGTTCAAAATGTACGTGATGGGGATTGCATCATCCCGGAGCTGATAGTTCAAAATGTACGTGATGGGGATTGCATCATCCCGGAACTGATAAGTTCAAAATGTATGTGATAGGGATT
Organism: Larix kaempferi; assembly: GCA_027924585.1. NCBI lineage: Eukaryota > Viridiplantae > Streptophyta > Pinopsida > Pinales > Pinaceae > Larix > Larix kaempferi. The sequence goes on from BSBM01000632.1 coordinate 37,958,687, forward strand.
GCATCATCCCAGAACTGATAGTTCAAAATGTACGTGATGGGGATTGCATCATCCCAGAACTGATAGTTCAAAATGTACGTGATGGGGATTGCATCATCCCGGAACTGATAGTTAAAAATGTACGTGATAGGGATTGCATCATCCCGGAACTGATAGTTCAAAATGTACGTGATGGGGATTGCATCATCCCGGAACTGATAGTTCAAAATGTACGTGATGGGGATTGCATCATCCCGGAAATGATAGTTCAAAATGTACGTGATGGGGATTGCATCATCCCGGAACTGATAGTTCAAAATGTACGTGATGGGGATTGCATCATCCCGGAACTGATAGTTCAAAATGTACGTGATGGGGATTGTATCATCCCCGGACTTCGGTCCCTGAATTGATCCGTAGACGAATGGTCTCCGTGAAAGTAATGGTATTGATGATGTGGTTACTTGTATCGGTAGGATACTTGTATTGATGATGTGGTTACTCGTATCGGTAGGATACTTGTATTGATGATGTGGTTACTTGTATCAGTAGGATACTTGTATTGATGATGTGGTTACTCGTATCGGTAGGATACTTGTATTGATGATGTGGTTACTCGTATCGGTAGGATACTTGTATTGATGATGTGATTACGTGTATCGGTAGGATACTTGTATTGATGATGTGGTTACTTGTATCAGTATGGATACTTGTATTGATGATATGTATACTTGTATTGGCATGAATACTTGTACTAATGATGAGGATACTTGTATTGTTATGGATACCTGTATTGATGACGATGCTGATGATCGTGTGATGACGATGCTGATGATCGTGAGATAATGATGTTGATGATCGTGTGATGATGATGCTGATAATCATGTGATGACGATGTTGACGATCGTGTGATGACGATGCTGATGATCGTGAGATGACGATGCTGATGATCATGTGATGACGATGCTGATGATCATGAGATGACGATGTTGATGATCGTGTGATGACGATGCTGATGATCGTGAGATGATGATGTTGATAATCGTGTGATGACGATGTTGATTATCATGTGATTGCGATGCTGACAATCGTCAGAATTCAGATATTGATGTTGCTGTAGCTGTTTGAGTGCTGCAGAAGATAAAGACTCAGTACTGAAGATGTTGATGTTCCAGTATTGAAGATGTTCCAGTAACTGGTTGAGTTACTGATGATGTTGAGAAAGCTTCCAATGATTTATAGATGTATCATGTATGATGTTGATGACTCCTTGCTCGTGCAGATACTGTTATAATATCCTTCTCGTTAAGGGGGAGTGTTGAAATATTGTAACTTCAAAGAATATTATATTTGTATATTATTTAATTCCGGAGATGTTCCATACCTCCGATGTGATTATACTATAAATCCGGAGATGTTTATTCCTCCAAGTTGGTTGTGGTAACTAGGGTTATTAGACCCACCATGTGGGGGTCGGCCCAGTCAGTTATAAAGGGGTATTTAACCTAATGGTTAAATACGAGCCTACATGTACTTGTGTAAAATACATATCAGAGTAGTGTATAAATAGAGGAGGTGTGTTCCTCATTTGATACATACACTCACTTGAGAAAGGCGCATTTGTGGAGGAGAGGTCTGCTATGGAGGAGAAGGAGCTTATGCTCAGGGTTTGCATCTTTGTATATTGCTGGTCATCTATATTGAGGAAGCTTTGCTGGGTTTTCTACCCCATGAGGGTTTCCCAGGATAAATCTCTGTCTCTTGTGTTTATGCTATGCTTGTTGTTTCTTCAGTGATCCTGTATATGCTATTATTGTGAAATGGAATGTAATGCTGCTATTTTCTGTCTTAGCATATTGAATTTTAACAAATTTCAAATACCACTTCCTTGGAGCTTACTTCAGGCCATATAAGCTATTCTTCAACTTCCATACCAAATTCTCCTTCCCTTTGACCTCATACCTATCACGTCTCTTCTACGCGATTTTTTTTTTTTTTGTAAAATATCCTAACTAAACCATAAATGCGGAATTATAAACATTAGCTATCGTTGCAGCCTACTGAGTGACATTCTGAGTGTGTGTATGCTACTCAAACACTACTTCTTCTCACGCTTTTCAAACAAGTGCCATTTTTGGCTGTGAGCATGTAGCTCACTACATTAATATCTAGGCACAAATTCAAATACCAACCAAAGTATAACATCGACATTCTGAACAATTGCGACACTATGAAAAACACATATGCAACAATAATACTTCAATTAATAACTATATTAATGTTAGTCCCAGAGAGGTTCTAAGGTTGTCTTTAGAACTGTTCCTGGGCATCAATAATACATTCTGAATTCTTTGTGGAATCAAAAACACATTTGACAGAAAATAATGTAGAATTCCAATCTTGAAATAAATGGGCAGTATTTCAATGTGCTAGAAATAAAACTTTGAGTATCAAATGGAAAATGAATGGCATAAAATAAAGGCACTGTAGAGAGTAAATCTTTATTCTATGTTTTAAAGAATGACATGTTGAGCCTAGGAGAGGAATTAAACAGTCTTGAAAAAATGACCACAAAACTGCCATTGAGTGATACAACGATATCTCCTCCAGACAAATCAGCATGAAAACTTCACTTACTAACTATCTTAGAAGAAATAAATTTAAGCAGATGCACTCATATTAAACTCAAAACAGATATGTGAATCATACATAAATGAAATAGATGAAGAACAAGATAAAATACTAACTGTACACATTAAAACTTTGAATCCATAAAAGATTCAAGATAGGGAAATAATATTCTTCTTTCTATATTGATCAAACTGTCCAATATACAAAGTGATACTTCTTACAAAAGAGAGTCGACCCTTTGGCTAATGCCTACTCAGCTATATATAGCCTAGAAATTCTACAATAGAAGTTGTTACAATTTGTTACATCTCAACAAATTTAAGTACTTTTGTTTGTACTCTTTAACAGAGTTTGTTACAAATAGAAGTGAAAAGAAAAACTACTAGCTATTCTATGACTAGGACCTGGGACCACTTTGCTGACAAAGCAGTATGTCCGGCTGGACAAAACTCCCACCAATATGAGACATACATGTATTAGCAATACCTCTTTCTTAATTGATATTACGATCTTTTGAGAGACTTGTCGGACTACTTACAGCCTCATGAAGATGTAGATGCAACCACCCTTTTTCCATATGCTTCTTAGCAGCACCTTCATCATTTATCCCTTCTACCCCATCAAAGCCCTTTGGTCTCGAACCTTGCTTTTGATGAGGAAAAATATTATATAGGGAGCTTAGCTATGAAACAAGACTTGATTCCTTCATCAACTGTTTGAAACACTCAGGTACTACCGCTTCACTAATTAATCATTCCTTGCTAAGATCGGCTATCCCCTTTCTTCCATGCTTCTGCACTTAGAAGTCCCATCTCCTTTTTAACCAATGTAATTGCTAAACTCTCCTTATACATCTCAGGTGAGACCTTAGGTTTCTCCTACCTGATTTTCTGCAAACGCCCATCTTCAAGAGATTCATGGATGTTGTTCATTTGAGTCCTCAGCGTCCCTTGCGAGCCTCCACTGGATATGAAGTGAGCCATTGAGAACACTTATCTTTTAGGCTAATCCAATTGGCTCTTATCAATATGTGCAACTCAAGCTATGCACCTCAGTCCGGTGAGGCTAAGGAGCTGTATAATTCAAATTATGCAACTGCGGGAGTATTTGTTATCACTGCTTGCATGATCCTCGAAAAATGCGATGTACTTGTGTAATGATTACACAGCTACTTTTCGAGCTTAGCGTGCTAGGAGCAGACTACAGCTTGTACGGTGGTGGCGATAGCAATGAGCACTGGGAGATGATAGCTCAGAACGATGACAGGAGATGAAAAGACTACTAAATAATCTCTTTCAGATACATGTTGTATAAAATCCACTAAGCGAATGCATGTCCAAAACCAATAGCAGTTTTCAGGACCCCCAGAAAGTAGTTTATGTAAATCGCTTCAGAGCCCCAGAATGATCCTGGGGCTGCCACGTGTAAGTAGCAGTTTTGCTTCAGGGTGGAAACGGGCGTGATAAACCTCTCACAACTTTAACATCCTGACACTTGGATGACCGTCGATCTTCTGCTAGGATATTTCAAGATCTATGCCAGGAAGACGCAAGCTGTAAGAATGGGTCCTGCTCGATGCACGACCTCCCTGTCTGGCGCTTTGTGATTCATAAAATCTCCATGATGGATTAATGGTTTCAGGGCCCTCCAAAAGTGGTCTAAAGATACCACCTTGAGACCCTTGAACATCTGTAGAGATAACACGCGTCGACGGTGGTTTTTCTGTTAGGGACGATCCAGGCCGAATAAACACAATGCGCTTAAGAGTCCTGACTGCGCTTGCTTTATATTGGTCTATGAAAAAATGCTCTTCTTCAGCTACACCATCCAGTTACTACGACATAAAGTATTCTACTTTATGCATGTCGTCTACTGCTTTAGATATTCACTCTGAAATATTCCTTAGTCTAGTGATGAACTGCCCTTGGCTGATAATAATACTAACATTGGCTTCAGCGGGGACAGCCTCTTGCTTTTGGGAGAGGTTGAGAAGAGTAGACTAGTTTCTTTTAGTCCATTGGGTTGTGGAGTCATATATGTTTATTGAAAATGTAACTACAGAAAATAATCAGAGAATAAGTAACAAAACTAGTTATGATTTTGAAAAACAAAATATGTTACAAATATGGTACACTCGATCCATTCACAGAGTAGGATAAGGAATTAGTAATGAAAGAACTGCTTTAGGAATCTCCCATTTACAGGGTTCCCAAAGTTTTCACCATTAAGTTGGGCCAACTCATATGTGTTGTTGTCCTGGACTGTGACGGTTTTGAAAGGACCCAACCATAGGTTGTCGAACTTCCCGTGTTTAGATCTTTCTTCTCTTCTAGCATCCCACTTCAGAACAAGATCTCCATGCTGAAAATATTGAGCAATAGCCCTTTGATCAAATGTTGCTTTCATATTGTCTTGGTAGATTCTAGAGGAGTCATCCAGCTGCTCCCTGACCTGTTGCACCTCTATCAGTTGATGAATTCTCCTTTCCATATCATCTGGCTCTTCACATTCCGGTTGTAATAGCTTCATCACTGGGAGACCCAACTGAATCGGGAGGACAACTTCCTTTCCATAAACCAATTGAAACGGTGAAGTGCCTATAGCTCTTTTGACACTGATTATGTCTGCCCATAACGCAAACTTTAGTTGGAAATCCCAGGATTTTCTGTTCATACTAATCATATTCTTAGTAATATTCACCAAGCTTTTATTAGAAGATTCAGCTAAGCCATTTCCTTGTGGGTAGTATGCTGTGGAATGAATTAATTCAATATTGTAATTTTGACAAAAACTTATCATCTTATATGATTTGAAGGCTTGAGCATTGTCTGTAAGTATCTTCCTTGGACTTCCAAATCTTGCCTAAATATTTTTTTCCAGGAAGCTTATTATGACTGAGTCATTTGCGTTCCTTGTGGGAATTGCTTCCATCCACTTAGTGAAGTAGTCAATGGCCATAAGGATCCATTTGTGTTGGCCGATAGAACGAGGGTTTATTTCCCCGATAAAATCGAGACCCCATTGCTGGAAAGCCGCGTCGACCCTGATGGGTTTGAGAGGTAAAGGTTTTAGCTTCTGCTTTCAGGTGAACATTTGGCATTCCTTGCATGCTCTAATGATTTTGTTGGAATCGGTAAATAGAGTGGGCCAGAAATAGCTTGCTTGCAATATTTTATTAGCAGTTTCTCTCCACGCATGATGCCCTCCATACATGCCTTTGTGGAACTCTAAAATTATACCCTTTGCTTCTTCTTCTACGATACAATTAAGTAGGATGCCAAGTGGGTCTTTCCAGAAAAGATAACCATCCAAAATGCGATATTTGACCGCTCTGAGCTTAAGGGATCTGTTAAATTTAAACCAAATAGATTAGCAGGATCACTGAAAGAAGCATAATCACAAGATAGAGACAATATTTACCCTGGGAAACCCTCATGGGGTAGAAAACCCAGCAAAGCTTTCCTCAATAAGATGATTAACCAAAATACAAGATGTGCTCCCTCCTTCTATTCCTCCTTAGCAGATCTCCCAGACAAGTGCGCCTCTTTTCACAAGTGAGTGAGTGATCTAATGAGGAGTTCACCTCCTCTATTTATACACACTCCTGACCACCGAAAATACCTAATGGGGCCGACCTCTCCTAGAGAAGTCTAATAACCCCTAAAACCTAACTTCAGGGCCGACCCCCACATGGTGGGTCTAACAACCCTAGTTAACACAATTCCTCGGAGGAATAAACATCTCTGAAGACATAATAAAATCACATCGGAGGGATGGAACATCTCTGGAATAAATAATGTACAAATATAATATTCTTAGAAGTTACAATATTCAACACTCCCCCTTAACGAGAAGGATATTATAACAACATCTCCAAGAGCAAGGAGTCATTTACTACATCATCTATATATCATCGGAAGCTTTCTTCAATTCATCATCATTAGTAACTTGACTAGTTACTGGAACATCAACATCATCAGAGTTGATAGTACTCAATCATCAGCATCGTCATAACAACATCGTCAACACACGATCATCAGCATTACGATCAACATCGTCATCACACGATCATCAACATCATGATCAACATCGTTATCACACGATCATTAGCATCGTCATCACACGGTCATCAATATCATCATCATACGATCATCAACATCGTCATCACACAATCATCAGCATCATGATCAACATCATCATCACATGATCATCAGCATCGTGATCAACATCGTCATCACACAATCATTAGCATCGTCATCACACGATCATCAGCATCGTCATCACACGATCATCAGCATCGTCATCACACGATCATCAGCATCGTCATCACACGATCATCAGTATCGTCATCACACGATCATCAGCATCATCATCATACAATCAATCCAGTTCTCTATGTCCAAGGAGGATGCAAACCAGTCATGTACCTTTTGAACCGAAGTCCAGGGACGATCCAGTCCTATCATGTTCTCGGAGACCACATATCTACAGCTCAGTTTACAGGACCAAAGTCCAAGGATGATCCAATCCTTACCGTACATTTAGGACAGCGTCCAAGGATGACTTAATCCTCCACCGTACATTTAGTACCACGTCCAAGGATGACTTAATCCTCCACTGTACATTTAGGACCATGTCCAAGGATGACTTAATCCTCCACCGTACATTTAGGACCACGTCCAAGGATGACTTAATCCTCCACCGTACATTTAGGACCATGTCCAAGGATGACTTAATCCTCCACCGTACATTTAGGACCACGTCCAAGGATGACTTAATCCTTCACCGTACATTTAGGACCACGTCCAAGGATGACTTAATCCTCAACCGTACATTTAGGACCACGTCCAAGGATGACTTAATCCTTCACCATACATTTAGGACCACGTCCAAGGATGACTTAATCCTCAATCGTACATTTAGGACCTACGTCCAAGGATGACTTAATCTTCAACCGTGCATTTAGGATCTACGTCCAAGGATGACTTAATCCTCAACCGTGCATTTAGGACCTACGTCCAAGGATGACTTAATCCTCAACCGTGCATTTAGGACCTACGTCCAAGGATGACTTAATCCTCAACCATGCATTTAGGACCTACGTCCAAGGATGACTTAATCCCTCACCGTCCACCAAGGACTTCATTCTCGAAGACTTACGTCTACCGCTCTTCTTTAGGACTGAAGTCCAGGAATGATCCAATCCCTTCACATGTTCACCAAGAACTTCATTTTCGAATACATATGTCTACGGCTCTTCTTTAGGACTGAAGTCTAGGAATGATCCAATCCCTTCACATGTTCACCAAGAAATTTATTTTCGAAGACATACGTCTACGGCTCTTCTTTAGGACTGAAGTCCAGGAATGATTCAATCCCTTCACAACATGTATAACAAAACATGTATCCTCATCATCAAAACATGTATAACCACAACATGTATCATCATCATCAAGAAATGTATAACCACAACATGTATCATTATCATCAAAACATGTATAACCACAACATGTATCATCATCATCAAAACATGTATAACCACAACATGTATCATCATCATCAAAACATGTATAACCACAACATGTATCATCATCATCAAAACATGTATAACCACAACATGTAAAATCATGTATACATCTATCATCAAAAGCAATCTATCATCAAAAGCATGTATATCTAATCATCAAAAGCATGTATACATCTACTGTCAAAAGAAAGAATATAAGAGTCCTACATCTAAATAATTCTAGGTAAATAAGTGCAGTAAATAGGTAACCTCATCATTGATGAGATAGACTTGTTTGTCAGATATTGTGCTACTCCCCCTTTCGAGGAGGGTCCTTCTGAACTACACCAAGCTTGTCTCGGAAATGTTCAAACTTCACTCGAGACAGAGGTTTGGTTAGGATATCAGCAATTTGATCCTCAGTGCTTATATACTCTAGCTTGATAGCTCCTTTCTGTACCATATCTCGTATATAAAAGTATCGGATCTCTATGTGCTTTGACTTATCATGAAATACAGGATTTTCAGTCATCTTGATGCAGCTTTGATTATCACACATAATCACAGTGGGGTCCATTTCTAAGTCAAACACTCCAGATAAAAGTTTCCGAAGCCATACTGCTTCACAGCTAGCAGACCAGGCATCTATATAGTCAGCTTCAGCAATACTGAGGGCCACACTCGATTGTTTCTTGCTGAACCATGAGATCATGGCAGATCCAAGACCATAACATCCACCTGAAGTACTTTTTCTATCTGAGACACTACCTGCCCAATCAGAATCTGAGTAACCATGAAGTCTGAGTTCATGACCTCCAAGATAAAATAGGCCAAAATCTAATGTACCTTTTAGGTACCTCATTATATGCTTTGCAGCTATTAAGTGAACCTTTCTAGGTTCTACTAGATACTGACTTAGGGTATTTACAGCAAAGCATATATCAGGCCTAGTATTGGTTAAGTACATTAATGATCCAATGATTTGTCTATATAGAGTTATGTCCACTAATTCTGATGAATCATTAACTAATAACTTTAAGTTGGAGTCCATGAGAGTGGCCATGGCTTTACACTCCAACATATCAAATCTTTTGAGAATCTCCACAGTATACTTACCTTGATTTAGAAAGATTCCTTTTGGTTCTTGCCATACTTCTAAGCATAAGAAGTAATGCATTAATCCGAGATCTTTCATCTCGAATTCTGAAGAAAGCTTCTTCTTGCTTTCAATAATTTGTTTCTCATGTCCAGTTAGGAATAGATCATCTACGTATAACAGCAATATAACTGGTTCATCATCCATCACTTTGAGATAAAGATTTGGGTCAGCTTTACTTTTGGTAAAGCCCATGCTAGTTAAGAAATTGTCAATTCTTCCGTACCAAGCCCTGGGAGCTTGTTTCAACCCATATAATGCCTTCTTCAATTTGCATACATGAGTTCTTCCATCATTAACCTCAAACCCTTGAGGTTTCTCTATGTATACTTCTTCTTCAATTACACCATTCAGAAAAGCTGTCTTAGCATCCATTTGGTGTAATTTCCACTTCATCATGGATGCAAGTGCCACGATAGTTCTAATTGAAGTATACCTAGCAACTGGTGCAAATGTTTCTTCATAGTCAATTCCCTCCTTCTGAGAGAATCCTCTAGCTACAAATCGTGCTTTGTATTTTTCAATGCTTCCATCCGCGACATGTTTTATTTTGAAAATCCATTTGGAAGAAACCACACTTTTATCTTTCGGTTTGGGAACTATATCCCAAACATCATTTTTCATTATTGACTGATATTCTTCTGTCATTGCTTCTACCCATTCTTTCTTCTGAGCTACCTCTTCATAGCTAGTAGGTAGTTGATCCACAAGATCACACATCAAGGCCATATAGTTGGACACTAGTTTTGGTTTCTTTCTTTCTCTAGTGGAGCCTTCAGGAGCTCCATATCTTTCAGCCCCTTGAATAATATCTCTAGCCCATGCTGGCCTTCTTTTCTTGGATAAGTCTGTAATAGGAGGCTCTTGTGGTTCCAACATGTCATGATCCTCTGGAGAATCATCTTCAGGCATGGGTACATCCTCTGTGATTCTGGGAGAAGTATCTTCTTCATAGATTTCATCAAGTTGGCACTTCTTGGATTTCTTGAGAGTTGCTTCTTCATCAAATGTTACATCTCTACTTATTTCTATGTGATGAAAGCCTGGAATGTAAATTCTGAAGGCTTTGGATGATTCACAATAACCAACAAATATTCCCTTCTTACCAAAAGGGTCCAACTTGGTTCTTTTTTCTTTTGGAATGTGGATGTACATAGGACACCCAAATATTTTAAGATGACTTACCTCAGGCTTCTTTCCTGTAAACACTTCTTCTGGAGTTTTGAACTCAAGAGCACTATGAGATAATCTATTTTGCACATATACTGTTGTCTTGGCTGCTTTAGCCCATAGATACATGGGAAGATCTTGATCATGTATCATGGTCTTCACAGCTGCCATGATTGTTCTATTTTTCCTTTCAGCCACCCCATTTTGTTGGGGATTATAAGGAGTAGTTAGTTCCCTTTTAATTCCAGCTTCTTTACAAAAGTCCTCAAATTCCTTTGAGGTAAATTCTCCGCCATTATCTGTTCTGAGAATCTTGATTCTCTTCTCTGATAGATTTTCTATTAGAGCCTTGAACTCTTTAAATTTTCCAAAGACTTCATTCTTACCTTTCAGGAAGTATATCCAAGTTTTCCTTGAATGGTCATCAATGAATGAAAGATAGTATTCAAACCCACTTAGAGAAGTGGTGGGCATTGGTCCACATACATCTGAGTGTATTAGTTCTAAAATGTTCTTAGTCTTTGTTTCACTCTTTGGAAAGGGGTTCTTGATATTTTTCCCTTTCTTACACCCTTTACATGAGCCATCATGATCAGCTTTCAAATCTGGTAATCCTATGACTACCTTGCTTACATAGGGTAAGGCTTTAAAGTTGATGTGAGCTAATCTTCTATGCCATAGCTCACTGGGGCTAGAGATCTCATGTGCAAGGGAAGCTTCTGGATGGCCCTTGAGTTTATAGAGACCTCCTTCTTCACCAATAACAACTGCATCTTTAATTGTTTTTCCTTTGGACCACATGAGTACTTGTCCATCTATGAAGGCTACTCTAAAACCTTTCTTATCTAGTGCTGAAATAGAGAGAAGGTTCTTCTTTAAACCTGGTACATATAAGATGTCTTTCATCTTCAAGGGTGTTCCAGAATCTAGCTTATAGCTAGCTTCACCAATTCCTTTGATGGGATATTGGTAGTCATCTCCTAGAGATACTTTCTGTGAAGAAGACTTTTCTTCAAGATTTGAGAAGGTCTTCCTTTGACCTGTCATGTGCTTGGAAGCACCACTGTCAATGAGCCATGTATCTTCTCCAGGAGATACAGATACAGAGAGTGCAAAGAATAGAACATATTCTTCTGGATCTTCTTTCTTCACCTTACATCTTTTCCTTTTAGGCTTTACCTCTACCTCTTCTTCTTCTTTTCTCATCTTCTTCCTCTTCTTCTTCTTCACTATCATTTTCTGCCATATGTGCATGATGTCTTTTGTGGAAGAAATTCTTCTTTTGAGAAGGACAAAATCTGGAGATGTGTCCTAACTTATGACAATTGTAGCATTCTACTGTGGAAAGATCTCTTGCTGAATTTGGTCCTCTTCTCTTGTTAGATCTAGAGAAGTGTTGAGATCCTTTGTGTCAACTCTCTTGAGATGACTCATTCTTCTTCTTTTGGTATGAGTGGCCAAAGCTTGGTCATCCTCTTTGAGAAGAGCTTCTCTGTTTGCAACCCTAGCTTCTTCTTGAACACAATCCTCCCATACTATATCAAACTTCATGCTCTCTTTCCTGGCACACATGGTTTGTATAAATAACTCCCAAGATCTAGTGAGACCATTGAGAGCAGTCATCACAAGTTCATCCTCATCAAGGGTATCACCAATTGCATCTAGTTGTTCCTTGATTTGTGAAACCCTTGAGAAGTAGTCTTGAATGGGTTCTCCTTAGTGCATCTTGGTGCTCTTCAATTGAGTCCTCAGGTTCATCTTCCTATTGATGTTCTTTCCTTCATACATTCTTCCTAGGGCATCATACATTTCCTTTGGAGTCTTCTTGGAGGCCACTTGGGGAATCAAGTGCTCTTTAATGGAATCAGCTATGATTCTCTTTTCCCTAATCAAATCCTTCCTATGCTTTTCTTTGGCTTCATCTCCTTCTGGTTCTGCAACTTCTTCCTTGATATACTGAGCAAGATCATTCTCCTCAAGAATGAGACCAATTCTGTATTTCCATGCCCGGAAATTTTCTATACCTTCTAGCTTGTCTTCAAGCTTAGTGTTTGGAGCTATCTTCTCTTGGGGGAGTCCAAGAGATAGAGCAGACTTACCTGAAAAGTTACTTTTCACTTTTCCGGAATCTGGAACAGAATTTTATCGCACTTTTGGTAGAATTAGGGTTTGACTTTCCCGGAGTTCTAATCAACAAAAAAGTTCGATCTATAGCTCAAAAGAATGCTCTTGAGAAGGGCTATCCATCCATGTAATCAGAATTCAAAAATTCCAACTTTTTTCTGAAACCAAAATCTGACGTATCGCACTTTTGGTAGAGTTAGGGTTTGGATTTCCCGGAGTTCTACCCAACCCAAAAGTTCGATCTAGGGCTTAAAAGAAAGGTATTGAAAAGGGCTATCCAGACATGGAACCAAAATTCAATAATAACAACTTTGGGCTGAAACAATAACTTCACCGGAGAGAGAGAGAGAGGTATTCTTACCTTGTGAAAGATGTCCTATTCAGTATGGCTCTGATACCATGTTAAATTTAAACCAAATAGACTAGCAGGATCACTGAAAGAAGCATAATCACAAGATAGACACAATATTTACCCTGGGAAACCCTCATGGGGTAGAAAACCCAGCAAAGCTTTCCTCAATAAGATGATTAACCAAAATACAAGATGTGCTCCCTCCTTCTATTTCTCCTTAGCAGATCTCCCATACAAGTGCACCTCTTTTCACAAGTGAGTGAGTGATCTAATGAGGAGTTCACCTCCTCTATTTATACACACTCCTGACCACCAAAAATACCTAATGGGGCCGACCTCTCCTGGAGAAGTCTAATAACCCCTAAAACCTAACTTCAGGGCCAACCCCCACGTGGTGGGTCTAACAACCCTAGTTAACACAATTCCTCGGAGGAATAAACATCTCCGGAGACATAATAAAATCACATCGGAGGGATGGAACATCTCTGGAATAAATAATGTACAAATATAATATTCTTAGAAGTTACAATATTCAACAGGATCTCATCTTAGATTTATTCATTTATGGGGGGAAGGTGAGATGCTACAAATGGTAGACTATGTCCTCGTACCAGTCAGATTTAATAAACTTCTCATCTGCCTGGTCTGGAAGATTCTGTTGCCCCTCTTCATTTTCAATATCGAGGAATTGGTCGATCAAATTGATCTCAAGGGCTTGATCATTTGACTCAGCTAGAAGTTTTGCTAGTCCCTATCCTTTCACGAGCTTGGTAGGATTAATCTCCATATCATACTCCTAGATCTTGGAAATCCATTTTCCTCTCCTTCCCTCACTGTTGGGTTGGCAAAAGATATCTTTAATGGTACTTCTCGGGACATGAGCGATGATCTTGGCATGCAAACGTAGATCCTGAATGACTTGAGGGATTTGACCAGTGCACAGGCCTACTTTTCCATTGTGCTATACTTCAATTCTGCGTCCCTCAATGCTCAACTGAAGAAAGCGATGGGCTGCTCATGCCCTTCCTGATTTTTTTGTAAAAGGACTGTTTCAATAGTGACCTCATAGGAAAAAGAGAAAATTAGGAAATCTTTTGTATAATCAGGGCTAGTCAGAACAAGTGCCTCTCCCAAGGAATCCTTTATCTAGTTAAAAGAGTTCCTTGCATCTGTGGTCCATTTTATCTCAGCATCTTTTCTTAGCATGTCAGTAATTTCTTTCATAATTTCAACAAAATTATGATTGAATCTTTGTAAAAATTTTATTTTACCAATAAAAGATTGTACCTCCTTTTTATTCCATTGGTGCTCAATTAGCTTGATGGCTGCCACTCTCTCTGGATCTATTCTGACACCATATTTTGACATGATGTGCCCCAACAGCTTTCCTTCTGTCATTGCAAAAAGGGACTTATTTGGGTTGAGAGATAGGCCATATTTCCTGCACTTCTTAAAAGTTTGCTCCAAATGCTAAAGATGCTCCTTGTCAGATTTGGAAAATACTGTCATATCATCCAGGTATATAACAATAAATCGGTCCTTTTTTCCTATGAATGTTATGTCCATGTCCCTTTGGAATGTCGCACCAGCATTCATAAGACCAAATGGCATTTTATCATACATAAAAGATCCCCATGGTGTAGTGAAAGTTGTCTTTTCCCTATCATCCAAGTGCAAGGCAATCCAATTATAGCCTGAGAAACCATCCATCATAGATACTCTGGTTGACACAACTACCTTTTGCATAATATGATCTATTTTGGGTTACGAATAATTATCTTTCATAGAGCACTTATTTAGATTTCTGAAATCAACAAATAGCCATATTTATCCATTTTTCTTTCTGACTGGTACTAGGTTAGCCACCCATTTTGAAAATCTCAGCAGAATGATGATTTCTGCATCAATAATTTTTCTTACTTCCTTTTCAATTATTGGCAACATGATAGGATTCACCTATCTCAAACTTTGCTTTACTGACTTAGCATCTGGCTTTAAGGGGATCCTATGTTGTATTATGGTAGTATCATAGGTTCTGAGGTCCTCATACTTCCATGCAAAAACATCTACGTAAATTTTGAACAGTTCCTCATACCTTTTCCTTTGCTGAAATGTGAGGGACTGAGAGAGTTTAACAGACTTGGGATCCTCCATGGTACCAATATTTACAACCTGTACAGCCTTAGAATTTGGCTGCACTGTTGGTTTGACTGGGATTTCATTTTTATCAAACAACTGCTCTAATGGAACCAGTCCTCTCGCAAAGAAGTTGCTCCTTAGCAGCAGAAATTTGTGGCCAGCAATCTGTTGGGTCAAACCAGAGCTCTCTGCGTCCTCTATCTTGTATTCACCTTCTGCTATCTCTCCAGGGTCACCATCTATGTCAATATTTGAAAAATCCTGACCCATGAAACGCTTGATTTATTGGTCATCTTCGAAAACTTGCCAATGTTTAACTTTGTTAGGGATGGATGGACGATCTCTCATTTCAACCTCGTAATCTAGATTCGGCTTCTTGGGAGGTTTGAAAGAACTTGCCATCAAGGCCAATGCATCAGCTTGTTGATTTTTTCCCCAGGGATGAAAGTAATGTTGAAGGCATCAAAGAAATTTCAATGAGGTCCCAAGCAAGATTTTGGTATGCTTTGAGTCTTGGATGTTTGGTTTGATAAACACTTCTAATCTCATTCACCACCAGTTCAGAGTCTCTGAAAACCTCCATCTTGGTGACTTTTAAGTCCCTTGCCGCTCTGAGGCCTAGGATAAGTGCTTCATACTCAGCCACACTATTTGTGGTCTCAAAGTCCCACTTGTAAGACAGACTGATTTCATCACCCATGGGCGACGATAATACTGCACCTGCTCCAGACTCCTCTTTGGAAGAGGCCCCATCGAAAAAGAGTTTCCAGACCTAGTTCCTATTATCTTTAGCGACTGGTTCTGTTGCACGAACATGTGTGATTTCTTCTTCTGATGGATCTTCTGATGATAATCTATAAAATCCCATGTCCTCAACAGCTGCATATATAGGATAATTCATAGGACTATCTTGATCACTTATAACATAGGAAAAGATCACCTCTTTATACAACCGTCTGGTCTCTCCAGCAAATATGAGTATTGTAGCATACTTCATGTCCATCTGCATAGTTCCTCCCAGTTTTTTAGCCAAGCTCCTCGATCGAAGCATGCCATATTTAGCTGGGACATCTACTACCACCACATCCATTATTATGCTTTTGGCTGCTATTTGTGTAAGAGTGACCACCAAGTCTTTTATCATCCCTATGCATTTTACCTTTCTTGAGTCAAAGCTATAGAGATCATGGTATGGCCCGATGATCTCTAGCCTCAACTGCTCCATGATAACTTTAGGCATTAGATTGTGAAATGCTCCAAAATCCAACATACAATTATGAAGAAGCTTTTCATGTACGTTTAGGGTAATGTAAAATGGGGCAGTGGGCTCCTCCTTATTATCAATGTGTGGACCACATTGAAAATTAGGGGCTTCATCATTTAGATTTATGGAATCCTGTTGATTGATGCTTTCAACTCTGTGTAACATCTGATCAATCTGGCTTTGGTACATAGGATTATTTATTAACTCAGTTAAGGGAACAACTATCTTTATTTTGTTCAGCTCCTGCTCTAGACTGAAAGAGGCGGAGCTTTCTTTGGGGATCGGCTCTACTTTTTTATGTGGGCTTATGCCTGGTTGACTTGGACTGTCTAGGATTATGGATTTGACTTCCTTATTCTTGGGTAGGTTTTTTACTTTTGGTAGAGAAGGCGCTAGGGTAGGCTTCACTTGATCTGACTTCTGTGGGGACCTTTTAGGTCCATTCTTCTTAATTTTCGATTCTGGCCTTGGTCTCAAGTCGTACCTTCTTTGCGGCCTATCTGGTTGATCGCTATGGAAAGCAAAATGATCATCAAGGAATTGGTCATTTTCTTGGGATTCAAAAAAGTCTTGGCTGACTTCATCATATAAGAGCAAACTCTCATATCCTTCTCTAGTGAGGTGCATGAGGTGGGAATCCTCTTCCATCCAATTCAGCTATTCATCAAACTCTTTGTAATCTTCCTCTGTTGTAATTCCGACCAGATGTTTTTCTTCTCACGGACAAGAGGCCTTAATGGCTTCTCCTCATCTCTATTTTCTCTATACTCCATCTGCAGATTGAAAGGTCTTCTAAATTGATTAGAAGGATGAATAGGTGACTGTCTATTAGGACTGCTACTCTCTAGTTCCATTCTTGTAACCTTATTTGATAGGTTCTTGATTATGTGGGTCATCTCATCAATCTTTGCATTCTGAGAATCTTTTATTTCTGAAGAAACGGCTTCCTCTTTGGTTTTTCCTTTGTCGTTTGGTTCAATTTCACTGGTCATTTTGATCTTGCCCCCTACTTTCATATTTCCTTCAACATCTATGACATCATCTTGCATATTGCTGAGCAAGACCAATCTTCCTTCCCTTAACATTATGGCAAAATATGAGGGGAAAGCAACTGCATAAGTGACTCGAGCTGCTGCTTCGGTGGGACGAATGTCCTCAGGAATTCTGAAATACAATTTGTTAAATCTTGCCATGAAGTCAACCACATTTTTAGAGCTACTTTTCTCTAAAGCGGAGAATTCAGTTAAATAATAGAGACTATCATGTTTAACCTCCCACTTCTTGAAAAAGGTGGTTTCCTTGATTTCCATTGTGCTGATGGAGGAATTAGGCAATGATCTGAACCATTTTCTGGCCTCTCCTTCCAGTGACTGATCAAAAATTCGCATGAATCCATCATCGTGTTCAATTAAGATATTGTCTGTGAAGTCTTGGAATCAGTCCACATGGTCTTCAACAGATGTCCCTTTGCTGCCATCATACTTTGGCAGTAGCTTCAGGTAATGGGTAGGCATATCATTTAGGGGTGTGGGAAACTGTAGAGGTCCATGTCGGCTTGCAACCCATCTTGGTGTTCTAGGTGGTGGTGGTGGTGGTCCTCTGCCTCCTCCTTCTGACATTATATGGATGACATTTAAAATCTTTTCCTGTGAGGCAATAAGCGACTTAGGCGGTTTAGTATGAACTCCAAACTCCTCATTTACAGCAGGAATCTTTTGGAAACTAGGAAAATCACAAGGAGTGTGAGGATCTTGGGGAAAAGGTTCATTTTCTGGGGTTTGGAAAATAAATTCAGACTGAGGGAATTGAGGGCCGAACAAAACTCATATATTTTTTGATACAGTATCGGTTATTTACATGTGTATGTGTTTGAATTTTATGTGTGCAATGTTGTTTATGAAAGTGTATGATACAAATGCTAGTCTAGAACATAGTTTGCAAATGAATCAGCTAATGCGTTTAAATTTATTGGAATGTGTTCATATATAATAGAATCAAATTGCCTTTTCAATAGTCTAACTTGCAGAAATTGTCGTAGCAATCCAGGATCTATAATCTGGTAGACACCCGTTAACTGAAATACAATTAGTTGTGAGTCAAGTCTTACCTCCAAATGTGAAATGCCATGACTGAGAGCATCTTGGAGAAGTTCTATTACTGCACTGTATTCAGCCACATTATTCATGGTGGGACCCAAACAAACCCCTCCCCGAAGAAACAAGATGGCCAGTGGGTGAGTAAATGACCCAAGTTGCTGAAGCCAACTGACAGGTGTGACGATTGGTGCCATTAGCAAATCCTAAGAACTGTTCGGTCGACATCTGGTACACAAAATGAAAACACACATAAGATTAACCAACAAGCATAAATGAAAACTAGCTCTACAAAAATATATAGCTATGTTACAAGAAAAAGCATGACTACCTAAGCGTAATACTTTTTCAGGTAGGGTCGATGCCTAGATCCTCCTCGTGAGGTCAGGCAAAAATGTCACGGAAAAGATTGGTATACAGAATGATCTCATTGAGATAACATCCCGATTCAATAAAAATGTTTTTGATGACCCCAAGTGTAGTGGAAATGTTGACCAGAAAGACATTCAATCTATTCTCTTCAACAAAACCAACTTGTGAAGTAGAAGGGAAATCAACATTTCCACTGGGTGTCGGATAAAAATCGCCTCTCTCTATCAAGTTAAGAAAAGGAATCAAGAAGGACCTGGGAACTATATGTTCAGGAGGATGGTCCAGGTTGGTCATGGCTTCCAAAATTTCCTCCTCAGAAGGTAAAGTAGTATCCAAACTATCAAGAGAGTGGGTCGGGTCGAGTGACTGAGTCATAGTACAATCCATATTTGACTCAACAAACACCAATGGAGTCAATATATGTTCTGTTGCAGTTTGATATGAGTCCAAGTGGGTTACTTCTGCAACAGGAGTGGGCATGGAGGGTTCTGAATTAGTTGGGAGAAACCCAAGATTAGTTGTTAAACTGGCCATGGAAATTTCAGACGATGAACATCCCTCAGAACCAACAAATAAGGTAGGAGCCGGTAGGTCAAAAGTGCCAATTAATGACCCATAAAGTCCTACTCCTAAACTCTCACTAATCAGAGCAGTTTGATCAACTAAGGGAATTGTGGTCTCTGAAGAAGTCTGGTTGTTTCTCTGTGTGAAAGAAAGTTGATTGACTGTAACGACCTTACCTTCAAATGGGAACATAACAACTCAAAAAATTGCCGATGCAATAGCTCGCATGGCATATGTCCAGCTCCTGCCTAATAACATGTTGTAATCAAGCGGAGCGTCAAGAACTTCTACTTCTACAACAACTGTCTTACCGGCCAATGTGACATCAAATGATGGAAAAACCCCATGTGGACGGAAAGTACCGCCATCAAATGCAGTAAGTAGTGTGTTAGAAGGGGCTAACTCGGGGGAACCCAAAGCTTTCCAAGAGGAAATTGACATTACGCACGTCGACGTGCCCTCATCTACGACAGCTCGTCTAATGGTCATTAGGCCATGGAGGACTTCAATCTGAAGAGCAATGTGGTACGACAACCGGTATTTAATATCAACCATATCAAATCGCGCATACATGTTAGAGGATTCCATACTTCCAATAGCTTCCAGAAGTGCATTTCATTGTAAAGGACAACTTTGTAGGACTTCTAAGGTAGACATGGCACAAGGGGTCTGGGCTAGATCTTCAACCACATTGTATTTGGAGGCGGCTCGAGTGTTGGGGTTGTGCGATTCCCGTTTCAAGACACCTTTTAGGATCTTGGGCATTGGGTCCACATGTATGTGGAGTGGAGTGGAGGATTCTGGAATCTCTTTATCCTTTTTCTGTGCATCCGGGGTATAATTCCTGGCTCTCGTTTGTAAGAGTGCATCTGAATTAACCATGTTAATAAAAGTTTGATCAACCGAAGCATGTGTAGGGCCCCCAGTGTTGGAGGTGCCAGAAGTTGAGCACTGCCCCTTAGGGAATGGATCTTTCAGTACGGCATGCTTCTTTTCTTGTAATAGCTTATGGGATTCTTCAAGTAGAGGGCATTGGTGAGTAAGGTGATCCTGCTTGCAAAGTTTACAAGGGAACTTAACCTTCTTTTTTGGGCCTCTGATGGTTCCCCTCTCCTTTCTTGCCCTTCTTTTTGTTATTGGGCTGCCAAGGGCCCTTTTGATTGTTCTGAACCTGGTTGACATATTCAGAAGTAGAAGGAGAGGTTGTGACGGAAGAAACTTCTGCAGTTGATTGTTTAATAGATAAGGCATGAACCTGTTTGGTCAATGCTTCGAAAGCTACGGAGTCAACTGAACCCACTATGCCATCAGCATGTGGTCCAGGTTTGGGTCTACTCAGATCGGTATTTGATCGCGGTGCATTAGGTATGATCTCATACAGTAACCTAGATTGTGCGTAAACGGGATCTAACTGTTGGGTCTATAGGATGGCTTCTTCCTTGTTAGACATTCCAGAAGTAGCTACTTCCTTAGAAATGTAAGGAAGGAGTGATTTCAAATACCACTCAAGAAGGAATTCTGGAGGTATGTTGGCTTTAATGAGCCTCTTCCATCTTAGCCACTCCTAAATGTGATCTGATAAATGAGTAGCTTTATTTTTCCTAAATGTAGACAAAAGGTCTGTTCCGGCATCATACAGAAAAGGAAGCTGGAAGTGATTCAAAAAGACAGTTGCAAGATCCCCAAAATTAAAGAATGTAGCTGCAGGTAACTCAATGTACCATTTGGCTATAACACTGGTTAAAGTCCTTTGGAACAGTCTCAATCTAATGGAATCTTCATTTAATGAGTTCGAGGAGCACCATAAATGGAAAGTAGTGACATGGTCACTAGGGTCCTCACCTCTTTTGCCTTTGAACTTTGGAATGTCCAAAGGTAACTTGGTAGGAACTGGTGGCCATGTAGTGTTATGATACACTAGATCGTTGGTCAACTTGGAAAGATCTGGCAAATTTAAAGTTGCTAGAAATGGTAAACGAGGCTTGCAAGATGGTACTTGATAAGCTGGGGTCGCAAACGGGGAACCAACCATAGTCTGACCCATGAACTGCTGGTAGGGGTTTCCCCCAGCCGTCTGTTGGTAGGGGTTGCCCCTAGTCATTTGCTGGTAGGGGTTTCCCCCAACCATCTACTGGTAGGGATTTCCCCCAGCCATCTGCTGATAGGGGTTTCCCCCTACCATCTGCTGATAGGGGTTGCCCCCAGTCACTTGCTGGTAGGGGTGGCCCCCTGCAATCTATTGTTGTGCGAAAGTATTATTGAAATTCCCCCACCTATATGAAAGTGGGTTAGTGCTCTGTGGGTCGTCCACTATGGCTGGGTGTTAGCCCCGGCATATTTCTAGTTAAAAATGTTACCCCCTCCTCCTGAAAATAAAGAAAAAGGGACGTTTCCTACAGGTATATTACCTTGATTAATGTTGGGACCTGCAAAGGTATTAAAACCAGTAGTAGCTGACGTAGACGGTGCGGTCATGGTAGTCATGACGGGCACAGTTGCAGAAGCACTTGGCTCTACAGCGGGTGTGGAAATCCAAGTACTGGGTATGTGATATGACGGTTGAATCACAGAAGGTGGCACTAAATTGGTTGTATTGCTAGGTCCAAAAGTAGGTGTAGAGGTAGATGCCATAGTTGTTGAACTTGGCATACATAACATGCCAGTATTAAAACTGAAGGATGGAGTGGACACAGAGGTTGTTTGTGCCAAACTTGGTGTAGCAGTAAGAGGAGGATTTACAGTGTTAGTGTTCATACCTATGGTGGGAGTCTGTGGAACTCCCTGTTTTCCTCCCGGATTAGTCATAAAATGCTCAGGTGGGAAATTATATGCACTGTGATCGGGCTGTTGGAAACCAATGGGTAACATAAACGTATTTCTAAGATTAGTCAGAGGAGGATTAAAGGGATTACTGTACTCTGCAGAAGTGAGATATTCAATCTCAACTGAACTAAAATGTCGTTGATCTAGGGTCCCCAGTTGTGGTTCCTCAAGAACCTCTATTTCAAGGTTTTCTGTTGCATTTTGTAGTTCTTCAGGAAACTCAATTTCAGGTGGTAGTTCCTCAGGAATTTCTATTTCAGGATTTTTCGTTGTAAAAAGTTCTTCAGGAAGTTCTATTTCAGGAATGGTTTCCAAAGAAACACTAGGGTTTATCCGCTGTCATCTAGTTGGCGGTAGTGGTTCTGTTCTAAGTGGCAGAAGGTTTTGAAACCTTCTTGATCTATGAAGTTCTTGGTTTTCCATGATTATATATAAAAATAAAACTAGAAAACCTAGTGGCCACTAAGACTAGGGGGAAAACAGCATGCCAACTAGAAATTCCTAAGTATGCAAACCAAGCAAACAAGATGCCTTCCGGAGAAGAGTCTGGGATGACGAGGGCCCATAACAGATCAACGAAGGATGAAGAACAGTTACCCGAGGTCCACAATACAATGACTAAGGGTGCAAGCCTTGGAATTACCCAACCACCCTCCCAAATACCTGTAAGGGATTTCCTCCCACGTCTGTCCTAGGTATAGCAGATATACCCTCCACTGTCACCTGTGTATGAACCTATGGTCAGATACTAAGGATACCACAACACCAAAAACTCCTGACGAACAGTCTCTAGTCGAATCAGAAGGCATGGGCAGAGTAACTGAGCCCGAAACTCAAAAGAGTCCCCAAACGCGATCCAATCCTGGTATATGCTCGAAATAAAAAGTAGGAGGAGTATTCCCAACAATCTGATCTCACAAGACCTACTGCATAGATCCCATGCAAGCTTTGAATGAAGTGGGTTTACCTGTGATAGTCGAACTACAATTTTTGCGTAATGTGTGATCTTGGGTGGTTTAAGGTGATTTAAACCCAAGATCCTAACCAAGACTAGTTGGTGTAGTGTATTCCTAAAAAAGAAAAATTGTTGTTATTTAATTTTATTAAATATTTTTTAGGGTTGTTATTACTCAAAAGGTAGTGCGTTTGTGTGGCGTGGTTGCAACAGAAAAGCAAAGTGCATAAATTATAACTTTTGACAACAAAACCTTTTATTTTTTCATTTAAAGTTCTTTCCAAACTGAAAAAACTGAGCAAATCTAATCAAATTTCTTTTTGTTTTCTTTTGAAATGGTAAACAAAATAACTTATGCTATCTTGTAAAAGATATAAGCCTTACTAACCCTAAGCTACAAATTTTTTTCTTTTTCTATTATTATAAAGGAAAAAGAACTATAAACATGGAAAGCAAATAAGACTTATGTGCAATGTGTAAGTATGGCTAAAAATGGTTCCTAAGCTTACAGCTGTCAAAACACTAGCTTAACAAAGACTTGTCCTACAGGTTTTTTGCAAAAGAAAAATCCTTCATACTTGGAAGCAAAGTGGGGAGAAAACAAAGGAGAAAGACACTCAAAACCGGGAATCAAACAGAAGAGGATTGACCCAAAGAATCAAACCCTAACAAGACCACTATGCCAAGCAAATGGTAGGCAAGCAAGCTAACAACTACCCTACTAACACAATGACTGAGAAATGAATCAACCTAAAGCACTTTAAACACACTTGATATTGGAAAAAACAAAAATTCAAGAAAAGTTGGAACTCAACAAGTTCGAAAGACACCCCAAAGGCTCCAAAATAGACCAAACCCTAAAACAAAGGATAAGATAGGTAAAGAGCAAACAAATGTTGCCACAAACAGTAAATGCAAAGCATACAGGTTTGTAGGTCAGCAACTTATAGTCAGGGCAAAAATAAGCAGGAGTGTTCACTAAAGAACAAAGCCTAGTCTTCAAAAAGAGGTATAAATGGACCAAACATTCCACAAGTAATCAAGCGATCTAAAGATGGAAAAAAGACTCAAAGAAAAATTACAAACCTTAAATATCAGTCAAGGAGACCTAAAACAAAGTCAGAAGACCACCCAAAAGGGCAGAAAACTCAACCAAACAACCAACAGAAGGCTATAGGAATGTACCCTACTATGCAGTAGGGAAACTAGCACTCTTGGAGAGATGGGCGCTATTGTATGTATAGAAGAGTAGCGTATGGGCGCTACTGTATGTATAACAGAGTAGCGCTCATGTCTTAAAGAATTAAAAACTGACTTTGAAAAGTTGCAAAAAGACTGAGTGAAGCAGAGAGAGGCAAGAAGAAATAAATTTAAGCAGATGCACTCATATTAAACTCAGAACAGATCTGTGAATCATACATAAATGAAAGAGATGAAGAACAAGAGAAAATACTAATTGTACACATTAAAACTTTGAATCCATAAAAGCTTCAAGATAGGGCAATAATATTCTTCTTTCTGTATTGATCAAACTGTCCAATATACGAAGTGATACTTCTTATAAAAGAGAGACAACCCTTTGGCTAATGCCTACTCGGCTATATATAGCCTACATATTCTATAACATAAGTTGTTACAATTTGTTATAGCTCAACGACTTTAAGTACTTCTATTTGTACTCTTTAATAGAGTTTGTTACAAATAACAACGAAAATAAAAACTACTGGTTGTTCTATGACTACGACTCGGGACAACTTTGCTGACAAAATGACCACAGAACCACCACTGAGTGATACAAGGATATCTCCTCCAGACAAATCAACATGAAAAATTCACTTACTAACCATCTTAGTAGAAATAAATTTAAGCAGATGCACTCATATTACACTCAGAACAAATCTGTGAATCATACATAAATGAAAGAGATGAAGAACAAGAGAAAATACTAACTGTACACATTAAAAATTTGAATCCATAAAAGCTTCAAGATAGGGCACTAATATTCTTCTTTTTGTATTGATCAAACTGTCCAATATACAAAGTGATATTTCTTACAAAAGAGAGCCGACCCTTTGGCTAATGCCTACTCGGCTATATATAGACTACATATTCTATTGTTAGATTTTGAGCATTAATTCAACATACTCTAGGATCTTTACTGAGAGAATAACATGTATAGTATATCAATCATATAAAGCATGTATCAAGCATAGCAAGCGATCACATAAGACAATGGACACACAAAGTTTCATTGGGGAAAACCATAAAGGTGAAAAACCCCACAACTTCCTCAGAGATAGAAAGAGCAATGATACAGCCAAAGTACAAGAGATAGTCTTCTCCTAGCAGCTGATCCTCCTCCTCACATGTGCACCACTTTCCGAGAAATAGAAGAGTGAGTAATGAGATGATCAAATAGAGATATCCCAGTCTCTAGTTATACTTTTCCTGTCCTGCCCAATAAACTGTGAAAATCCTCACAGCAAATCTAAGAGATGGTGTATATGTCACAAGAAAGTAATTGATTAAGCAAGAAAATAGAAGAGGAGTGGTCAATGTAGTATAATGAGCACCAAAATAATAATACATTAGAACTCGGATAGAAGAAAAAATACTTCACACACACTAAATTATTAATCACAAATGGACATATAAATAATACAATGCATGAGGATTCGAATGCCTAAGGTGGAAATTCGACTTAGCCTTCATGGAGTGATCAAAGGATCACTGGAGTGTCATCAAAGCACAAATAGTAGTCTATCTCATTATTGATGGAGTCATCAATGCACAAGTAACTATCAACCGTCAGTCAAACTGAGTCTAACTGAGTGTGGTAGGTGTAATTGAATGTAACTGGTACATGGAGACACTATCTGAATGAAAGAGGCTCAGTGGAGGGCACATGAGGAGCTAACTAGAGTCAGAACAGGTAGTCATGTCTCATCAAAGGTCAATCGGAGTGATAACAACAGTGAGGAGTCAGTCTGGCCTCAAATCAAGGAAAGACTGGTGGCTAATTGAAGTAAACTGGACTGGTAGGTGAGAAAGGCGCCCTTCTCATGCAGTATGTGAAAGGAAAGCACATGACAGGCTAGGAGGGCTGAAACTGAGTGGAAGGAAGCTTCGGGGGCTAGCTAATTGACGGCTAGGTGTTGGGATTGATGACTAGAATACATGCAAATGCATGCAATCCCTAAATGATGCATGCAAACCCGAAAAGTGCATGCATGACTGAAAATGTAAATGATTAAAATACTGGTGGGACTAGGATGGAGTATAGGAATATCCTAACACCCCCCTTTAATCCATCCTGGGCCCTGGTAACTAAGACCAAAGGTCACCCAATACAATGAATAATAACAGTCAATAAACCAAGGAAGTGGGGAAAATTTCATGGGAAAAATACCCCCCCCTCAAAACAGACTGTAAGGCACACACAAAAAAAAAAATGCTCCAAACTCAAGCAGGTGTGATGCTTGGTCATATGTCTCGAGGTATCTTCTTCTTTAGAAGAATTGGATCATGCTCAAAAAGCATGTGCTTGTACTTTCTCTTCAGATCGAATGTGATGAGAACAAATCCAAAAGTATGAGGATGATCCTTGAACCTGTGATTCGAATCAGTTGAGGTAGGATCAAAAACATGAATATGCAGATAGTATTTTGTCTTCTCCTTCGAACCATCATGGGTGAGATTATTCCAAAAAGAACCATCAAATAATAAATATTGCTTGGAATCCAAATCATATCCAAGACTTGAATCATGGTTGCTTAAGATCTCCTTTGGACCATTTGAGGTGAGACCTAAACCAGTAAGTGCATGAGAAATTTTCTCAAGCGAATGGCAATAGCCATTATCTTCAATAAACTTCTGAGAACATGAATGAATGATCTTATAGTAGTAAATGAGAGGTGATTGCTTGGAATCCAAATAAGATCCAAGGCTTTAATCATGGTTTCTTGAGATCTCCTTTGAACCATAACAGGTGAGATCAAAAGCAGTAGATGCATGAGAAATTATCCCAAGCAGGTGGCAATGGCCATATTCTTCAATAACCTTCTAAAAGCATGGAATACTGATCATATAGTAGTAAATAAGAGGTGATTTCTTGAGGAGAGCGAATGCATTACCTCCAATAGCTGATTTTACCTCTGAAATAATCATGTGATCATGATGCAAACCAACAGATTCTGGTGCAAGAGAGGATTTAGGACCTTCTACAGTATCTAGAGTGTGAGATGGCATAGAAAGAGAAGAAATTTGGAGCATGAGTGTAGAATCTGCAATTTCTTCTTCTTTGTGGAAAAATTCAATATGAGATGTGTTTGATACTGGTTCATGATCGATGAGATCATCAAGAAGGGTGAATGCATCACTTTGCTTGTTCTTGAAAGGGTTTTGACCAATTCCTTCATTCTGTATGCCGAATCTTTCATCCAGATGGGCCCATAGCTCTTTTAGAGTTTCAACAACATCAAGGTATTGGTTAATCATGTATTCAGGCAAAGAAAGCATCATTGCTCCAAAGGCTTCGTCAACTTTATTCAGCCAGTCAATCTTTGCTTCATGGGATTCGAACTCTCTTTCAAAATAACAATCAAAGAGATCATGGCTCCTCAAATATGGTATAATTTTTGGTTTCCATTCATCATAGTTGAATGGAGAAAGAGGAGTAATTTCTGATGGATACATAGAAGCTGTAGAAGACCTGCAAAAACAATAGAAATGTCTACAACTGCTACTACTGCAAAAATGCAGAAACTACTGCACTCGAAATCTAGGTAATAACATGCAAAAAAACTCTTAGGAATGGAGATAAACAATACTCTCAACATGCTCTGATACCATGTGAAAATCCTCATAGTAGATCTAAGAGATGATGTATATCTCACAAGAAAGTAATTGATTAAGCCAGAAAATAGAAGAAGAGTGGTTAATGCAGTATAATGAGCAACAAAATAATAATACAGTAGAACTCGGATAGAAGCAAAAATACTTCACACACACTAAATTATTAATCACAAATGGACATATAAATAATACAATGCATGAGGATTCGAATGCCTAAGGTGGCAATTCGAATTAGCCTTCATGGAATGATAAAAATATCACTGGAGTGTCATCGGAGCACAACTAGTAGTCTATGTCATCATCGGTGGAGTCATCAATGCACAAGTAACTGTCAACCGTCAGTCAAACTGAGTCTAACTGAGTGTGGTAGGTGTAACTGAATGTAACTGGTACATGGAGACACTAACTAAATGAAGGAGGCTCAGTGGAGGGTGCATGAGGAGATAACTAGAGTCAGAACAGGTAGTCATGTCTCATTGAAGGTCATTCGGAGTGATAACAACAATGAGGAGTCAGTCTGGCCTCAAATCAAGGAAAGACTGGTGGCTAATTGAAGTAAACTGGACTGGTAGGTGAGAAAGGCACCCTTCTCATGCAGTAGGTGAAAGGAGGGCGCATGACAAGCTAGGAGGGATGAAATTGAGTTGAAGGAAGCTCTGAGGGCTAGCTAACTGAGTGCTAGGTGCTGAGACTGATGATTGGAATGCATGCAACCCCTAAATGATGCATGCAAACCCTAAAAGTGCATGCATGACTGAAAATGTTAATGATCAAAATACTGGTGGGACTAGGATGGAGTATAGGAATATCCTAACATAAACCAGTGGTGTAGACTTGTCTAACTTATCCTAATAACCCATGGCTACATTAATTCGGGCCAACCCCTTACTAGGTGGTCTAATAACCCATCATCAAGTTACAACACTTGCGACACTTGTCAATACAAATGAAGACACTTGCGTATAGAGGAATAATACATCTCTATAGGAGTACAATAAAATACATAGATGAAATACATTCTGAAGTTACATATACATCAACACTCCCTCTTAACTAGGAAGGTATTTCTCAACACAGATCTGCTAGCACAAGTCTTCTTCTTTGGATCATCATCACTGGGTCATCGTCATCGAATCATCGTCACTGCTGCTATCTCAATCAATCTCCAATCTACTCGTCATAGGAAGTTCTACAGAGCCATTCCTTTTTCATACTAGATGTAGGACCACCACTGCAGGTCTTCAACATCTAAAGATCTGCGAGCAAGCCATCAAGTATGTACGCCTTAGGACTGATTACATTGCTTCTGCAAAGCCTACAAGATCTCCTAGGACTGATTACACTACTTCTGCAAAACCTGTAAGAGCATCTCAGGACTGATCATATGCCTCTGCAAAACCTGTGTACCATACTGTCACGTCATCGTCCTCAAATCATCGTCATCATCCATGGAGCACAAACCAGATGCACACACACAACACTTACACTCACCAGCATGGTGTTGATGTATATGTAACTTCGGAATGTATTTCATTTATATATTTATTGTACTCCTATACATATGTATTATTCCTCTATACGGAAGTGTCATCATTTGTATTGACAAGTGTTGCAAGTGTGTTAACTTGTCGATGGGTTATTAGACCACCTTGTAAGGGATTGTCCCGGATTAATGTAATATGAGGTTATTGTGCTAAGCTCGACAAGTGAGCCCCATAAGTTTATTGGGCTGTTAAGACAAGTATAAATAGAGATCTCCCGATCTCTATTTGGATCACTTTAGATCTGACTCTTCCATCACTCGGAAAGTGGCGCACATGTGAGGAGGAGGATCAACTACTAAGAGGAGTCTATCTCTGTGTACTTTGGTTGTACTATTGCTCTATCTATCTCTGAGGAAGTTGTGGGGTTTTTCACCTTAGGGTTTTCCCCACGGAAACTCTGTGTGTCTATTGTCTCTTATGTTTTGTTTCTTGTGATGATTGAGATGCTTGCTATGATTGATGCATTGATATACTATACATGTTATTCTCTCAGTAAAGATCCTAGAGTATATTGAATTAATGCTTAAAATTAACATGGTATCAGAGCTAACCTGAGAAGAAGACATTGTGCAGTGATGGAAACCAGGGTTTCTTGTTTATTGGGTTTCTCGCCACAGATTTTAGAAAATCAATATGATATATTGACTCTCCTCAACAAGGTGAATCTATCTGTCCAATGAGAATTTAATTCTGAGCACTTTCAGTTTTGTCCCTAAATATTAGGGTTTCCTCAAAGATAGGAATTTCTGAAATATGAAGACATAGCTGGAAGCTCCTTGGAAAAATCGAAGTTTAGAGCTTTGGATCAAGATTTTTCGCCGGGTAAAACTCTGGGAAACTCAGACCCTAATTCAGGGTGCTCCTTAGTGAATCCAGAAAGACTAAAAGACATTTATGAAGGGTGAAACTTTGCAGAACTCAAATTTTGAGTATACCAGGCTGATCAGCTCATCAAGGAGCATCTTTCTATCCTTTCAGAAAGTTGAAATTCACAGTTTGAATTTTTAGGGTTTCTCTGACAAACCCTAATCTGGGACTAGATCCAGTTTTCAGAAAAATCAAGTGGTAAGATCTAAATATTTTTTATTTCCATTTGAAGTACTCTTTAAATATGTATCACCACACCAAGCTTAAGGATAAGCTTGAAGGGGATGATAACTTCCGAGCCTGGAAGTATATGATTGGGTTAATCTTGGAAAAAAATGAATTGGATACATATATCAGTTCTGAAGTCCCCGTCCCGGAGGATGAAGAAGCTAAAGCAATGCATAAGAAGAACTTGGTCAAGGCAAAAAGAATCATTGTTGATTCTATCAAAGACCATCTCATACCACATGTATCATCTTTGAAGACACCTAAGGAGATGTTTGATTCTCTGACCAAGTTATTTTAAGGAAAGAACATAAATCGGAAGATGACTCTGCGGAATCAATTGAAAGGGGTCAAACTATTGAATGGAGAGATCATTCAATCTTACTTCTCCAAGGTCTCTCAGATCAAGGAACAACTTGAAGCTATGGATGAAGTAGTGGACAATGGTGAAGTTTTTATGACCACTCTAAATGGCTTACCTAGGTCATGGGACTCTTTTATTCAAGGAATCTACGCAAGAAAGAAATTGATCTCTTTCAGTAGACTATGGGAGGAATGCTCTCAAGAAGAAGCAAGGCTTGTAGCATGAGAAGAAAAAATGGGAAGTGAAGACCAAGCTCTCGCAGCTCACACTAAAAGGAGAAAGCCTAAGAGAGAGCCATCTTATAACAAGAAATCTTCAAACCACCATCAACATAAAGAGAAGAAATATCTCAAGTGCTTCACATGCAATGAGAAGGGACACTTTGCTGCAGATTGTCCTAAGAAGAAAAACAACAACTTCAACAAGAAGAAGAAGAACAATAAGAAGAGATATCATGCTCATGCTGCCGAGGATGATGAACCTCCAAAGAAGAAGGCTAGAGCAGAAAGTGATGATGATGACTGATCAAGCGAAGAAGAGTATGTTCTAATCTCTGCTCTCACAAGTACTATTTCTCATGGTTGTAATTATTGGCTTATTGACAGTGGGGCTTCCAAACACATGACTGGGTTTAAAGAATCTTTTTTAAATCTATCTAAACATGAATCATCCCATAAAGTGAAACCTAGGGATGACTATCAATACCCTATCAAAGGAAGTGGTGAAGCCTCCTACAACCTAGATTCTGGAAAGTCTTTGAAGATGAAAGAAGTTCTTTATGTACCTGGGCTCAAGAAAAACCTACTCTTCATATCTGCATTGGATGCAAAAGGTATGAGGGTTGCATTTGTGGATGGCCAAGTTTTAATGTGGTGAAAGGGAAATACCATAGATGATGCAGTGGTGATTGGAGAGAAAGAGGGAGGATTGTATAAATTGAAGGGACAACCTCAACATGCCATGGTGCATGATTCCATGGAGCCAAGTGAACTTTGGCATAGAAGACTTGCACATATGCACTACAGAGCATTACCAATTGCAAGTAAAGTTGTAGAAGGTCTTCCTGAAATCAAGACCAAGCATGAAGGTGTTTGCAAAGGATGTGCAAAAGGAAAGAACATAAAGAAGGCATTTCCAAGTAGTGAAAGAAAGGCAAAAAGCATCTTGGAAATTATCCACTTCGATGTATGTGGTCCGATGTCATCCAATTCTCTGAGTGGGTATGTTTACTATGTCTCTTTCATTGATGACTTCTCCAGGAAGACTTGGGTTTACTTCTTGAAGAAAAAGGATGAAGTGTTTGACAAGTTCAAGGAATTCAAAACTTTGATGGAGAACCAAACTGATAAAAAGATCAAAACATCCAGATCCGACAATGGTGGAGAATTCACTTCAGGTGACTTCAAGAAGTTATGCAGTGATTCAGGGATTAAGAGGGAGTTGACTGCTCCTTACAATCCACAACAGAATGGAGTTGTAGAAAGAAAGAATCGAACAATCATGGAAGCAGCAAGGGAAATGCTGCATGACCAAGATCTACACATGCATCTATGGGAAGAAGAAGCTAGGACAACTGTATATGTGCATAACAGAACACCCCACAAGATATTGGACAACAAGACACTAGAAGAGGACTTCTCTGGTAAAAAACCTGAAGTCAGCCATCTCAGAATATTTGGTTGTCCAGTATACACACATGTCCCAAAAGAAAAGAGGACTAAGCTAGATTCTTCAGGAAAGAAGGGTATCTTTGTGGGTTACAGTGAAATCTCGAAGGTTTACAGAATATACTTTCCAGGGTTCAAGAAGATTGATGTCAGCAGGGATGTGACATTTGATGAAAACTCAACATTCATAAAATCAAGGAAGACACCTGTTGAAGATCATGAAGAGCCTAAGGAAACTAGATTTCAAGACACTACTATGACTGAAGCAATTCCAGATGGTGATCGTGAAATTGAAGATTTGCAAGAACCTGTCGATCCACCCCATGAGAATAACTCTCACAAAAGGAAAACTGCATGGGCTAGAGATCTCATTCAAGATGCAGAAAGATATGGCATTCTAGAAGAAGAACACAGAGCAAAGAAGAGAACTAGATCCCATACCAGCTATGTTGCTTTACTCTGTGATATCATGAACAAAGAACATTCCAATTATGAAGAAGCAGCGGGAAAGAAAGAATGGAAGGATTCCATGGTCGAAGAATACCAATCAATAATGAAGAATGATGTTTGGGATGTTGTCCCAAGACCTGAAGGGAAGTCTGTTGTGACTTCCAAATGGATCTACAAGATCAAGCATGCTACAGATGGCAGCATAGAAAAATACAAGGCAAGATTCGTAGCTCGTGGCTTCTCTTAGAAAGAGGGAATAGATTATGAAGAAACTTTTGCTCCTGTAGCCAAGTACACCTCCATCAGATCAATACTTTCTCTAGCTATAGTGATGAAATAGAAGATACACCAGATGGATGTCAATACTGCTTTCTTGAATGGCATAGTTGAGAGGAAGTGTATGTGGAACAACCACTCGGTTTTGAAACACATGACAGGGAATCGTATGTGTGTAGATTGAAGAAATCCTTGCATGGCTTAAAACAAGCTCCTAGAACTTGGTATGGTAGGATGGAGAGTTTCCTATCTAGTTTGGGCCTTACTAAGAGTAAAGCGGATTCCAACCTTTACTACAAGTTTGAGGAAGGAAATCCTGTGATACTACTTCTATATGTGGATGACCTGTTTGTAATAGGAGATGATAGATTGATTGCTGATACAAAGAGGAAGCTTGTTGCCGAGTTTGAGATGAAGGACTTGGGGATGATGCACTATTTTCTAGGTATGGAGGTGTGGCAGAGTACATATGGAATATTCCTTCGACAAGGGAAGTATACAGTAGATATCTTGAAGAGGTTCGAGATGATGGATTGCAAGGCCATGGCCACACCTATGGCATCGAACCTAAAGCTTCCGTGTGACGCTTTATCTGAGCCGGTTGATGTCACTATGTATCGTCAGATGATTAGGTCCTTGATGTACCTGATGAACACAAGACCAGATATTTGCTTTGCGGTGAACACATTGAGCCAGTTCCTGATAGATCCGAGGAGTGTTCACCTAGTTATTGTAAAGCATATTCTGAGGTACCTGAAGGGTACAGTTGATTATGGGCTCAAGTATGATGCGAATCAAAAGTTTAACCTTCAGGGTTATGTTGATTCAGATTGGGAAGGCAGTGTTGCAGATAAGAAGAGCACTTCTAGGTGTTGCTTCAGTATGGGATCAGGTGTGACCTCTTGTTTTAGTAGGAAGCAGTCTTGCGTAGCACTGAGTATAGCTGAGGCAGAGTATGTTGCAGCCTATTCGGCTAGTTGTGAGGCAGTATGGCCGCGGAAGCTACTATCTGAGTTATTTGATCTAACCCTAGAGGCTACTAGTATCTTCTGTGATAACCAGAGTTGTTTGAAGCTATCTGACAACCCGGTGTTCCATGACAGGTTGAAATACATAGAGATCAAATACCACTATATCAGGGATATGGTGCAGGGAGGAGCAGTGAAGCTCCTGTATGTTGCGACAGATGAGCAGATTGTAGATGTACTGACGAAGCCACTAGACAGAGTGAAGTTCGAGTACTTCAAAGAGAGGCTTGGTGTTCTTTAGATTGATTACACTTCGAGGAAGAAGTGATGGATACATTTTTCTGAAGCCATTCCAAGCATGGTGGAAGGAGGATCCTTCACATGGCTATGGATGTAAGTGCTGGATGATAAGCATCAGGATGATGTTCTATTTTCTGCTCTGTATGATTAGTTGGATCATTTATGTATGTATGCATCATGTTGGATGCTGGATATGATCAGTTGGATAATTTGTATGTATTTTGTATATGCATCATGTTGGATGCTTGGACCATGTATCTATATCAGGTGGATATGTTGTATGACCAGGTAGACCATGTATGTTGATATGTATCAGGTAGATACATTGTGTGATCATATGGATAATGTATCTATGTATGTATCAGGTGGATACATTGTATGATCAGGTGGATCATGTATGACGATATGTATTAGGTAGATACTTGGTATGCATCAGGTAGATGCATTGTGTGACAAGGATGATCATGGATGATGAGCTTTAGGATGTTTTTCTAGATGACATGCATCAGGACGATGCAGTGATGATGATCAGAATGATCATGTGTACGTTAGGATGATGTATGGTGAGTATCAGGATGATACTCTGTGTCCGTGGAACAGGTTGTGTAGATGAGTATGTCTGGGAGATCCTATAGGTCAGAGTTGTGTACCTGTAATAGCCTGTGATGCTCTTTCGAGACATTTCTTTGGGAGGACATATAATAGCACCCCGGGAGATCCTACAGGTCGGAGTTGTGTACCCGTAACATCTTGGGATTCACTTTCTAGGTTTTGTCCTATGGCATATAATAGCACCCTGGGAGATCCTATAGGTCGAAGTTGTGTACCCGTAACAGCCTGGGATGCTCTTTCGAGGTTTTTCCATGACCACATATAATAACACCCTGGGAGATCCTACAGGTCAGAGTTGTGTACCTGTAACATCCTGGGATGCTCCTGTGAGGTTTTCTGGTGACCACATGTAATAACGCCTTGGGAGATCCTACAAGTCGGAGTTGTGTACCCGTAACATCCTGGGATGCTCTTTCAAGGTTTTGTGGTGGGGTCACATGTAATAGCACCCTTGGAGATCCTACAGGTCGGATTTGTGTACCCATAACATCCTGGGATCCTCTTTCGAGGTTTTGTGATGCACGTAATAAGTCATGAGGATTCGACAGTATGGCCAGTAATGATGAATACTTACAGATGGTGGCTCTACATCCAGTAGGAAAAAGGACTGGCTCTGTAGAACTTCCTATGACGAGTAGATTCAGTGATTGCTTGAGATAGCAGCACCAGTGACGATGATGATGATTCAAGGACGATGCATCGATGACGATGATCCAGAGAAGAAGACTTGTGCTAGCAGATCTGTGTCGAGAAATACCTTCCTAGTTAAGAGGGAGTGTTGATGTATATGTAAGTTCGGAATGTATTTCATTTATATATTTATTATACTCCTATAGAGATGTATTATTCCTCTATATGGAAGTGTCATCATTTGTATTGACAAGTGTCACAAGTGTGTTAACTTGCCGATGGGTTATTAGACCACCTTGTAAGGGGTCGGCCCATATTAATGTAATATGAGGTTATTGTGCTAAGCTAGACAAGTCGACCCCATAAATTTATTAGGCAGTCAGGACAAGTATAAATAGAGATCTTCGGTTCTCTATTTGGATCACTTTAGAACTCACTCTTCCATCACTCGGAAAGTGGTGCACATGTGAGGAGGAGGATCAACTACTAAGAGGAGTCTATCTCTGTGTACTTTGGTTGTACTACTGCTCTATCTATCTCTGACGAAGTTGTGGGGTTTTTCACCTTAGGTTTTTCCCCATAGAAACTCTGTGTGTCTATTGTCTCTTATGTTTTGCTTTTTGTGATGATTGACATGCTTGCTATTATTGTTATGCATTGATATACTGTACATGTTATTCTCTCAGTAAAGATCCTAGAGTATATTGAATTAATGCTCAAAATTAACACATGGGAGGACCAACCTACTGCCATCTTTGAAAGGCTCACAGCACTTACATCAATGACCATGGGAGGATGAACTTACCACCATGTCGGAACGGCTCAACAATTACATCAACGACCATGGGAGGATGAACCTACCACCATGTTGGAAAAGCTTGGAAATTACATCAACGACCATGGGAGGACGAACTTGCCACCATGTTGGAAAAGCCCGTTCAGCCCTTACAACTCAGCATGGAAGGACGAACCTACCACCATGTGAGAATGGCTCAGCCCTTACATCTGCACCATAGGAGGATGAACCTACCACTATGTGAGAATGGCCCATCCCTTACATCTACACCATAGGAGGATGAACCTACCACTATGTGAGAATGGACCGTGTGCATCTGTGTCTCCGGACTCATCACTTCCTCTTGGAAGGTATCTCGATATGAAGTACACCAAGTCTCCCTTTGAAGTATTCAAACTTCACTCTGGAAAGTGGCTTGGTCAACACATCGGCTATCTGCTCGTCCGTCGCAACATACAGGAGATTCACTGCTCCTCTCTGCACCATATCCCTGATATAGTGGTACCTGATCTCAATGTGCTTTGACTTGTCATGGAACACTTGGTTCTCTGACAACTTCACACAACTCTGGTTGTCGCAATATATAAAAGTAGCACTCAACTGGAGATCAAACAAATTAGACAGTAGCTTCCTAAGCCATACTGCCTCACAACTGGCTGAACAAGATGCGACATACTCTACTTTGGCTGTAATCAATTACACAGAGGACTGCTTCCTTCTAAACTAGGAGATCATACTGGATCCCATACTGAAGCAGCACCCCGAAGTGCTCTTCTGATCAATGGCACTACCTGCCCAATCCGAATCAACATAACCATCCAGGTCAAACGTTTGATTCACCTCATACTTGAGCCCATAGTCATTTCTACCCTTCAAGTACCTCAGAATATGCTTTGCAGCTATCAGGTGAACATGTCTCGGATCTATCAAGTACTGGCTCAAGGTGTTCACCGCAAAGCAGATATCTGGTCTTGTATTCGTCAGGTACATCAAGGACCCAATCATTTGATGATACATCGTAGCATCAACTGGCTCAGAAGAAGCATCACACAGAAGCTTTAGGTTTGATGCCATAGGTGTTGTGAAATTGCCCACATAAGATCCAAAGAGATGATGTAAACCTCACAATGAAAGAATTTAGGAATAATAGAAGAAGAGACAAGCAATAGAACTTAGATCCAAAGAAACTTTGATTGAGGCAGAATAATTACACATATTACATTAAACTGAATAGTAAACAGGTAAATATACAATGCTGAGTATGAGGATTCGAATTCACTAGGAGGAATTCGAATTAGCCTTCATGCATAGATCCATAATAAGTGGAGAGTCATCAATGCCTAACTAGGAGTCCACCTTCTCATCAGTGAAGTCATCAATGCACAAGTAATGATCAACCGGGAGTCAAACTGAGTCTAACTGAATGTGTTTGGTGTAACTGGCACATGGAAGCACTAATATAGTGAAGGAGGCTCAGTGGGGGCGCCATAGGAGTTAACTAGAGTCAGAATGGTCAATCTAGTCTCACTGGAGGTCTAATAGAGTGATAAACTCAATAAAGAGTCAGTTAAGCCTTAAATCAAGGGAATAACCGAAGATAACTCAATATAACTGAATATAACTGGACTGGTAGGTGAAGAAGGTTCCCTTGTCATGCATTAAAGCAAAGGAGGGCGCATTAGTCACTGGGAGGCCTAGAAATGATCTAAAAGAAGCTTCGGGGGCTAGTTTGTTGAGGACTAGGTGCTCGGACTGATGACCTAGAATGCATGCAAAATGCATGCAAACCCTAATTTTGACTGCATGACTGAAAATGAAAATGACTGGAAATCTAGTAGGACTAGGATGGAGTATAGGAATATCCTAACACCCCCCCTTAATCCATCCTGGGCCCTGGTAACTAGGACCAAAGGTCACCCATACAATAAATGAAATGATAATAAAATACATAACTGTCCATAAACTGAGGAAATGGGGAAAACATCATGGGAAAAATACCCCCCCTCAAAAAGGACAGTAAATAACTCAAAGAACCATCATGCAGAAAAGAAGGAAGCTTTCATCAGTGAAAACTTTTGCAAAAGACTTGGCAAGCTAATCCCATGTAGGAAGGTCTCCCACTATGTGTAGGATGAAGCAAGTCTTTCAGGAAATTTTTCTGTATCTGGAGCGAATGTAACATGAGTAGTCTTCCCAAAGGATGGAAGAGAGAATCCCATCATCCTGCTGCATCTCTTATGGAGAGATGGATGGCATAATGCAAGGTTAGCATGCTGCTGAAGTCTAGTAGTTCTGTAAGCAAATAAATCATCAACTGTGTTCTCAGTAGTAGCAAGGATTGTGTGAGAACATATTTCTCTTGAATCTGGACTAAGAATAGGTGTTGGTTCAAAATCTTCTTGAACCATGATCTCAACATCAAAATCTTGATCTTCTTCTTCACCAGAATAGGAGTCACTGGAAGAGAAGTCATTGTGATCTTCATCAAAATATGAAGGAATAGTTGGAGAGAAGGGCATGAAGTGTGATAACTCATATGCCTTTGAGGCATGATTAGCAATCCCATTTGCTATAACCTTTCTAGTGGAGATTTCTATAATATCTACTGTGTCTAGACCAAAAATTACTTATTTTGGAGATCCTGTATGAGTCATTTGATATACTAACAACAAATTAGCTGTAAGAGAAGGAACAAATAAGACATTTTTGAACTTACCATGCTCCATATGAACTGTACCCAAACCTTTGGCAGAAATCTGAGAGTTGTCTCCCATGTGAATGGTAGGCCCATCTTGGAGATCCAAAGAGGAGAAGGATTCTTCTTGTGCCATCATGTGGATTGAAGCTCTAGAATCTATGAGGAGAGCTTTTGTCTTTGAGAAACTAGCCATCAATGCATGACAATCATCAGATCCACTTCTATAATCAGACATCTTTGCTTCTTTTGGAACAACAATTTGGTTTTGTTCAAGAAGCTTGGTTAGAAGATCAATCTTATTATGCATGCAGGCATGCTCAGGATGATTTCCTCTCTTGCAGTAGGTGCAATTAGGTCTCTTTTGTTTGTCATTCTTGGATCTTGAAGGTTTCTTGCTTTTGCCTTTTTGTCCTCCTTTTGCATTCGCTCCACTTGATTCACCAGCTAAAAGAGCTAGATCTCTGGAGGTTTTGATGGCACCCATTTGAATCAATTTGTCCTCTTCTTGAATGAGAGCAGTAGTAAATTTTTCCAAGGTAGGAAACTTCCATCCAAGGATTGACATTCGCCCAGAATGGAAAGTAGAGACAAAAACAGAAAATTGAGATCCAAGTCTGCTCAAAATGGAGAGCACTAATTGTTCATCACTTTTGCTGATGCCACAGTGCTTGCATTGAGTAATCAAATTCTGAAATTTTGAGATGAATGTTTTAATGCTCTCGAAATTGCTAGGTTGCAGAAAAGCCAATTCATTTTCAAGAGTGTAGCCTCTCATCCCATCTTGTTTGCCAAACAGATTCCCCAATTTTGTCCATAACTCATTTGGAGACTTAACTCCTTCAACATGAAACAGTAGATCTTCTGACATATGGAGGCATATGAATCCCAAAGCCTCATCCATTTTATTTAGATGCTTGGTTCTTTCAACAACATGATGAGCAATAGCATCTTTTTCAAATACTATTCGATTTAGACTCTTGTGATACAAGTGAAATATAATCCTATCCTTCCATTCGAAGTAGTTGAATGGAGTGACAATCAAAGGAGAAGAAGGAGAATCATTAGAAATGCTCATCTTCATTGCTAGAACAGGTGCAAAAAGAAACTGCTGAATCTACTGCTGCAACTGCTGGAACTTCGAAATACCTACAAAAAAATCTCAAGAATGGAGGTAGAATAAACTCGCAAATGGCTTTGATACCATGTGAAATTTCCCACATAGGATCCAAAGAGATGATGTAAACCTCACAATGAAATAATTTAGGAATAATAGAAGAAGAGACAAGCAATAGAACTTAGATCAAAAGAAACTCTGATTGAGGCAGAATAATTACACATATTACATTAAACTGAATAGTAAACAAGTAAATATACAATGTTGAGTATGAGGATTCGAATTCACTAGGAGGAATTCGAATTAGCCTTCATGCATAGATCCATAATCAGTGGAGAGTCATCAATGCCTAACTAGGAGTCCACCTTCTCATCAGTGAAGTCATCAATGCACAAGTAATGATCAACCGGGAGTCAAACTGAGTCTAACTGAATGTGGTTGGTGTAACTGGCACATGGAAGCACTAATATAGTGAAGGAGGCTGAGTGGGGGTGCCATAGGAGTTAAATGGAGTCAGAATGCTCAATCTAGTCTCACTGGAGGTCCAACAGAGTGATAAACTCAGTAAAGAGTCAGTTAAGCCTTAAATCAAGGGAATAACTGAAGATAACTCAATATAACTGAATATAACTGGACTGGTAGGTGAAGAAGGTGCCCTTGTCATGCATTGAAGCAAAGGAGGGCACATCAGTCACTAGGATGCCTAGAAATGATCTGAAAGAAGCTCCGGGGGCTAGTTTGCTAAGGACTAGGTGCTAGGACTGATGACCTAGAATGCATGCAAAACCTAATTTTGCATGCATGACTGAAAATGAAAATGACTAGAAATCTAGTAGGACTAGGATGGAGTATAGGAATATCCTAACAGGTGTGGCCATGGCCTTGCAGTCCATCATCCCGAACCTCTTCAGGATCTCTATTGCATACTTCCCTTGTCCAAGGAAGATTCCATCTGCACTCTGCCACACCTCCATACGAAGAAAATAGTGCATCATACCCAAGTACTTCATCTCGAACTCAGCAACAAGCTTCCTCTTCATATCGACAATCAATCTATCATCACTTGTTACAAACAGGTCATCCACATACAATAGTAGAATCACAGGATTTCCTTCCTCAACCTTGTAGTAAAGGTTGGAATCCGCTTTACTCTTGGTAAAGCCCAAACTGGATAGGAAGCCATCTATCCTACCATACCACGTCCTGGGTGCCTGTTTCAAACCATACAGGGATTTCTTTAGTTTGCACACATGTGACTCTCGGTCATGTGTCTCAAACCCGAGTGACTGCTCCACATACACTTCCTCTTCAACTACACCATTCAAGAAAGTTGTCTTGACATCCATCTGGTGTACCTTCCATTTCATCACTGCAGCCAGAGAAAGTACTAATCTAATGGAAGTGTATTTGGATACAAGTGCAAAAGTCTCTTCATAATCAATCCCTTATTTCTGGGAGAAGCCACGAGCTACAAACCTAGCTTTGTATTTGTCTATGCTACCATCTGCAGCATGCTTGATCTTATAGATCCATTTGGAAGTCACTACAAACTTCCCATCTTGTTCATGATCGACTTGTATTCCTCGATCATAGGATCCTTCCATTCTTTCTTTTCTATAGCCTCTTCATAACTGGAAGGTTCTTTGTTCATTATGTCACAGAGTAAAGCGACATAGCTGGTACGTGATCTTGTTCTTTTCCTTTCTCTGTGTTCCTCTTCTGGAATGCCAAACCTTTCTGCATCTTGGATGAGCTCTCTAGCCTATGTTGGTTTCCTCTTGTCAGATTCCTTCTCACGGGGTGGATCTACAGGTTGTTGTGGATCTTCTATTTCACGATCTTCTTCAGGAACTGCTCCATTCATGGTGATATCTTGAGTTCTGGATATTTTGGGTTCTTCATTATCTTCAACTTGTGTTTTCTGTTAGGATATTTAGACACTTAGGAGTTAGTTAAGATCAACTTGTGTAATATATCCGTTAGGGATAGTGTGTTTCTTTAGTATGCATTAGTATGCATTTGTAAATACTTAATCCGACGGTCACGATATGTTTCCGACATAGAGTGATCCGACGGCTCAACTTCTCTTAGATCAAACCTAACCTTGATCCGTGGCTTAACACCCGATTGGTCCATGATCTCTATTTAAAGAGCATGGAGGGTCATTGTTTAGTTGATCGATTATGAGAAGCTCATTTGTAACTTTCTTTCTTTGCATAATAAATTGTCCCGTAGAAGCTATTTGGCCGGGGCCGTGGAGTGTTTCCCTCAAGAGGGTTTAAACCACGTCAAAACATCGGTGTGTTGATCTGTGATCTGTTTGTGTGAAGTGGTTGCTCTTGGTGTTCGGTCCTTTGGTAGTACCCTGTGTACCCGAACATGGTATCAGAGCTTTTATGAAGTGCCGCTTCCGGTTATGATCTAGATCTTGAACTGTTGTTGCCGAAACTCGTAAGGGTTTCTAGTTCTGGTATTTCTGTGCATTTCTGGGCTATGGGAGCTGTTCCATTGCGTCCGGAGCGTCGTTTCCATTGGGAAATAGTTTTCGTTTGATCGAAAACGGTTCCCGGTTGCTCCAGAAACGCGTTTTTCATCAGATCTGAAGGTATAATGTTACAGTGACGCATTTTTTTTATTTCGTTTTTGAAAAGAAAAAAAATCTCATATTTCATTTTTGTTACTGTTAGTTTTTTTTTTGGTTCGGATTGTTGCTTTTCCGTCTGCGTATGCTCTTTGTCGTGCACCTTGAGCGATCTCGGCAAATCAGAAACAGAAAGGAAAAGGGTTTTTCTCGGCTGCGTATGCTCTTTGCCGTGCACTTTGCGCGATCTTGGCAAATCAGAAACAGAGAGAAAACGTAGACTTTTCGAGCAAGCTAACAAGATCTAACTCCACAAGTGTGGAAAAGTTTTTTTTGTTTCGTTTTGTGGTTTGGTTTGCAGGAAAAAGGGCAAGCACGCAAACCGAGCAAGAAGAGTAAAAAAAAAAAAAAAAAAAAAAAAAAAGCCCCCTTCCTCATTTCCATATTTTACATACCTTTTAAACTAGCTCACTTGGTCCAAAGTTGCTTTATTCCTTAATAGGTCTTGAGTTCAAGTCTTAGGAAGTTACTTTTAAAAGGAAAAGTGCATGCAATTTCTATTTTCAAGTTACTTTATTGTAAAAGTGCATCTCACTTAAATAATAAAAAATAAAAATACAAGTGAGTCACTTAAGCTTTTATTTATTGTTGCACTATTTAAAAGTAATATCATTGTAAAAGTGAAATCACTTATTTTACAAAAGTGATTCACTTAAAAGCAACTTTTTTTTGTAAAGTGATTGTCAAAAGGTTCATCTTGGGAAGAGGGGGGTTCTTTTTTTTAGCTGGACATTCTCTAGCTGCCACATCACTATTGGGGACATCTTCAACAGTTTCTTTGTTCAAGCATAACTTCATCATACAGAGTCAGTTTTCAGTGCCGTTTTTTTTGAAACCGCCTATTTTTTCGAGCTCTTCACATACAGACTATTGGTTTCTGCTTTTACAGCCATTAATTTACAAATATGGCCGCCCATTGTGATATTCTACTTAACAGTTCCAACTATTTCTCATGGAAATCTCGTATGGAGGATGTTCTACGAAGTAGGGGACTTTTCAGAATTACAACAGGGAAAGAAAAAGAACCCAATGATGATGAAAAGAAAATAAAATGGGCAAATAGATGTGATGAAGCTCGTGGATTGATTGGGATGTCAATCTCTACTGATTTGCGATTCCACATATCTGGAATTGATGAACCTAATACTGCTTGGGACAAGTTGGAAACTGTGTTTGGTAAACACAATGAAATTCGAGGCCACCAACTCGAAAATGAGTTGATTTCTTTAAATCCAAGTGACTTTTCATGCATTCAAGATTATTTATCTAAGTACAAAACTCTCAAGCTCTTATGTGCAGAATGTAAGATTGAGAGGGAAGACAAACAATGCATTTATCACATTCTTTCCAAACTTGGACCTGCATATTCTGTTTTTGTATCTACATTTTACTCCATGAAAGCGTCATTGAATGCAGCCAGCTATCAAGAGCCTAGTCTTGAATCCTTTTGTGATTCCTTGATTAGGGAACAAGATAAACTCATTCATCTTGGAATAATCAATAATGCAGATACATCTGGGAAAGCCTTATTGTCCCAACAGAAAGAAAAGTCCAAGCCTCCCAAGAAACAAAATTTTCGCAATAATAAGTCAAACAAGGGTCCCAAACCCTCTCAGTCAGCTCCTTCTTTAAAAAATGACAAAGGATCCAAGCCAAAAGGCAAGAAGACTGAGCGTCATTGCAACTATTGCGGGAAAGATAATCATGATGAATCAAAGTGTTTCAAAAAGATGGCAGCCTTGGAAGCAGCAATGAAGAAGCACCACATCAGCCTAGATTCGCCATCAGAAT
Source organism: Larix kaempferi (assembly GCA_027924585.1). NCBI lineage: Eukaryota > Viridiplantae > Streptophyta > Pinopsida > Pinales > Pinaceae > Larix > Larix kaempferi. The sequence continues at coordinate 38,003,612 of BSBM01000632.1, forward strand.
CTACCTCTCATGGACATGCACTTTGTGCTTCTGGTTATTCTTATAATGCATCTTCTTCTTCTACTTCAAATGAATGGCTCATTGATTCTGGAGCATCTTATCATATGGCTAAGGATCAAGCCATCTTTTCTACTATGCATGAATGTAACACCAAACAAATATTTGTTGGTGATGATAGATCTCTAAGTGTTGTAGGAGCTGGAACAGTTCCAGTAGATAATGGTCATTTTAGTGATGTACTATGTGTTCCAAGAATTTCCTGCAATTTGTTATCAGTCTATCAGATCACTCATTCTGGTGAAGGTAAAACTGTGACCTTTACACCTCACCAAGTTGTAATCAAGGATTTTAAAGATCCTCAACAGGTTCTAGCTACCGGAATTGTTGATGATATTACCAGGTTGTACAAGTTTAACAACTTTGGGTCATCACCTTTCCCTTCAGTTTTTGTTGCTCATAGTGATAACTTGAGCAAACTTTGGCATGAGCGATTTGGTCACTTAAATTATCGCTCATTGCAACAACTATGTAAAGAAAATATGGTGACAGGTCTTCCGATGGTCTCTTGCAGAGATGGTGTTTGCTCCGGTTGTGTACTCGGAAAACATCATCGGGACAGTTTTGACAAACGTGCCTCTTGGCACGCCTCGGTTCCCTTGGAGCTTGTGCATAGTGACTTGTGTGGTCCTCTTCCATCTGCTTCATTTTCTGGTTTCAAATATTTCTTAACTTTCATTGATGATTACACCAGACGCACTTGGGTTTATTTCCTAAAACTTAAGAGCGAAGTATTTAACATGTTCTTGGCCTACAAGGCCCTTGTTGAAAAACAATCTGGTCATCAAATTATTAAGTTAAGATCTGACAATGGAGGAGAATATGTTAACAAACAGTTCACTACTTTCTGCACTGAACAAGGCATCCAACAACAGCACACTGTTCCATATACACCACAACAAAATGGTGTAGCTGAGCGGAAGAACCGCACTTTAAAAGAAATGGCTAATTGTATGATCCAATCTAAGGGACTAAGTCTTCAATTTTGGGCTGAAGCCATAAATTGTGCAAATTACATAGTAAATCGCACCCCCACAAAAGCATTACAAGGTATAACACCGGAAGAAGCATGGAGTAAAATTAAACCTGATGTAAGTCACTTTCGTGTGTTTGGTAGTGAAGCATGGGCTCACATTCCGGATGAAAAACGGAAAGCATTGCAGCCTAAAAGTGAAAAGTGCATATTTGTTGGATATTCTGAAGATGTAAAAGGTTATAGACTTCTTCAACCACATTCTCATGCTATAATCATTAGAAGAGATGTTAAATTTGATGAAAATATCTTGGCCTGCGAGCCTAACTCGGCGAGTGTGCCATCTTTGGCCTGCGAGCCTGATTCGGCGTTTGTGCCTTCTTCTTCTTCTTCCAACTTCCTTGACAGGTTTCCAACTCCAGTTTCTGATGATGACAGTGAGGATGAAAATCCACCTCCGCCTGCTCATGTTCCTCCAGTTGCACCAGCACAAGTGCTTCCTCGATGGGTCCGTTCAACATGTGAAGCAGCTGGTGATCTTGCCGGTGATCCTAGAGATCAACGTCGAACACGTTCTCAGTTTCAGCGAGCCTCTTCTCTTTTGGCTCAAGTTTCCGAGAATCATGATCCAGAAACTTTTGCAGAAGCTTCAGGGAATCCAGATTGGGATGCAGCCATGGATGAAGAATATCGTTCCTTAATGGCGAACGATACTTGGGATCTTGTACCTCTTCCAAAAGGAAGAAAACTTGTCAGATGTAAATGGGTCTACAGAACTAAGTATGCATCAGATGGAAGTGTTGAAAGACTTAAGGCAAGGTTAGTTGCCAAAGGTTTTTCTCAAGTTGAAGGGATTGACTACAATGAAACCTTTGCTCCCGTCGCCAAAATGAACTCCATCCGCCTTGTTCTTTCCCTTGCAGCCTTACACAACTGGGAAGTCCATCAAATGGATGTCAAGTCTGCCTTCTTACATGGTGATTTACAGGAGGAAATTTACATGGAACAACCTCCTGGCTATGTTCAGAATAACTCTAGCCTTGTTTGTCGCCTTAAGAAATCCTTATATGGCCTTAAGCAAGCTCCTAGAGCTTGGTATGCCAAAATGGATAACTTTCTCCTTGACACTGGTTTTTCTAGATGCCATTCTGACCCCAATGTCTATACCAAGAAAGTAGGAAACCATCTCATCATACTTGTTCTATATGTTGATGACCTTATTCTTACTGGTAGTGACCCTAAGCTTATAACCCATGTGAAATCCAGTCTTAAACAAACTTTTGAAATGTCAGACTTAGGACATTTGCATTATTTTCTTGGTCTCCAAGTTCTGCAAACCAAAGAAGGAATCTTTCTTTCTCAGTCTAAGTATGCTTGTGACCTTCTTCGTCGCTTTCACATGGAAGATTGTAAACCAGCCCCTTCTCCCTTCCAGTCTGGAGTCAAACTTTCTGCCACTTGTACTTCACCTGAAGTAGATGCCACATTGTATCGTCAGCTTGTTGGTTGTCTCTTATACTTGACTCATTCCCGTCCTGACCTTTCCTTTGCCGTTGGTAGAGTTGCCCGTTATATGCAGACACCTCATGAAAGTCACCGGAAAGCAGCTAAAAGAATACTTCGATATATTCGAGGTACAGTTCAGTTTGGGATTCATTACAGTACAGGGGGGAAACCTTTGTTGGTTGGTTTCCCTGATTCAGATTGGGCCGGCGATCCTGATGATCGAAAGTCTACTGCAGGTTATGTTTTCAGTCTGGGATCTGGACCTATCACTTGGGCTTGTAAGAAACAACAAGCTCTTGCTCTTTATTCAGCAGAGGCAGAATATCGAGCAGCAGTTAATGCCAGTCAGGAAGCTTTATGGCTTCGACAGATCCTTTCAGAGTTTGGATTCGAGCAGCAGCAGCCTACTCCACTTTGGTGCGACAATCAAAGTGCCATCAAGCTTGCCAAAGATCCAGTTCTACATCAACGCAGCAAACACATTGAGCTACATATGCACTTCATCAGAAATCTTGTTCATGATCGTGTTCTCGAAGTGCTCTTTTGCCCTACAGATGATCAAGTTGCAGACATCTTCACCAAGTCTCTTACAGAAGCGAAGTTTTCTAAACTTCGATCTATGTTAGGAGTTCAGGAACTTGTCATTAAGGGGGGATAGGCTCTAATGCCTCCTTCCTTCTCCTAATAGTGTCACTTTTGTAAATCCTTCAATCCTATCCCAAGTTGTTCTTAAGGGGGGATGTTAGGATATTTAGACACTTAGGAGTTAGTTAAGATCAACTTGTGTAATATATCCGTTAGGGATAGTGTGTTTCTTTAGTATGCATTAGTATGCATTTGTAAATACTTAATCCGACGGTCACGATATGTTTCCGACATAGAGTGATCCGACGGCTCAACTTCTCTTAGATCAAACCTAACCTTGATCCGTGGCTTAACACCCGATTGGTCCATGATCTCTATTTAAAGAGCATGGAGGGTCATTGTTTAGTTGATCGATTATGAGAAGCTCATTTGTAACTTTCTTTCTTTGCATAATAAATTGTCCCGTAGAAGCTATTTGGCCGGGGCCGTGGAGTGTTTCCCTCAAGAGGGTTTAAACCACGTCAAAACATCGGTGTGTTGATCTGTGATCTGTTTGTGTGAAGTGGTTGCTCTTGGTGTTCGGTCCTTTGGTAGTACCCTGTGTACCCGAACATTTTCCTTAATTTAATGTATGCTGAGCTTTCATCAAATGTTACATCCCTACTGATATCAATCTTCTTGAATCCTGGGAAGTAGATTCTGTAAGCCTTCGAGCTTTCATTGTAACCCACGAATATGCCCTTCTTTCCTGAAGGATCTAACTTTGTCCTCTTTTCTTTTAGGATGTGAGTGTATATTGGACAACCAAATATTCTGAGATGGCTAATTTCTGGTTTCTTACCAGTGAACATTACTTTTGGTGTTTTGTTTTCAAGTATCTTATGGGGTGTTATGTACTACACATATACAATTGTCCTGGCTACTTCATCCCATAACTGCATAGGAAGATCTTGGTCATGAAGCATTGCCCTAGATGCTTCCATGATTGTTCTATTTTTCCTTCTGGCAACCCCATTCTATTGTGGATTGTAAGGAGTAGTCAACTCCCTCTTAATCTCTGAATCACTGCATAGCTTCTTGAAGTCTCCTGAAGTAAATTCTCCACCATTATCGGATCTGAAGATATTGATCTTCATGGCAGTTTGGTTTTCTATCAAAGCTTTGAATTCCTTGAATTTGTCAAACACTTCATCTTTGTTCTTCAAGAAGTAAACCCAAGTCTTCCTAGAGAAATTATCAATGAAGAAAACATAGTATACATACCCACTCAAAGAACTGGATGACATTGGACCACATACATCAAAGTAGATGATTTCCAAGATTCTTTTTCCCTTGCTTTCACTGCTTGGAAATGTCTTCTTTGTGTTCTTTCCCTTTGCACAACCTTTTCAAATTCCTTCATGCTTTGTCTGGATTTCAGGAAGACCTTCTATAGCTTTGCTTGCAATTGGTAATGCCCTATAGTGCATGTGTGCAATCCTTCTATGCCAAAGTTCACTTGGCTCTACTGAATCTGGACCATGGCTTGTTTTGGTTGGCCCTTCAATTTGTATAATCCTCCCTCTTGCTCTCCACTCACAACTGCATCATCTATTGTCTTACCTTTTAGCCACATTAGGACTTGGCCATCTATAAATGCAACCCTCATGCCTTTTGCATCCAATGCAGATATGGAGAGTAGATTTTTCTTAAGACCTAGAACATAAAGTACATCTTTCATCTTCATAGACTTTCCAGAGTCTAGTTTATAGGAGGATTCACCACTGCCTTTTATTGGATACTGGTAGTCATCCCCAAGTTTCACCTTGTGGGGTGAATCATGTTCATATAGGTTCTTAAAGGATTCCTTCAATCTTGTCATGTGTTTAGAAGCCTTACTGTCTATAAGCCAATCATTACTTCCATGAGTAATGGTTCCAATGAGAGCAAAAATCAAAACATATTCTTCATCACTAGAAGAATATTCACTATCTTCTTTATCCCTCTTCCTGGGAGGTTCATCATCATCTACAACATGAGCATGATGTCTTCTTTGTGTTCTTCCTTTTATGAGAACCATCTTTCTTATTTCTAGGACAGTCTCTGGAATAGTGTTCCTTTTCATCACATTTATAGCAACGGGCATGGGACATCTTTCTTTTACCCTTTTGATTATGATGGTGATGTCTTTCTTTCTTGCCATGATGGTGAGTCTTTTTGTCACCATGAATTTTGGAGTGTGCTGTGAGAGCTTGATCTTCATTCCCCATCTTCTCTTCTCCAGCTACAATTCGAGCTTCTTCCTGTGAGAATTCTTCCCACAGTCTACTGAAGGTGATAAGTTTCTTCCTAGCACAAATCCCTAAGATAAAGGAATCCCATGACCTAGGAATTCCATTAAAGAGTGGCCATTACCACTTCTCCATTTTCTATGTCTTCTCCGATAGCTTCAATTTGTTCTTTTATTTGGGATACCCTTGAGAAATAAGATTGCATGGTCTCCGCATTCTGAATCTTGACATTCTTCAATTGATTCCTTAGGGTCATCTTTCGATTTATGTTCTTCCCTTCAAATAGCTTGGTAAGGGAATCAAACATCTCCTTTGGTGTCTTTAGGGAAAACAAATGGGGTATGAGATAATCTTTGATAGAATCAACAATGATCCTCTTTGCCTTGACCAAGTTCTTCTTGTGAAGAGCCTTAGCCTCTTCTTCTTCTGGGACAGGGACCACTTCATTTATATAAATGTCCAACTCATTTTCTTCTAGGATTAACCCAATCCTATACTTCCATGCTCAAAAGTTATCATCCCCTTCAAGATTATCCTTAAGCTTGGTGTGGTGAGACATCTTAAAGAGTAATTCAAATGGAAATAGAAAAGTTTTAGGTCTTACCACTTGTCTTGCTGAAAATTAGTTCTGGTCCCGGATTAGGGTTTGTCAGAGAAACCCTAAAAATTCAAAAGATGAATTTCAAACTTCTGAAAGGATAGAAAGATGCACCTTAATGAGCTGATCAACCTGGCATATTTAGGTTTTGAGATCTGCAAAGTTTCACCCTTCAGAAATGCCTTTTAGCCTTCTCTGATTCACTAAGGAGGACCCTGAATTAGGGTTTGAGTTTGCCGGAGCTTCACCCAACCACAAATCTCGATCCAAAGCTCTAAAATTTGTTGTTTCCAAGGATCTTCCAGCTATGTCTTTAGATTTCAAAAATTCCTATGTTTGTGGAAACCCTAATTTTTAGGGCCAAAACTAAAAGTGCTCAGAATTGAATTCTGATTGGACAGATAGATTCTCCTTGATGAGTAGAGTCAATCTACCTTACTGCTTTTCCAAAATCTGTGGAGAGAAACCCAATAAACAAGAAACCCTAGTTTCCACCACTGTACAATGTCTTCTTCTCAGGGAAGCTTTGATACCATGTTAGATTTTGAGCATTAATTCAGCATACTCTATGATCTTTATTGAGATAATAACATCTACAGGATATCAAGCATATCAAGCATATCAAGCAATCACATAAGACAATGGACACACAGAGTTTCATTGGGGAAAACCATAAAGGTGAAAAACCCCACAACTTCCTCATAGATAGAAAGAGCAATGATACAACCAAAGTACAAGAGATAGTCTTCTCCTAGCAGCTGATCCTCCTCCTCACATGTGCACCACTTTCCGAGTGATAGAAGAGTGAGTAATGAGATGATCAAATAGACACCTCCTAAGCTCTATTTATACTTGTCCTGTCCTTCCCAATAAACTAGTGGGGTCGACTTGTCTAACTTAGCCTAATAACCCATGGTTACATTAATCTAGGCCGACCCCTTACTAGGTGTTCTAATAACCCATCAACAAGTTACAACACTTGCAACACTTGTCAATACAAATGATGCCACTTTTGTATATAAGAGTACAATAAAATACATAGATGAAATACATTCTGAAGTTACATATGTGATGCACCTGCAACAATTAATTAATAAGAATATGCAAAACAGCAGAAATGATAGAACTCAGAATCACTTTTATATTGATCACAGGCCACTTCGAGGGGGAAACCTCCTATGAGCAAGCTCAATACAAATAACTTCATGGTGCCTTCATAGGTCTCAACACACACTTATATACTAAGTCTAGGCGCCAATAATATGGGTCAAAACCATGGGCCACTACAAACGATGGATCACAATACTACGGGCGACTTACAAAGCATATGCACCAACAACAATAACACAAACTATTGATCAACAAATACTATAGGATGACTTACAAAGCATATGCATCCAACAACAACATACTAACAAAGTAAAGACATGGGTTCCTAACATCCCCTCCCCCTTCAAAAAAAGCTTTGTCCTCAAAGCTTTAGATGTGGAAATTGTTGTTGAATCTGAAGGAGTGGTTCCCATGTAGCATCCTATGGTTGCATGCCGTGCCACTAAATTAAGACCTCTGTGATAGAGCGAGAGCGAAGCTGACGCGTGCGCCGATTGAGGATGGATTGCGGCTCCAAAAGGATGGATCCTTCATTATCCAGTTTGGGTAAAATCGTTTGTCCACTAATGTTGGTGCCAAGAAATTTCTTCAGACAAGAGACATGAAATAATGGATGAATGTGGGAAGAAGGAGGAAGTTCCAATTTATAAGCAACAGACCCAGTCTTCTGAAGAATCCGATATGGCCCATAGAACTTTGGAGCGAGCTTATGACGCCCTTTGAGTTTCAAGGAGGATTGCTTGTACGGCTGGAGACGAAGAAAAACCATATTGTCGACTTGAAAAGTGCACTCAGAACGGTGCAAATCAGCTTGTTGCTTCATGCGATTTCTTGCCATGTGAAGATTGTCCCACAAAATGCGAAGAATATAATCGCGGTTTCAAAGGACCATGTCAACGTCTTGACTTGGTGAACTGGTGGGGGTGTATGGAAGAAGAACTGGAGGTGGCTGACCATAGACTGCTTCATATGGGGTCATTTTAGAGGCAGTGTGATAAGAGGTATTGTACCACCATTCAGCGAGAGGGAGCCACTTTTCCCACTGATGTTGTTGTTCCGAGGTGAAGCAATGAAGATAAGTTTCCAAGCATTTATTGATAATTTCAGTCTGACCATCTGTTTGTGGGTGATACCCTGAACTCATCTTCAGTTTGGTGCCAGTGTGGCGAAATAGTTCTGTCCAAAAATGACTCATGAAAGTCGCATCACGATCCGAGACAATGGAAGAAGGGATGCCATGAAGACGAAAGATCTGGTCCAGGAAAATTTGAGAGATGGAGGAGGCTGTATAGGGATGGCTGAGAGCACAAAAATGACTATATTTGGAGAGGTGATCAACCACAACGAGAATCACTGTCTTCCCGTCATATTTAGGGATCTCTTCAATGAAATCCATAGAAATATCTATCCAAATCCGTGTAGGTATGGGAAAGGGTTCAAGCAATCCGGGAAGGAGTGTTGTTTCACCCTTATTGCGCTGGCAGGTATCACATTCATCCACCATCTGTTGATTTGTCCTTTTCATGCCCTACCAAAAGAAGTTACGCCGTGCTCGTTCATACATTTTGAGGAACCCAGAGTGCCCTGCCAATGGAGAAGCATGGAGTTCATAGAAGATAGCCTGTTGAAGATATGGGCTCTAGGGAAGCACCAGACGACCCTTGTATCGTAAAGAATCACCATCCCAAGAGTAATGTGGTACAGCAGAAGGGTTGTTGGTCAAGCATTGGATGATTTGAGATAAGGAAGAGTCATTGACATAACCCTGTTGAACAAATTGCAACCAATTTGGAATAGGCATAGAAATAGCTGAAAGAGAACCTTGGGCATCAAATGTGCGAGAAAGAGCATCTGCAACAATATTGTCTTTACCCTTCTTGTAAGTGATCTCACAGTCATAACCCATGAGTTTGCTAACCCATTTCTGTTGTGCCGGGGAGGAGACACGCTGTTCCAAGAAATATTTCAGACTCTGGTGATCAGTCTTGATGCAGAAATGATTCCCTAATAGGTATGGGTGCCACTTCTGTACTGCATGCAAAATAGCCATCATTTCCTTCTCATAGGTAGAGGCAACTAAATTCTTACCTGAAAGGGATTTCCTGGTGAATGCAATGGGGTGTTCATCTTGAAGGAGAACATCACCAAGTCCATTGCCGCAAACATCACTCTCAATAGTGAAGGGCTTGGAAAAATCAGGCATAGCTAGAACAGGTGTAGTACACATAGCTTGTTTTAGTTTGTCAAATGCACACTGAGCAGCAGGTGTCCATGTAAAAGCATCCTTTTTCAATTGAGCAGTTAATGGAGTTGCAATCTTCCCATAATCCTTGACAAACTTTCGGTAGTTTCCAGTCAACCCCAAAAAACCACGAAGGATCTTGAGTGTCTGAGGATGCGGCCAATTGTTCATGGCATCGATTTTTGCAGGATCCACGCGAACTCCTTGTGCTGAGATAATGTGCCCGAGATACTCAACTTCCTTCTGTCCAAAATTACATTTAGACTGCTTGGCATGGAGATGATGCTCAGAGAAAAGTTGCATGACAAGTTCTAGATGCTGGAGATGTTCATCCCATGTTTTACTGTAGATGAGGATATCATCAAAGAATACCAGAATGAATTTCCGCAAGTAGGGTCGAAATATTTTATTCATTAAGGCCTGGAATGTGGAAGGAACATTAGTGAGGCCAAAGGGCATGACCAAAAACTCATAATGGCCATCATGTGTGCGGAAAGTTGTTTTAGGGATATCATCCTCATGAACCCGAATTTGATGATACCGAGAACGAAGATCCAACTTGGAGAAAAAGTGAGCCCCATGAAGCTCATCAAGAAGCTCATCAACAACAGGAATTGGAAACTTATCCTTGATGGTGAGGTGATTAAGTGCTCGGAAGTCAATGCAGAGGCGCCATGACCCATCTTTTTTGCGAACAAGAATAACTGGAGAAGAAAAGGAACTAGTGCTTGGGCGAATAATACCTTGCTTCAATAAGTCCCGAAATCGCATTTCAATCTCCATTTTTTGGTGAAATGGGTAGCGATAGGGCCTGATGTTGGGAGGAATGCTTCCAGGAAGGAGCTGAATACGATGGTCTTCTATCCTGGAAGGTGGCAATCCCACTAGTTCAGCAAAGACACCTGTATATCGATCCAGATTTTGTTGTAGATCCAAAGGAGTAGTGGAGACCGCTGATGGTTGCATCTGAATGGAATGGAGCTGAGAAATGACACCATGTGAATTATTCTTGAGGATTTTTTCCATACGATGTGAACTGATGATGCTGAGAGAACCTGGTTGTAATCCTGTCAATGTGTGTTTTTGTCCATTGAGCGAAAACTGCATCCAAAGTTCAGCAAAATCCCATAAGATAGGGCCAAGTGTGCGTAGCCATTGAGCACCCAAAACCACATCACATCTGCCTAAGGTCAAGGAAAACATGTCAGAGTGCAAGGTATAATCTCCCATAGAGATACGCACATTTCGACACTTCCCTTTGCAAGGTAAGGTACCCCCATTGGCAACCATGACTTCAAAGTTGGAGCAAGGATGGATAAAACAATCAGCTTGTTTGGCGATCCGAGGGTCAATGAAATTATGAGTGCTACCAAAATCAATGAGTATTGTAAGAGGAAGCTTCTTGAAGTAACCCCTGACCCACATTGTTTGGGGGGTGGTGATTCCGGCTAAAGCATGGAGAGATATCTCTGGCTGGTCATCCTGAGATGGAGGGTCAATAGGCGGTTCCTGAATGTCGATTGGAGCATCCAGTTTTTCTGGATCTTCGTCACCAATTTCAGAGGCAGGCGGAGAATCCACATCCAAGAGATAGAGCTTTTGCTGAACACATCTATGTCCCCGAGTGAATTTATCATCACAATTATAGCAAATTCCCTTTTCTCTGCATGCTTGCATCTCTGTTTCAGACAAACACTTGATAGGAGTCGATCGAAGAGCCTGCGGTATAGGTGGTCGTTGAGAACTAATATTTAGGAAGGGAACCAAAGTGGGCTTGGAGTGTTGTTGGGTTGCAATCTTGTCTTCTGCCAACTTAGCCAACCCTAGGGTTTCATCATTGTGGTGGGACAGAACATTTTGACCTCAGAGCGAATGGCATCCTTTAGACCACTGATAAAACAACTCCGGTAAAATTCATTAGACAATCCTTCGGTGTGGTTGGCTAGGTTCTCAAATTCAGTTTGATACTCTCTCACAGTGCCAATTTGGTGAAGTTTAGTGAGGGCTCCTATGAAGTCATCAAAAGCACTAGGACCAAATCATTGGAAAAGGAGCTGGAAAAAGTCTGACCATTTGGGCTCTGGGTGAGCCTTGATGTACCAACGGTACCATTGAAGAGCTTCCTGTTCCAAATGAAAGGATGCCAGCGGAACTTTGTTGACATCAAAAGTATTATGCAAATTGAAATACTGTTCTGCACGATAGATCCATCCAGTTGGATCAGTACCATTGAAGCGAGGAAAATCAAGCTTCAGACCGCGGAAATTGTTGGAAGAAGAGAATCCATTGTCTGCTGAAGACTCGGACTGTCGTTTGTTATTCATAGCTGAATGTTCAAGATGGAGGCCAAGAAATTTTTCATCTAGATCCTGGAGTTTGGCTTGGATGGCTACAAGTGTGTCTTCCATGGTTTTTGCTTCTGCATGGGTAACAACCATAACCAAGAGTTTTTTTTTTTTTGACTGGGTAGGAAAACAAAAACAGAAACTGCTTCAGTAAGGGAAAATCTAGACTTGGGAAAAAATATGAAGGGTAATTGAGGTTTGACTAGGTGTTGGACAATGTCGACTAGACAGGGAAGCAAAAATGAGGATTTCAGAAGAAGGGTGAAAGAATGGGAAAATTTGGCAGAGGGGGACAAAGAAGCAGAATTCAGAAAGGAACTCTGTGGTAAAATTTGAAGGTGATTGGGTGAAATCTGAGGAAGTTATGGCAAATCCTAAAAATAGACAAATGTGGGATTTCGGGCTTTGGGAAGGGGAATTGGGGATAGGGTCCTCGGGAATGAAATATGCAAAATGGGATGACGGGGGTTCCCCGAAAATTTCAAAGGAAACAGAGTGAAAACAAGGGAGATATGGAGAAAAACTGAATTTTAAACTAAATTGAATTTTAAACTAAATTGAATTTTTTTTTTTATTCAAACTGGAGCGGCTACGGCTCATAAGGGATCTGGAACAGCGTCGAATGGATTCAAAATGGCTGGATTTGGAACGCCTTGCAAAATGGATCTGAAACGGCGCAACAGTGATCGACAACAGTTCAGCTGAAAGTAGATATGGAACCCAGGTATGTGCAACTTCCTAACAGTTCAAGGGTTTCACTCGGCCACCAATGTTGTCTGTCAGCTTGCGTATTGGGGAAGTACCCCTCACTCCACTGCTCAGGTAAAACTGATAACCACTTTGCCACAAACAACAGCTCTTGGTTTACCTCACGGGTGGGAACTAGTCAATCAGGTAGGGGTCGTTTCCCTTTTCGCTGGCAGGTCCTCTTAATGGGCCAGCTACTTCGGGGTCCCTGTGGTACTCCTCACAATGCATTTTAGGGATTATCCCCAAGTACTTCCCACAGTTAAGCGGATAGGGATTATTCCCAAATCCGAACCTGCAACAGATGCAGAAAAAAATTGGCAGAAATTTCACCCTGCGAGCCCAAGAAAGTGCTCTGATACCAGATGTGATGCACCTGCAACAATTAATTAATAAGAATATGCGAAATAGCAGAAATGATAGAACTCAGAATCACTTTTATATTGATCACAGACCACTTCTAGGGGGAAACCTCCTATGAGCAAGCTCAATACAAATAACTTCACGGTGCCTTCACAGGTCTCAACACACACTTATATACTAAGTCTAGGCGCCAATACTATGGGTCAAAACCATGGGACACTACAAACTATGGATCACAATACTATGGGCAACTTACAAAGCATATGCGCCAACAACAATAACACAAACTATCGATCAACAAATACTACGGGACGACTTACAAAGCATATGCGTCCAACAACAACATACTAACATAGTAAAGACATGGGTTCCTAACAACATATACATCAACATCTATAACAGAAGTTGTTACAATTTGTTACATCTCAACAACTTTAAGTACTTTTGTTTGTACGCTTTAACATAGTTTGTTACAAATAATAGTGAAAATAAAAACTACTGGCTATTCTATGACTACGACCTGGGACAACTTCATTGACAAATCAGTACGTTCAGCTGGACAAAACTCCCACCAATATGAGACATACATGTATTAGTAGTACCTCTTCCTTAATGGATATTATGATCTTTTGAGACACCCGTCGAACTACTTACAGCCTCAAGAAGACATAGATGCAGCCACCCTGCTACCATGTGCTACTTAGCAACACCTTCATCATCTATCCCTTATACCCCATCCAAGCCCTTTTCTCTCGAACCTTTCCTTCAACGGGGAAAAATATTATCTTTCAGGCTAATCCAATCAGCTCTTATCAATATGTGCAAATCAAGCTCTGCGCCTCAGTCCAGTGAGGCTAAGGAGTTGTATAACTCAAATTATGCAACTATGGGAGTATTTGTAATCACTACTTGCATGATCCTTGAAAAATGCATTGTACTTTCGTAATGATTACACAACTACCCTTCGGGCTTAGCATGCTGGGAGCGAACTGCAGCTTGTACGGTGGTGGCAACAACAATGAGAACTGGGAGATGCTAGCTCATTATGATAGAGGGAGATGACAAGACTGCTGAAAAGAATCGCTTTGAGACACGTGTAGTATAAAATCCACTAAGTGTCTACATGTCAAAAACCATCAACAGTTTTCAAGACCTCTAGAAAGTAGTTTAGGTAAACCACTTCAGATCCCTTGAACGATCCTGGGAATGCCACGTGTAAGTAGCGGTTTTTCTTTAGGGGGAAAATGGGCATGATAAACCTCTCACAACTTTAACATCCTGACGCTTGGATGACCATCAATCTTCTACTAGGATATTTCGATATCTGTGCCAGGAAGATGCAAGTTTTAAGAATGGGTCCCGCTCGATGCACGACCTCCCTGTCTAGCGCTTTGTGATTCATAAAACCACTGTGATGTCTTAATGGTTTTAGGTCCCTCCAAAAGTGGTCTAAAGATACCACATTGAGGCTCCTAAACATCTATAGAGCTGACACATATCGATGGTGGTTTTTCTGTCAAGGGCACTCCGGGCCGAATAAACGCAATGTGCTTAAGGGTCTGCGCTTGCTTTTCGTTGGTCTATGGAAAACTGCTCTTATGAGATTCAGTTGCACCATCCGAATACTATGGCGTAAAGTATTTTGCTTTATGCATGTCGTCTACTGCTTTAGATCTTCACTCTGAAATATTCCTTAGACTGTCAACAAACTGCCCTTGGGATATAATAATACTAACAATTAATATCATTAATATGTCATTAATCATCAACTACGACTAATATAGTATTGATGTGAATACAAATTTAATATACATAGTTATATGTTATGCTTAGGTACCAACATATACCCTATGCATTAATATTTTCTTAGCCCTAGCATTAACTTTGTAAAAACTAGGCTATAGTGCTAATATACCATAGTGACTTATATTATCCAAACATAAAACACAAGTGACAATATTAAAACAAATTGCAATATAATATAAACTTAATACAATATAAAGTATATATATTATAATCTAATATATATTTATATTTATATAACCTAATTGCTTATAGAATGACCCATAGCCTAACCTAAGCTTATGCAAACATCCTAGCGCACATACTATCTAATTTAAGTGCTTGTATAAACTTCATATGCTAACTTAACATATGGAAATGCCATTAAAATGGACTTAGAGGAATGTGGATACATTATAGTATAATGTAATACAAATGCATTGTAATGTAGTATGACTTATGGGTAATCGCATTACCCGGTCAACACAAGGTTGGACCAAGGCGTATGCGAAACCATGTCACAAGCCACGATCACAACCACCCAGCCCAAACCTTTGGCCTTCGTTGTGAAACTTACGCCATAATGAAGAATGTGTAAAAATTAAGGATGCACAACACATACGCTAAGGTTTGATGTTACATATCATACAACATGTGGTGATTGTATCTAACTTCTACTTTTCCCACGCAGACTGCGAAATAAACGAACCAAAGTTTTAAACCCGGGTTGATTCCATGGCACGTGGCTCCAATGGGAAACGTCGTGGTTCAATACTTAGCAAAAGGAAACTTTTGCTCGTGCTCCAGCTAGCCATGTTGGCTTTTGCACGAGACTGCCAACTCCCCAGGCTTGTTTTATTAATGTTTGACTGCGGGATGAATTGAATGTAGAGTGACCCATGACCATCAATCTCGATCTGCATGTTCCATATTGGGAGTTGTGAATGTTTAGGCATCGTTGATCTTGTTGGTGGCTGTTGGATCCAACTCTACAAGGTACTTGACAATTAAATGGAAAGATGACTGGGTTCAGAGGTCGCCACTCCTCCAACCGGTATCTCCTTGTTACACCAAAAACCCTACCTTGCATTCGTTGTTCATTTGGGATTCAACGGACTCCTTTGAGCTCTTCTTCTCCGATCATGGTGTTCGCTCCCGAACCAGGGAGGAGAGGCTCCCAAAACTCTCCAGCACTCGACGTGAGTTAGCTACTGGAAGCTTTGCTGAGTTGCATGTCTTATAGGTAAGAATTGTTTATATTTTACGCAATTACCAAACTTTACTTCGTTTTTTCGTCGTAAGAATGTCATGCTGTCACAGTTTAACTTATTGTGTTCCATTTGCAGGTATGGTGCCACCCGAGCTTGGCCTTCGCATTGGTTTGACCCAACGGTAAGTGGTTATGCTAGGACTAGTTTCGTTTTCCAAATTACATTTTACATAGGAAAAATTACTACTGTCACGACTAACTCTTGCGTTGGTTACCTCTTGAAGCAGGAGTTATGAGACCGTGGTCATGTTGGGTCATTCGATGCTGTCTCCATGACTTGGAACGAATAACCAACTACGAACGTGGCTAGGTAACCCATTCATCCTTGCTCCTTTTGGTGAAACTACCCCGTCGGTTTTGGATGGGTTACTTAAGACTCTTGGTCCTCTTGTCTACTCACATTGCAACAAGGCCTTCGACCATCCTCATTGTTGCATCCGACTTTGTTTAGTTGTTGAAGTATTTCCCAGGCTGTAGGTGAAATTAATGTTGGCCTCGAAACTTGTATGGTGAATAATCCTTCATCGAACTTGATCTTGGGTGGCTTGGCCACATAGGGCGTCGTTTTCATGTCCCCAATTTTGGTTCATCCAGTACCATGGGTGAAAGGGGACAAAATCAACCCCTAAGGGAATTAAATGGTATTAGTTCTATTTGCTTAGAATGAATTTTGGCCTAAGTCTCCCAAGTTGGCAAATTTATTTATTAAAGGTAATTTTGATAAATAAAATTAATGGATAATGAGCAAGTGGGCCAAGAGGGCACCCATGTGGAAGATGTTTCCAAATTGGAGTAGGGGTTAATTTTGAGGCAATTATACCACATGAATTAATTAATTATTAATTAATTGCTTAAATGTTGAATTTGGAATTAATTCTGAGTTGGAATATTTTTATTAATAAATGTTGCTAATAAATATTAGCAAGTGGTGAGGATATTCCTAGTAATTTCAAATTGGTAAGTGAGTTAAGCTTGCCCAAGTGATGGAGTCTCAGAAAAGCCAAGGAATTCAATGGAGACAAGTTGGCAAGTTGATCCAAGAAGGAAACTTACAAAAAGATGGCAATTCAGACAAAAGCAGAAAAGAGGAAAGCAATAAAGGAAAAAGAAAAAAAGAAAAGTTGTAAGAAAAGATTTAGCAACATCCAGAAATATTCCTAAGGGCACGCTTGCTAATTTGAGTGAGGAAAGACAAAAAAATGGCAATTTTTTCCAGTCAGAAGTTTCTATTTTCCACAAGGAGGGAACCCTTCCTCATCCACATGTGTGGATGGCTCGGGTAACAAGCTGCTTCAGCTATTTATTGTTGTTTCCAACTTCATCTCAGAACTTTTGATCATTTATGTTTTCTCATGAGAGCTCTGATGCTTCTCTAGTTGAGTGATGTGCCTCAGTTGTGATTCTTGGGTGATGTGCCCCAAGGCCCATAGTTTCCAGCGAGTGTTTTGTAGGTCCAGATCAAGATATTGCATCCATTAACATATGCTTCCAGCCTCCATTGAATATCTACAATCATTCGGGAGAACAGGTTCCTCCAACAGTGATTCTACAACTAGTTTTAGTGAAGATTCTCTCGTTGAAGAAGTTTGATCCAGTGAATGCGCCCAATACTGGGTGGAGAGATGGTTTAGCCATTTTTGTAGACATTAGAAGAGCCACATATCATAAATCTTCTTTAAAACTGAACTGTCCTTCTCTTATATCTCATTCTCTCAACCACAGCTAGATTTGTAGAGGATTTCACTAAAGGAAGAGAGCTAGTTGATGATGGCGCCCATTTGAGGATCATCCACTCAGAGTGAAGCAAGTTCAGCCATCTAATATGTAGATGGACTGATATTCACTTCCATAACAGAGCCACAGTAGCTTCTTACTTCTCTTATCTATTCTCCCAATATTGTAATCAAGAAATTAGCTTGTGAGGCACTATCATTTGAGGAGCAAGCAATTAAATAAAGGAGAAATGTTCTGAATAAAATATCTTCTGTTTTATGTATGGAAAATATCATATCAGGTCTAAATAATCATTAGAACATATTTTGGAATTTATAAAAGCAGTTTGCTAATTTAAAATTCAAGATTAGCTAGATTGATGCCCATTCTAGACTAGTTTTCCCATTTTCACTGCCATTTACAATTTAAGCAATACTTTTATATTCTATCAGTTGGAGCAGATGCCTAATTCAGCCCAGTATCCATACATGTCATAAAAATAATAATTTGGAAGCCTTTGGTCCCTGCTTGGAAATATTAGGAAAAGACTAGCTCAACAATCCCGGGAGAGCCCAAAAACCCCAATTCTTCCCAAACTTCCACAAGTATGCAAGAGTACTTTACTGAAATTAACCAGCACCTATTGGAATGATATTAAATCTGTTATTAACTCCCAGTGACCCCTCCTTATCCTGTATGCATATTCCATACACCCATGAAGCCTCAAAGTAGGCATAGACTTGTTCTATGCTGAAAGGTGAATGGTGCTGGTACCATGTGCATAAGAAAAACCTATTATGACCACCTTGAACTGCTGCTACATTTAACCTCATACATTTTCCAGAATTGAATATCCATCCCACCATCCTCAATCCTCACATCAGTACCCGTCACTTACCTCCTGCCCGGTTCGAAGGAATGAATAGAAAATTTTACTAGTGAAAATTGTAACAGTTTTAAAAGTGGAGTTAATATCTAGGTCAGTTCTTTCCAAAGATATTACAGTCACCGGTTAAGCAATGTATTGTTTTGGTTGACCCGTGAATGGATTTTTGGTGTGGAAAGAAGAGCGATAGCTCTTTGGATTGTATTATTTACTTTGTAAATAATGAATGCATTGGAAATGAGAGTGTTTAAGTAATATCTTGTTTTGATACAGTAAATGAATTTCTATGGATGCTTTCGGCCTTTGTTTCCTCTTTTACTAAATGAACAAAGTTATTATGCGAATCGAGTTGCATTCATCTTTTTAAATGTGGAAATGGTTAAATCGTTTAACTTCCAGCAAAGGGATAATACTTGTATCATTTTCGCCCCTAAAGTCTGTGCATTGTTTACTGGGTTCACAATGGTTAGATGATAAGTTACAACATTCAAATGATTAATGAATAATTTGTTCCTCAATGCACATATTTATATATTCATATAGGTTAGGAGAGTAATTACATGCATCGATTCACATTCATCTTTCTTCGTCGAATCGTTTTGGTATATATATAAATATAATCCAGCATCTATATAATATCCAATGACCGTTGTTCCATACTACTCCCCGAGCATAACCAAAATTCATAAATGTTAATGTAGTTGCACAAATGTAGATTTGATTTTAAATGCGTACACTACACAGGTCGTGGAAACACAAAATGAAATGTTTAGCTAGCATGCATAGATATGCATATAGTTTACTGGAATAAATTGAACCGTAGGTTTAAACCCTTATTTATATATAATACTTAACATTAATTTGGTTTCCAAACCAGGGACCACGATTTGATTGTGAGAAGAGTATCGTGACTCTAACTCAGCTGATAACATGGGCATTAATATTTGTATAACTCGTCATTGTAATTAAAATGCATTCTAGACTTAATATAAAACCTATATTTAGATGTCAAATGCATGCAAGATATAGGAACCCCATTCGAATATTAATATGAAGTTTATACAAAATGCATGCACATAAATAGCTTAAAAAATGATCTTGATTCTCCAATATAGAATACAAGTGTTTCATATAAATATTTACATAAATGTATAAGCATATTCATAAATGGTCATTTTATTGAAAACATTTAGGAAAATATCATATTCATCTTTATCCCCTTTCTGGGTTGATCTATAAAAATAGAAATGGGGGTTTATAAATATTTATGGCTTGACATTGAAACCTCTCGGTTTACATGTCTACTTGATTTGCACAATAATATATATATAAACATAGTTCTGTTAGTAAGGTGGAAATAAATGTATTTTGTATAAAATGCATGCATATAACCATAGGTTAGCATGGGAACCATATTTACTCTAGGGTGCATCTCTTAGGCTTGCAAACCCTGATTTAAACAATATTTTTGTCTACTTAAATGCATCATAACTATATCCATTCTTATATCAAACATAAACTATGAATACTTTAGTTATTTCACTCAGATCATACAAATGTAATAGATTACAGAGATCTAGAAATTTAGGGTAGATCTATACTAAAAAATTAGTGTAAAATTATATATATAAGCAGATATGAATATTAAATCATTCAACAGTACTTCCAAGAATAAACATAAACAAATTCCATTACTATCGATAGAAATGATCATATAGGTGCAATAGATAAACTTATCTGAAATTTGATGACCAGTGGAACCAAGCACAAACCTCCCAGCCTTTCACCAGCAAGTTCTTCTGACTTTTAGGTCACCCCCGAGCTTAGTTCACAGTCCCCCAGGTCAGAGGGTATATTTTAAGTTACCCGTAACTTGTTCCCCAAGTTATTTTGTATATTTCTCAATACTCTTGAGCTCTAGGATGCTTCAGGGTATTTTAAGCCTCGGCCATTAAGAGAATCAATTAAACACAGCCTATTAATATTAAATGCAGTGCTCATGCAAGCTTAGGGTAGTTATCCTACTTGAACACAATCAAGTGGCCAAGCCATTACCCAACTGTATGATTCCTCTTAACTTGTACCAGTTTGGTACTCCCAAATTTGTCCTCATTCACTTGTATTCGTTTGTCTCAGGTTATTATTCTTCCCAACTCCCATTTCTCTTGTGTGTTAATGATCATGAGAATGTGTAGAATGAAGTGTTTCAATGAGTTTCACTTTTTATTCTCTTAGGTGTGAATTCTCATTTTATGAATTCTTTTATTTCATTAGTCTCTCAAATCGTTTCTTTAGGGTTTGCCATTTTCTCCAATAATAATTTATTATTATTATTTTAATTGGAATATTCCATCCAACCCATAGGGGACTGTGAATCCCATATCATTAGTGTGCCGGTCCACATGGTCATTAGAAATCAATTTATGAGATTTCTAAAGTCACCTAAGTAAAATGAAATAGTAGTTCGTATAAATATAAAAGGGTTAAATTCCAACATTTGGGGTATTACAATACCCATGTGGATTCTGCATATAAATATATTCCTCCAAATCCACATGGAGAAAGGTTGTTTTCACATCTAACTCTTCAAGATGCAAATATTCTACCACCACTAGACTTAAAGTAGTTCTAATGGAAGTCATTTTAATAACACGAGAAAATATTTCAACAAAATATATACCTTTATTCTCCAAAAACCCCTTTACAACAAATCTGGCCTTGTACCACTTATTTCCTCCATCTTCTTCCTTCAAGCCACAAACCCATTTATTTTGAAAATGCTATTTTACTAGCAGGCAATTGAACCAAATCCCAAGTCTGGTTTCTTACCAATGAGTCCATCTCCTCATTCATGCCTTGCTCCCACTTCTTTCTAGTTTCCTCTTGCATTGCTTCTTCACAACATTCTGGTTCACTAGAATCAGTCATTAATAAATACTATCGTGAAGGAGAGAATTGTTCAGGGGGTCTACTTAACCTGGTAGATATTCTAACACTTGTAGGGGTTTGAGGTACTTGTTGTTGTTCTTGATTTTATGGCACCTTTGGAAGTTCATTTCCTTTGATTTCGTCAAGCACTGTGTACTCTATGTTTTCCTTTTCATGTTTCTTTCCCTACAACTGATTTTTATACATGACCTTTCCATTGAATACCACATATCTACTCCTAATGATTTTGTTATTTTCATAATCCCATAATCAATAACCAAAATCATCAAACCCATATCGAATAAAGGTACATTTCTTGGATTTAGCCTCAAGCTTTGTTCTATTTTATTTATCAATATGGAAAAATGCTTCACAATCAAACGTTATAAGAAAAGAGTAGTTTATATTTTTACTTGTCCATACCTCCTATGAAATACAACCATCTAAATCACTTGAAGGGCCTTTGTTTATTAAGTAAACAACAATATTTACAACATCTTCCAAAAACTGTAAGGGAAACCCTGCATGCAATCTCATACACCTTGCATGCTCCATGATTATTCTGTGGATCCTTTCTAACACACCATTTTCTTGTGGTGTTCATGGGATTTCCTTCTCTCTATGAATCCCATGGTATGAACATTAACTATCAAATTCCTTACTGCAGTACTCACCTCCATTATCATATCTAACACACTTCAACCTTTTTCCCGTCTCATTCTCATCCAAAGCTTTCCATTTCTTAAAATTAGCAAACACATTAGATTTATGTCTAATGCAATAAACACAAGTCTTTCTAGTTGCATCAACATTAAAATTAACATAATAACGACAGCCACCAACATATTGTACTTGAGATGGTATGCATACATCTGTATGTACAAGATCTAACTTTTCACTCTTCTTTTGTTTCCCAACCCTGACAAATATGACTCTCTTATGTTTTCCATAAACAGATTTGTCATAGAATTCCAAACTTACTTGCTTAAGATATGGAAACAACTTCCTTGAGTGGAGAATCTGCATCCCCTTCTCACTCATGTGGCCAAGCCTATGATTTCACAATGTTGTATATGTTCTTGTAAAAGCTAAATATATAGAACTATCAGTATTATGAGGACATAAATACAACATACCTATCCTATATCCTTTTTCTATCACCATTGATCCTTTAGTGATCTTCCACCAAGTTTCTCCAAACATATATAAACAACCACCATCTCCCAACTGCCCTATTGAGATCATATTTATTTTCATAGCACGAATATTCCTTACATATTTCAACATCCATTCACCATTCTTTAACTTTATCCCTACCTTACCCATTCCAACAATTTTATATGGTTCATCATCACCCATTAAAATATGTCCAAAATCAACTGGAACATAATCATTAAATAATTTCCTATGGTGTGTAGCATGACATGAAGTGCCTAAATCTACTACCCAATAATAACTAGTATTATCTAATGCAAGAATCAAAGCATATTGTAACACATCACCTGCTACATTTTCTTCCTAAGTAGTCTCTTGTTGTCCATCTCCTTTATTCTTTAGAGATCTGCAGTATTTCTTCATATGTCCTTTCTTTCAACAATTCCATCACTTTATCTTTCCCAATTTGGACTTGGATTTTCCCTTCCTGGACTTGTTGTGATTACCTGGGCTCTTCCCTCTATCCCTTTGTCTTCCCCTGATCTCCATGTTCAATGCATTACCTGATGTCTCACCTATGCTTTTCCTTCGCATTTCCTCGCTAAGAATAACACCAACAACATCATCAAATTTCAAAGTGTTTGAACCAGAGATAGAGTTACTTACAACCATAACCAAGCCATTCCAACTTTCTAGAAATGAGCACAAGATTATAAGATATCTTACTGCATCATCAAAATTCAATTTTACATAACTTAGTTAATTTGTAATCATATTAAATTAATTTAAATGATCAGCAAGAGATTCACGCTCCAACATATTCGTATTAAATAAATGATTTATTAGAAATACCTTGTTGGAGGCTGAGGGTTTTTCATACAGATTACCCAATGCACTCATCAAACCCTCTGTTGTCTTTTCTTTTGAAATATTGAAAGCCACCGATGAATATAGGCATAGCCCTATTGTTCCCAGTGTCTTTCTCCCAAGAAACTCCCATTCTTCGTCCTTCATAGTCGCTGATTGTTTTGTTTTTCCTTCCAATGGTAGGAATATATCCTTTGATACAAGTAGTCCTCCATTTGCATCTTTCATAATTGGTAGTTTGGGCCTTTAAATTTCTTGACCTTAAACTTTACTTCTTCCACCATTGCTCCCACTCAAACCAGGAACCCTTCTTTCCTCCTAGTTTATCTGCCAAAGATATCTTTGGCTTTGATAGTAATTGTTAGAAAAATGGGATCACAGAGAAATAGCAGTAAACAAGATGCAAATATAAATCACATAAACACAATACAACAAAGAAACCAATATAATGTGGTTCACCCAATATGTCTTACATCCACACATAAATTTCCAGTACTTATTATTATACCATCCAACAAACGAAGGGATGCAGCTTGTAGTACATCTGCTGCAACTTCCTCTTCACTCTATCACAGTCTCCCTCACACCATCAGAAATATTTACAATGATGCAATACACATCCATATTACAATTCTTTTTGTTTAAAGAGCGATTACCATGGGAAAATACTATGGAACACCCAATAACATGGGCCCATAAATCAACCATTATCGACCAAGTTATGACTATGAAATTACAACATTTTACAAGGCATTTTTTCTAAAATTTTCACTACAGGGGCCCTTCCCCTGAACCCCCGCCAGGGGGGGGAATCCCAAACTAGACTCTGCTCCTCATGGACCCCCCATGGTGACTATTTTGGGGGGGAAATCCCGCCCCAAATCCCCCTGTCATGGGTTGGGATCCAGATATGACTGAAACACAACCTCTCAATAAGGAAGATCAGGCTCCACAACCAACACAAGTATTGCATGGTGTGCATCCAACCAATCCATGCTAATCGATACATAATATGGCCTCAAGGGTATGGTGTTTACGTCTGCAAAGGTTTTCAATCCATTCATTTCTAAGGGACACCCTTTTACAGCTTCTGCAATTTTCCTTTTGGCTCTAGTAGCTAATTGTACTAAACTTATTGATTCAAGTTCACTTTTCTTCAAATGACATTTCTCAACTATATTAGGTGCAATGTAATTATTTCTAGATCTAGAATATATCAAAATAGATAGGTTTTATTAGAAATATTACCTTCTACCTCAATCATTTGGTACTAGTGGTTAGCTTGTTTCACATCTAGGGCTACATAGATCATGTGAACACTTCCACAAACATTTCCAACAATTGAAGCCTCTTGAATGTTGTGAATGTTATTAATCTTATGTAGGAATTGACTACAAAGTGATTTTCCTTGCATATCCAACATTCAACGGGTGGTATTTTTCCTGAATTCTCTTACCTTGGCTACCCTTACTGATAAGAATTAGTGTTTCTGAATTTTGAAGACTAGGATACTTTCTTCCTCTGCTCTTGCTTGTTCTTCTACATATCCTTCACATTCTTCTTATATGGGGCCTTGCTCTATTTTGTTCATATAGGTGTCTTTCCTTCCATATGGATTCCTTAATATTCTTTGGTCTATCATACTAGTTTTTATCGCTTCAATATATTGGTATGCCACTTAGAAACCTTTGAATATTCATTATATCATCTTTGATGAAGTATGGATACTTCTAAAGTTCTAGAAAGTTTTTCTCATAGACAATATTCATGCTTCCGAGATTAAGCTGGAATAATTCCTCCATCTTCTTATCATATTAGTGATTAGAGAAATATTATTTTTGAAATTACTTCTTAAAATTCCTTCAACAGATTCTATCTTCATCAATGTCCTTCAACTTAACTAGCTAATCCCAACAACTAGATGCTTTACCTTGCAGATGGCATATGGTACTCTTGCCTTGATATTAGGTGTATACTGTTGCAACTGAGAGAATTTTCTAAGTCCTAAAAATAATACTTAGACATATTCTCTTTGCTTCACTTATCCATCAAAGGTTGTGGGATTGATTTTTCTTACTTCCCCTACTAGTTCATTTCGGGCATTCCTCCTCTTCTTATTTCTCACTAGGGATATTTCAAGGATTCTATCTATATCACTTGATGAATACCCTTTATTCCTCTCTATGTGATGATGTATTCTTGAATATTATCTAGAATTTACATAATCGCTTCTATGTCTCTTTTTAGATAATCTTTGGATGGTCTTCAACGACTTTAGATAATTCATGATTTGCTCCTTAATGTGGGTTATCCTTTCATTATCCTACCTAGACTTCCTTACCGAATCCTCCAAACTTAATGGTTCAGTAGTCCTCTTCTATATAATTTACCTTCCTCCTTCAAAAAAGTCCTCTTAAGGTCAATACGGTCTATTTCCTTCTTTGAAATACATCTCCAATATCTAACTTCCTATTGCTAAACTTGTACTTCTTTAATCTATGCTCTTCACTAGTTTGATTAAATTTCAGTATAGTAGTCACACTACTTGCTTAATCATTCATTGGAAACTGCAATGTGTTCATTAGTATTCATTTTTTAGCAGAATTCACTTCAGTATAAGTTTATTATTATTCAAACCACTTTTCCTACTTAGTTAAAAAATAATAAGCACTAGGAAAAGCTTCTTAATCACAGTGCACCTAACTGGACAAGGGGAGATAGAAATACTTCTAGGATTTCTTCTTATCAGCTGGACATCAAGTCCATAACCATCCCAAGATAACAATGTGTTTAACTAATTCATACTTTAAACTACATTAATGCACATGTATCTAATTTTATTCAATCCAAATTCCTATTTGCAGAATGACTTGTAGCTCTACAGAAGGCCCAACAGTTGCAGTGTTGAAACCTTTGATCTGATACCAATTTTTAGTTACCCCGGTATTTAGACAAACAAAAAGGCACTAGGATACCTAATAAAATGGATAAATTAGTATTACAAAGAGTAATTAAGTTTTCTAATGCTATCCCAACAAGCCATATAATTAAGAAATTAAAACGTATAGCCTTATGAAATGCATAAAAAAAAAACATGATATTTCACAACATGCATTCTATTAAACATAATAATAATGCAATTCATAATGTGTAGTAGAGTAAGACATGGAAATGAGAATATTTAGTATGAGTATGAGCATACAATTAAGTCAGGTACTTCATAGTAATATTGGATTGCAAAGGTGTTCAGAACATGAGTAGTGAGTATTTAGTTGTTATGGTTGCTTGCATAAAAAATATCTTTCATTTGAGGATTATTTATCTGTTATGTGATGTGTGTGCTCATAGAATGGTTAAGTAGTAAGAATGGAATTAAATAAAACCACACAAACCATAGAAAATAGGAACATTGGATTCTAACCACATCCTCCAAAATCAAATCCTGTTGATGTCCCCTACAACCATCTTTCACTAGTTATGATTTAAATTGTATGAATTCGTTTCCTCTAGAAATCAATCATCAATACAAATAATACTAATATAATTACATATGCAACATTATAAATATATCTAAAATAATAGAACAAATATACATTCAAAGGTTCTCTCAATCATAACACGGGGTGCGTTTCTTTCAGCACCAGAAACACTGCCGACCAAAATAGTCATAACTTGGTCATATAGAAACCTATTTTACTGAAATAAAAGGTGTTCCTTAAGGGAAACGTACCTCCACACCCATTGGGATAGGTACCAAAACCTAGAAATTAGTGAAACAAAACATATGTGTACACCCCTCTCATTATACTGAAAATCACAATTGTTAGCCCCAAAGGAGAAGAGAAAGAATAGATGGTACAAGAAGCTCATAGAAAATATGAGTTTGAATGTACGAAATCCATCCATCTTGCATACAAATCCCATCACATAAATCATAAACATAACCAAGAAACAACTCAACCTCCATGACACATAAATATGATAAAATAATATAAATAAACATAGGAATAAATACTTATCTTCAATGGGAAATTGGCTTCAGCATGACAACTTTCCTCCTAGTAGTACACATAGCCAATTCTAACTCACTTGAACAGGTCACCCCCAAGCTGAGACCACAGATCTATAGGAAGAGGCACACTCGGTCCAGAAACTCTCGGAAGTACCCCTTCCAAGAACCAAATTTCTTCCCACTACTAATTTCATGTCCGTTTCCATTTCCTATGTAATAAGACTCCCTTAACCTAACTCATCCCTTACGATATCACCATCCCATTTTTTGGATTCCTACGCGAGTGTTAATGTATTTGTAACTTCGGAATGTATTTCACATATGTATATTGTACTCCTATAGAGATGGTATTATTCCTCTATACGAAAGTGTCGTCATTTGTATTGACAAGTGTCGCAACTTGCATGTGATGGGTTATTAGACCACCAAGTGTGGGGTTGGCCCTGATTAGAGTTACCATGGGTTATTAGACTGATTTAGACATGCTGGACCTGATAGTTTATTAGGAAAGTCAATTCATGTAGAAATAGAGTGCTAGAGGCACTCTATTTGATCATTTCACTTTCTCACTCATACACTCATTGGAGAGTGGTGCACTTGTGGAGGAGGAGAAGAAGCTACTAGGAGAACTATCTCTTGTACTTGGGTTGTATCATTTCTTTATCTATCTCTGAGGAAGTTATTGGGATTTTTCACCTTCTTGGTTTTCCCCAAGGAAACTCTGTGTGTCTATTGTCTCTTATGATTGCTTCTTGTGATTGATATGCTATACATGTTATTCTCTTAGATAAGATCCTAGATCATATTGAATTGGTGCTTAAAATCTAACATGGTATCAAAGCTAACCTGAGAAGAAGACATGTTAGTTTATTGAGTATTTAATCAATAGATCTAGGATCTTAACTGAAACAATAACATGTACAACATATCAAGCATAAGAGACAAGATACAAGAGACACAAAACATTTCACTGGGAAAAACCAAGAAGGTGAAAAACCCCGCAACATCTTCAGAGATAGAATAAGAATCAATACAAGGATCACCATGATCAAACCCAAGAGATAGATATCTTCAGCAGCATGATCCTCTTCCACTTGTGCACACCCTTCTCTTCTCTCACTAATGCAAAGTGAGTGAATAATAGAATGTGTAAAATGAGAGAGACACACTAACTATTTATACACAAAATTTCACTTGACCTTTACTCAACTAGGTCGACCTCAAATTAACCACTTAACATAATGTTGACTGGGCCAACCCCTACTAAAGTGGCCTAATAACCCTTTGACCCACATGACTCATACAGGGGTGACCCCATCAAGGTTGTCTAATAACCCATCAAGTATAAGTTACGACACTTACAATATAACTTGCGACACATGCAAGTACAACTGATGACACTTCCAATTAGAGGAATAATGCATCTCTATTGGGGGTACAATAAAGTACAAATGTAATACATACAATATACAAGTGAATATCTTCCAAAGTTACAAATACATTAACACTCCCTCTTAACTAGGAAGGTATTCTCTTGATAGAAGTCATCAATACATATCGGCACAACTCTTCAATTTTGGAGTTGTATCATCGTCACTGGTGTTAAATTTTGAGCATTAATTCACAATACTCTTGGATATTTACTGAGAGAATCACATATACAGTATATCAATGTATAAAAATCACAATAATCATGACAAGGATCACAAGAATCAAAATCATGAGAGACAAGAGACACAGAGTTTTTGTGGGGAAAACCCTAAGGTGAAAAACCCCACAACTTCTTCAGAGATAGAGAGAGCAATGGCTCAACCAAAGTACAACCAAAATACACTTGAGATAGTCTCCTAGAGCAGATGATCCTCCTCCTCACTAGTGCACCACTTTATGAGTGAGAGAGATATGACTTTCCGAATGATCCAAATAGAGATCTCCTGATCTCTATTTATACTTAACCTATTTTTCCAGTGACCTTATGGGGTCGTCTTGTCTATCTAGATACATCCACAATATAATATATATTTCAGGGCCAACCCCACACATGGTGGTCTAATAACCCATCGGCAAGTACACACACTTGCGACACTTGTCAATCCACATGATGACACTTCCTTATAGAGGAATAACACATCTCTTATAAGGGTACAATAAATATATATGAAATACATAGATGAAATACATTCTGAAGTTAAATATACATCAACACTCCCTCTTAACTAGGAAGGTATTTCTCGACATAGTTCTGCTAGACAAGTCTTCTTCTCGGGATCATCGTCATCGATGCATCATCATCATCATCGTCACTGCTGCTGCTATCTCAACCAATCTCTGACTCTACTCGTCATAGGAATTTCTACAGAGCCAGTCCTTTTTCATACTGGATGTAGGCCTACCACCTGCAGGTCTTCATCATCTGTGCGAATGGTCTGATGGAGGTGGCCTCTCAGGACTAATTTTATGTGCGGATGCAATACCAGAAAGAGTATCCCAGGAACATTTATGTGCCTAAGCACGATCGACAAGATCTCCCAAGACTAATTACATGCATCTCCTCCACAATACCTTTAAAGAGCATCCCATGAACATTTATGTGCTGCAGCACGACCGACAAGATCTCTAAAGAGCATCCCAAGACTTATTACGAGCACATAGCTCAACCTCTCGGATCTCCAGGACTGATTTCATGTGGATAGAAAAAACCTTTAAAGAGCATCCCAGGAACATTTATGTGCCGCAGCATGACCAACAAGATCTCTAAAGAGCATCCCAGGACTAATTACGAGCACACAACTCAACCTCTCGGATCTCCAGGACTGATTACATGTCTCCGTAGTAATATGTCATCCCAGGACTGATTACGAGCACACAGCTCAACCTATCGGATATCTAAGGACTGATTACATACTACATAGCAATACCAAAAGAGTACCCCAGGAACATTTATGTGCTGCAGCACGACTGGAAAGATCTCCCAGGACTAATTACATGCTATTTGCAGAACCTGCCACATATCATTTCTGACCTCCAAGTATCAACCTGATACTCATGATCCAACAGATCATCATCGCACAAGGCATCATCCTTATGCCCATGATCATATTGATCATCATCACTATACCATCCTGGTACATATCATCTAGAGCAACATCCTGAAGCTCATCATCATGATCATCCTGATCATACAATGCATCCACCTGATGCATACCAAGTATCTACCTGATACATATCATCATACATGATCCACCTGATCATACCTGATACATATCAACATACATGATCTACCTGATCATACAATGTATCGACCTGATACATATACAGATACATGGTCCAAGCATCCAACATGATGCATACATACATAAATGATCCAACTGATCATATCCGGCATCAACACGATGTGTACATACATACAAATATAAATGCTCCAACTGATCATATCCAACATCAACACGATGCGTACATACATACAAATATAAATGATCCAACTGATCATATCCAGCATCCAACATGATGCATATACCAAGCAGTAACTGGAGCATCGTCTTGATACTCATCATCCAGCGTTTACATCCACAGCCATGTGAAGGATCCTCCTTCCAACATGCTTGGAATGGCTTCAACAAATGTGTCCATCACTTCTTCCTCGAAGTGTCCTTGATCTAAAGAACACCAAGCCTCTCCCTAAAGTACTCGAACTTCACCCTAGCTAGTGGCTTCATCAGCACATCTGCAATTTGCACGTCCGTCGCAACATACAGGAGCTTCATAGCTCCTCTCTGCACCATATCCCTGATATAGTGATATTTGATCTCTATGTGTTTCAACCTGTCATGAAACACTAGGTTCTCAGACAGCTTCACACAACTCTGGTTATCATAGAATATACCAGTAGCATCCAATGTGAGATCAAATAACTCAGACAGTAGCTTCCATAGCCATACTGCCTCACAACTAGCTGAACAGGATGCAACATACTCTGCCTCAACTGTACTTAGTGCTACGCAGGACTTCTTCCTGCTAAACCAAGAGATCACACCTCATCCCATACTGAAGCAACACCCAGATGTGCTCTTCCTATCTGCAGCACTGCCAGCCCAATCTCAATCAACATAACCTTGCAGGTTAAACTTTTGATTCGCTTCATACTTGAGTCCATAATTCACTATACCCTTCAGGTACCTCAAAACATGCTTTACAACAACTAGGTGAACACTCCTCGGATCCGTCAGGAACTGGCTCAATGTGTTCATAGCAAAGCAAATATCTGGTCTCATGTTTGTTAGGTACATCAAGGACCCAATAATATGACGATACATAGAGACATCAAACGGCTTAGATGAAGCATCACATAGAAGCTTTAGATTTGATGCCATGGGTGTGGCCATGGCCTTGCAATCCATCATCCCAAATCTCTCCAGGATATCTACTGTGTACTTCCCTTGACAAAGGAAGATCCCACCTGAATTCTGCCACACCTCCATACCTAGGAAATAATGCATCATTCAGAAATCTTTCATATCAAACTCAATAGCAAGCTTCCTCTTAGTATCTGCAATCAGTCTGTCATCTTCTGTTACAAATAAGTCATCCACATATAGGAGTAGAATCACACGATTCCCTTCCTCAACCTTGTAGTAGAGGTTTGAATCCGCTTTACTCTTGGTAAAGCCCAAACTAGATAGGAAACTATCCATCCTACCATACCAGGTTCTGGGAGCTTGTTTCAAGCCATACAAAGCTTTCTTCAATCTGCACACATATGACTCCCTGTCATGTATTTCAAAACCGAGTGGCTGCTCCACATATACTTCCTCTTGAACTACACCATTCAAGAAAGCAGTCTTAACATCCATCTGGTGTATTTTCCATTTCACTACTATAGCCAGGGAAAGTACTGTTCTGATGGAAGTATACCTGGCTACAGGTGCAAAAGTTTCTTCATAATCTATTCCCTCTTTTTGAGAGAAGCCACGAGCTACGAATCTTGCTTTGTATTTCTCTACACTGTCATCTGCATAATGCTCGATTTTGTAGATCCATTTGGAAGTCACAACAGACTTCTCTTTAGGTCTTGCGACAACATCCCAAACATCATTCTTCATTATTGATTGGTATTCCTCAACCATGTCATCCTTCCATTCTTTCTTTTCCGATGCTTCTTCATAACTAGAAGGTTCTTTGTTCATAATGTCACAGAGTAAAGCAACATAGCTGGTATGTGATCTGGTTCTCTTCTTTGCTCTGTGTTCTTCTTCTGGAATGCCAAATATTTCTGCATCTTGAATGAGCTCTCTATCCCATGCAGGTTTCCTCTTGTGAGAGTTATCCTCATGGGGTGGATCTACAGGTTCTTGCGGATCTTCAAACTCACAAACAACTTCTGGAATTGCTTCAGTCATGGTAGTGTCTTGAAATCTAGTTTCCTTAGGTTCTTCATAAACTTCGATAGGTGCCTTCCTTGATTTGATGAATGCTGAGTTTTCATCAAATGTTACATCCTTGCTGACATCAATCTTCTTGAACTCTATAAAGTATATTCTGTAAGCCTTCGAGCTTTCACTGTAACCCACAAAGATACCCTTCTTTCCTGAAGGATCTAGTTTGGTCCTCTTTTCCTTTGGGACATGAGTGTATACTGGACAACCAAATATTCTGAGATGGCTGACTTCAGGTTTCTTACCAGAAAAGACATCTTCTGGTGTCTTGTTGTCCAATATCTTGTGGGGTGTTCTGTTCTGCACATATACAGCTGTTCTAGCTGCATTTGCCCATAGATGCATAGGTAGATCCTGGTCATGCAGCATTTCCCTTGCTGCTTCCATGATTTTTTTGTTCTTCCTTTCTACAACTCCATTCTGTTGAGGATTATAAGGAGCAGTCAACTCCCTCTTAATCCCTGAATCACTGCAAAGCTTCTTGAAGTCACCTGAGGTGAATTCTCCACCATTGTCGGATCTGAATGTTTTGATCTTTTTGTCAGTTTGATTCTCCATAAAGGTTTTGAATTCCTTGAACTTATCAAACAACTCATCTTTGTTTTTCAAGAAGTATACCCAAGTCTTCCTGGAGAAGTCATCAATAAATGAGACATAGTAAACATACCCACTTAGAGAACTGGATGACATAGGACCACATACATCTGAGTGGATGATTTCTAGGATATCTTTTGCCTTGCTTTCACTGCTTGGGAAAGCCTTCTTAATATTCTTACCTTTTGCACATCCTTTGCAAACACCTTCATGTTTGGTCTTGATTGGAAGTGCCCTATAGCGCATATGAGCAAGTCGTCTATGCCAAAGTTCACTTGGCTCCATGGATTCATGCACCATGGCATGTTCAGGTTGTCCTTTTAATTTATACAAACCTCCCTCTTGCTGTCCAATCACTACTGCATCATCTATGGTCTTTGCCTTTGGCCACATTAGGACTTGTCCATCCACAAATGCAACCCTCATACCTTTTGCATCCAATGCATAGATGGAGAGTAAGTTCTTCTTGAGCCCAGGTACATACAGGACTTCTTTCATCTTCAAAGATTTTCCAGAATCTAGGTTGTAGGAGGCTTCACCACTTCCTTTGATTGGGTATTGATAATCATCCCCAAGTTTCACCTTATAAGGTGATTCATGTTCATATAGGTTTACAAAAGATTCCTTAAACCCAATCATGTGTTTGGAAGCCCCACTGTCAATCAACCAATCATTACAACCATGAGAGATAGTACCTGTGAGAGCAGAGATTAGAACATACTCTTCCTCACTTGATGAGTCATCATTACTATAATCACTTTATACCCTAGCCTTCTTCTTTGGAGGTTCATCATCTTCGGCAACATGAGCATGGCACCTTCTTTTGTTACCCTTCTTCTTCTTGTTGGATTTTTTGTTGTTGTGTTTGTCCCTTTTGTTCTCGGGACATTCTGAAGCAAAGTGACCCTTCTCATTACAAGTGAAACACCTTAGATCTTTTTTATATTTGTGAAAATGATGAGAAGATTTCTTCTTGTGATGGGATGGCTCCCTCTTGAACTTGCCCTTCTTAGTGTGAGCTGTGAGAGCTTGATCTTCATTTCCCATCTTCTCTTCTCTTGCCACAAGCCTTGCTTCTTCCTGAGAACATTCCTCCCATAATCTGCTAAAGGAGATTAACTTCTTTTTGGCACAGATCCCTTGGATAAAAGAGTCCCATGACCTAGGTAGGCCATTCAAAGTAGTCATAACAATTTCACCATTCTCCACCATTTCATCTATAGATTCAAGTTGTTCCTTGATCTGAGAGACCTTGGCGAAATAGGATTGAATGGTTTCTCCATTCGACATCTTGACCCCTTTCAATTGATTCCACAGGGTCATCTTCTGATTTATGTTCTTTCCTTCAGATAGCTTGGTTAAAGAGTCAAACATAGCCTTGGGTGTCTTTAGAGAAGACACATGGGGTATGAGATGGTCTTTGAAAGAATCAGCAATGATTCTCTTTTCCTTGACCAAGTTCTTCTTATGCAATACCTTAGCCTCTTCATCCTCTGGGATAGGGATGTCTTCTTTTATATATGAGTCCAACTCATTCTCTTCCAGGATTAACCCAATCCTATACTTCCAAGCTCGGAAGTTATCAGCCCCTTCAAGCTTATCCTCAAGCTTGGTGTGGTGAGACATCTTAAAGAGTACTTCAAATGGAAATAGAAAAAAATTGGGTCTTACCACTTGGAATGCTGAAAAATGGATCTCATCCTGGATTAGGGTTTGTCAGAAAAAACCCTAAAAATTCAAAATGTGAATTTCAACTTTTTGAAAGGATAGAAAGATGCACCTTGATGAGCTGATCAGCCTGGTGTATTCAGAATTTTAGATCAGCAAAGTTTTAACCTTTAGATTTACCTTTTTGTCCTCTCGAGTTCACTACAGAAAGCCCTGAATTAGGGTTTGAGTTTCTCGGAGATCTACCTAGCCAAAAATCTCGATCCAAATCTCTAAACTTTGATTTTTACAAGGAGCTTCCAGCTATGTATTCAAATTTTAGAAATTCCTATTTTTGTGGAAACCCTAAGTTTTAGGGACAAATCTGAAAATGCTCAGAATTGAATTCTGATTGGACAGATAGATTCTCATTGATGAGTAGAGTCAATATACTATACTACTTTTCCAAACACTGTGGAGAGAAACCCAATAAACAAGAAACTCAAGTTTCTGTCACTGCAAAATGTCTTCTTCTCAGGTTAGCTCTGATACGATGTTAAATTTTGAGCATTAATTCACAATACTCTTGGATCTTTACTGAGAGAATAACATATACAATATATCAATGCATAATAATAACAATAAGCATGACAAGCATCAAAAGAATCAAAAGCATGAGAGACAAGAGACACAGAGTTTCCGTGGGGAAAACCCTAAGGTGAAAAACCCCACAACTTCCTTAGAGATAGAGAGAGCAATGGCTCAACCAAAGTATAACCAAAATACACTTGAGATAGTCTCCTAGAGTAGATGATCCTCCTCCTCACTAGTGCACCATTTTCTGAGTGAGAAAGATATGACTTTCCGAATGATCCAAATAGAGATCTCCTGATCTCTATTTATACTTAACCTGTTTGCCCAATGACCTTATGGGGTTGACTTGTCTATCTAGATACATCCACAATATAATATATATTTCAGGGTCGACCCCACACATGGTGGTCTAATAACCCATCAGCAAGTACACACACTTGCGACACTTGTCAATCCACATGACGACACTTCCTTATAGAGGAATAACACATCTCTTATAAGGGTACAATAAATATATATGAATTACAGAGATGAAATACATTCCAAAGTTACATATACATCAACAAATGTATCACGGAGCATCATCGTCACTACTGCTGTACTCGTCATCTCAATCACTGGTGCTATCTCTCAATTCTCTTGTCATAGGAAGTTCTATAGAGCCAACCCTTTTTCATGTTGTATGTTGGCCTAGCCTCCATATAGGTATTCATCATCTCTGTGAGCAAGCCATCAAGTAGGTACACCTCAAGACTGATTACACTGCTTCTACAAAACTTGCAAGATCTCTTAGGACTAATTATATGCCACCATAAAACCTGCAAGAGCATCTCGGGACTGATTAAATGCCTATGCAAAACCTATGTACCGTATTGTTACATCATCATCTTCAAATCACCTCATAGTCCACGGAGCACAACCCAGATACACATCACACAACTCTTACACTCACCGGCATGGGAAGACACACTTCAACCATCCGTGAAAGGCTCAGCACTTATATCTACGCCATGTGAATACACACTTCAACCATGCGAAAATGGCACCGCACTTATATCCATAGCCATGTGAAGACACACTTCAACCATTCTATGAATGGCACAACACTTATATCTCAGCCATAGGAAGACACACTTCAACAATGCTCGAATGGCCCAACACTTATATCGTATCCATGGGAAGACAAACTTCAACCCTGCTCGAATGGCCCCAACACTTACATCAACGACCATGGAAAGACAAACTTCAACCATGTCGGAATGGCTCCAGCCCTTACATCGACGACCATGGAAATACAAACTTCAACCATGTCGGAATGGCTCCAGCCCTTACATCAACGACCATGGCAAGACAAACTTCAACCATGTCAGAATGGATCATGTGCATCTGTGTCTCCGAACTCATCACTTCCCCTTGGAAGGAATCTCGATCTGAAGTACACCAAGCCTCTCTCTGAAGTAATCAAACTTCACTCTAGCCAGCGGCTTCGTCAACACATCAGATATCTGCTCTTCTGTCGCAACACACAGGAGCTTCACTGCTCCTCTCTACACCATATCGATGATATATTGATACTTGATATCAATGTGCTTCAACTTGTCATGGAACATCGAGTTCTCCAACAACTTCACACAACTCTGGTTGTCACAATATATATAAGTAGCACTCAACTGGAGATCAATTAAAACAAACAATAGCTTCTGAAGCCATACTGCCTCACAACTAGCCGAACAAGCTCCGACATACTCTGCTTCAGCTGTACTGAGTGCCACATAGGACTGCTTCCTTCTAAACCAAGAGATCATACCGGATCCCATACTGAACTAGCACCCTGAAGTGCTCCTCCAATCAATGGCACTACCTGCCCAATCCAAATCAACATAACCCTCTAGGATAACCTTTTGATTCGCCTCATACTTGAGCCCATAATCAACTGTACCCTTCAGGTACCTCAGAATATGCTTTGCAGCTTTCAAGTGAACATGTCTTTGATCTATCAAGTACTGGCTCAAGGTGTTCACCGCAAAGCAGATGTTTGGTCTTGTATTCGTCAGGTGCATCAAGGACCCAATCATATGACGATACATCATGGCATCAACCAGCTCAAATGAAGCATCACACAGAAGCTTCAAGTTCAATGCCATAGGTGTGGCCATGGCCTTGCAATCCATCATCCCAAACCTCTTCAGGATCTCTACTGCATACTTCCCTTGTCCAAGGAAGATTCCATCTGCACTCTGCCACACCTCCATGCCTAGGAAGTAGTGCATCATACCCAAGTCCTTCATCTCAAACTCGGCAGCAAGCTTCCTCTTTGTGTCCGCAATCAACCCATCCTCACCTGTCACAAATAGGTCATCCACATACAATAGTAGTATCACTGTATTTCCTTCCTCAACCTTGTAGTAAAGGTTGGAATCCTCTTTACTCTTAGTAAATCCCAAACTGGATAGGAAGCTATCTATCCTACCGTACCAGGTCCTTGGTGCCTGTTTCAAACCATACAGGGATTTCTTCAGTTTGCACACATGACTCCCTCTGTCATTTGTCTCAAACCCGAGTAGTTGCTCCATATATACTTCCTCTTCGACTACACCAGTCAAGAAAGTTGTCTTGACATCCATCTGGTGTATCTTCCATCTCATCACTTGTATTTCTCTATGCTGCCAATTCCATCATGCTTGATCGTATAGATCCACTTCGAAGTCACAACAGACTTCCCTTCTCGTCTCGGGACCACATCCCAGACATCATTCTTCATGATCGACTGGTACTCCTTGATCATGGAATCCTTGTATTACTGCATCCCTGATCTTGGGAACTTCACATTCTTCAATATCTTCAATAGATAGTTTTCTTGAACTTCGTTGCTGGAACAAATGTTGTTGTCCTTATTTTGTAGGTGATTGTACACGATCTTTCCTACAAGTCAAATTCAATTGCATGGTTAGAAACTTCTCATAGTTTTTCAAAAACAAAATCTTACACATAAGTACATATGTCATACAGTCATGCAATTATCTTAGCCAATGCTTCAATACAACATTTATCCATATCCTGTAACTTTCTAGATGCCTTCCATCTCTACAAGAACATTTGTTAAGAGTGTGCACAACTCCCAACATGTTAGAAAAGAGGTTTCATTCTAGATAAGTAGAAATGGAATGTTGTACATTAACATAGGCCACTTATCCATTACTTGCATTTTAGTAGTATCTTGTTCATTAATGCAACTTTTCTAATATGCATAATACATATCCTAAATCTAGGAACATAAGTATGTACATGACTGGACAACATCATTTAAGTAATCATATAATAAATGACAATTCAAATACTTTCTTTGTTTAGTTATAGGGTGGACTCCCTCTCAATCTTTGCTTCCTTGCAGAAACTACTAGAGTGTGCTCCCTCTTGATCTTTGCTTCCTGGATTACCTGTCCTTGAACTTATATTCATCCTGGGCCACTATGGATGCTTAAGTGTGCACTCATGTCATCATTAATATCTCATACATGATCATACATCCATTAGTATAATCTAAATACTATCAAAACATTATGATCCTAAATAAAATTAACATGTATGGTCATGATTATTTCACACACGGGTAATTTATCACAAGCATTAGTATTCAAGGTTTCAGGGAAGACTTCTTTTATTCATGCATAATATTATTTGACCATAGGACTCCTCTGGTTAGTCATATCATCAATCAAAGTAAGAAACATAATATGCATAAACCCTTGATTAGTTAAACTTCTAACTTTCATTATCATTCATACAAAAGTATAATATTCTAATGCAAGGTAGGATTCTAACTTGATATTAGAAAAACATCATGTTAGCTAGTTATGTCTTACATACCTGCATAATGTCTTCTTTCTCTCTTCAATGACTTGTGCTAGTAACCTGCATATCTCATAGGTTAAGCATTGTAGAACCAAATGATACATACCTCGTAAGTAGAGCTTCTATGATGGATATGGATGAGTCTTTGTCTTCATGTCACCATGGTCATATGTTCTTGATCTAGAACTTGATCTGTCTTTCTTGATGTACCTTTCATGTTAGTGGACAACATCAACCTCATACAACATCATGGTGCATTAGTGCAATCATAAGTGTCATAACCCTAATCAATGAATGTCTACAAACATTCATACTTTTACTAAGGTGATAAGACAATTATAAGATTAATCAAGATTGTACTAATAATATGAAGGAAAACATATCATAAACTTAGTCATGAACATTTTTCACAAGCATACCTGTATCTCTTCAAGTCATACCTGTCGAGATTGCTTGTAGACTTCTTGTGTAAGGCCTTAGCCTCATATCCCTCTAGAACTGGAACTTCTTCACTTATGCAGGTGTCCAATTCATTCTCTTCTAGGATTAACCCAATCCACTTTGATTGGCTGAAACTCGATCTGGAGTTGGATTAGGGTTTGTTAGAGAAACCCTAAAGATTCAAACTTTGAATTTCAAACTTCTGATTGGATGGAAAGATATGGCTTGCTAAGCGGATCAAGCTGGTATACTTCAATTTTGAAAACTCCAAAATTTGACCCCTCAAAATTGCCTTTGAAACTTCTAGATTCACTCGACAGGACCCCGAACTAGGGTTTGACAAAGCCCACCTTTCTGCCCAACCAAAAGGTTTGATCAAAATCTCTAAGCTTCGATTTTTCTGAGGAGCTTCCAGCCGTGGTCATAGACTTCAAAAATTTCAACTTTTGCAGAAGCCCTAATTTTCCATCTTTCCGATCAAAATCCCAAACTAGGGTTTGATCAAGCCTGGCCTTCTTCCCAACCAAAAAATTCGATCTTGGTCTCTAAATTTTGATTTTGATGAGGATCATTCAGCCATGGTCTCTAATTCCAAAAATTCCAACTTTTTCTGAAGCCTTAAATTCCCGCAGCAGTGATAAGCCAAGAATGAAGGTGCTCAGAATTTAATTCTATTTTGATAGAAATATGCACCTTATTGTTTCTAGTGCATCTCTGAAATTACAAATCCACAGGGTCTAAAAATTTTGCTTGTGGTAGCCTGACCTATCTTCTTTCCAAATCCATAGGTCTGACCTCAATTAGATTATCTGAGAGAGATTTATGCCAAGTGTCACAACGTGACCTGTTTATGGGATAAAAGAGGAGAGCAAACTTGTATGGAGTGCCATGTGTCACTGGTTCAATTTCGGCCTCTAAAAAACTTACCTGAGAAACTAAAGTCCGTTTTCTTGCTGTCACTGTTTACAGAATTTCATTTCGATCTTCCTATCCCAAGTTGTGACCTTTTTTCCTACGTCACTTGTTGATGACTGAGATATGGAAGAGGTAGAAACCCTAGATTGTACTGATCATAAAACACATAGTACAGCGAATTAGATGTTTTTCTTTGGATACAAGAAACAAGGGGATATTATCTACTACCTGTAAAAGTTTCAGAACTTGAAACTTCGCCAAAATGGATTTATAGCGAAAGTGCTATGATGACTGGTTTTTGCTATATCAAGCCCTAGCTTGCAATTTCTCACAAGTGCAACAAGTCTCATAAATGCCATATCATGCCTTCCTTTAGGCTAGCTTTGATACCATGTTAGTTTTTTTTACTATTTAATCAATAGATCTAGGATCTTAACTGAAAGAATAACATGTACAACATATCAAGCATAAGAGACAAGAGACAAGAGACACAAAACATTTCACCAGCGAAAACCAAGAAGGTGAAAAACCCCGCAACTTCCTCAGAGATAGAATAAGCACCAATACAAGGATTACCATGATCAAACCCAAGAGATAGATATCTTTAGCAACATGCTCCTCCTCCACTTGTGTGCACCCTTCTCTTCTCTCACTAATGCGAAGTGAGTGAATAATAGAATGTGTAAAATGAGAGAGACACACTCTCTATTTATACACTAACTTTCACTTGACCTTTACTCAACTAGGTCTGCCTCAACTTAACCACTTAACATAATGCTGACTGGGCCGACCCCTACTAAGGTGGTCTAACATCCCTTTGACCCACATGACTCATACAGGGCCAACCCCATCAAGGTGTTCTAATAACCCATCAAGTATAAGTTACGACACTTAAAATATAACTTGCGACACATGAAAGTACAACTGACAACACTTCCAATTGGAGGAATAATACATCTCCGTTGGGGGTACAATAAAGTACAAATGTAATACATACAATATACAAATGAATATCTTCTGAAGTTACAAATACATCAACAAGACACTTTGCAGTTGCTGAAGGTAGGGTTTCTTGTTTCAGGTTTCTCTCCACAGATCTTGAAAGGCAGGAGGCTAGATTGACTCTCCTCAACAAGGCACATCTTTCTGTCGAAACAAAATTCAATTCTGAGCATTTTCATATTTTGAACTAAAAATTAGGGTTTCCACAAAACGTAGAATTTTTGAAATCTAAGACCACAACTAGAAGCTCCTTGGAAACATTGAAGTTTAGAGCTTTGGATCAAACATTTTGGTTGGGTGAAGCTCCGGGAAACTCAAACCCTAATTCAGGGTCCTCCCTAGTGAATACAGAAATCTAAAAGGCAATTTTGAGGGGTGAAACTTTGAAATTTTCAAATTCTGAGTATACCATCTTGATCAGCTCATCAAGGCACATCTTTCCATCCTTTCATAAGTTTGAAATTCAAAGTTTGAATTTTTAGGGTTTCTCTGACAAACCCTAATACGACACCAGATCCAGTTTTCAGCAAATCAGGTGGTAAGACCTAAATCTTTTCTATTTCCATTTGAAGTACTCTTTAAAGATGTCTCCCCACACCAATATTGAGGATAATATTGAAGGGGATGATAACTTCCGAGCAGGGAAGTATAGGATTGGGTTAATCCTCGAAGAAAATGAGTTGGATACTTACATAATTGAAGAGGTCCCTGTCCCAAAGGGAGAAGAAGCTAAGGCCTTACACAATAAGAACTTGGTCAAGGAAAAGAGGATCATTGTTGATTCTATCAAAGATCATCTCATACCACATGTGTCATCTCTGAAGACACCTAAGGAGATGTTTGACTCCTTAACCAAGCTATTTGAAGGGAACAACATAAATCGGAAGATGACCTTGAGGAATCAATTGAAAAATATCAAGATCTAGAATGCGGAGACTATGTAGTCTTATTTCTCAAGGGTCTCCGAGATAAAAGAACAACTTGAAGCTATGGGAGAGGATACAGAAAATGGAGAAGTGGTAATGACCACTCTTAATGGCCTTCCTAGGTCATGGGATTCCTTCATCCAAGCAATTTGTGCTAGGAGGAAAATTATCACATTCAGTAGGATGTGGGAAGAATTCTTATAGGAAGGCGCTCGAATTGTAGATCGAGAAGAGAAGATGGGGAATGAAGACCAAGCTCTCACAGCACACTCCAAGAGGCATGGTGACAAGAAGACTCACCACCATGATAAGAAAGAAAGACATCACCATTAGAAAGGTGATTTCAAACCTCGAAGAAACATGTCGTATGTCTGTTGCTATACATGTGATGAGAAGGGACACTACTCCAGGGATTGTCCCAAGAATAAGAAAGATGGATCCCACAAGAAGAACAAGAATATCAAAAGAAGACATCATGCTCACACTGCAGAGGATGATGAACCTCCCACAAAGAGGGCTAGGGAAGAAAGTGAAGATTCTTCAAGTGATGAAGAATAAAATATGATTTCTGCCCTCACTGGTACCATTACCCATGGAAGTAATGATTGGCTTATAGACAGTGGGGCTTCCAAACATATGACAGGATTCAAGGAATTCTTTATGAACCTATTTGAACATGAATCACCACACAAGGTGAATCTTGGAGATGACTACCAGTATCCAATAAAAGGA
This sequence comes from Larix kaempferi, assembly GCA_027924585.1. Classification (NCBI taxonomy): domain Eukaryota; kingdom Viridiplantae; phylum Streptophyta; class Pinopsida; order Pinales; family Pinaceae; genus Larix; species Larix kaempferi. Next base: position 38,047,156 of record BSBM01000632.1, read on the forward strand.
AGTGGTGAATCCTCTTATAAGCTAGACCTTGGAAACTCTATGAAGATGAAAGATGTACTATATGTTCCAGGTCTGAAGAAGAATCTACTCTCCATATCTACATTGGATGCAAAAGGAATGAGGGTTGCATTTGTAGATGGCCAAGTCCTAATGTGTCCAAAAGGTAAGACTAAAAATGATGTAGTGGTGATTGGAGAGCAAGAGGGAGGATTATACAAATTGAAGGGCCAACCACATCAGGCCTTGGTCCATGACTTAGTAGAGCCAAGTGAACTTTGGCATAGAAGGCTTGCACACATGCACTATAGGGCACTACCAATTACAAGCAAAGCAGTGGAAGGTCTACCTGAAATCCAGACAAAACATGAAGGCATTTGCAAAGGTTGCGCAAAGGGAAATAACACAAAGAAGACATTTCCAAACAGTGACAGCAAGGAAAAAGGAATCTTTGAAATCATCCACTCCGATGTATGTGGTCCGATGTCATCTAATTCTCTGAGTGGGTATGTATACTATGTTTCCTTCATTGATGATTACTCTAGGAAGACTTGGGTTTACTTCTTGAAGAACAAAGATGAAGTGTTTAACAATTTCAAGGAATTTGAAGCCTTGATAGAAAATAAAACTGATAAGAAGATCAAGATCTTACGATCCAACAATGGCGAAGAATTTACTTCAGGAGACTTCAAGAAGCTATGCATGGATTCAAGGATTAAGAGGGAGTTGACCACTCCTTACAATCCACAACAGAATGGGGTTGTTAAAAGGAAGAATAGAACAATCATGGAAGCAGCTAGGGCAATGCTTCATGACCAAGATCTACCTATGCACTTATGGGAAGAAGCATCTAGGACAACTATATATGTGCAAAACAGAACACCACATAAGATACTTGACAACAAAACACCAGAAGAAGTGTTCACTGGTAAGAAACCAGAAGTCAGCCAGCTCATAATATTTGGTTGTCCAGTGTACACACACATTCCAAAAGAAAAGAGGACAAAGCTAGATCCTTAAGGAAAGAAGGGCATATTCGTGGGTTACAGTGAAAGCTCAAAGAATTACATAATCTACTTTCCAGGATTCAAGAAGATTGACATCAGTAGGGATGTAACATTTGATGAAAGCTCAACATACATCAAATCAAGGAAAACACCAATTGAAGATAATGAAGAACCCAGAATATCCAGAACACAAGACACCACCATGAATGAAACAACTCTTGAGGAAGATCGATAAATGGAAGATTCACAACAACCTATAGATCCACCTCGTGAGAAGAACTCTCACAAGAGGAAACCAGCATGGGCTAGAGAGCTCATCCAAGATGTAGAAAGGTATGGCATTCTAGAAGAGGAACACAGAGAAAGGAAAAGGACAAGATCACACACCAAATATGTTGCCTTACTTTGTGATATCATGAATAAAGAACTTTCCAATTATGAAGAAGCAGTGGAAAAGAAAGAATGAAAGGATACCATGGTCAAGGAATACCAGTCGATCATGAAGAATGATGTTTGAGATGTGGTCCCAAGACCAGATGGGAAGTTTGTGGTGACTTCCAAGTGTATCTATAAGATCAAGCATGCTGCAGATGGTAGCAAAGAGAAATACAAAGCAAGGTTTGTAGCTCGTGGATTCTCCTAGAAAGAAGGGATTGATTATGAAGAGAATTTTGCTCCTGTAGCCAGATACACTTCCATTAGATTAGTACTTGCTTTGGATGCAGTGATGAAATGGAAGGTACACCAGATGGATGTCAAGACAGCTTCTTGAATGTTGTAGTTGAAGAGGAAGTGTATGTGGAGCAGCCACTCGAGTTTGAGACACATGACAGAGGGACTCATGTGTACAAACTGAAGAAAACCCTGTATGGTTTGAAACAGGAACCCAGGACCTAGTATGGAAGTATAGATGGCTTCCTATCCAGTTTGGGCTTTACCAAGAGTAAAGCAGATTCCAACCTTTAGTACAAGGTTGAGGAAGGCAATCCAGTGATACTACTATTGTATGTGGATGACCTATTTGTAACAGGTGAGAATAGATTGATTGCCGATACGAAGAGGAAGCTTGTTGCCAAGTTCGAGATGAAGGACTTGGGTATGATGCACTATTTTCTAGGTATGGAGGTATGGCAGAGTGCAGATGGGATCTTCCTTGGATAAGGGAAGTATTTAGTAGAGATCCTGAAGAGGTTCGGGATGATGGACTGCAAGGCCATGGCCACACCTATGGAATCGAACCTGAATATTTTGTGTGATGCTTCATCTTAGCTGGTTGATGCCATGATGTATCGTCAGATGATTGGGTCCTTGATGTACCTAAAAAATAGGAGACCAGATATCTTGTTTGTGTTGAACAGCTTGAGCAAGTACTTTACATATTCGAGACATGTTCACCTGATAGATGCAAATCATATTCTGAGGTACCTAAAGGGTACAGTTGACTGTGGGTTCAAGTATGAGGCAAATCAAAAGTTTAACCTAGAGAGTTATGTTGATTCGGATTGGGCAGGTAGTGCCATTCATCAGAAGAGCACTTCGGGGTGTTGCTTCAGTATGAGATCCGGTATGATCTCTTGGTTTAGTAGGAAGCAGTCCTGTGTAACACTGAGTACAGCCAAAGCAGAGTATGTCGCCGCTTGTTCGACTAGTTGTGAGGTAGTATGACTTAGGAAGCTACTGTATGATTTGTGTGAAGTTGTCGGAGAACCCAGTGTTCCATGACAAGTCGAAGCACATTAAGATCAAGTATCACTATATCAGGGATATGGTGCAGAAGGGAGCAGTGAAGCTCCTGTATGTTGTGATGGACGAGCAGATAGCTGATGTGTTGACCAAGCCGCTAGCCATACTGAAGTTTGAATACTTCAAAGGGAGACTTGGGGTGCTTCAGATCGAGATTCCTTCCAAGGGGAAGTGATGAGTCCAGAGATACATATGCACATGAGCCATTCTGACTTGGTTGAAGTTTGTCTTTCCATGGTCATTGATGTAAGTGTTGTGGGCGTTCGAGCATGGTTGAAGTTTGTTTTCCCATTGCTGCAATATAAGTGTTGTGGCCATTCGAGCATGGTTGAAGTTTGTTTTCCCATGGCTGCGATATAAGTGTTGGGACCATTCTCACATGGTTAGAGGAAAGTCCTTCCATGGTGAGATGTAAGGGCTAGGCCATTTTCACATGGTTAGAGGAAAGTCCTTTCATGGTGAAATGTAAGGGCTAGGTGTGGCTTTTTCGGCATGGTCAGAGGAAAGTCCTTCCATGGTCGTGATATAATTGCCGAGAGTTTCTGACATGGTCAGAAGAAAGTCCTTTGATGGTCATGATGTAATTGTTGTAGCCGTTCTAACATGGTCAGAGGAAAGTCCTTCAATGGTCGTCGATGTAAGTGTTGTGAGGCTTTCCCGGACGGTCAAAGGAAAGTACTTCCATGCCGGTGAGTGTAAGTGTTGAGCCTTTCCCAGATAGTCAGAAGAAAGTCCTTCAATGCTGGTGAGTGTAAGTGTTGCATTGCGTATCTAGGTTGTGCTTCATGGACGATGACAATGATCTAAAAACGATGATGTGACAGCAGTGTACACAGGTTTTGCAGAGGCATATGATCAGTCCTGAGATGCTCTTACAAGTTTTACAGAGGCAGTGTAATCAGTCCTAGGAGATCTTGTAGGTTTTGTAGAGGCAATGTAATCAGTCCTAAGGTGTACCTACTTGATGGCTTGCTCACAGAGATGATGAAGACCTACATGAAGGCTAGGCCTACATCCAACATGAAAAAGGGCTAGCTCTGTGGAACTTCCTATGACGACTAGATGAGAGATTGATTGAGATACCAACAACAGTGATGATGATGATGATTCGATGACAATGATACAGTGACGATAATCCAGAGAAGAAGACTTGTGCTAGCATATCTGTGTCGAGAAATACCTTCCTAGTTAAGAGCGAGTGTTGATGTATTTGTAACTTTGGAATTTATTTCACATATGTATATTGTATTCCTATAGAGATGGCATTATTCCTCTATACAGAAGTGTCGTCATTTGTATTGACAAGTGTTGCAAGTGTCGCAACTTCCATGTGATGGGTTATTAGACCACCAATGGTGGGGTCATCCTTGATTAGAGTTACCATGGGTTATTAGACTGAGTTAGACAAGTCGGCCTTGCTAGTTTATTAGGCAAGTCAAGTCATGTATAAATAGAGTGCGGGAGGCACTCTATTTGATCATTTCACTTTCTCACTGATACACTCATTGGAGAGTGGCGCACTTGTGGAGGAGGAGAAGAAGCTGCTAGGAGAACTTTCTCTTGTACTTGGGTTTTATTATTTCTCTATCTATCTCTGAGGAAGTTATTGGGGTTTTTCACCTTCTTGGTTTTCCCCAAGGAAACTCTTTATGTCTATTGTCTCTTGTGATTGCTTCTTCTGATTGATATGCTATACATGTTATTATCTTAGATAAGATCGTAGATCATATTGAATTGATGCTTAAAATCTAATAGCGATAACCTGGACTAATAGAGTGAAGTCAAGCAAGCAAGGGAAACATCCAACTAGACTAACTCTCTAATAGGATCATAAAATAATTCTAGGTATCAACACAATTCCAATACTATCAACACTCACAACATTGTGAGATAACACAAGTCAAATGATCTAAAGCTCAGTACTAGATTCAACGACGAGAGGGAATACAAATTTATAGTACAAGGAGGCCAACTCTAACCCAAGGGTATCAGCTTGAATTACAGAGAGCTAAGGTTGAGATTCATCATGGATATTTAAATCAAATTGGTGCAGTCATGGCTTAGTTTGTGTTGGGAATGGCCCAAGAAGAGAAAGTTAAGAAGGCAAGTATAGCTAGTTGAGGCCTAACTTGACCATTTTTTGGGGAAAAGAGACTCTGCAAATCTCAAGCAAAGGGTATGGAGCAAATTTCAGTTGAGAGGAAAGTACATGTTTCCTTAATAAAGGAAAAGTACTAAGGAAAACTAGAAGTGGTTGGCGCAGTTCAGGGTTGAGAGGCAGCCTAACTGCTACATGAACATGAAGTTAGGATGCATAATGGTGTAAGGGACACACCACTACATAATTCAGAGGTGTGCTGTCAGAGAAAGCGACATATTTAGAGGAAGCAACGCCAAAGGGACAACAAAGTTAAATATTAGCATTATCTACTTGAGGACTATGTGGTTTTGGGGTTTTGGGTACTATGGGGGTTGGCCCATAGTTATTGTAATATATGACCTTCGGGAACACCTATATATAAGGGTATTTTCGTATGAGTAAGGGTTAGCTAGACAAGAGAGAAGTGGGTGTTTTGATTGTAATAGAAGAATAGTGAGAAAATAGAGAACATACTCTACAACTGAGTGCGTAAAGATCTGATTGTAGAGAAGAGTCTGCAGCTAGTGCGCAAAATGGAAATGTTACCTTTCCAACCTAATAGAATAAGAGTTCCCATGGATATAGCTCCCTCCTAGGGTGAACCGCGTAAATTAATGTGTTTATGTATATGAGTTTATGATGTGATTATATATATGAATTTATGGTGTGTTTATGTATTTGATTTCATATGTATGTGGATGGTAATTGTATGATGAGTAAATGGAATACACGTGTATGAATACTCTAGAGGAACACTTAAAATTATGAATGCGTATCTAATTAGTGAATATAGTAGATATTCAACATAGTTATGTATACTGTTGCTTAGATACGAAGCATGAAGTAACATGTTCATTGTAGTCTATTGCCGATGTTAAATAGGAATTTTAGCAAGGTGGTTGACCACATCTGCACATCCCCACAATTACAGAAGGTTGATTATGTAACCCCCCATATTTGCTTTGATTGAGACTTCATCCTGTTTACAGGGTGATTCCGAAAGGGGCAGTGAAAGGGGTTTTGTTGTTGCTGCATTAACTTTGCCGAACCCGGGTCTTCTTAGAGAAGCCAACAAATGGTTCTATTGCTGACTTTGGACTGACATTCGGGTGATGTGTCATGTTTATGTGGAATCCATAGAAGAATGAAATACAAAATTTGGTGGTTCAAACAGAACACAAGTTTGAGAAGAAAGAAAACATACATCCTCGGCTTACTACAGAACAATGGCTGCAAAGATACATATTTACTGAGTTTCGTGAAGTTTTCTTCAAATCTTTTGCTAACGAGTTACATGAGTGGATATCTAGGGTAGCAGAAAGAAAAACTGTTTTCATGGAGGAGAACCTACAATTTGGAATCCCAAGTTTATTCAGAGACTTAAAGGGATTAATAACCAGATTTCTAGAGCAGTAGAATTTTGGATGGATAGCTTGTTGGAAGGCTACATTACAGAGTTTGTTGTGGACAATTTGAAGTCCTACAATGCAGTTGAAAGTTATTTTTTCAAAGGATTTAGAGGTAAGTACTTGAAAAAAGACTTAGTTTCTAGGGTTGTGCGAGGTTCACTTTCAAGAGACCTCTTTTTGGTTGTAAATGTGTATCTATTTCAAGAGACTTTATGCATTAAAATGCTATTAGCTAAAAAGGGTGTGTTAAGAATGCAATCAATTTCCTAGGGTTTGAGTCTGTAATGTTAAAAAACACAGATAGTGACACAAACAAATACACTAGCAATCTTCATAGTGGAAATAGATACACATTTACAACCACAAAGAGGTCTCTTGAAAGTGAACCTCGCACAACCCTAGAAACTAAGTTAGAGAGTGATATAAATTCATATCAAGCTAAGTCTGATAGTGAGATAGAACCTAGACATATTGGCTATCAGCCTATCACTCCGCAGAAACCTAGAGCTTCTAAAAGAAATATTACTATTTTTTACAACACTAGTAGTAGTAATACTGCAGGAACAAGTACAAAGAATTAGCCGAGTGGTGGTGTTCCTCCATCATTTCATAACACAAGTAGTACTGTATTGTTTTAGAACCCTACACCTCCTAGAATAAGGATGGTAGATGATATAAAGCTACCTGTTTTTACAAGAACCGGTCTAGAAGATCCAAATAAGCACTGATTTCTCTACGATGCTACCTGGAACGTTAAACAAGTACAAGATGATGATATAAAGCAAGCCCAACTAGTCACCACATTCAGAGATAGAGATTTAACATGTTTCATGAAATATTCTATTGGATAGAAAAAAACACTAGTTAACATCATAGTTGCATTAATTAGAGAATTTAAGAAGCCTAAATTAGAGTCTCAATGCATTATAGAGTTGAAAGAGATAAAACAAAAACCTAATGAGACTATGTGGGAATTTGATCAGAAGTTCAAAGCCGTGTTGGATCAAGGTAGATTTGACATTGCAACTCAACATCACCAAGAGTGCTTTATAGCTGCATTGTTTCCCCACATTAGATTACCATTGATGCAACAGAAGGTTGCTTTGCGAACAGAAGCATTGGAAATTGCGATGAAGCCAGAAACTTCACCTATTGGAGAAACAAGCATAGGTATGGTACAAATACAGACACAATTAGTGAAACTGACATTATAGCTACAAGATATACAAAAAGGAAAAGAAGTAATAGAATATGTTTGGTATACTAAATGTAAAGGAGAAGGGAATTCCAAGGAAAATTTTCCTATATTCAGAGCTTACCTCGCCAGTGGGGCACCAAACCCATTAAATTAACCTCAAGGACCATGGTGCGAGGATTTTTTTCGATGTAGAGGACATCGACCAGAGGATGGTTACCTACTCTAGAAGTACATAAAGACGCCAAGGAACCTATACTTCACATTTTGTAAGTTAGTTGGCCATGATGACACCAACTGTAGAGCATATAACCTTATGATAGAAATAAAGTAGGATGTCTACAGATTCCAAGGAGAGATACAAAACAACAATGATAATGCACAATATGATCAGGGTACATACAAAGGACTTGGTGAATTTATAGGAAGAGGATGTAATATTGTTTCAGGATGAGGTAGAGGTCATATTATCTATTATAACTGTGGTCAACCTGGACATTTGGAAAGGGATTGGCCGAACCCTTTCACACTTGTAAGCATTGTAAATATTATGACCATATCATTGAAGCATGTCCCATTTTGCTAGGGAAAATGCAAGAAAAAAGACTATAAGGACAAAACCATAATATTCAGATGAACGCAGCTAAGAAAAGGAATGAATACCACAACATTCATGTTGTGATGCGAAGTGGATCTTTGACAGGATATGATATGAAAAATGAAGCTTCAACTTCTGATAATCACATAAATAGACCAAAGCATATTGATGGGCCTTGGGAGAGGAAAATAGTTGGAAAGATACTTGCATTCGACCCTATTGACCGAATCGCGACCTCACAGTCGACAGGGGTCCACTGACTGTCAATCCATACCTCAGTCTCCCTGGGCACCGGCCCGGCCAAGTTTGAGCCTACCCAACAACACCCGCAGATCAGATGAGGTCTCATCCGAGGCGTCCAGGAAGAGCAGACGGAACCATGTTTCTGCTGAGGGAGGATGCAAGTTGTGGCACTATGATACTAACAGCAATTCCAAACATTCATCATGAAGTTCTAGCACATCGCAGCATTTAACATTACCAGAAACAAAGATTGCATATTACTTCAATCGCAGCATGTTCATGTGGACAGATAACATATTATCACAGCATTCACATTATAGCAATAGAAAACATATAACTGCATTAAGAATAAGCAATAACATGAACATCCAACAACATTACACATAGATTGCACCAAATCATCATCCTTATATTACTCGGCAAACCAAAAGTAGTACATAAACATCCGCATTATCTCTGTCAATCTACGCATATAGCACTTGTCTCTATCCACCCACTACTTTCTTCTCTCAACATTTACAATTCTTATCTATTTATAGGCTTCCGCCAATTACAATGCTTGTCCACTTTCCTAACCGACACTATGGACAATCTACTAACTGACTTGGTCTAATGACCCAAAATCCCGCATACCACAGTACAATGACTCGATATTACAAAATATATGACCAAAAACCCGCCAAGTGCGGTATACTTGACTCAATATTACAATATATGTGGTCCAAGTGACCCAAAACCCACCAAGTGCGGTATCCTTTGACCCAATATAATCCTTTCATGCCTTCATCCAACGTGTCATGGCATCAGCAGTACCTCTATCTTTCCTCATCAAGCCGCCTACCAACAGGCCCCCAACACAATCTTGTGGCTCTCCCTCGAGCCACGCCATTGGCATATGTTCTTGCTGTTTGGATCACGAGTTATTGTCTCCTTCTTTTGACTATACAGATCCTCGAATACCACTTCTATAAGCCCTCCACGAGTGTAGGAAACCCCTATCTTACGGTCAGGGACATCGCAAACTCATCCTCCAATCACATAGAATCGTGATGACTGAAAGGAAAAGAGGACGAATAGTACCAATGAGTGAGAATGGTGAACAAATTTTGCACATCTGTTTCGTGCCAGCATCCGTCTTCTACTGAGGTCAGGGAGCTACCGCCCCAACTAGCCTGCTAATAAAAAATGGCACAACCCTTCAAATGACTGCTGCATAGTGACACATGCGGGGACCGGCTAAGGGACCATTTTACTGTCAACACATCCCGCAGCTGCACTGGCACCAACCCGAGCATACACAACGTAAGTGTACCCGCGGTTTCAAGACGCTCAGGGACACTCGTCATTCGAGCTTGAAGTGCCCCTGGGGTACTACCATGGGAAATGAAGCAGAGCATTTCCACAGCCTCCTTGGAATTCCTCACAACTCAACTCACACAGAGATCAAACAGCATCACCACACTTGGTCGGAACAACTTCTGGATGGAAAACTACCAACTTCCTCGGTTACTTATAGCCAGACCCTCCTCTATCACGACGACGGGGAATGATGCCCCGGTACCTCTCATCTGTGTGTCTGAGCCATCCAACTTCCATGGGGGATGGGGCGACCATGCTTCCAACACCACTCCTGTGTGCCACCACATGAATGACCCTACTGATCATCTTCATCCAGTGTGTCATGTGCAAAACATGCCGTCATTGTGTGTGAATCCTGCCACAGTGGTCAGGGGAAATCATATGTGGAGAGGGTGGCCTGTAATCCCTCCACTTCACCGTACCCTCCCAAAGTCATCATATAGAATTCGTCAGCAAGCCTAAGTGAAACACCATCATGATTCTTTGACCGATGGAATAGCCTCTCCCATTGGCACATACTGTCTTCGGTTGGTGCGTTATCTGCCACCAAGCAACCTGCAACGATCATCATTCATTCATCATTTTTTTTTATATCTTTTTTTTTTCACCCAATGCGCGTCAGACATCACACTGCTCCGATCCCACATGATAGGGCTTCAATTTGTGACCATTTACCAACTTGGGGAGCATCCCCCCATCCAATCGCTGCAACTGAACCGCTCCTCCTGAAGTAATACTATTGATGCGGTAGGGACCCAACTAGTGCATCTACAACTTCCCTGGATGTTTCATAAACTTACTATCATACAGTAGCACCAAGTCACCTTGCTGAAACTGCTTTTGTTTGATGTGGCGATCATGCCAGGCCTTCTGGCGATCCTTCTCTACTCCTTGATGAAAGCCAGCGATAAATTGATCTTCTTCGAGTGCCACCAATTGTGCTAGACGCTCATCTAATGCTGCAACATCATCCATGCTGGTAGCCACCGTAATTCGTAAACTCGAAACAATGTACTCCATAGGCATAATCGCTTCCTTCCTATATACCGACTTAAAAGGTGTCTGACCAATGAACCTTTTACATGTGGTGCGGTAAGCCCACAGTACCACTGGAACTTTCAAATCCCAATCGTCACGCTTTGCATTGCACACTTTTTTCAATGCATGCTCCAATACCTTATTGAACGCCTCTACCATCCCATTCGCTTGTGGGTGATAGGGTGTACTCTTCTTGTGCTGAATATGCAATTCCTCGGTCAATGCACTGATACTGCGATTGAGAAAATGCCTACCTTCATCACTCAGCAAAATCTTGGGGTAGCCAAACTGAGTGATAATGTGGTCAAACAAGAACCGAGCAGCCATTGCTGCGGAACAATCAATGACAGGGGCCACCTCTGCCCATCGGTTTAGATACTCGGTCGCTGTGATAATATACCAGGCACCTATACGTGTCCCTAGTGGATTGATCGGCCCTACAAAATCCACAGCCCATTTCTCAAACAGTTGTAATGTTAATTGAGGGAGTAGCGACATCTCATCGCGTCTGGATGGTTTGTCGGTTCATTGACAAACGTCACAAGACCAGGCGTAGTTTGTCGCATCATTATGTAATGTGGGCCACCAAAGCCCTACACGCAAAACCTTTTGGGAAGTCACCCGATTGCCATAATGTCCTCCCGCGACTCCACCATGTGCCTTAACCAATATCTGCACCTGCTCATGCGGCAAGACACATCTGCGCAAAATCTCATCAGCACCCAACTTATACAACTCTCCCACGATCAGTTGAAAGTCTGCAGCCTTGACGACCAATTGCTTCTTTTGTGAAGTGGTAAAGTCATCAGGTGCAGTGCCGATCACCAAAAAATGAAGAATGTCATCAAAGTAGTGGTCAGTAGCGGCCACATGGAACAGCTGGGCATTTGGAAACCCATCTTCAATATTAGTCGGTTCCTCCCCTATGTCAATCCGCAACAGATGATCTGGTCCAACATTCAATCGTCCTAGTTTCACAATGACTTCGAAATCAAACTCCTGAAACAAAAGTAGACATCGGAAGATCTTCCCCCCAACACAGGCTTATTGACCAAGTATTTTAATGCAGAATGATTAGTAAACATTTTAAAATGGCCACCCAACAAATAATTCCTGACTTTCTGCAGCGCGTAAACCATGGCTAGGCCTTCGCGTTCTGTGGTAGTGTAATTGCATTCTGTCGATGACAGTTTTTGACTGGCAAAAGCAATAGGATGATCAATGTCACCTTCCCCTGGTTGAGCCAATACAACACCTAGTGCAACCGATGAAGCATCAACATGGACAAGGAATTCCTTGCTCCAGTTTTGAAAAACCAAAATTGAAGCTGATGCCATCTTCACTTTGAGTGTTTCAAAACTTTCCTGACATTACAGATTCCACTGGAATGCCGCATCCTTTTTCAACAACTTCTCTAGAGGGGCAGTTATCGCAGCATACCCACTAATGAACTTACGATAATATCCTGTGTGACCCAAGGTCGCGCGCAACTACTTAACCGTAGTCGGCGGTTGCAACCCCTAAATAAGCGCAATCTTGGCTGGATTGACCAACAATCCTTGCTTACACACAATATGCCCCAGCAATATCCCAAACTGAGCACAAAAAATACATTTCTTTAAGTTCAACGATATTTGGTGTTGTTGGCATCGTTCAAGCATTAACCGCAGGTTGGCCAAGTGATCGCGAATCAATCCATAAATAGTCCAATCATCCATATATACCTGTAGAAACTTCTGAATAAAATCTTTGAACGTGGCAACAACAACCCGGGAAAATATCGCAGGTGCATTCTTCAACCCGAATGGCATGACCATGTACTGAAAACAACCCCACTCAGTAACAAAGGTTGTCTTATGGCGATCCTCCTTGGCAATGCGAATTTGATGGTAGCCAGAGAATCCATCAGTGAAAGAGTACATCTCCTGGCCACCCACTCCTTCAAGTACTTCATCAGTAAACGGGGTCGGAAAGGGATCATGCAAGCAAGCATCGTTCAACTTCCGCAAGTCAACACAAATGCACACTTCGCTTGTTTTCTTGTCCTGTACCACCATAGGACTGATCCATTCTGACTCTTCCATAGGTTCGATAATACTAGCATCTAGCATCCGATCAAGTTCTGCATTGACTTTTTCTTTATGTCGCGGGTTAAGTCGGTAAGGTCGTTGTTGGACTGGCTTAGCATCTAGTTTCAATGGAATCCTCATCTCACCTAAATCACCCAGGATTCCCTTCATCTAGGAAAACTTCATGGGAAACACATCTTGGAATTCATGCAGTAACTCGGTAACTTTACTCATCATCTCATCATCCCAATAATACCCTACATTAGCAAACGTGGGAGTAGCTTCAGTGCCAATATTTGTTTTGCGAAGCTGCAATGACTGATTGAATGGGTTACTTGGCACAACAAGTGGTACCACATCGCAACTGCCTTCGGATTTGGGAATGTTAATATTCTGGGGGTCATCATCATCCTCTGGCCCTCCAGTGACGTTGAAACACTCCATGAGAGACTGCATTTGACTGTGTGTGTGTGGGTCAACAGTGCATTTCGCCGAAACAACCTGAAATATCGCATCGCGGATGAGTTGCAAGGCATTATGGACATTAGGGTTGGCATCTGCAAATGTGAAGGTATGAGTGAAACAGATCGTTAACTCCCCCCATGTCGCAATATCTCGGCATAACTCGGCTGCAGTATACCACGAACGCTGTATATGTTCCAAAGTATGGACAAAAGCATGAACCCACTCGTCCCTGGGTCACGTGATCCACAACCGTTGACACTCCATCACATGATCACCAGGATCGGTTCGGCCATCATACCTACCAGTGTGATAAACCTCTGTATTTCCAAATCGAACCATCATCAACATTCGACATTGCATCTTTAATAAATTTCTTATGCGTCGCCCACCAGCATGCTAGAGTAGCCTTCAGTGCTTCCTCCAAGGGCAGCAGTCACTGTGGTTCTGGAACACGGTCTTAAAATTCTGTTACAAAGGTGTCTAAGCCAGGCAACCCCTCGTAGATAGGCAATATGATCATTTCTATCGCAACCCGAATGAGACTTCCGGACTGAGACTTCATGCATGCGATTGTACCAATGTTCCAATGCATCATCAGAGTTAGAAGACGCGGATCTCTCACTGCGCCACTCCAACTGACCATTGATCGTGGGGTGAATGTAATCCTCAGAAATATTGAATACATGGTCCCAACCAGTATGATTGTCATCTTTCACAGGATCGATGTATCGGCATCCTTCAGCCGGATCCAACGGAGCGATAACTCGAAAATCACGGTTCTCAAAAGTCATCATTCGCTTTTTGAAGTTAATTACAACTCCACTATCATTAGCCCATCCTATCCCCAATAGCGCAGGATAGGAGCTTCCTCCATCAACTACCTCAATGAAATCAAAATCAACATAAGTCTTCATTCCCTCAATATCAATTGTGAGCCACGGAACTCACCCAATAGGTGTAACCTTCACATGGTTAGCCAACCGTAGCTGCACAAGAGACCAACTCAATGGGAGACTGTTACACAGAAATCTTCCACCCTGTGAGCATCAACATTCTTTGGCCTGTAGGGTCCATTTCAGTGACTCAGATCCATTTTCATCCTTCAGTGATACTATTTTATCCTATTTTTGTTCCTACCCGCATGTTGCATCACTATAGCATGTGTACCCGCGAGTTGCATCCCTATATCCCGCAGGTATCAAGTAAAATGGTAAAAACTACTATTTTATTACTTTTTACTCCCAAAAAGCGGTCATTGGTTGACCTTTGGCTCTCCATCTACCCAAGTAACGTCTTGATGAGTCCTTTCACCTACATTTGAGAGGACTATATATTGAGCACATATGGCTTATGGATGGGAGGAGGAAGAGAATAGTAAAGGCACTCTAGTGGATTTTTTCCCTATCTTGAGTCTTCACTCATTGATCCTTGTAGTTGTGAACTAGTTATGTTCACCTTCCAAACTCCTTGCTAGTTTGAGTTTTCCTTTCATGGAGGATTGAAGTGGTGGAGGCACAAGTGGATTGATCTAGATCTTGGCTCAGATTGGTTGCCGGCAAGAGGTTGTATCACTTTGTACTTCTTCTTGTTCATTAATAGAAATACTCATATTCTCATCCATTCATGGTGTGAATGTCATGTATTATACATTGGGTTACATTTGCTTATGATATTATGGACCATTGTTATTGATAATGTTAATGTTATTTATATATCATATGTACTTGTTAGATATTGGTTGTCGAGACTAATTTGCAGATTACAAGTGCTTGGATATATAAATAACATTAACATTATCAATAACAATGGTCCATAATATCATAAGCAAATATAACCAAATGTATAATAAATGACATTCACACCATGAATGGACGAGAATATGAGTATTTCTATTAATGAACAAGAAGAAGTACAAAGTGATAGGACCTCTTGCTGGCAACCAATCTGAGCCAAGATATAGATCAATCCACTTGTGCCTCCACCACTTCAATCCTCCATGAAAGGAAAACTCAAACTAGAAAGGAGTTTGGAAGGTGAACATAACTGGTTCACAACTACAAGGATCAATGAGTGCAGACTCAAGATAGGGAAAAAATCCACTAGAGTGCGTTTACTATTCTCTTCCTCCTCCCGTCCATAAGCCATATGTGCTCAATATATAGTCCTCTCAAAGGTAGGTGAAAGGACTCATAGATACATTACTTGGGTATATGGAGAGCCAATGGTCACCCAATTACCACTTTTTGGGAGTAAAAAGTAATAAAATAGTGGTTTTTACCATTTTACTTGATACCCGCGGGCTATAGGGATGCAACTCGCGGGTACGCATGCTATAGTGATGCAACATGTGGGTAGGAACAAAAATAGGATAAACTAGTATCATTGAAGGATGAAAATGGATCTGAGTCACTGAAGTGGATCCTACAGGCCAAAGAATGCTGATGCTCATAGGGTGGAAGATTTCTGTGTAATAGGGACTCCCCATTTTCTACATGCCTGCTTGGTTAAGATGTTAAAATCTGAACCAAGATCAAGAATCACGGAATCAACATCATAATCCCCAATTTGAATATTCATTCACATTTCCTTGCTAGTCTTCCTCCGTTGTAAGGAATTTAATGCCAACTCCTGCCGTCCTTTCGGAAGGTGTTGTAGCAAGCCCTTGATCTCAACCAGGGAAACCGGGTCTCATGCCAAGGACAAACAGCTTTCAAGGAACTTCTGCAGTATTAATCCTGGTGGTGGTCGATCGGCATTTGATGTAGCATCAAAGATAGGCGGCATATCACAAACAACATCCTTAACATGATATTTCTCCAAAGTGCAACGTGCCTCCATGAACATCTCCCACTCCACATCAATATCAAAATTTACCGTCTTTTGACCAGCCAAGCGAATGAGCGGCTACGAACCATCTTCCCCAGTCAATTTACCTCCATGAGTAATAACAACCACCGAAATATCTTGCGGTCACGGTTCTACAGAGATAGTCACAATATTAGCACCCTGTGCCTGGTTCTACTGCAGATTTCCTGGTTGACTTACATTTGGGTTGGTGTTCGGTGGTGGTCGCGGAGGCTAGTTCTGAACTGGTTGCTGCACTAGTTGTTGTACTAAGTTTTGTAGCTGTGGAGTGCTTCTAGCCTGCCACCTGGAAATCAACTGCAGACAATTCTCGACTATATGATCATTACTGGAACAAAATGTACACTAATTCTGCAGTAGTGGGAAATCGCGCTGATAATGCCCCCATACCGCATAGTGGTAACACTGAACAGGTCCACGACCACCTCGGCCTCCTCCTCCAGGACCGAAGCCACCACCGCATCCACCCCTTTAGCCTCCCTGCTGCTGATACTGAGGTTGGTTAAACTGCTGCTGCATGGGCGCTAGAGGCATCCCTTTCCCTTGTGGTGTATACTGCGGTTGTTGCACATACTGAGGCTGCGGGGGGTTCATCGATGTATATTGTGGTATGAACTCATGCGGTTGCTGCTGCTGCGGTACAAACTGCATCTATGCTTGAGGCATCGGCTGAGCTACCTGCGGTTGTAGCGGTGTAGTATGCTGATCATTTTTGACATAGAATGCATCACACATTCTCTTTTGTAGAAACCCATATGCACGACAATCCTTGTCATCATGTCCTACCCACTTACAGAAAGTGCAATACAAATTTCGCGGAGTTGTGACCATTTTCTACATATACGAGCAACTATCATGACTATGCCCAAACACCGAAGAAACACGACACCATGGCATACTGCTGCCATTCAACGGGTTTGGTGCACCTCACACCAAATAATTATGGAAATCCGGACAACCATCCTTCGTATGCCCTTCTCTTCCGCAGCCAGTGCACCATACTTCATCACGCGGTTCCTTCTTCTTCTTTAAATCTTGCAACTGTGTATTCAGGTTAGCAAGTTGTGTCTATATCTATGACATCCCAGCTGCATTATCACCAATCGGGGATGCTTCCAACCGCATTGTGATCTCTAGAGCCTCACTAGGTGTCGAAATGTTTTGCTGCATCAGCGTCAACCGAATATGGGGTAGTAGTGCCACAATAAACCATTCTTTATGTTGGACAACACTCATATCAAAACTAACCTTGGCCATCAACGTTTTGAATCGCTGGTCGAAATCCCATACCGTCTTGTTAGGATACTACTTAATTTCCTTTTGTTTAGTAATATACTAGGCCTCTGACTTAGGCCATCTAAATTCAGCAATCATCCCATCTCGAATCTCATTTAATGACTTATCTGGGGCCCCTATAGGGACTAAGACAAATTTCATGAACCAATCTAATGCACAACCTCGTAGGGTCATGGCCAATTTTCCTTTCTTAACATCATCATCAGTGATCTATTTCACAGTCCAGACCGCTTCACACAAAAACCAATACTGTTGTGGGTTGTCGGTCGCACTGCCATCGAACAACGGTATCTTACAATCATTGCCCGCCATCTTGGGCTTCCTTCTCCTGTCGCTGTACTACTAGTACCAATTAACTTTTCCAGTGTCGACGTAGTCGGCGGTGTCGAGGTAGTTTTTCTTGCTGATTGAGAGCTAGTGAGCGGAGCTGTGGGCATGTTGTTGCTGGGGTTCGGTCCTTCCTCTATCCTGGGTGTAGCCTGGTTATCCCTATTAGGATTGTGAGGTCACTTCATCCCGTGTGGCCTTCCTTCATGGTCTTGAAGTCCGGTCGCAGCAGGACCTTCTCCTATCCTCTGCCTCTTTTCCTGTCGGAACCTTGCCCCTCCCCTCGTAAGGCCACTTTCTTCCTCGACTTCACTCACAGTCTCCTCATGGTCTTCACCCATCTACCCCTTTACCATTTCATGCACCATTCCCCAATAGTCGCGGTACCCACGGCCTCCGCCCACCAGGTTGTCTACTGATCAAGGTGCATTTTTAATATGCATTTCTCACAGATTAGCATCTTAATCGACAGTTGGAGCGATAGCAGAAACCTTCCCCTCGGTCTGTCAAAGAAATATCTTTCATCTTAACTTTAGGATTTCTTCATATCAACCACAAATTCCGTAATGTATCCTTCCAAGATGCTGTCAAGCCAAACCTCGACATCCTGTGATGCCTTATTATCGACTTTCTACAATTCCTTAATCAGTTCCGGGGTCCAGGTCGTCGGCTCACCACCCTGGAAGTTCCTCTTCTGAAAGGTCAGTTTTGACAACCATTCATACAAAATGACGGGGAATTCACAGAAAAACCATTCATGCGGACTATTGTGAATATTTCTTTCCACCCACTGATCTACCGTAAGTCACGTGTTCTGACTTTCTTCTTCAGCGAACTCCTGAAAACTCTGATCGAACAATTTATCTATCTCCGACTTTGTCGGGTTCCACAACATGGCCTCTTCTTACACAGCACATGCTCCCGGAAATGGAACCATTTGTTGACCGAATCGCAACCTCACAGTCGAGAGGGGTCCACCGACTATTGACCCATACCTCAGTCTCCCTGGGCACTGGCCCAGGTAGGTTTGAGCCCACCCAACAACATCCGCAGAGCGGATGAGGTCTCACCTGAGGCATCTAGGAAGAGCAGACGGAACCATGTTTCTGCTGAGGGAGGAGGCAAGTTGTGGCACTATGATAATAACAACAATTCCAAACATTCATCATGAAGTTCTAGCACATCACAGCATTTAACATTACTAGAAACAAAGATTGCATATTACTTCAATTGTAGCATGTTCATGTGGACAGATAACATATTATCGCAGCATTCACATTATAGCAATAGAAAACAGATAACTGCATTAAGAATAAGTAATAACATGATCATCCAGCAACATTACACAGAGATTGCACCAAATCATCATCCTTATATTACTCGGCAAACCAAAAGCAGTACATAAACATCTGCATTATCTCTGTCAATCTCTGCATATAGCACTTGTCTCTATCCGCCCGCTACTTTCTTCTCTCGACATTTACAATTCTTCTCTATTTATAGGCTTCCGTCGATTACAATGCTTGTCCACTTTCCTAACCGACACCTTGGACAATATACTAACTGACTTGGTCTAATGACCCAAAAATCTGCATATCGCGGTACAATGACTCGATATTACAAAATATATGACCAAAAACCTGCCAAGTGCGGTATACTTGACTCAATATTACAAAATATGTGGTCCAAGTGACCTAAAACCCGCCAAGTGCAATATCCTTTCACCCAAGATACTCCTTTCACGCCTTCGTCCAATGTGTCGCGATGTCAGCAGTACCGCGATCTTTCCTCATCAAATCGCCTACCAACAGACCCTAACAGAGAAAAAGAAGTATTCATGGAAGAAAGAAATTAATTTCAGGACTTGAGAGCTTGGACTACAAGGATCCCTTTGTGAAATGATCATACACTTCTACTAGGTATGCCAGACTTGTATGGTGGGTCACGAGCTTCGCCAGAATAGACAAGTCCTGTAACACAGTTTTTGCAAAGTTACATGAAGATGCTATGGAATGAGCACTCCTTAGGGGAATTATATAATGTGATGGGATAGTATGAGCATCGTAGTACACTAAATTAATCACATAGAGTATTCCATCACATTAAGATCCATAAAAGGACAAGAAGAGAAATGAGGTTAAGTGCATATATTGGAGATTTTGAAATGAGCCAGGTAATTCTCAATTTTGGTTCAGAGGTGAACGTGTTGAATAAAAATGGGAGCAGATGGGGAAACCAAACCTATCTTTGTCTCCTATAAAATTGAGATTAGAGAAACAACAAAAGGTTATACCTTTGGGAGGCTATCAGGTGTTCCTATTGACACTGATGGAGTGTGAAGTAAAGCATAGTTTGAGGTTATTGAAATCATAGATGACATTAATCCTTATCCTACACTATTAGGGACCGACTTGACATTTGATAACCTCACAATTATCAACTTGAAGAAAAAACATATGATATTTGAAGGATGCAAAATCAAGGTTATTGCACCCCTGGATCCTTCACAAGGAACACGGTATGTTGAGCCAATAAGAGAAGAATGAAGAGATCAAGAACTAGATAACATCTACAAGATGACATTTAATCAATGCGATTACATTAATACTATGGAAGATGGAATGTTGAGCCGGAGATGTGACATTTCTTACGTATCAGAGTCAGACACAAGACTGGAGAACTAGTAGAGTATAATGCATTAAGTATCATCTAGATGATGTGCGAGGATGACAAAGTCACTTCGCTGGATTGGATCATAGGTAAGTGTTAACACCCAAAAAGTGCTCACTACCTCATCTACCCCATTACATGACTCATTTGTCCATATTTCCTAGCATATCTACCTTCAAAACCTTAAAATCCCATTAAAAACCCTCCAGAAGGCCTAAAATGCCTCCAAAAGGCCGCAAAACCATTAAAAAAGCTTCCAAAAGGCCAAAAAACCCCTTTTCCCCCCAAAATAATCCAAAATTCCTCCAAAATAGCAAAAACTCTCTAAAAAGGGAATAAAAATATTTAAAAAAAGAGGAAAAAGAGGAAAAAACCTTATACAGCTGACCTAAACCATATGGTTCTCAAAACCATGGGCCAATACTCCACCACTAAAAACCTATAAATAGGTGATGGAGACCCCTCATTTCATATCCACAATCAAATACACCCTTACTCTGCCAAAATCACTCTTGAAACCCTAGCTCACCCTTGAGCTACTTTCACCATTTGAGTGCCCCTTTGGCCCATTTCCAACCCTTTGGAGAAAGAGAAGGAGCAAAGCTGGAGTTTGGAGCAACCCTCTTGGACCATTGCAAGAACTTCACTAACCTTCACATTGGAGGTAAAATTTTAATGCAAAAAACCATTTATTATCTCTTGTCTTTTATGTTTCATGCACATGTTTAGAATAATTTTCATTTTAATATCTGGTCTTTTATTTACTGTTTATTGAACTACTACTAAGGAGTCCATTCTCCTTAGTAGGTGCTCATTTGCACAAGCTAGGGTGAAAACCCTAGCTACAGTTTTCGTGACTCCCCTTGTGTTCCTTTGAATTTCTGGTTATCATTTTTCAAGTTTTAAATATTCTTAATTTTCTGCATTTTTCTATTCAGCTGTCCCTTTTGGCTGCCGTAAACCGCATTTTTTACCCCCTACAGTTGCGTCCCGACCATCTCTTTCAGGCATTTACTTGCGATCCGACCGCGGCTCTTAGACTGTTTCCGGTGACCTACCGACCGTTTTCACTCTGTTACGTGCGATCCGACCGCGTCTATTAGCTTGTTTGGGACGGTCCAACTGCGGCTGTGACCCCATTTTCCCCCGTCCTGCCTGCGGCTTTCAGCCATTTTTATGCAACCCGCCGGCGTCTTTCGGCCATTTTCCCGCGTTTCGCCTGCGGCTTTCAGCCATTTTTCTACAACCCGCCGGCGTCTTTCGGCCATTTTCCCGCGTCCCGCCTGTGGCTTTCAGCCATTTTTCTGCAACCCGCAGACGTCTTTCGGCCATTTTCTCGCGTCCCGACTGTGGCTTTCAGCCATTTTCCTGCAACCCGCCTGCGCCTGTCGGCCTTTTTCCCACGTCCCTCCTGCGGCTTTCAGCCATTTTCCTGCAATCCGCCTGCGGCTTTCGACCTTTTTCCCGCGGTCCGACTGCATCTGTCGGCCAAAATCCCGCAACCCATCCACGACTGTTGAGCTATTTCCCGCGGTCCGACCGCCCAGATTTGCCACAAACTCGTGGCCTGTTTTCTACACTTTTTTCACTGTTTTGAACCCAACACTTTGCTGCACTATTTTCTGCACCTGCACAGCCATCTGTCCTGCCTGCAGCCATACTTCCCTGCAGCCTTTTCTGTAGTATTATTTCTGTTCCATCTAAAGAATATTTTTTAAAATTTCAGCATTTTAATTGAAAAAAGAGAAAATTTTTGCCTTTCAAAGTTTACATTCTGTCTTGTTATTTTTGGTTAGAAAGTTGCCCACCCTCGTGGCACTTTTACTTGGGTTCATCATCATCTCACCCGCACACACTCTGTCACCTAATTCAAGTGAGCCCTAAAAAACTACTTAACACAACCAACATTCTAACCCCACTTGGGGAACACATAAGAATTTTTGTAGTTAGGTAGGATCGGGGGGATAGGCATCCAAATAACACCCCTCGGTTGCTTACACTTGAGACATAGTTGTTGTCAATTAGGGAACCAAAATCCCCTAGTATTTTTTGGCACAGTCACAACAAGTTTATCAGAGGGCATCACCCCTAGGAGGGTTGAAGTCGCCAAATTGGTTCCAGAGGCCTGAGTGGAATACCGCAATCCATTCAGTGACCGAAGGCTACCTTTCGAAGTTCTCGGGGTATCCCTGTATGGGGGTACTGCGGTAAAAGGACCAAATGACAGATTCACCTTTTCTGGACATGTCATGAATGGGGTATCTTAGTTGCATTTCTTCTAGGATTGACTACCCGGTGTCCCTCCCGTTAGGGGGATATATTTAGCCACTTAGCTCTCCTATCCATATTGTCTGACTTGGATTTCATCACCTTGTAGAGGATATGTCTAGTTGAGTCAGAATACTATTTAGTTAGGTGTTTGCATGCTCCCTTACCTCCTTTTGGTCTAGTGAGTCCACTATTTTTATGTTTTAGGAAACCTGCTGCTTGTTGGTATTCTGACCATTTCTATTGATACTCCACTTATTGTAGCATAGCTGTTACAGTAATTGTTTTGAGTTGGTTGTTGGCCTGAGTGCCATATTTTTTTAGCTCTCCTTCTGCACACTCAGTTGCATTAGGGTTTTTGAGTTGTTTTTCACTCAACACAACCCCCAGATATTTGACACCATCTGTCACCATTGAGTCCCCGAGACATTCTCGGTGCCTCTGGGGTGATCCCCCACAGCATGGTTCACTTGACACAACTCGTCATAGACATAGATCTTCATCACTTGATACCACTCATCATAGATCTCGAGCTTTGTCACTTGACTCCACTTGTCAACGGCATCGAACTCCATCACCTGATCTTGACGCCCCTTATTTTACCTCTGATTCTGAGGAAGAGTCTGAGAACCCCATTTACACTGCACCAACCAACCCCATGGCTGGCATGACTTCCACCCCTTTCTTTGTAGGGACCATTGGTGGAGCATCCACCACCACACCAGCTACCACACATACTTTGGGCATGCCCTCGATGGGGCCCGCATCTACCATTCCGATCACTGTACCCATTCCAGTAGCTGGCATACCTAGCACCACTCCATCAGTGACTCACACTACCCTTGGCGGTGCAAGACCATCCCATACCACTTTCGTTCCTCCACTTGGGGGCACCATCCCTCCACCAGCCCCTACACATGGGGGCATTGGCCCCAACATGGTCACACCCACTAGTATGTCACATCCTTCTACTAGTTTTCCATTCATGGCTAGCCTCAACCTCCTTGACCTAGCTAGACTGACTAACGATCCCATCAGACACAACCCTGCATGGCCTCACATGCCCACCAAGCTCCCCTCTGACATCCCTAAGTTTGAGGGCAAGGCAGGTGAGGACCCCCAGAACCATATTATGTCCTTCCATCAATGGTGTTCCTCCAACTCCATAGTGGACGACTCTGTCTGCCTCCGTCTGTTACAACGCACCCTCACTGGCGCTGCAGCTAAGTGGTACATCGAGCAGCCACATGGGACCCATGCCACCTTTACCTCCCTTGCCTCCACTTTCCTGCAGTTCTTTCAGTTACCTGTCTGCTATTACGCGGGAGTTGAGATCCTACTTTCTTGCAGAGAGAACACGGCTACCCACATCACTGACCACATTCATGAGTGGCATCGATGCCGCAGCCTCTGCAAAATCAAATGAGACGACCATATCTTCTTAGATTGGTTTCTAAAATCCCTCCTTCCTGTCATTGCCAAGGATGTGGCATCCAAATTACCCCAGTCTAAAGAAGAGGCCATCCTCAAAGCCCAACAATTTGACCTCATTTATGCCCAGTCGGGTTATCTATATACCATCATACTTGACGCCCCTCAGGGCGATTCCTCCCAACATGATGCGTCGGGGGCATCCCATGCGATAGATGGAATCATTCGTTGTATTTCCTCAATCCCCAACCATTTTCCATAGCACGTCCTAGCCATGGCCCTGACCTTTCGTGGGCTACATCTCAATCTAGAGCAACCAATTCGTATGCTCCCATGGCACATCACCACTATTCCCACGGACCCTTCTGTCCACCTCAGTGATTTGGTCATGCGTCCCCCACTTATGCCCCCCCGGTCGCACCTCAACTCTATTACCACCCACAGGCTGCCCCAGCTCCGGTGTCTTCTGAAGCCCAACATGCTTATTTCCCACCACAGGAAGCCCCTGCAGCAAACCCACAACCCGCTACGTAGCCATATCAGTAACCCCCACAAGGTTCAACACCTGCGCAGCCTCCCCCTACTTATTATCCACCGCAGCCTGCTCCCGCACCTGCACAACCCCATAACAATCCTGCTCCCCAAGGGCAAGTATACGCCCAACAGAATCCGCAGCAGAACCAAAACAACCAGCGCCAACAAGACCATCAAAACCATGGCAAAGGTCATAACCGTGGTAACAACCAACCTCCAGACCAAGGTGGTCAACCTCCCAATCCCCCAAACAACAATAACGCGGCACCTGCCAACCAGAACCCTGATTGGCCGCCCAAGCAGGCCAAAAATCCTAATCTGCGAACAAACCATCCTTGTTCTATTTGCGGGGTCTATGGCCACTACACCCATGCTTTCCCACATTTGGAGAGAGCTTGGCAACTCTGGAATGATGATGCCCATCGCCAAGGGCACGCGGCTCCTTAGGCACCACCCAACCCCCCACCACCTCACCATCAACCTTTGGTGCTGCAAAACCCCTTACCAACCCAAGGCGTAGTGAACACTCAGTCGTTGGCTCCCCTCAAGGCAACACACTACCACAACAACAGATCACTTATGCCGCTCCTGATCAACCCATGTTTGACTCAGGTAATCACCACTTGTTGATGATGTCATCCGCTGATGTCAACCTCCAAACCCGGTAGAACCAATATGGCTCCACCCCTGAAGCCCCTCCCGCCAACAAAACTACTAACGCTCATCCCACTGATCAGACGTTATGTATACCTCCGTCCCCACTTGACGGCACCTCTAAAGCACCTCGCTTTCCACTTTGTCGTATTAACAATAACCCCAATGCTCGAGCTGCATCAAATTACAACATTGTAGATGACTTAGCCCAATCCCCCGCAGCCATGTCTGCGTTAGAAGTCTTAAAAAACTGTCCTTCGTAGCGCAAGACTTTGCTCTCTGCCATTGGTGCTATTGACCCAAATGACTCACAACTGATGGCATTCGATTTGGAATAGTCTGAACCACGCCTGCCTTCCACTCTAGCATTCCAAGTTTATGTTTCCGTTCGGAATCTTGTCATCCATCGGTGCATCATCGATGAAGGTGCCTCTACATGTGTTATGTCCACATTCGTTTGGAAGAAGTTGGGATCCCCTACTCTTCAATAGTCCACCACTGCATTGCGAGCCTACGACAGCCATTCGGCTCAACCCCAAGGCCTCTTAGCTAATGTCCCCGTCCAGTTGGCCGGTAAAACCGTACTCATTGACATAGAGGTCATCAATGCCCAACTCGATTATAACCTCTTACTTGGCCGCAGCTACATGTATGCCATGCGGGCGGTTGCCTCATCTGTTTTTCGTACCATGATGTTCCCCCATGACGGACGCATGGTCAAGGTCGATCAACTCACCTATTACGATCCCAATGCCCCCGCTGCACCCGAGAATGTTCTCCCCATGGTTGACCAACCTATTGGTGGTGCAACTACTTCGTTTGTTTCCTCCGTGGGACCCGGAGTTTACTCAGATACGCCAATGACCTAACATTTCAATCCATTCCTCCCCCATCACCTGCGCCCGAAGTATCTGACCTATGTACCCTTTCCAACAATACGCAAACACCCAACAATCAACTGCCCTTGTTTCCCAAACCACCATTGGTACCTAGTCACATTGGTGTTACACCCATCCACACAATCCCCTTCCTAGTCCCTCCCTCGGGAGTAGTAAGTGCCTCGGTTATGGCTACCCTCAGCCTCCCCGGGTTAACCTTAGGATTACCCATGTGGTATATTTCACCTCCCATTCCCCCGCTGACACCAAATGTGGTCCTACAACCAGTGCAACCCATTGCTACTACTAGTCAGCCACCTCCCGATGTCACTACCCCTTCGTCATCTACGAATCCCCCCCCTCTTACCAAGCCCACTGGGGGCAGAGGTCCACAACTATACACTGCTGTACCCCCTCCCAAGGCAGTTAAACCCCCCCCCCCCTTGTTTTGTGCTCCCCCCAAATGCTCGTTGTGTGATGAGTTAGGCCATCCGACTCATCAATGTCCACAGTTACCTGCATTACAGGAACACATGCAAATTCTTGATGACGACCCGAACATCCCGGTTGTCGAACTCGATCCAACCCCTAAGCCTCGTGATAAATCACTACGTACCAACCACCCTTGTGTAATATGCGGTGTTTACGGCCATTACTCACATCACTGTCCCGATCTCCCAGATTACATAGAAGCTCTCTACGAGATGAATAATTTGGACCTTGAGACGGCACCCCCCACAATTGAGGAGATCCAACCCCCAGTCTCATCCCCATCTGGAGAGATTAACACCATTTATATGATCTCTTCGACTACCATTCCCTCGTCAACCGATTTGAAAACTCCATGTTTCCGCAATGATGAGGATATTCTTGAGGCTCTCACTGCCCTGGATTATCCCTGGGACGACATGCACCATCGTTCATATTTCCTCCCAGATGACTCCTCCTCTACCACCGCTACCCAATTTACGGTTGAGTCCAAATATTTTCTTCCCACCAAAGTTGACTGGTTTAAGGATCCTATTCCGGCTCCTAATGCCTTTGAGGAAGGTAACATGGCCAACATCTCACCCACAATCCAAATTGATATTGCTGCCCCAGAAGGTGCCCCTGAACTCATCACCTTAGGAGCCTCCTGTAGTGAACATGAGATTGGAGAGTACAAAAAACTTTTCCAAGAATTCCGTGATGTCTTTTCCTAGTCCTATACCGAAATGCCTGGTCTCGACCTCACCATTATCGAACACCACATTGACACATGGCCTGATGTACCCCCCATTCGTCAGAAACAACACCCCATTCATCCTTCCAAGCTCCCCGCTGTTAAAGCAGAGGTTGAGAAACTTCGCAAGGCCGGATTCATTTATCCTATTGCATACACCACCTGGGTTTCAAACCCCATTCCTGTTAACAAAAAACAAGGCACCTCTAGAGTGTGTACTGACTTTCGTGATTTAAACCGAGCCTGTCCCAAAGACAACTTCCCCACGCCATTTATTGACCAACTCATTGATGCATGTGCCGGACATGAAGTCCAGCGGCATCCTGTCAAACACGCAAGGCAAACTCATCAGACTCATGTCAAGGAAGTAACCCTACCCCCCCTAGGGAACCCTAACAGCTCGATCCCAGTCGCAGCTTTAGGGCCCCTTGTCGCGGTTTCCAACCGTGGCTATCAGGCCTACAGTCATGGTCCCAAACCGCGCCTGTAGGGGCCGAACTCATGGTTTTGAACCGCGTGTCTAGCCTCGGAACACATGGTACCTGACTGCGTATTCCGGCCCGGACCTCGCGGTCCCCAACCGTGTGATCCAGCTTGGAACTCGCGGTGCCCGACCACGGTTCCATCCCACAAACCCGGGGTCCACCCCACGTGGACCGTACAAATATACCCATGGGACCCACTACCCCCCCCCCTGAACCCAATGAAAATGTAGGTATGAGTTTGACGGAATACCTATATCTCCCGGATCTGAAATCAGTCGATCGGATCGTCCAGAAACACCAACTCAGCTCTGGTCAACTCTGATGACTAGTAAAAGTCAGCAAGTACAAATGACACTTGTCATGTTGGACTTACTCACTATTTATAGTCTGTTGACTTTTTCTTGTTTTGGCCTTTTTGACCCCATACGGAGTCCATTTTTCGAACCGTTTCCACCACTGGAATCAGCATGATGAGACCGTCATGATGGCTGGCTTGTTATCCTATTTTTCCCACATCATTTTTTGCACATTTGTTTGACGACACTAGTCACCTCAGTTTACGTGCCACTTCGGCTGCTCTCCATTTTTAGTATATTTTATATCATCGGATTCATTTTTTCGAGCCTGTGATGATGCTTGAGATCATTTCTTGCTCTCACCTCCAGATGTTTCGGGTATTTTTTCCAAAACGCCCCCCGTCGCCTCGGTTTGCGTGCCACATCGTCCATTATCCATTTTTGACACTTTTTATATCGTCAGATTCATTTTTTCGAGCTCATGATGATGCTTGAGATCATTTCTTGCTCTCACCTAGTACAGTTTCAACATTGTGTCCCAACACCTTGCTGCCTCGGTTTGCGTGCCACATCGGCCGCCATCGGATTGTTCCACATTTTTACATGAGCCATTCACTCCTATCATACTGCAATTATTTCATTATTTTTCCACCATTCGTTATCCCGCAAGGAGGCCCATCAGTGTTCCCCCCCACCCTCGTTCTTGGTCATCATCAATGTTCCTTGATTGAGCACTTCCTCCTTGCCTGGCCATTCCTTTTGTTCGGTATAATTTTATCCCTTTTTCGGGATGGACAAGTCCTTTACGAAAAAGGCACTTAGGGAGTTTCTGTTAAGCTCTTTTCTGACTCCTAAAACAATGAAAAGATCATCGAGCAATCTTGCTTCCTTTCATGCTCGTTAAAGTACCTGAAAGGGCGTCTATCTGGTATAATTTTAACCCTTTTCCGGACCTGGTAGACTAATTACGAAAAATGAATACTCTAGTCACATCGGCTAGAAGAGTTCTTCATTGCATCCTTTTATGCTTCTTCGGGCCTTAGAGACTAACACACAAAAAAACAACCCCCTGGAGTCTTCTTATTTTCTTTCAGACTCTCTAAAATTGAAAGCAACCATGAGCATGCACTGTCCTGGGCTCGTACAAATCCACACGACAGTACCATTCCATTATTTCAGAGTCTTCTTATCGCTTTCAGACTCTTTAAAATTGAAAGCAATCATGAGCATGAACTTTCCTGGGCTTGTATAAATCCACACGACAGTACCATTTTACACACACTTCTTCTACTTCCTTAACCCATGAAGAAGACCCCCCGTGCCTCTTGGTACTATGATCGATCATCTCGGCAGCACCCCTAATCAGGTCGCCTTTGTTCAGAGTATTCTGCAGTCTTCTTCCATTTTACACCAACTTGAGTATCACTCACCCCAGTCACTACCCTTGATCCATTACAGCTATGATCCCTTTCCCACCAGTCAGTTTCATATGATGCCCAATCATCCCCGCCATCATACTCTGAACAAAGGAAGTTTGAGTCCACCCACTCTACTTACCCAGTTATCCCCCATAGTATGTCAGTCCTACCATCAATACTCTCACACTTCGGTTCTTCACCTCGTGCTCCTATCAAGGAAACATCATTGTTTTTCTAGTTGCAGGTCTCCCTCTGTCAACGACAGCCCCTCTATTCCAGAGGATTGACCTAGAGGTCCCTGCGCCTTGGACCCATCACCATCCGTGGTGAGTGCCTACGGACCATTTTGAGAGGAGTCATCATTGCCTCTCCGAGTGGTTGTTTCTCACATGCTCGACTTCAACACCTTGATCGCATCGTTGAGAATCACGCAGGGCTTATATCCCTTCAGTTATTGGTCGAAGACCCCAGATTTCCCCTGACTCTAGCACATTGGTGAGTCACTTCGGAACGCCCAGTTATATGTTCCCGTGGATTTCCGGGTTGCGTTGGTGATTGTATTTGGAATCCATCCAATTATATGCTTCCTTGAGTACCCAGTTCAGTTCTAGTTTAATGTACCATTGAGAGTATGACTCCCCGTCACTATGATCCAGCAGCTAATCAGTTCCTCTGGTACCACACTCAGCAGCACTATAGTTATTCCAGTGCACCAGTTCTTCAGCTCAGACATGGTCAGCCCTGCAGTATGTCCTATATTGGTGTCCCTTCTGGACCCTTATGATGTACACAGTGGTTCTCTATGTATCTTACAGGTCCCTCTTTTCGGGCCTCACAGTTATTTTTTATGTATCTTGATAAGAGCATGGGTATGCCCGCCTCGTCCATATATTGAGATTCTTCCTCATTCATTATTTGAGGCCATGTATATTTCAGGTCCCCATATTTTGGACCCCATTGTTATTATTGTTCTATATCTTGATATGAGCATGGGAATGCCCGCCTCGTCCATATGTTCAGAGTATTCCTCATACATTATTGAGGTCATGTACTTTCAATTTTGGTAGTTTGTTCGGGACCGTCGTTCCAGGCTCTAGTTCATTCCTTCTCTTCTCCACACCCCAGGAAAACCATCAAAGACTTATGATGTCTATCGGCCATACGATGAGCTCCTTCCCTCACACATCAGGGGGCAATCTGTTAACACCCAAAAAGTGCTCACTACCTCATCTACCCCATTACATGACTCATTTGTCCATATTTCTTACCATATTTACCTTCAAAACCTTAAAATCCCATTAAAAAGCCTCCAAAAGGCCAAAAAATCCCTTTTTCCCCCAAAATAATCCAAAATTCCTCCAAAATAGCAAAAACCCTCTAAAAAGGGAATAAAAATATTAAAAAAGAGGAAAAAGAGGAAAAAAGGAGGAAAAAACCCTATACAGCTGACCTAAACCATATGGTTCCCAAAACCATGGGCCAACACTCCACCACTAAAAACCTATAAATAGGTGATGGAGACCCCTCATTTCATATCGACAATCAAATACACTCTTACTCTGCCAAAATCAATCTTGAAACCCTAGCTCACCCTTGAGCTACTTTCACCATTTGAGTGCTCCTTTGGCCCATTTCCAACCCTTTGGAGAAATAGAAGGAGCAAAGCTAGAGGTTGGAGCAACCCTCTTGGAACATTGCAAGAACTTCACCAACCTTCACATTGGAGGTAAAATTTTAATGCAAAAAAACATTTATTATCTCTTGTCTTTTATGTTTCATGCACATGTTTAGAATAATTTCCATTTTAATATCTTGTCTTTTATTTACTATTTATTGAACTGCTACTAAGGAGTCCATTCTCCTTAGTAGGTGCTCATTTGCACAAGCTAGGGTGAAAACCCTAGCTACAGTAAGTCCAATTCCTACTTATGATGGTTTGAGTAGTATACATGCATTATTTCATGAATATCTAGCATCAGTTTCAGATGAACATAGGCTATTAGCTCTAGATATAGCATTGCGAGCTACACCTGCTAGGTGGTGGGTTGTGCACAAAGACAATTTGAACACATGGCAAGAATGTCAGCACTTAATGGAAGTTAGATTTGCTAAACAAAATAGAATGTAAAAACAAAGTACAGTGTACAAACTGATCCTATAGATTGTTATACCTCAAAGTTACACTTCGAGCCTAGTGTCGCATCCTTGTACCATGTGACCCTAGCGACACTTCTCCCTATTGACCATTACACATTATTAGTTCCCTTCTTGGTCTCATCTGGACACCCAAGAGAAAAATCCATTGACTTAATGTCAAGACATAACCTCATCTGCCACATGTCACAACAACAACCCCATCTGCATAGATTTGCATGCCCTGCACATCTGCTAGGGCATGAAAATTGGGGTTTTTGTGCTTTGCACTTCCCCTGGGGTGCGAAAATGTCACGTTATGATCAAGCCCAGGGGTGGGAAAATCCCTTTTTATCCTTTTTCCATGGATCATGGATCTTACCCTTCGAGAAATTTTCTTGGGATTATAATCCCTGATTCGATCCCAACCCACTCTCTCTGTTTAGTTTGGCTGATCCACTAAACACTCATTTGATCCACTTTACTCTTTTTATGGTTAGCCCTTCCAAGCACTATAAAGGAGAGGCCCTCCATGAGCCAAAGGGAGTACTACCTGGAGCATCCAACCTATGGTCTTGAGACTTTTGCAGAGATAGCTAGAGGAAGAACTTGGAGCTGAAAGTTGGCTTGGACATCAAGCAACCATTGTAAGCATTCTCAAGTTGCAATAAAGATAACTTGTCTTGTTTCCGAATTTTGTATGTTGATTTTGATTCAATTAAATGATTTGTATCTAGCTAGATTTAGATTCTAACTAGTGATTCAAGGTACTTGGAGAATTGTATATGATTGTATATTGTCTTATCTTAACAGTTTCATCGTGAGGACTTCGATATCTGGACTATAAGCAGGACAAACATCAGAGTGAAAGGTCAGTCATTTTCTCTCATTTTCTTCAATACTGAAATCTTGAAATGCTTGTTTGATCTAGGATCCAAGATAGCATTTGTTCTACTTTTGTCTTAGATTAGAGTCAGTTTATCTTGCTTTAACCTAAGAAAGCTTCTTTCTATCTGTAGGAATAAATATCTACAACAAAAACTGGCAACTCCGCTAGTTTGAACCCCTTCGTTTTGAGTTTTTCACTTTCACCCATTTTTTATTGTGATTTTGCTCTCCTTTCAAACCAGTTGTGAAAGTTGGTATTTTAGACCCTCATTCACTCTCCTCCTCTCTGCATCAGACCTCTATTTGTGCACAGTGAGTCCTCTACGTTGGAAAACCCTAGAAAAGTCAAAATCTTTCCTTAAAATTCCCCCTTCATCCTCTTTCTGATCATTTCTACGCCCCTTACACTTCCTATAGAGTGAAAATTACAAGCTTTTCGCTGCCCAACCTCTATCCAAACCACAAAAATTTCCAGTTATCAGGCCTGGGCTGCTTGCAGATCTGCAAAAAGTCTCTGTAAAAAGGAAATTTTTTTAAGTTTGCTTGGTTACTTTCAGTCAAGTTTTGGTTTCTCTATTGCTGATTGTTGTTCTGATATATATCAAAACTCTCTAACCTTCCCAGCTGCAGTACATCACTTGCATTTCATCTTTTGAAGTTTTTAGTCTTTGCTTGGTCTAAAAAACTCTTTGGTATACACATTGGACATTTTTGGGTTTTAGGTCACTGTTATAGCCATACCTACAAACTCATTGCCTTTTACATCTTGTCTGCACATTTCTTTTGTCACTCTTGAGCAAAGTTGCAAGTGTTTTGTGGTTTGTTTTGTTTATTTTCGAGCTTGGATTTTTGAGTTTTGTCGCATTGTACCCATTTTGATCACCTCTTTATCATTTCTGAATTTGATTGGTCCTTTCACCATAGTCAAGTTTATTTACTATTTTTCAAATTTATTGATTATATTATTGTTGGCTTGAATAACTATTCTAGAGGTTTCCAATGTAGACCCAGGTTCTTGGCGGTTTCCAACAAAACTCCTTTTCACTAGGCCTTTCAGAAACAATCTACAAGCAGACTAAGGTCTCACCCGAGGCAAAGGTATGGGGGGATGTAGAATCAAGTTTACACAACCAGGTGATGAGTAATTTAAACATACGTGATGGGAAATGCACTACAAAGCCTTCCCCGCAGACTGACAATTCTACAGGCTAGGATGTTGCACAGCTCACACATCTAAGGAATGTGTGGCTCGGTTCCTATTCAATAGTAGGACAACGCCACTGATAGTTGTGCTTCCTCCTCGACACTTAACTACTTCAATCGTCTGTACTTAACGAATATTATTCATTCACAGATACTTTGCAATATTTATCCTATGATTCGTGCAATATGACAGACATAATACACTGCGCACCTCCGGTGCTGCGCACTGTAAGGACCTTCTCTATTAAGTGATTGTCCAACCAATTCATATATTCACAAACTTAGAAATACTTGTACACCTTCTAGTCACACACACATGTGAGACTTAACATATTATTCCCATCCTCATTCTTATGGTGAATACATATAAAATTAAAACACATAAACAGACAAGTAGGAGCTCAAGCACTCATTGTAAGCAAATAGACAAGTGCAAACATACAAACAATCACACAACACAGGGTTTAATGTGGTTCACCCCGAGGATGGGATGTACATCCACAGGAATTGTTGTTGTATTATTTTGGGAAAGGTACAATAGTTCTAGTTTGCGCAATCAGCTGCAGACTCTCTTCTTTCTCAATAGGTCTCTACACACACAGCTTGCAGAGCCTTTACAAAAATGTCTCTCAAACAGAGATCTATTTAGTCTTTTCACTTAGAATATTTATCCATACTAATCAACCCTTTACCTTACAAAATGTGCCTTAATTATAGATCATGCCAATAGATCATTTCTTTACAATGCATAGGCAAAAACCCTAAGGTTTCCAAAACTAGTGCGGATATCGGCCACCCTGCCTGTCATCGTCACTAGGTTACTCCACTCACTTCGGTTGTCTCACTAGGTCGCTCATAGCTCTAACGGCCTTCTGAAAGCCACAGTAAACACAAAATGGTTGCACTGCATCGTGGCCTGTCACTTTCCGTTCCCTTAGCCTGCCTGTCATCGTCGAGTTAGTGGCCTAGCTCCTTACTTGCTTTCCGCCACTCCATTTTACAGGTCGATTTCCTCTTTATCCGTTCTTCTCCTTACCCAAAATAGGTCACTTCGTGATCTTGACCTTCCTTTATACTCTTGTACCAAAAATAGTTGTTGTGCTGGCGCTGCTCACCAGCATAGCTATGCCAAAACTGAATATGCTTTCCGAGCTGTGCACTCCCCAAAACTATGTCTTCTAACTTCGCAGCCACTAGCTGCGCAGCTCCCAAAATTGTGTCTTTATCAAAATGTTTCCTACTTGGGCCACGCCCAACAGGCCCCTAACACTTGTGGCTCATCTCGAACCACCTCAATCCAGCTACTCCATCTAGGAATCCTTTTAAATACCTGATCGTGTAGTAAAGTCTTGGACAGTTGTACTTAGCTTTGCCACTACTTCCCTTATTTCTTGCTCATGGCCTCTTACCATGTTTAGCATCTTGTCTAAGGTAGGTTCTAGAATTTTCTCCTTGAGTTGGGCCTCTGTTGCTTGAAGTTCTTGAAACTTTGCTTCAATTTCATCTATTAGGGTGAGTGCCTCTTCTTGTAATGGTTGTAACCTCAAAGAGGTTTCAGCTTCCTTTTCTCTTAAAGCCTCGAGCACCTTCCCAAGTACCTTTGTTTGCTCAAAGGCGTGCCTCTTTTGTCGGACTGGCAAGTCCTTCATAGAAGCATTCGTGGAATCCACTTCCTGTTTCTTTTGTTGTATTTCATTGTGGATATTTTTCAACTCCAGCTTGTCCTGCAATATGCTCCAGATGTTTGACACGTCATCAAGCACAATTTGGCATCGCGCAATTGCTACGCAGATGCTCTGTGTAGAGGCCCTCAGTGCTTCTGCTCTTGATTCTTCTTTCTGTTGTACTACATCAACTGGCTGTTCAGCTTCTAGCTCGGCCATCTCTGCTTGATGGGAAGCTTCCATCTCTGTAATATTTTCTGCATGGGAAATTTCCAATCCCTTCATTTTTTCCTATAGACTATCCACAGCCACACCGATCTGTAGGATAGCCCCCTCAACTTCTGATTTTTCTTCGATTGCGGGTAGCTTCGCGTATACCGCTGACACTGCTCCTTTCACCCTGTGCTACTACTCTTTCATGCGTTGAAGCTCCCTTTCCTTATGCTCACATTCTCCTTGTAATTTCTTGTAACTCTATTCAAGTTGGCGGTGCTGATTGTGCAAGATGATGTCTCGTTCGTGTATTTCATGGGATATTTGGGTGTGCATCTCGTGCAACTCTTTTGCTAGTATCATAGCTATATTAAGTTCCAACTGTGCAGGAAACCTCATATTTTTTCTTGCCTCATCTGCTGGGAAAAAAATGGACATTGGCACTATCTTGACTATGCGCGCCCGCTTTGTAAAAGCAGGTGACCTGCGCATCTTCCCACTTGATTTTCCTAAATTTCCATTATTGTCTGGCTCTTTAGCTAAGTCACGATGGACTTGCTCCATTCTCAATACCAAACTACTCAATTTGTCAATACTTTCCCTGACCTCTGCCTGGGTTTGCTTTTCACAGACTTTCTTCAATGCAACTGCATCTTCTAGGTGCACTACTGTTCATGATGCAATCTTCTCATAATCATCATCATGCAACATTCTATCCAGCAGTGTTCTCGTAGCTTTGGTCTTCTTCTTCTGTGGTTTCTCCGGTGTCTCTGTAGCAGGTTCCTTTCTCTTCTCTCTGACCTACATCGTAGGCATTTTTCTTGGAGTGCTTTGGACCTAGGGATATTTGTCCATTTGGTCTGTGTCTTCTTCCTCCGAATATGTAGTGATAACAGTTTCCCGTGCATCTTCCTTCCAGCTCTCGGGACAGTCTTCAATGAGCAGCTTGATCATCGATGAGTCGAGCTGATATTGGTCATCGAACCATGTATATGCTGACAGGTATGGCTATATGTAGATAGAGTGTAATACAACCTTAAAAATCATCTTGGGTTTATATGCGGTCATCACCTCTTGGGTGATGCACGGGGTCTTCTGAATAACTGTGCATAACTACTCGAAATATGTCCAGAATTTTAGATCGTTGAGCCGCTAATTTTCTGCGTTTGTGGATGTCCACATGTTCGCGAAGCGGACCACGTGGAAGTCATATGCTACTACTGGCAGGCCATTCTAATGCGCAGGTTCTTTCCATCCAACGAAAGTAATAAGTATTATCAACCAACTAAAGTGGAAAGGTAACCCTTTGTCCTAAGTATATTATACCTGCAATAAAAACTCAATGAGTGGAAAGTTTGCCCAATTATACTCGTGCACATCCATAGCTTTGGTAGCTAGGGCCACTACTGATGTCAAAACTTCCTTTGGCCTTGCTTTCCTCAGAAGCCTTCCTGCCAGAAGTTGGATTGTGAATGGTAGAGGTTCAATTGTAATGGGGTCGGTTTCATACCCCTTGTGCCCTCGTGTAAAGTTGAATTCATCCTTTATTGTTGTAGCTAGCTCCTCATCATCCTTCTTGCCGACAAATTCGTTAGCAGGGTCATCTCCCTTCTTTCTCAAACCAGTAATTCTTTCTATCAAGTCAAGGGTAATGTTGACCTTAAAGTCCAACCAAATGAATCCCTTGTGCATGCAGGATAGTAGTGTACGCACCACAGCCTTGCATTCTTTGTTGCGTTCAAAATGTGGGATCCTCAGCAGGTTGAGCAGACCATCCCAGGGAAATGGCAATGCCCAGTCCATTGGAACAACCTCTGCGTGCTTTGTGGTCGCACCATCTTTTCTACACTTGTAATTGTCCAGCTGCAGGTGTGGGAATTTCGCAGCATCCATTAGATTGTAATCAAGGAATTTGTAGGTAGGAACTATTCCGAGCAAATCTTCCTTAGTCTGGACATGTTTCGACATCGATGGAAACAGTATGTCGTATTGTGCATTTTTCTCCAATAGCCTTTTCGGGCCATTTTTCTTCCTCGGACTGATGTACTCTAGAATGAGCCACATAGGTGGTGGCAGGATCCCTTGTGGAGCCACCAGCTTAGAAGTTCTTGGTGCCTTTGATTTTTCCTGTGCAGTGGTCGGGTGCTTATCCTTCTTTTGCTGCTATGGCTGATTCAACTTCGGTCTCTTGGAAGAGCCACCCCATTTTGGTGTCATCTGCTTTGGTGGTGTCTTCATCACTCCACTTATAACAAAGCGGTGGAAGGTGCTAGGATCTCTTCTAATATCTGCTCTGTATACATAAACTCAGTGAATACTCGTGCTTCTGGTTGCTAAGTTCTTACAATCTTGACAGTTAGTAAAATTTCAAACTCACGGTAAAATGCATGAGGAAAGGTTGGTCGGTATTTATAGAGACTTTACCCGACGGTGGTGCCATTAATGATTAAGTGAGGGATTTAATGCTACATTCACTTACCCAATCCCAGATGGATCTGAACCTTATGCAACATTGAATGTACCGGGAATGGCTAGACTAGGCATTAAGTGCTAGGTGTGCTCGATGAGATCTCTCTGCCATCTCAATCTTTTCCACTGTTAAATATGTCAATTTTGATTAAATTTCCTTAAATGTTTAGGTGTAATGGTACTGGTAGCCATATGAAATCCTAGAGAACAATTAAATGCCAAGTTCGTTGCCCGGATCTCATTATGAACTCAATCATTTCAATCTTTATTACGCTTGAATCAGATACGATATTCCTTTAATGCGAGATTGTGTCGGTGCCACCATATTTTGAATAATGGTTCACTAATCGGCTGGCAATTGTCATGGGAACCCACTTCCATCATGATGCACTGGTGAGTCTGGCAGTTTGCTTTGGTGGCATCCCTTACCCTCGTTCCTTCAACTGCGTATCTGTGCTACGACTTTATGTATTTTGTTGCGGCTACTCATAGTCCATAGTTGTCCTCTTCCATTCGACCGATGCAGCCACCTTTTCAGCTTCATACTGCGCGGCTCTCAGCTGTGAGCTTTGTACATTTTCTGCTTCCTTGTTGTGGTGCATCTACCTTTCCAGCTTCGAGCTGCGTAGTTCTTCTTTTCTTTCTCTTCTTCTCTCTCGTTTTTTTTCGCCTACAAAGGATGCTGTGCAGTAGGGCTATCCCGATAGGGTTTTAGCCTGCTTCCATTGACTAATCCAGGTAAGTTGTCTCCTGTTAACATGACTAACTGAGTTGTGCCACCATTAGTAACATGTACAACCATATATGGACGAAGCCAATGCATCTTAAATTTTCCAAGAAAATTCATAAATTTGTTATCGTACAGGAGGACTAGGTCACCTACCTGAAAAGACTTTTTCTTGATGTGGCGATCATGCCATGCTTTTTCTCTATCTTTTTGTACTTGCTGGTGGAAGCCTACGATGAAGGGATCCTCCTCCAACCCAACCAAGTGTATAAATATTTCTTCTAGTTCCTCTTGATCTTCCATGCCTGTAAACGTAGTTATCCTCAAGTTGGGAACAATATATTCCGTAGGCCTTATTGCTTCCTGTCCATAGGCCAACCTAAAAGGTGTATGACCAGTCAATTTCTTGCATGTAGTCCTGTATGCCCATAACACAGCTGGAATGTGCAGGTCCCATTCATCCTGATTCACGTAGCATACCTATGTGAGCATATTCTATAATACTTTGTTGAAATCCTCCACAGTTCCATTTGCTTGTGGATGATATGGTGTACTTCGTTGATCGTGAATATGGAACTCTTCAGTTCAGGATTCAATAGTTCTATTCAGAAAATGAGTTCCATGATTACTCATCAAGATCTTCGGGCATCCAAACCTGGTAAGGATATCTTCAAATATGAACTGCACGATAGTACCTACGCTACAGTCCTTTACTGGCTTTGCTTCTTCCCATCTTGTGAGGTAATCAGTGGAAGTGATGATGTATCTTGAACCAATCCATTTTCCCGGTGGGTTGATCAGTCCCACAAAATCAATCGCCCATTTCTCAAAATCCTACAGTGTCAACTGGGGATTCAATGGAATTTCATCCCTGCGTGATGGTCTTCCTATCCTCTGACAGACATCGCAGCTCTGGCAGTGTTCCTTTGCGTATTTGTGAATAGTAGGCCACCATAGCCCTGCTTGCAATATATTCTGCGCAGTGGCTCATCCTGTGTAGTGACCTCCAACTACTCCTGAATGTGCATCACCTAGTACAAATGGCTTCTCATGCTCTAACACACACCTGCACAAAACTTCATCTGACCCTAATTTGTATAGATGACCGGCAATTATGGTGAAGTCTACTGCTCTTACTACTAGCTGCTTCTTCTACTGTGTAGTAAACTCTATGGGTGCCAACCCAGTAGTCAAGAAGTCTATGATATCTTTATAGTAGTCATCGGCAACCTGAATGGAAAATAACTGTGCATCAGGTAGATTGTCTTTAAGGTTCGAAGGTTCTTCTCTTGACTCGATCCTGGAAAGATGATTAGGTCCTAAGTTCAACCTGCCAGGCTTAACCACTATTTCAAAGTCGTACTCCTGAAAAAGTAACAACCATCTGCACATTCTCCCCCCTAACACTTGATTGTTGACCAGGTATTTCAAAGCATAATGGTTAGTGAACATAGAGAAGTGCGCACCAAGCAAATAGTGCTTGAATTTCTGCAGTGCTTAGACCATAGCTAGGCCCTCTCTTTCAGTGGTTGTGTAATTCTTCTCACCAGATGAGAGCTTCTTGCTCAAAAATGAAATGGGATGGTCAATACATCCCCCTCCTTATTGAGCTAGTACAACACCCAATGCTATACATGAGGCATCAACATGGACATGAAATGGCTTCTCCTAGTCTGGAAAAACTAGGATCGGCACAGTTACCATCTTCTCTTTCAATGTGTCAAAGCCCTGTTCACATTTCGTGTTCCAGATGAATGGCGCATCTTTCTTTAACAGCTTTCCATGGCTACGGTTATCTGTGCATAACCCTTTATAAACTTCCTATAGTAACCCGTGTGCCCCAATGTGGTGCGTAGCTACTTTACTGAATTCAGTGTTGGCAAGTTTACAATAACTGCGATCTTTGCAGGGTCAACCATCAAGCCTAGCTTGCACACAATGTGTCCCAATAGGATTCCATAGGGTACACAAACGAAACACTTCATCAAGTTCAATGAAATTTGATGCTGTCTACAGTTTCCCAGCATCAATATGAGGTTTGCGCAGTGGTCCTTCAACAACCCAAATAATGTCCAATCATAAAAATAAGCTTCTAAAAACTTATGCATGAAATATTTGAATGTTGTGACCACAAATATAGAGAATATGGCAGGTGCGTTCTTCAGACCAAAAGGCATTACTGTATACTGGAACGACCCCCATTTGGTGGAAAAATTGGTCTTGTGTCTATCTGTTGGATCAATGTGTATCTAATGATATCTCGAAAATCCATCAGTGAAAGGGGATGCCTCATTTCCTCCAACGTTTTTGAGCACCTCATCAGTGAATGGAGTAGGAAATGGGTCATGCATCGAAGCATCATTCAATTTTCTAAGATCCACACAGATCTTGATCTCACCTTTAGGTTTCTTGCCTTGGATAACCATCGAGCTTATCCATTCGGACACTTCAACTGGCTCAATGATCCCTGCATCGAGCATCTTATCGAGTTCTTCCTTGACTCGTTCTTTGTATCGAGGATTCAATCTATAGGGACTTTGCTTAACAAGATTCATGCCTGGCTTAAGAGGTATCTTCATAACCCCTAAGTCACCCAGAATACCCTTCATTTCTGTAAAATTCATCCGTAATAAATACTGATACTCATGTAGTAGGTATGCGATCTCCGCGACCATC
The DNA here is from genome assembly GCA_027924585.1 of Larix kaempferi. Classification (NCBI taxonomy): domain Eukaryota; kingdom Viridiplantae; phylum Streptophyta; class Pinopsida; order Pinales; family Pinaceae; genus Larix; species Larix kaempferi. Next base: position 38,088,736 of record BSBM01000632.1, read on the forward strand.
TAATCATCCCAATAGTCTCTGATAGATGCGAACTTCGGTTCTTCACTGGTGCCAATGTTCACTTTCCTCATTTTCATAGGTCCACTCATGTCTGGAATTTCCAATGGAGATCCCTCTACGTTGCGCCCTCCTTCTGACTCAGGTATGTTTATGTTGTGCGGGTCCTCCTCATCACTTTCTTCTTTATCTTCAGATTCTTCAGCTATATTATAACATTCCATGGCATGTTCTATCTGTTTCGTCGACTTTGGTTGTAGGCACATAGGTACGTTTTCAGCTCCAAAGAATTCCTCCAATGTCATGTTTCTATGTGGGCAGTCTGATCTGAATACTCTTTCCTTAATAACCTCCAAAGCATTTTTTATGCTGGGACTCTCGTCCTCAAAACTGAAGGTCTTCAGGAAGTTCCCAGTTAGGATAGACCAATTTGTAGTTCCTCTGTGCAACTTTGTGTCTAAGTACCATTTCTTTGGAATATGATCCTCCAATGTGTGCACAAATAGGTGCACCCATATTTGTAGTCTCTCTTCCCATGCTCTTGAATAGGTTTCAATATGATCCCTTGGATCCATTTATCCATTATATTTTTCAAAAGGTAATGCAAACTTGTCAACAAACTTGATCTGCATCTTGATTCCGCAATGATCCCATGTGGTTAATGTCTGTTTATGCGCAGCCCACCATGTATCAGGTGTCTCGTGTAGTTCCATATCTAGTGCTGGTAAGCGATGCTCGTCTGCAATTCCTACAGTATATTCTTTGATAAAGGAATGAACATTAGATAAACCATCATAGGTAGGAATTGGGATTACCTCCTTTCCCATCAAGCACAGTGACTTCATGAACTACACACATCTTCTTGCTGATACTTCATGCATACGACTTTTCCAATTCTCCGGCCCTACGTCTGAGTCTGAGATGCAAGAGTTGTCACATCGCCAACTGAGTGCTCCATCCGCAGTAGGATTAATATAGTCAACATCATTCATAGTCATTTTGTATATGCAGTCAAGGTCTTGAGATCTGGATTCTTCCTGGATCAACTCACTGTATCTTTCTCCATCTGAAGGGTCCAATTGTTGATGTATATTTAACTTCGGAATGTATTTCACATATATGTATATTGTATTCCTATAGAGATGTTATTATTCCTCTATACGTAAGTGTCGTCATTTATATTGTAAGTGTCGTAACTTATACTTGATGGGTTATTAGACCACCTTGTTGGGGTCGGCCCTGTATAATTCATGTGGGTCAAAGGGTTATTAGACCACCAGGGATGATTTTAAGAACCCCACCTATATTTATATGTATAAAAATTGGGCGAATCCCTACGATACAAAGGAAACATTGCGGGCTATTTTATCAAGAATATAATATGTATATATAATTTTTTGGCGATTTGTTTCATAAAATTATGTAATCCTGTAAAATATTGGCGAATCTTTCATAAAATGATAAAATCTTGTAAAATTTTGGCAAATCTTTCATTGAATTATAAAACCTTGTAAAATATTGGCGAATGTTTCATAAAATTATAAAATCTTGTAAAATATTGGCGAATCTTTCATTGAATTATAAAACCTTGTAAAGTCTTAGCGAATATTTCATAAAATTCTAAGGAGAGCAAAATCCACTTACTCAACAACAATTTGGAGAGCAAAATCTTTCAAAGGAATTCTGTTTAAATATTCTTGAATTCTTGCAACTTTCTCCTGGAAATGTGTTTCATTAGCACAATATCTTCTCATGTGAAGAATTACCCGTTGATCATTTGGTTGCAAGGAAGAATTATATCTATTCATTATAGCCTACATTTTCATTATGCATATATGGGAATGTTTGGCGATATCACAATTCCCAAGTATTATGAGGAAGTAGATCATCAAGATTAGCTATGTCCAACTGTTTCATCCAACAACAATTATCATGTATGAAGGCAATACTCTAGACTAAGGAGACTTTCAAAATTTAATGTATCATCATAATACTTGCATTTATATAGTGATCATCCTTGAGGCATCCTTTTATATGTTCTTTAGTTGCTATTAATGTGAGTACCATATTTTTGTTTTGTAACTCCTATGAGCTCTATTGGCTATTGGATGTTCTAGAAAACCTATTCAAAAAGCACCTGGTCCAATAGCCTCTAAAATGGTGTACAAGACATAAAATATAGGATTTAGATTGTGATGTCATTTCTTTTGAAACCACCCACATATCTAGATGTAACTAGTCTTTATCTCCAACCTAACGATGATATGGTATCCTATATCTAACTTGAAAATTATTTTATTTAAGCTAAAGTGTTGAGGAGAATCTCTGAACATTTCCATGTGTGAAATTTAATCACTCTGCAAAGTTAGTATCTTTGTCTTGCTCCTTTCTTCATGGCATGTATACAACTACAAATGCCACCAGAATTTGGCATGCTGTGAAAGGATGAAACCCATATCAAATTTTAAAAGGTGAACTTATAGTCGATACATGGAAGCCCTATTGTATATGTTCGATTATGTGAAAATATTTGTCACAGTTCCCATTAGCCACTAGTTTGGATGAGAGGTGATATCACAATTCCAAAGTATTACAAGGAAATAGATCATCAAGATTAGCTATGTCCAACCATTTCATCCAACAACAATTATCATTTATGAAGGCAGTACTCTAGATTAAGTAGACTTTCAAAATTTAATTTATCATCATAATACTTGCATTTATATAGTGATCATACTTGAGGCATCCTTTTATATATGCTTTAGCTGCTATTAATGTGAGTACCATTTTTTTTTTGCAACTCCTCTAAGCTCTATTGGTTATTGGATGTTCTAAAAAACCTATTCTAAGGGTGCCTTTAATCTCCTTATGTTGATGGACCAAGTGCTAACAACATTGTCTATGAAACTATGGTGAGATTGTAATCCCCACGGCATTTTAAGTTTATCTTTATTTGCCACAACCAAGTCACACAATCAATCAATATACAGTCGCACAATTACAAAACTACTATGCATTTTTATCAGGCTATGTATATAATTCAAATAGATTACCATTTGATTCTCATGCATTCATAACACATAAGTAAGCACAAGGAATCAACAACACCAGAGATAGCAGGAATTTATCTTTTTCTCATTCATACACAAAACTGTACATACTTTTGAAACCTTGACCTACTTCTACTATGTGTGTGGTCAATTGACCCTCAGACTAACTAACTTAACGAGATGAACCTTGAAATGCCCGCTGGCTTACAAACTTCAGCTTTGCAATGTTACTTCCATCTCACTAACAAACTGCTGCAATTTTGCAACTGATTTCTAAATATAGAAACTCAAGTCTATCTCCTTAATGACTCACTAAAATAGATTGCGATATCTTTGCAACAAACTCCTAGATATTTTGATCCTGCATCACACATGCATATATAGTTGGCTATTGTGAACTATAATACAACATTTTCTTTTACTCTAGGCACTTAATTGGGATTTTTAGCATGGAGTACATATGTGAAATAAAAGTCCCAATATAATTTGTATAATTTTATATAATTGTATAATCTATGTTATTCATATCTAATGCTAAACTCAAATGTACTTCATTGCCATTGCCACCATATTGTAGAAGATGACGAAGTGTCCTAACTCTTAATTCTTTTAAATAATCAACATTTACTAGCAGGCTTTCCTCATCTAGTCATGCGGTAATGGACATGAAATCTTGATAAGACAATCTCAGAAATCGCTCCCCATTTAAAAAAGAAAATAACATATATGCTAGTCATTAAGTCCAATACATCTAAACTATAAACCATATTTCATGATTCAAGATTGACTGATTGAATTAAGTAACTATTTTGCATTCCACCATTACAATGCACAAGTGGAATTTTTTCAATGAGCTTCCTAGCTGACCAAGGGATAATGCTTTATTTTTAATATTGTTTGTGTCATTCCTCCATTAATATGGGTTACAACTGTTTTTATAACATTTTGGACTTTGTAGTACACACCACCAATTCTGAAGGTTTTGTAATTTCTTGGTGATGTGCCTTTGCTGCCATTTTCTGTGATGTGCTTTATACATTAATGATTATTAGATAGAAATTTGAAAGGAGTATTTTAGAAATAATGAAAATCAAGGATAAATTATATCAATGAAATCACAAGCATGCAATAAACCTTTTCTATTAGCTTCTCATTAGATATGAGAAGAACATCAATAAGGTACAATGTGTCCTAACCAATTGCATAGAAACAAAGACTAAAACAGCCTTTGAATCTGCTAATACAGAGAATCTGTCTGAAAATCTTCATGCATTCTTATATGTAGGAACCAAAAGATGGTGTTCCTCTTGCATTTTCAAGTGCTTTACAATCATCAGAAGTGCATAAAAAATAGCACAACAAAGATGGATCTTGAAATAAATATAAGGCTCTTTGCTTTCAGGTTGGCATCTCTTTGCCTAACACTTCTTTAAAAGGCATGTGCTGGCATGAAGTTTTCTAATTGTGGTTCTGGGATGTTATCCATGCAAACATGACTAGAAAACGTTGATTACATAGATTCAGTTCTTTGGACAGTTGGCAACCACCTTCCAGAGGCAATGCCCCATCTTTCATAGAAACACTTTGCTTCCCTTGCATTCTCTTCCTTAATTCATAATTAGTATGGTTGGAAGTCAGGCCATCTACTTCACTCAAGTCTTTGTCACTTGAAGTGTCCAACTTATCATTTTCACATTGTTTTCTAGCATGCCCTTTCACACTTGAAGATTCAGAGGAAGACTTGGTGAAGAAAAAAGGTTGAAATCCTCAATTGTCAATGGGGATGTTGATATCTGAAAATATGGGCATCATTAGAACTTTAAAATATCCAAAATAAAATTTTGATTGAAAACAGTACAAACGTTGCAAAAAAAATGAATTCAAAACTAAAGGATGGATGAAAAATTGCAAAGCGGCGTATACCTGATCAGTACTGGAGATCTTATGGAAATATTTCATTTGACTTGCATCCTCTTCTCCAGCTTGCTTGTCGAAAGGTTCCTTTCCACATATATGCTTATCAAGAAGTATGGTTGGCTTGCAACGTGGTCTTCCCAATTCTTGTTCTAATGAGAGTATAGCACTAATGAGAGTGGTCTTCGCACTTCTTGTTCAGCCAACAATGCCAATATTTTTCCCTCCTTCAAATGTACATGTAATGCCCAAGACCAAGGTAACTGTTGGATCTATATCTAATCAACACACATAACAAATATATTTGACTGCAATCATCAATAACCATGCAAATTTTAATTAAAAAAAAACATTAACACAGTTATGTGGTCATAAAGAACAACTTAGGCACCTTCAACTCTTGTAATTCCACCTTCCCATGTGAGGTCCAATTAGCTGGTGGTCTAAGATCTTCTATAACTACTGGCTCCTCACTCGGAATGTGCATGTACTATTTGATGCATTCTACATACACAATGTAGTTTGTTAGTGTACATTGGTTTTAAATACTAAATAGAATTGATATGTCCAATGAGACACAATAAGATATGGCTATCCCAACAAAACCTACACCAGTTCAAATTGTTATGCATGATCATCTTATACAAATAAACACCCAGTAATAGCAGAAATCTCCCACAGTTAAACTTCAGTTTTATTCTACACACCATGATTGACAGTTCCCTTTGGAGCAGAACCAGGGAAAGAATAGAGGAGCAAAGAACAATTGCACTCAATACCTTTAGAAGTTGAATCAACTACTCATTTGCTGAGAAACAATGTTGTATGCATTCACAAGCTCCATAGGTGCCTCACTTGAGACCAATAGTTCCTGATATTTCCCAGCTTGATGAATCTCCCCATCCAACGTCAACTGCAAAAGAGAGATTTTAGTGTAGAAATTCAAAGACAATTTCCCAAAACTATTAGCAGTAAATATGTCAAAATTACAGAAATTATAATCATGTGCCACCCATTGAAAAACTTTGTCAAAAAGTTGTATACAAGCAAACAAACAGATTTCAATGACTAGGACAACTGTTTACTAACCAAAATATCATCAAATGCAGGGAGAAAATCAACTTGGTGTGTTACAAGGATTAATGTCTTTTTCGACAATGCTCCCATTATGTATTCCTACACATCAAAATCTGTAAATAATAGGATATCAGAAAGCTAAGACAAAACGAAAAAATCATTGCTATAGAAAGGGTCAACATACAAAAGTGCTATGCACATAATAATTTGAAAACCTTTATATCGAAAGGAAATCATGATATTAACCTTAGAAAAGCTACCAGCAGTATCAACATCAACATCACTGAAAGTATCATCCAAAAGATAAATATTAGAATATTGATGTAAAGCACAAGCAAGCTGTATACGTTATTTTTTGTCACGATTGAGATTGACATCTCTTTCTCCTAGTTCAGTCTGATCACCAAAGGGAATATTCTAGAGGTATTTATCCAGCGAAGACTTTAGGATAACTTCCTCATATATATGCATGTCCATGGGATGCCCAAATAGTATGTTGTCTCGTATTGTTCCAGTTTGAATCCATGCAGTCTGAGAAACATATGCAAGAGTGCCATAGACTTACAACTACAGAGGCAGGGTTGAGAACATGCGAAAGAGAATCCATCAATTTAAAAGGTTGACAATGTTAGGGTAAGGGGGTCAATAATTCTTACTTACACTGCCCCTCAACTTTGGTACTTCTCCAAGTATTGCAACTAAAAGAGTTGATTTTCCTGATCCAACTTCTCCTCAAATTGCCAATTTTTGGCCATGTTTAACCTCCATATATGCACCAGAGCTTCTGTGGTGGCCCTTAACCGCTGATCTTGGGCTGACATTAGTTCAGTTTGAAACTTATGTTGTAACTTTGCTAATGGAGTGTTACAAAGCATGTTGATGATGTAACTGCCAAGGCTGAAAGTGTGGCCCATCCAATTGCATGGAAGAGGATGCCTAAAGAAAATATGAGCTGGAGTACTTTGTCCAAGTCTGATGAAACCATAAGGGAAATTCCTCAATACGATGAGCATATACTGCCATATAATTCATGATTTCTCTTGTTGTATGCACTTGTTTAGTTTCATTGGATAGCTTTAGTTTTTTTTGATAGATTGCTGCAATGAGTGAAGAGCGCATTTGTAGACTAATCCGTCTTGTGCAAAAATACCATTGCCTTTGAGATAAGGATTCCATGACCTTGGCAATAAAGAGTGCTTCTACCAAAACAAAACCTTCATATTTGAATGATTGCCTAACTTCTGAAAATCCAATAAAGGAATTCAGAACAAGTAGTCCATAAGATAGGGTAAGTATTTTGAGAAAGGCATAGAACCCAGTCCTCCCTAGATTTTTCCAGTGACAACAAACTAAATCCCAGAAAACTGACGGAGTGACAGATCGCACCCAAAATAGTATGTATCACTGCAACACATATGTGGAATGGATTTTGAGGTTTCACATTTCTCAGTATGCTCGTCCGCCTTATCCATTTGATGAGAACAATGGACTGGAATGCCAACAAGAAGAATAAATGTATGATTGTGATCAAAGCATGTTTGCTGCACGAGGACAAATGGAAGGTGTGTAGTAAATCTAAGTTGAGAGATAGGGGTAAAACGCAACTCTCTTCACATTTTTGAGTAGGGGACAATGGATTTGAGAGGCCACAAAAGTTGCTCTAGAGCTCCGGTGTTGATAAATCAATTCAGTGTAGGAAAATTAATCAACAAATTGCAATAGTTCGTGACAACTTTCAACTATCAAAACAATCCTAGGATCATATAAATATCAGATTGTAAATATGCCATCATATTAGGGCCATGTCACCTATTTTGTTGAAAATCCTTGTCATTTTTACACTTAAAACTGAGGATAAATGTTAAAATGAAAAATATAATCAAAGTAATGAGCTTACCTGTAAATATAGCCATCCTTGTTATGTAAATAGTTTTCCACAACCATTGCAGATTTTATTTAGTAGATTTTATTCAACAGATTTTGTTCAAAACACCCCACTTACCTCAGTTTCTCGTTTGACCACAGAATTCAAATACAACATATATATAGTACTTTTGTAAATCATGATGGCTGAGATATTCCAATAATTTGCACCAACATCAATAGGATTCCTCTAACTTTTCTTAGCATTAGCTAACTTAGCCTTTTGAAAAGACTCTTTTCTAGTGCAGATGTCAAACATCTCAAGCACTTTCTTAATTCATTTGATCCATTAACCAATGAACTCCGTGATCAACTTCGCCTGTTCATCTATCACTCTAATACTAATCATGTAGTTGTTGTATTGGATGTAGGCATCTACTATCTAATTGGAATTCTATTGCAGGTACCGTCAATGTTATTATTCCTTCCAATAGTTAACAATATAGGATTTGTCCTTGATGGTGACTTTGAATTTGCCCCGCATCAAGGCTTCTGTGGTGCAAAGATTTTGTTTGTGCTCAAGCCTCAAACTATTTCCCCTGCCACAACAAAAATTCTTCATGCATGCACAACTTCACAAAGGCAACACTATCTTCATTTGTGAATTGTTGTACACCATAAAAAGAATATAACTGCATCAAGCAATTATCAAGTCATAAGGTGTTCATCTAACCCTCATCGAGCGATATTTCTACCTTGATTTCCATTCTTATAGAGAGGCCTAGATTTGGCAATGATCTTCGTTTACAACTACTTGACATCTTGCTTGAGTTGATCCCTAAGCCTTTTTGAATGCTAACCTACAATGTTATCACAGACGTTATCAAATGCTGCAACAAATGGAAGATATTGATCAATTAAGGCTAGCAAATTCAGCTTTGAGTAGTCCTAGAACGTCCAACTCAGTTTTAGACTTTACATTTAGGAAAAACGTATTATTCTATGATGCACCTGCAACAATTAATTAATAAGAATATGCGAAATAGCATAAATGACAGAACTCAGAATCACTTTTATATTGATCACGGGCCACTTCAAGGGGGCAACCTCCTTTGAGCAAGCTCAATACAATTAACTTCACAGTGCCTTCAATGACCTCAACACACACTTATATACTAAGTCTATGCCCAATACTATGAGTCAAAACCATGGGACATATAATACTACAGGACGACTTACAAAGCATATGCATCCAATACTATGGGCTAATATAAACTACGGATCAACAAATACTACGAGATGACTTACGAAGCATATGCAGCCAACAACAATATACTAACATAGTAAAGAGAAGGGTTGACATAGGTTCCTAACATATTCTTCCTTCCCTCCCTGCCAAATAGGAGCAACAACATAGTGCTAACTTGTCAAATGACCAATCAGTGGGTTTTAGGTCCAAATAATAAGTTGCCATGCACTATATTATTCTTGGTGATGACTCTATGGGCCTCTATTATTAAATTAGTTATGTCTAGTACACCTAGAACATCCAACTCAGTTTTAGACTTAACATTTAGTAAACTGATTACATTATGGGCAATCTCTGGCTTCTTATCCAGTTAATTGGTTATTGTTTTACAATCTGGAAAGGCAGTCCTTGCCAGTTCCTGCTCATTCTGTACTAGTACCAACTGATTCCAATTCTTAGTAATCTCCACAGTGATGTCATCCCATACTATATGTTTGGTCCCTTTCAGTGAATGTTTGCCTACATATCTCTTATCAAACTTATAAAGCTCTATTTTTAATGTATTCTTAGTCTATTGTAGCTCTTGTACTATCTCATTCCTTACTCTAATTTTTGTTTTTTCCATCATGATTCCAATCATGACCTGCCAAATTTTGGCATTCCTCCACTTCATTTCCTTGATCTAATTCAATAGAACAATATGTGCACTTCCTAACACAAACATGGTTACTCATACAAGAGTAATGAGAGGAATGGAATTTCTCTAGAACACATTGCCAAAAACACACAAAACACTTACAACCACATACAGAAAGTCCCTGCTTCAATTCTGCTAGGGATAAAACTGCCTTGAGTTGCAACTTTTGTACATCATTACTACTATAAAATTCGGCAATGTTGTTGGAAAGCCACTTTTGAACACGATCATGGCATCTCTCTATCAATGCCTCTAAGAAGTACTGAAATTTAGAGTGCCATAGATCACCATTTTTACCTATTTTTTCCAATACACTTTCTAGTCTTGACCTAAGATAACAATTTTTTTTATCATTTGATGTAGTTTCATCCAGAGCTACAAGCTCCAGGATAGTGTCCTGCAAATCAATGAATAGATCCCCAATTTCTATTGGAGCATCACCTACCACTTGGTTGAATCAAGTCATAAAACCAGATTTCAATTCCATTGTGTCCACAAGAAGTTTCATAAACTGTAAATCCTGATCATGGGAGGAGTATATTTGAGCCTTTTGGGAGGAGTAAATCCAATCTCTTAAGAATAGTAGCAGAACTAATTCATTATATTCAAAAATAAAAACTCTAAAGACGTAAATACATGCAACATGCAATAAATTCATTCAATTTCGGATATACTCAAAACAATCTAACTACTAGTGGCCAAAACAAGATGACTGCTACACACCACCAAATAAGATAAGAAACATGCTAACCTGTATAGTAGCAAGGTTTGGAATGCTCCTTTTACAGTATGTTGTCCTATAGGTGCTGAGATTCAAGTGAATACTATATTGACAATCTGTGGACATATAAAAATTATGCCAATTACATTAGAGAAATGTCGGTCTCTTGCCAATACGTATCCTACGATGAATGCGTAGGAACCTTTACATAGACCATTTTTCTCTTCGCTTAGCTATGCAGAGCTCATTTCCCTTTCTAAATACTGATATTTTCAAAGAAAATATGAAATAAGTAAATACATGCTAAAAAGTGAAGATGCTTAATTCATACAAGTGAAAGGAAATACAAACATCTTTCCTCAAACCATTGAATCAAAGAAAATCAAAAGAAACCAATGAAGCTACAACAAATGGTTAAGTCAAGCATCAAATAATAACTAGAAGCATTCAAGGGACTAACACAATCTTTAAACAAAATAAACCCAAACTTTGTGATGAACCTGCAATAATTAATTAATGCAAATACACGAGATATCAGAAATAATAGAACTCATAATCACTTTTATATTGATCATGGGCCACTTCGATGGGGCAACCTCCTTTGAGCAAGCCCAATACAATTAACTTCGCGGTCCTTCATAGGCCTCAACATACACTTATATACTAAATCTAGGCACCAATACCATGGGTCAATACTATGTGTGAATACAAACCATGAGCTAAGTCTAGGCGCCAATACTATGAGTCAAAACCATGGGACATATAATACTATGGGAGGACTTACAAAGCATATGCGTCCAATACTATGGGTCAATACTATGTGATAATATAAACTATGGATCAACAAATACTACGGGATGACTTACAAAGCATATGCATCCAACAACAATATACTAACAAAGTAAAGACATGGGTTCCTAACATCCCCTCTCCCTTAGAAAAAGCTTTATCCTCAAAGCTTTAGATGTGGAAATTGATGCAGAATCTGAAGGAGTGGGTCCCCTGTAGCATCCTTGGGTTGCATTCCGAGCCACTGGAGCCTTTGGAGTTTCAAGGAGGATTGCATGGAAGGCTGTAGACGAAGAAGAACCATATCAGTGATGTGAAAAGTGCGCTCAGAATGGTGTTGATCGGCTTGTTGTTTCAGTGGAATTCTTGCCATGTGAAAATTGTCCTGCAGAATGAGAAGAAGTTGATAACGGTTTCGAAGAATTGAGTCCATTTCCTGAACTGGGGAGCTGTTGAAGGTGTATGGAAGAATAACTGGTGGTGCATGTACAAAGACTGCTTCATATGGTGGCCTTTGAGATGTGGTACTATACCACTGGAGTGCTTCTAGGAAATCCATAGAAATAGTTGTCCAAATCTGTGGAGGGATGGGTAAGGGTTCGAGCAGTCCTGAAAGGAGGGTCGTTTCACCCTTGTTGACCTGGAAAGTATCACAGTCAACCACCATCCGTTGAATTGTCCTTTTGAGTCCCTGCCAAAAGAAGCTACATTGTTCCTGGTCATACGTTTTGAGGAACCTAGAGTGCTGTACTGATGAATAAGCATGGAGTTCATAGAAGAGATAGCCTCGTTGAACAGATTGCAACCAATTTGGAACAAGCAGAAAAATAGATGTAAGAGAAACTGGGTCATCAAATGTGCGAGGAGGAGCATCTTCCACCATATTGTCCTTACCCTTTTGGTAAGTGGTCGCATAGTCATAACCCATGAGTTGGATAACCCATTTCAGGTCTGTTGGGGAGGACACCCGTTGTTCCAGGAAAGTTTCCGGACTCTGGAGATCAGTCTTGATGCAGAAATAATTCCCCAATAGGGATGGCTGCCACTTCTGGACTGTATGCAAAATAGTCATCATTTCCTATTGAGAGGTAGATGCGGCTAAATTCTTACCGGAAAGGTCTCTTGAAGGCAACAAGCTCATTGGTTCAGCAAAGACACCTGCATATCTATCCAAGGAAGTAGTGGAGGCTGTTGATGGGTGCATCTGAATGGAATGGAGCTGAGCGATGACACCATGTGAATTCTTCTTAAGTATTTTTTCTAGGCGATGTGAACTGGTGATGTAGAAAGACCCTGGTTGTAAGCCCATAAATTTTTGTTGTACCCCATTGACTGAAAACTGCATCCAAAGTTTAGCAAAATCCCATAAGATGGGGCCAAGTGTGCGTAACCATTGAACGCCCAAAACCACATCACATCTGCCTAAGGACAAGGAAAACATGTCAGAGCGCAGGTTATAATATTCCATAGAGATACACACATTGTGACACTTCCCCTTGCAAGGTAAGGTGCCCCCATTGGAAACCATGACTTCAAAGTTGGAGCAAGGATGGACAAAACAATTAGCCTGTTTGGCAATCAGAGGATCAATGAAGTTATGAGTGCTACCAGAATCAATGAGTTTGGTAAGAGGGAGCTTCTTGAAGTATCCCTTGAATCACATTGTTTGTGGGGTGGTGACGCCGGTTACAGCATGGAAAGAGAGCTCAGGTGGGTCATCCTGAGATGGGGTGTCAATAGGCGGGTGTTGAATGTCGACCTGATCATCTACTGTATCTGGAGCTTCTTCATGAAGTTTTGAGGCAGGCAGAGAATCCACATCCAAGATATAGAGCTTTTGTTGAACACATCTATGTCCCCGAGTGAATTTCTCATCACAATTATAACAAAGCCCTTTTTCTCGGCGTGCCTACATCTTTGTTTCAGACAATTGCTTGATAGGAGTTGGTTGAGGAGCAGGCGTGATGGGAGGTCATTGGGAACCCATATTTCTGAAGGGAACAAAGGTGGGTTTGGAGCGTTGTTGAGCTGCGATCTTGTCCTCAATCAGCTTATCCAACCCTAGGACTTCCATCATTGTGTTGGGACAAAACATTTTGACCTCTGAGCGGATTTCATCCTTGAGACCACTAATAAAACAACTCCTGTAGAATTCATCGGACAATCCTTCTGTGTGATTGGCTAGTTTCTCAAATTCCGTCTGATACTCTATCATTGTGCCAGTTTGGTGAAGTTTAGTGAGTGCTCCTATGAAGTCATCAAAAGAACTAGGACCAAATGGTGACAAAAGGAGTTGGCAAAAATCTGTCCAGTTTGGCTCAGGATGAGCTTTGATGTACCAACGGTACCATTGAAGGGCTTCGTGTTCCAAATGAAAGGAGGCAAGTGGAAATTTCTGAACATCAAAAGTATTATGCAGACTGAAATATTGTTCTGCTCGGTATATCCATCCAGTCAGATCAATACCATTGAAGCAAGGAAAATCAAGCTTCGGCCCACAAAAATTGCTGGAAGAAGAGAACCCGGTGGCTGCAAAAGATTCTAGCTATCGGTTATTGTTCATGGTTGAATGCTGAAGATGGAGGCTGAGAAATTTTTCATCCAGATCTTGGAGTTTGGTTTGGATGGCTGCAAGTGCTTCCTCCATGGTTTTTTCTCCTGTGCGAGTGACAACCATAACCAGTAATTTTTTTTAAATTTTTTTTAAATTTTTTTTTTGGGGGGGAATGGATAGAAAAACACAAACACAAGCTTATTTAGTAAGGGAAAATTTGGATTTGGGAGAAACTCAGAGGGGTAATTGGGGTTTGACTAGGTTTTTGACACTTTCTGAGGGACAGGGAAGCAAAAAATGGGGATTTCAGAAGCAGGAACTCTATGGTAAAATTTGAAGGCAATCGGGTGAAAATTGAAGAAGTTATGGCAAACCCTAAAAATAGACAAATGTGGGATTTCTGGTCTTGGGAAGTGGAATTTGGGATAGGGTCTTCAGGAATGAAATATACAGAATGGGATTGCAGGGATGTCAATGAAGTTTCAGGGAAAACATAGTTGAAATAAGGGAGATATGGCAAAAAAACAGAATTTTTTTTTCTTTTTTTTTATAGAAATGGATTGGCAACAGCGGCGCGGAAGGGATCCGCAACAGATGGATCTGAAATGGTGCGGAAGGGATCGAAAATGGCTGGATCTGAAATGACGACTGGATCTGGATCGACTTTCAAAATAGATCTGAAACGGCTGGATCTGGAGCAGAAGTGATCGACAATAGTTCAACTGGAAATATATATGGACCCCAGGTATGTACAGATTCCTAACAGTTCAGGTGTTTCACTCGGCCACCAATGCTGTCTGACGGCTTGCGTATTGGGTCAGTACCCCTCACTCCACGGCTCAGGTAAAACTGATAACCACTTTTCCACAAATGATAGCTCTTGGTTTACCTCACGGGTGGGAACTAGTCAATCAGGTAGGGGTCGTTGCCCTTTTTGCTGGTAGGTCCTCTCAATGGGCCATCTACTTTGGGGTTCCTGTGGTACTCCTCACAATGATTTTTAGGGATTATTCCCAAGTACTTCCCACAGTTAAGCGGATAGGGATTATTCCCAAATCTGAAGCTACAACAGATGCGAAAAAATAATTGGCAGAAATTCCACCCAACGAGCACAAGAAAGTGCTATGATACCAGATGTGATGAACCTTCAATAATTAATTAATGCAAATAAACGAGATATCAGAAATAATAGAACTCAGAATCACTTTTATATTGATCACGGGCCACTTCGAGGGGGCAACCTCCTTTGAGCAAGCCCAATACAATTAACTTCATGGTCCTTCATAGGCCTCAACACACACTTATATACTAAGTCTAGGCACCAATACCATGGGTCAATACTATGTGTCAATACAAACCATGGGCTAAGTCTAGGCACCAATACTATGAGTCAAAACCATGGGACATATAATACTATGGGAGGACTTACAAAGCATATGCGTCCAATACTATGGGTCACTACTATGGGCTAATATAAACTATGGATCAACAAATACTACGGGACGACTTACAAAGCATATGTGTCCAACAACAATATACTAACAAAGTAAAGACATGGGTTCCTAACAAACTTCCACAATCGACAAAATACTAAAAACATAATGAGTAAACAATCCATAGAAATTTTCCAAGGTATCAGAGCTAGACATTAACACGGTTTCATGTACTAGAATGAGCCCATTCCTGCTTAGCGAAAGTCTTGTTAAATTATTTATTTATCCCTTGATACTAGGACACTATCTATGTGAAGAGATAGGCCCCAGCTTCATTCACATTCCAACTTCATTTCATGTCACAAACAAGAGAGAGAATGTAATAGTTAAATATCAAAACATCAATCTTAAATAACTTACATCAAGGAAATGTAGTCCCAATCATCAATGTTACAATGAAAAACACAAAATATAGAATATATCTTCACCTAAAATGCAACCTCAAATTGACATATAGTGATCTTGTTACCATAAAGATTTTCCAACCTACTTCAAAAATAGAGGAACAACAAAGTTAGTCAAATAACATGAATCACATCATCAAAAATAGAACACCTAGGTCATGGACTCACATCCGGAAAGTGTCAGTGAAACACAACTGCACTAACTAGATTCAGGGCAAGTGGGGACTCCACTTGTTATCTCGTCCCTTAATGGTCCAATGGATGTGTGGGGACCTGAATCTTGTCAAATCGACAAACCGATAGAATCGGGCATTTTGTCCTACACTAGCCAATTATGTCCATGGAGGCTAAGATAATTATGCATTGTAACTATGCCAATTGCATTAGATCCAGAGGAATGTTGGTCTCGTGCCAATAGGTCTCCTACAATCAATGGATAGGAACCTAGTACATCGACCATTTTTCTCTTCGCTTAGATATGTAGAGCTCATTTATTTTTTTGACTAATGATAAGTATTTACAAAGAAAATATACAATGAACATAATAGATTTAGAAAAGTGAAGATAATTAATTCATGCAACTGAAAGGAAATAAAAACATATTTCCTCAAACTCTGAATCAATGTAAATCAACTAAAACCAAACCAAACTACAACAAAGGGTTGAATCAAGCATCAAAAGAGAACTACAAGCATTCAAGGGACTAACACAATACTTAACCACAATACACTCAAACTTCAAAAATCGACAAAATGCTTCAAATAAAAGCAATTAAAAAACCATAAAAACTTGTCAAGATATTAGAGCTAAACACCAACACAGTTTCATGTAGTTGAATGAGCCCACTCTTTCTTAGCGAAAGTGTTGTAAAATCAGTTATTTATCCTTTAATGCTAGGACACTATCCATGTGAAGAGATAGCTCCTAGCTTTGTCAAATTCTAGCATCATTTCCTGTCGCATACCAGAAAGAGACAATGTAAGATATAAACATCAAAACATCAATCTTAAAATAATTTGCATAAAGGAAATGCGGCTCAAATCATCAATGTTACAACAAAAAATAGAATGTATAATCTTTTTTTACTCGAGATGCAACCTCAAATTCACATATCGTGATCACCAGAAAGGGTCCATGGAACACCTAGACCAAAATAACACTCAAGAGTCCCTCATGTACATTGGATCATATACAATCTTACTTTAAATCCATTTCCCAATTCACATTTGGGACTTGGTCCTCATTTACAACATTTTGAGCATAATCTTCTCTAGATGAACCATCATTCTGATCCTCAATATCAAGTTCATTAGAGAAATTTGTTATATTGTTTTCTCCCCTTCTTTCACGATCTGATCGCCAAAGAGCTAGTGCTCTTTCATATGGAAAATTGTCAACCTCGTACCTTGTTACATATAATCTTAAGCATGTATCCGCATTTTTATCAAGCTTGTTCCTCAACTTTGACTTCAAGAATGATAGTGCACTAAACATTCTCTCATCCTCCACTGATCCCAAAATCATGGTTTGACATAAATCCGCTAATTTGAAATATTCTGACATTCTTTGTAGTAGGATTTCACTACCACTAAGCTTAGTCCATAATTTTGTAATTGCACCACATTCTAGAGGATTCTCCAACTTAGAAAATTGCTCCCACATTGTTTCAGCAAAGCATTCGGCTTGATCTGACATTTTTTTCCAATCTAAAATACCTTGAATATGATCTCCTTGTATCTCAGCCTCTCGACAAAAATGGCTTTGCAAAGTCTTACATTTTGCTATAAAGTCAACCTTTAAAGTGTCTGAACATTGAAGATGGTTCCAATATCTAGGGTATACCACAGACATGGCCTCCAACAATTCATCCCGAGGAAATCATTCTCTTATCTCTGATGATAGTGATTTTGCAATTTCTATCAATTTGCGTTGGACTGAAATCACAACACTGTCAAATCATTCTCTTGACACAGGGCACTCTTTGGTGGTTCTTCTTATCTTATCATTATAATAAAAGGGAACCATATGCCCATGCACTACCATACATAGAATCCCTTTTTCATCAAACTTCAAAAAAATTTCATCATTTTCTACATTGATTATCTTAGTCCAATTTGTAAATGCTAGACCTGTAAAAGACTCTGCTCTCATATACAAATTATCCAATGCAAGGCATGCTAATTTTATAGCATTTGTGTATTCAGCAATATACATTGTGCGAATCTAAGCCATCTTCAGAAGGTTATTCATTTCATGAAGCATAGGAAGAAATCCAGCCAATGTCAATAATGTCTCTATATCAGTTAATAGAAAGAGAAGAGTTTGAGCTTTTTCTACACTTAAGCGATGTTCATACATCACCCCTACCAAGGATGTATATTCATCGAATAGTCTTTCAGCTGGTCCCTTCAACCAGATCCATCTTGTATCAACATCTTTTAATAATTTTTTTCCATTTGTAATACCGTCAGCAAAAGTTTTAAACTCTAAAAATCGTTTGGGCCTCCGAAAAAAGTATGCATGAACCTCGCGTACAAGATATTCAACTTTTGAAACCAATGGAAAGTTGCTTACTATTTTAAATGCAAGATTCATCCTGTGATCCATACAATGAATACTAAGCATATACGGTGAAGCTGACAGTTGTAGTCTAGAACAAAGGTCGTTCCTTTGTCCCTGCATTACTGATGCTCCATCTGCTCCAACGCATACCAACTTTTTTGCAATCATTGAATGATCCATTCCACCAATTTCCTTCAAACTATTAATAACAAGTTCATAAATATTTTCTGTTGTAGAACTTTTGCTCATTTTATGAATTCCAAGTAGATAAGAATGCCTGATATGGTCAATGACCATATAAATGCTCATGCAAATCCATGAAGTATTATCGATAGCCGTAACCTCATCCAAAGACAATGACAAAAATGTAGCATTTGCAATCTTCTTTCATATCATCTTTTTCTACTCGAGCTAGATATTTTCCCCATTCCCAACCACTCATTAAAGACCAATGAGAAGATGGAAAATTTGGCACTTGAATGAAAGATAGATATTTCATCATTTTTGGATAATCTGTCATAGGACAACCATTGGATAGGATGTGAAATACAATGCTTAATTGTATCATCTTCGATAACAAATTTGTTTCCATCATCTTTCCAAATTGAGATGTGATGGTTCCTCCACATTCCTCGATTTTCCTATTATTTATTAAGAATTTATTATATTCCTCTCCATATTGGAGATGCCGACATTCGCTAACAAATTTCCATCTAGCAGTAGACTCCTTCTCTCCATTTACAATTTTATTATCATACACCTTTCCAACATGCTTCTCTATTGTGTCTATCTTCATCTGTAATTTCACTAGCTTTCCAAGTTTTGAACTACATGAAATGCACTTAACTTCTCGTGAGGTCTCATTCTCATTTGCTGGAGGTATCGGTTCAATAAATGGGAATCTTGAGACCCATTCAAATTGGCATCGCCTCCCTATGTCCCATTGACCCTTTTTCCTTTTTCGTGAATGGACTGTGTCACCTTGCAAGGTAAAATCTTCAACATTTGAACCACCAATTTCTGATGAAAATGCATTTGTCTCACTTTGATCACTAGAGGAATGTATTCTACCATCCATTGTATGGGTTCCAGATGCATTCTCAAAAATGTTGACATTTCTCTCATCGATGCCTTGCTCAAGAGAGCTTGAAGCATGAATAGGATCTAGATTGTTGGATTGAGACTTTTGAAAATATGATAATACATCCTTTTGTTTTGATATTTTATTTGTCTGTCCACGATCCATCTTTGACATCTTACTCAATATTCCACATATGAAATTCCAAATAAATATATAAACCAGAAGTGAATCCTACATGAGAAAAATGATATACAATTAGTTCAATAGCACATTATATTGCAAGAAAATATAATGAGACAAGACAATTAAGTAGGAAATCAAGAACAATTTCATTAAAAGTTATAAGGTTGTGTCACAATACTTACAACATTACCAAAGAAGAATAAATCCAATATAAAAAGTTCATTGATTCTGAGTTAGACATGGAAAAGAGCTAACACAAGCCCGAGAATGTGAATATTGAACTAAGGGCATAATCCCTCACCTATCTTTGAATTAAGGGGCCTTATAAGAATTTGGGGCCGTATGTTTCTATACAATAACAAACCAAGTGTGCCAACATGGATAGATAATGCAGCTACCTAACGGTGTAACAACAATACCATCGAGCATATATTCTAATTTTCTAGCAAACATGCATCTTAATAATCTAAAAGGTTTCAACATAAGGATAACTAGGGACAATATATATTCAACCTAGCACCATGCAGAGATGATTGTAAGAAGATTGGGATTTACCAAAGTTTAATAGGATTGTTCTTTTTATTAATAACTACCACAAAAAACAAGAGGAGCAAATGCAAAGAGGGTATTTGGAAAGGGTAAATTTAAGAATTAAAATGCTTCCCCTCTAATTTAACTTTCTTGTGATGTCCCAACCTTGATTCCTGTTTGGGTAAGGTTGCCACATATTCCATTAATCCACTACAATGATCTAACCCTTCAAGCCAAAGGGAATAGCCCTGGGAAATATACAGATAAGGATGAACAAATGGAAAACCAATACACATGTTGAGATGAGTATTTAAAGTCACAAGATACCCAAGCTTCCTATGTATAAACATGTAAATAAGTTGAGTATGTGATGGCGTGGATGAGATAAATGATAGCTATCTCAAAAAAAACTACAGAAAAATTGTTCCAATTGAAGAAATGTATCATATAGTTTAGATCTATAGGAATTGGTCATAAATGCATATGTAGAAACATTTATTATGTATGTATATAATATGTGATACAATACTCAACCTAGCTTTTGAAAACAACATCCTAATAACTATATTGGCACCTATAATAAAAAACACACATGCATTAAATTGGATGTACACAAGGACATTTAAAATAAAAAGAAAAAAGCATATCATAAGATTTCAGCGTGCTCTATGCTTTATGTGATGTTATTAAAATTGCAAGGCTTATCTATGCAAGTGTTATGATCTAAGCTAGAAATTGTGGGTACTTATAATTCAAAATCACAAGGCTTATCTATGCAACCGATAAAAAATTCATTCATGATGCTATATTATACAATGCTTGTCCCCCAGTTATTAAAAATAAAAATATTCAACATGAAAAATAAGCATACTGCTGAAATCGGAAATATCTATACATATATTTGCAAATTTGTGGGTACTTACAATTCCAAATTCTCTGATAAACTGAGATATTTTGTAACCCAATTACTTCAATGGATGGAAGACATACATTATGGCCACTTGAGTTCTAATTGTGAATGGGCATCAAAGTAAATTTGACTGCAGGATACTATTGATGGCTCGAACAATTTTATGGTGGGGCAAAGGATCCTCAATGATTTTGAAGTCTAGTAGGTCATCCTAATATATCCAAGAGATCAAAATTATTTAGCTATGTTAGGATGTATGTGGTTGAGAAACATTTATGGTACATACATGCAATAGTGGAGAAATATAAGCCTACTCTGTTAAGTGCAACACTACAGTTTTTTGCATTGTTTACTTGCAGTGAAAACAAGTATGGGGAATGGAAAATAGAACGTGGAATGGAAGGCCCATCTTACTAGGAGACAAAAACTATTGCGGTGAAAATTATCTGCCCAAGTTAGCAAGCACTCTTTCATCTAGACAAGTCACATACTTGATCAAATACTAACTTTAAATATTGAACATACAAGTAATAGTGGACGACTACACATTAGGATTTCAAAATATGCCCAGCATTATATCGTTAGGCTTACTTGATTGCCTGGGATGTATCAGCTCTCGGTACAGACAGAAATCAACTGGGAAACATACATGCATTGAATAAATTTGTTCCTAAAATGGATTTGGGATAGGTATGTACAATGAATACATTTTTTGTGAACCTCATAATTTTGTGGAGTATGATGCCCTTTGGTATCCACATCACTATGAACTTGTAGAAACTGAATGTTGCCACAATTGAAGGCATGGAAAGATGAAGTGGAATCCAAAAGCTGAAAGCTACTAGTAAAACAATCCAAATGAATTTGAACTAAGCACAAACCTGGGAGATGAATGCTTGTTTATCTATTCATATGGTGGATAAAAAGACATTAAATATTGGCTATCCATGTTGCCACATCACAAGCATGGAAAGATTTATCTTGTGGAAAATCTAGCCAACAAGCAAACACAAACAAAATCTTGTGGAAAATCTAGCGAAACAAGCAAACACAAACAGAATCTTGTGGAAAATCTAGCCAACAAGCTTTCAAGGTTGAAGGTGAAATTCCTGAACTGCATTGAAATGTCAATTATGGGAAGAATTTCAATAAATGTAGGCTTTTTATCCCACTAGCTCCATAAAAAATTCATTCATGATGCTATATTGAACAATGCTTGTCCCCCAAGTTATTAAAAATAAAAATATTCAACATGAAAAATAAGCATACTGCTGAAATCTGAAATCTCTATACATATATTTGTGGGTACTTACAATTCAAAATTCTCTGATAAACTGAGATATTTTGTAAACCAATTACTTCAATGGATGGAAGACATACATTATGGCCACTTGAGTTCTAATTGTGAATGGGAATCAAAGTAAAGTTGACTGCAGGATAATATTGATGACTCGATCAATTTTATGGTGGGGCAGAGGATCCTCAATGATTTTGAAGTCTAGTAGGTCATCCTAATATATCCAAGATATCAAAATTATTCACCTATGTTAGGATCTCCTTGGCACATGTTCCTACAAGCATTCTGGATCATATCAACAAGTTGATTTACCAATTTTTATGGAGAGGAAGTTCAAAAACGAAGGCTCATCATTGGGTTTCGTGGCACAAGCTTTCCCTGCCAAAGGAATTAGGTGGATGGGATCTCAAGCATCCACTATGCTCTACAAAATATCTTGTGGAAAAGGGGGTGTAGCATATTTTAAAGGGGGGTGGCATGTGGGTACAAGTAGTTCTATAAAATATATATTCACCCCCTCACCATTGAGGAATGGTTTAGGTCCAATGAGAAGTCTGTAAGGAATGTCTCTACTATGTGGAAATCTATTATTTTGGCTTTTGGTGTTATTGGTGAATGGCTTGTTTGGAATCTGGGAAATGGTAGAAGCATCAGGTTGGGTTTCCACCCTTGGATCGCCAACATGGATTTACACAAACTTCCAGTGGCTATGACTGATAAATTGTTGGAATGGGGATATCTATTTCTTGCTCAAATTGCAGATGGTATGAATTCTATATCGTTTCAACAAGCTTGGCTTGAAGCAGATGATTTGTGGTTTGTGGAGGATGAAAGAGTTTTGTGGGATAATTATGTAAAATATCTACATGAAAGCCATATCTGTTTGATAGATAGAGAGGATGAGATTATATGGGTTCAGAAAACTGAAGAAGGACAATATGATCTCAGCCTTAGATACAGTGTTGTTCATGAAGAAGAAGACATACCAGAACCCCCTTGGCAGTTCTCTATTATGTGAAAGCTTAACTGCCCATTAAAGAATTTTATTTTTCTATGGTTAGCTATATCAAACAAAGTCCATGTTTGGGATCTAATGGTCATCAAATTTGGCATAGGCCTTGGCAAATGGGGTCTCTACAATGAAATTTGTGAGAATATTGTTC
This sequence comes from Larix kaempferi, assembly GCA_027924585.1. Taxonomy (NCBI): domain Eukaryota; kingdom Viridiplantae; phylum Streptophyta; class Pinopsida; order Pinales; family Pinaceae; genus Larix; species Larix kaempferi. The sequence continues at coordinate 38,112,271 of BSBM01000632.1, forward strand.
ATTTTTTTATTAAATTCTCATACAATGATAGAATGTGGTCTTTTGTCTTCCAGGTTACAAGCATCAAATTTGTTTGGAAAGGTTTAGATTTACAAGATGGCTTCAGGTTTGGTTAAACAACAAAGATTATGGTGGTTATAGGGCTCTTCCTTCTCTTATTATCCGGGGCACTTGGTTAGCAAGAATTAAGGCCATTTTTAGCGATGTGAACATTCCACCTAAGACTTATGCATCTAAAATTTTGGAAATTATGTCCCACTTTCCACAAGATGATGGGAACCAAAGGGTGAGAAGGATTTTTGAGGAAGTCATCGATAGATCATTATGCTAGTGTTATTTTTACGGAGCTTCGCAAGGTTATCTTTCCATGGGGGGATTTGGTGGCATTTTATTCTTTACAAATACTCATTGGATCAAGTTTTCTGCAAGCTTAGGTAGAAGCACAAACAACAGAGTGGAATTGATGGTGATAAAACTTGTTTTGATCTTGGCTAGAACTAAAGGTGTGTAGAAGATACAGGTATTTGGTGACTCTATGCTAGCTACTAAATGGGTGAGAAAGAAGCGACCACCAAAAAATATTATGCTTAAGCCTATATATAAGGAACTCTTGAGGATCTCAAGCACTTTTCAGGTAATTTCTTATCAGCACATATATAGAGAAAGGGACAACATGGTTGGTTTTCTCTCAAAACAAGGTTTACAGCTAGGTGAGGGGATATAACATCTATGGGAAATGGCAAATGACTTGTTTTCTGAACATGATCCTAGCTAGACCTCACCCAGGTTGAAAAAAGATCATGAGGGGTAAAAAGAACAACCTATGAACAAATACATGATATATGGATTCATCTGTTAAATAAAGCCTCATGGGATACAATTTGAACATGATGATCTTGGTATAATTCGGGTATGTAACTGATGTATATGTTATCATATGAGCACATAATTTGATGAGAATCCTTCTTTGTATGAAAATCAAGGAGGAATGTAGGAACATAATGATAGATCAAAACTTTTTGTGTGATGGATCATGTATCCCATGAACAATATCGTTCATTTCTAACATAATGGACTGTGACTTTTTTTCTGTGGAAAAAAAATCCAAATCCAAACATGTGTACCTCCACAATTCAATCAAAATTCCACATTGCATTTTCTTATCACGGACTGCATAGGGAAAGTCATGAAATAATACCTCATTCACTCTCAAATATTTAATCATAATTGCCTCCAAAGTCATAAGTTTGGAACATTTTATGGTTAGTTTAACCTCTATGTACTTGTCTCTATTGCTTCACTTTATTTAACTAAAGTTGTAATGTTGGGGGATGAGATGTCAAGGTTCCGCAAGCCAACATAAGAGAATATTTCAAGGCTTCTAAGAAATGGACAATGAGAAGTAAAGTGTGATAGAAATTCATCTATGAACTGATATCGAGGAAGTAGTGAGTAATAAGATAGTTGAGAATCAAGGAAGTAGCATGTAACAAGGCAATTGAATAGGGAAATGGGTTAGAATATCAGAAATAATTGTATTGAGAGTAGTGACGTGTTATACAGACATAGATGTTGTCACATAAGTAAGCTCTTGACAATTTCTAAAAAAATAAATCACCATAAACCTATGCATACCAAGCACCCAGAGAGATCAAATTTCTTGAAGTAAAATTTTTTAATGCATGACATAAAGATTAACAAAGCTCGGAATATGGGCTTTCTGCTGGTAAATACTCACAAAGAGTGAGACATTATACGTTCTTCGATGTTGTGTATTGAATTCCCTGGATATGCCCTCATGGGTAGACCACCAATGTTAGGATCCTACCGTTCCTAAGCCTCTACCTACCATTCCTAAGGTTCCTAAGGTCTTTTGGCTTAGACACTCAGAGAGGCCTAGGGAAATGATGCATAGGATATTATTCTAGTAGCTGAGAGCCCTAACTCGGAATGTATCTTAGCAGGTTGTGCTTATATTTAGAGATCTAGTATTGCAACATATTCTAGGTTCACTTACCCAAAAGTATTGCAACATCTACTGGTTTGGGAGACTTGTCAGAGGTATAGATTCATAGAAATCAAGACACCAAACATGGTATAAAGAAAACCGCGTGGGCATACTCTGGAGTATGGTCTGGTACCACGATCCATGGACCATCACCATCACAATAATTGTTAGAATAAAAAATTAAAGGGTACCGGAGCTAAGAAGTGAACCTGGTAAAGATTAAGAAATCAATCTAATATTTGAAGTGAACCTGGTAATTGAAGTGAACCCTGGTAAAGGAATAAATCTATATGAGTGTGACCATACCTGCAATCTGGAATCATGATTCTTTGTACACAATGCAAGCCCAGGAACGTGGTACTTGAATTGCAAGTCTACAAACAAACAAAAATATGCTAAACCCCAGTCCTTGAACACCGAATCTCAAATCCCTGCGATTTTTGTTGATGGTTATCGATTTTTTGAGTAGGTGATCCAGTGAGCAAGCAACAAGTATGCAAACAAACAAAAATATGCTAAACCCCAGTCCCTGAACACCGAACCTCAAATCCCTGCGATTTTTGCTGATGGGTATCGATTTTTTGAGTAGGTGATCCAGTGAGCAAGCAACACATTTTATAGGGATGAAATCAACTGCATTCATGATCGAAATTGCTCGAAATTGGGGTGAAGGGACCAATTTCGTAATCCACATTGCACGAAATCAGGGCGAGCTAAGAAAAAAAACCGATTTTTGTTGGAAATCGAGGGCGAGCCAGTCAAATTTGGTAGAAATCAAGAGCGAGCTAACTGTTTTCCACCAATTTGAGTGAAGATTAGGGATGAATTTTTAGTTTGGGTTGTGTTTATAGTATATTTAACGGGGCTATTTAATATTAAAAAAAAAATTGTGTAATATACCTAATTCGCCCATTAAAAATTTTGAACCCCTCTAAAATCGCCCATGGGCTATATTTCGCCCCTAAAATCATCCTTGCCCACGTCTGTCAATAAGCATGTTTACCAGATTCTTGACAGTACATTAGATGAGAAGGAACAAGAAAATCTTATGGAAGAAACTCTAGTCAGTGATGCCAGTATAATTCCATTACTCAAAAATTCAAAAAGTGTTCCAGTAGAAATTGAGCCAGGGAAAACATTGAACATCAATCCAAACCTTATGCCCAATGAGTTAGAACAGCTGATCACTCTGCTGAAACAACATAAAGGAGCATTTGCTTGGGAGTATACAGACATGAAGGGTATTCCTTCTAATCTATGTACCCATCACATTTATATTAAGAGTGACTCTAGGCCAGTGTGTCAACCACAATGAAGGATGAACCATAACCTAAGGGATGTAGTGAAAGAGGAAATCCAAAAACTTTTGGAAGTAGGGTTTATATACCCACTTTTAGAAAGCGAGTGGGTCTCTCCACTCGTGATTGTGCCAAAAAAATGAGAAATGGAGGTTTTGCATGGATTACAGAGAATTGAACAAAGCAACGCAGAAAGACCACTTTCCCTTACCTTTTATTGATCGGGTCCTTGATACCTTGTGTAGGAAGAAGTATTTTTCTTTTCTGGATGGCTTTAGTGGCTATAACCAAATCCAGATTGCCCTGGAAGACCAAGACAAAACCACTTTCACCTGTCCCTGGGGAACCTTTGCATACATGGTACTTCCTTTTGGGTTGTGCAACGCACCAGCCACATTTCAAAGAGCAGTGATTGGAATCTTTTCAAAGATGGCAAATGAATGCATGGAAATTTTTGTGGATGACTTCACTCCATACGGTAGTAGTTATGAAGAAGCATTGGAAAATTTTAGAAAGGTCTTGAAATGTTGTGAACAAAGCTAGCTATCTTTAAGCACTGAAAAGTGCCATATGATGATGAGCGAGGGCATAGTTCTGGGGCACTTCATCTCTTTTGATGGTATTCAAGTAGACCCATCCATTAAGGTAATTGAAAATATACCAACGTACTCCTGGAACAAAAAAAGATGTATGAATCTTCTTAGGGCATGCTGGCTATTACAGAAGGTTCATAGAAATTTTTTCCAAACTAGCTTCTCCTTTGTTCACTTTGTTGATGAATGATGCACAATTTGTTTGGAATGATGCATGCCAAACAACGTTTATTGAACTTAAGAAAAGGTTGTCTACAACACCCATCTTATGAGGGCCCAACTGGGCTCTACCTTTTCATATCTCTTCAGATGCTTCAGACACTTCCATTGGAGCATTTTTAGTACAGCAGGAACACCATGCCCCATATGCAATTTATTACATTAGCAAGAACTTATCCCCTGCTAAACTAAACTATACTGTCACAAAGAAAGAATTCTTTGCCATAGTTTATGGCATCAACAAATTTAGACACTACATTACTAGATACTCCACCTTTTGTGCACACTGATCATTCTGCCATCAAACATTTAATAAATAAACCAATCACGAATGCTAGAGTTACTAGATGGCTGTTACTATTACAGGAATTTGACATCACATATATTGATAGAACAGGGAAGGAAAACGTTGTTGTAGACTTTTTATCTTGACTTACTAACAGTGATGACAATCTACCAGTCGAAGATTGCTTCCCTGATGAACATTTGTTTGCAGTATCATCTCATTCCCCATGGTATGCGGATATTGCTAACTTTTTGGCTGCAGGTAAGCTTCCAGCACATCTGTTGAAGAGAGAAAAAAGAAAGATAATACAACAGAGTGCTAGATATTGCTAGATCGATGGACATCTTTTCTACATAGGGCTTCACTTATAAATCAAAAGATGTGTAAGAGAAGATGAAATCTTCAGTGTCCTGAAAGCTTGCCATGATGAGCTCTATGGGGGACACTGGACAGGTCATAAGGTTTTAAGGATGGGTTATTTCTGGCCTACATTGTTCAGGGATGCGAAGAAGTATGTTCAGGTGTGTGATAGCTACCAAAGGATGGGCTAGCCCAACATATTAGATGAAATGCCTCTTCAACCATAGCTCATGGTTGAACCATTAAAAAAATGGGCTCTGGATTTTGTAGGGCCTATCAACCCTCCCTCAAAACAGAAAGTTCACATCTTGGTTTGCACGAATTACATGACCAAATGGGTGGAATATGTATCCTTGGTCAAAGCTAATGACCAGGCAGTAATTGATTTCCTGTATGAAGATATTTTTACTTGGTTTGGAGTACCCAAGGAAATCGTTACAGATGGTGGACCACAGTTCGTGTCTCACAAACTGGAAGCCTTGTTACAGAAGTTTTAGATTCAGCACAAAATAACCTCACCATATCATCCATAGGCCAATGGCCAAGTGGAAAGTACAAACAAGGTCATCGAGGCTATTTTGACAAAAACAGTGAAAAGTCATCATAAAGATTGGGCTGAGAGACTTCCAGAGGCACTATGGGCCTATTGCACTACATGGCGTAATACCACTGGTTTTTCCCCATATGAATTAGTGTATGGAAAAAATGTTGTCTTCCCGATTGAATTTGAAATCAGAACTTTAAAGACAGCTGTAGAAGCGAACCTTGATTTATCAAAAGCACAGAGGAACCGACTGAATCAGCTTAATGAATTGGATGAGAAGCACACAGCTGCAGTGCATCATACAACTTTATTCCAATAGCAGCGCTCTAAATGGCATGATAGATTTATAAAGAAGATTTTTTTTTGATAAGTAGACTCAGCTCTGTTATATGATTCACAGCTTAAGAGGGATTTTAAAGGAAAATTGCGTACTCGTTGGTTGGGACCCTATCAAATAGATCGAGTATTTGATAATGGAATAGTTTGGTTGATCGTCGTTGATGAAAACGAGACACCATTATTTGCAAATGGTCATCGGCTGTGACTGCATCACAAACCGATCTCAAAGAATGCCTTCATTTCACATGTTGCAGCTGATCCAGATTATCAGTTAACACCACGGAAAAGATTTTTCTCACTGTGAATTTTTAAGAACTCTAAATTCCACACATAATTTGTACATAAATCGTTTTTTTTTCTTTATGTTATTTTATTTATTTTTCTTTCACGCTTGATACAGGAATTGATTTGAGGAGCAACGATCGTGACTGGGCTAGATGATTGCAGACACCTTACCTTCCTTTCCTGATCGAATAAGTTCTTTGAAGAAGATGGATGATTAGTCAACTTTCAGTAGCCAACTAGAAATCTGCCTGTTACTCCATTTTTCCAGTAGATGTGACTCCACTACTTTTTCCCTTTTGCCAATTTTAGCAGCTATAACTCTGCTATTTCTATTCATTTCGCCTTTCTCCAGCAAATGTGACTCTGCTACTTTTGCCCATTCTGCCAATTTTCGCAGCTGTGACTCCATTATTTTTTGTTCATTTCACCATTTTCGAACAGCTACGACTCCACTACTTTTGACCATTCTACCAATTTTCTCAGCTGTAACTTCGCTATTTTCATTCATTTTACCTTTTTCCAGCAGCTATGACTTCGCTATTTTCATCCATTCTGCCAATTTTTGCACTTGTGACTCTGCCATATTTTTCTGGACTCTGCTAGTTCCTACAACTGTGACCTATCTTCACCAGCTTGTGTTAAGCTTGCTCTATAATCACCATGTACTCTTATTGGTTAACATCAACTCTCCAATTGACGATATCCAACTCATGGAGGCACACGGGTATTTTACCAATGATGTGACTATGAAATATAATGCTATGGAAAAATGACGGCTTGAGCATTAATCTTGAAGGTACGGGTTCTAACTATAATCATGATTAGGAATCTATTGACGTCGCAATCAATAATGGTTATATTTTTCATTCATCCCTGTCATCTATTTGCAGCCAATCAACTGAACCAAAACCACGTTTAATTTGTTACCCATACTTAGGATTACGACCATCATTCTACCCAATTTGTACGATAATCTTGCCACAGATTTTATCCCAAAACTAACTGTGCCACCTTTGCAAAAATGCTCAATTCAATCTTGGACTATCCATCAATTGTGTCTACATGCAGTCAGCTTGACGTTTGAAACTGTAACTAGTGCATTCGCTAAAATATTTCATAGAATTTCAGCGGTATGGGTATCCCTGTGAGATATGAGCCTCTAACAATAGAATCTATGTATAAGAACAAAGAAGTCTTTGTATCTTTCAAGAAGCAGGGTGGATAGATTATCTTCAATGCCTGAATGGTTTTCACGAAGAAACAACCCTTGAATTTGCTCAAAATCCGACGAGCGCCTACTTAGAGGTTTGAGGTATAAAGATAGATGTTTTAGAGGAAATCCTGGCGGAGGTAACATGATTACCCATAACCGGGCAGTGTTGGCTTAGTCGGAAACACCATCATCCGACCGCAACTGAATATTTTCTAGTAGCTGGAGAAAGTGTTAGACCATGGGGCAGAGTAATAGTGTTGGAGACCTTTCCAAGTACTTGGGACCAAGTTGCACTCTTTTTGAAGAAACACATCACATGTGAAGGGAGGTATAGTGTTGTTTACATTTATGAATTTTTCATCCTATCACATTTACATTATCGCCGACTGTTAAATATGCCATACTATCTTTTTAAATCTATGCAACACATGGCTTACTATGCTAGAGGTGCTCAACACCCCTTATCATCCCTCACAAATCATTGGCTAATTAAACTATTAGTCTTGCTGGCCCTTGCACAACACAATTTGACATGGGAACAATTTCTTGTTCATCCATAAGTACCCCATAAATTTCCTTTAAAAATAGTGGATGAGGACTGGGGTTTTTCAATCTCAGTTGGGGGGAGGGTTGGAACACCAGAAGTTTGATTGGAGGATGAATAGGAGATAGATATAGAGAAGGCTGAAACTAGAGCAGCTAAAATTGAAACAACAGAAGAGGAATATCAAGCAAAAGTAGTAGTAGGAAGCGGCCTAGAAATTTTGAATGTTGAATCCTCCCATCAGATAAGGAGAACTTTAATTCACGAGGAGGGATTCGACCCTGTTTCTGAAGTAATAAGAGTTTCTCTGTTTCAAAGGAGAAAGGAAGGGCTAATGAGCAAGGGCTAGATGTCCATCCCAACGAAAAAGAGAAGAATCAAAATTGTTACTATAGCAGAAGCGGGTCAATCGATCGGGGAAACTATTGGAATTCACATCTTAAAACCTCGACCACCTGCTTATACACAAGAACCTACTATAGAGGAACCTCAAATAGAGAATCTTCTTTTTGAAAATGAGCTACTAAAGGAGGAGGTGCAAATGATTCGCAAAGAATTAGAGAGATGGAAGGAAACATGCAGGAAACATGCAAGGAAATATGTGAATATAATGGTATAGGTTGCAGACCAGGTGGAGAATTTATCTTCCATTATAGGGAATGAAGGACGGAAAGAAATGATATGCCTGGAATATGGAGATATATTTAATTCAGCAGGGCATAAAGTTATAGTGCTGGACTTATTGGTACAAATATTTGCAGGAGTAAAACAATCAGAGGAACTATTTTTGGGCCCAGTCTCTTGATTTTGGGGGCATTGAATTAAGCTCAGTAGGATAAAAAGAATCAAGAAACAGGACGTTGTTACACAAGAACTAGCGTCCTTAAAAAGTGGATTGGAAATGCAACTTAGTTAGAAGATGTTGAGATACAAGGGAGAGATGTTGTTACATAAGAACAAACACTATTGAAAAATCTGTTGAATTCCAACATAGGCTGAAGCTGCTGAGGATAGAGGGATGTTGTTACACAAGAACCACCATCTCCAATGATTAATTGTCAGAGCTGAAAGATAGACAGAGGCTACTACAATAATGATGAATGGATAAACTGTTCCTCTTGTTTTTTTTAAATCATGGGATGCAATTTAGGAACCTATTATCCTCTTCAACTCATCTGCACAATATGAATGGGGACCAGATTCAGATTCCAACTAATCAGCTATTGCATGAAGACATGCAAATGGATAGTTGGTGGGAGATGTTGGGCCCTGGAAATGCCCCTTTTTACCACACTTATTATATCATTTTGCCCTATTACACCCTACTTTCATAAACCATATACATTCCTTTCTTCCAGATCAATCAACAATCATGACAAGGTATAATTCATTATTGCTTCATTTATGTAACGCCTAAGATTGTTATGGTTATGAATTCTAGCCTTTGATTTATGCTAACTTGTGTTGATTTCATTAAGTCAAGATCAAATCACAGGTGTATTAGCTGGAATGCCTTGGGAAAGAATCACACGTGTGCCAGATATTACTCTTCAGATTTAATTCCTCATATTAAAAGTGATAGCGCATCTTTCCACGTGAAGTTGTAACAGGACATCACTGAAACAAAGCATTGCTGTAAGAGACAGGTTACCTCCCAATTGGTTAATCTGTTGATCCATTGAATACCAGAGTAACAACATCCTTCATGTCGAACGAATTCATTTAATGCGGTTGTAATAGTTCAGTTGTAACTCCGCAGCATGAAGATTAGAGATCTTCATTGCTGTGCGAAATTAGTGGATCACGAATGGTATTTTGTATGTATAAATATAGGAAGGCTTTCAGAGTTTGGGGTTGGTTAATTATCATTTATATGGGCTGTAACAAATAGCTGAGACTGTGGATTACCATCTTTAATAAAGAGCAGATTTCTTCATATTTTTGTGTCTTAATTTGTGGTAGTTCACGATGTCTTTGTTAGAAGGCCAGGGCCCTCCTTCTCACAGAGATTTCCAAGTTAAGTAGGTAGTTTAATTTATTTCCTGTTGTGTGGGGTGGAATCGCATTAGGCATATTACTGTTAGCTGCAATAGAGAGTTTATGATTGCATTCTTTCCTGGTAATTTATCATTACATCTTGAATAGCTGCAACTGTGTGGTGTGACAGTCGACTGTGTAGGATAGTTTAATTGATGCATGGTGTGTTATAATTAGCTGGTACATCCAAGCTCAGATTCAATTCCTTTCAATCATTTATGCTTTCTAGGATTTCCAATATTAATCAAATTAGAGTTCAAGCTTATTTCTAATTCTGGTTGCTGTTGTATCTTTCTTGAATTCAGTAGATTAGGCAGATTATGATTGAGTTATAGTAGCTGCTAGATGAATCAGTTTGGTAGAGATTGAATACTGTAGTTTGATAATTATAGGATTTAACTTCTTGCAAAATAATCTATTTCATTCTTATTCTTATATCAGTAACTACTGGGTTGATTTTTGTAGGAAGGTAATTGTATTTTGAAGTCCTAGATGTATAAATTAGATTAGTTTTATTTATGGAATGATTTTGGCTAAGAAGATAGGTAGGATAGTTTATCTTCATTTTACTCAATCAGCTACTTGAAATGTTTATGCATAGATTGTGCGTATTGCCATTGAAATAAAAGACTTCCACGGGTTGACAATTTATATTGAGCATCCTGTGTGTTGGTTGTAATTAATTAGCATATAGGCTGACCAACAATGTGCAAATTATTTGGGCACTCATATGCCCTGTGTTGCTCTCAACACTTGTAGCAAACTATTTTGGGTTGGTCTGCACATTTTACTCCATAAGCTCCTCTTCGACCATAGGTACCTCAACCTATAGGATTCTCTCCTCCCCATCGGTACTCGGGTGCATCACTCCCAATTGTGTTTTATTCTCATTGTTCATCACAACTCTCTTCTCTCCTCACCTCACTTGTCTTTCCTGTGGTGGTGGTATATTTTTTACTTTGAGTAGAAAACTTCCCTCTACTCATCGAAGTCTTTCATGACAGTTTATCCTCGACATTTAGAGCTAGCTAATAGGATTCTCTGACTATACTAAAACTCGAATGGCTCAATTCATCCTGAATGGCATATTTCAGGCCATTCACATACCTGGTGACTGCCTCCTCTCCCCCGTCGGTCTGTCATGACCAAATAGATATTCGATGAAATTCCTCTGTGAACTCTTTGATGGTCATATCCTTTTTCCTCAGGTTTTGTAGCTTCCTAAATAGAGAAATCATGTAGTCGGTGTGAATGAACTTATCCTTCAACTTGGTGACCATTCTGTCCCAAGTATTCACCTTATCTTTTGCTTTCCTTACTCTGTCAACCTATACATTATCCTACCACAACGAGGCATGATCCTTCAACTTCAAACATACAACCTTCACCCTTTTGGGTTCCTCTATTTGATCCATGTCGAAGTATTTCTTCGTTTCTCTTATCGAGTCGATCAACTCTTCAAGGTTTAGACTCCTTGAGTAGGTAGGTACCTCCATATTTGATCTACCCTTCATCTCATAAAACACCTTTAAAAACATGTCTTTGAGGTCTTCTTCACGTTCATCCTCATGAGCCTGCTCTTCTTCGTCGAACTCCTTGTCACTATGATTGAGGATATCAATACCCAGTCCCCTCTTCTGGGATTCTTTCACTGCAGCAAACTCTCTCTTCAAACTCCTCATGGTATGGACACATTCCTCGAACATCTCACAATCAATCATGACCCATGCACCCCCACACATTCTTCTTCCTCTACCATGGATGTTTACGCCTCTCTGGGCCATCGCTCTACTCAAGAAAACAAGTCACCACTTCACAACTCTATCCAACCACAGTTGGAGTTGTTCTTCCTTGCCTAATCACAACTGGACCTTCTACACGCATGATAACTTCCTTCTCTAATACCAAATGATGTAGACACGAACTAGGTGGTTTAGATGCTGATCATATTCACACAATGAAAGCACTCACACAGTCACACAACAAAGATATTTGCCAAGAATTTTGGATTTTCTATTAATGAAACAATCTCTATACAGAGGGATTAAAATTCCAGTCTCAATTCGGTTAGCTGGAATGGACATCGACCATTACAATATATTTATCTCTTAGAAGGCACATCGAAATCTTTAGCAACTCATAGTTCTTCCAAAACTCCAAAAGTCTCAAAAACATCCCTTACTCTACTCATCAACGAGTATTTATAGTCATCTCAGCCTACTCAATCGTCCTTTAGAATCTTTGATCACTTCCAAGCATGGTCAAACCTCATTAAATACTTCATGTGGCTCCCCTCAACAGGTTCCACCATCTATCCTTCTGCAATAACCGCCATAACTTCTCTACAACTGTTCCAACTACCCCAACGGCTCTGCTTCTCGGGATCCTGGTTGAACAGTCGGTTCCTAAATCATTGGCGTTGTCTTGCCTCTCGACCCATTTCTCTTCATCTCGTTGGTATCATCCTCGACCGTTCTACTCCACTGCCTTGTTTCTTTCCATCAACCCGTATCGGTCAGAACATCTATGAAACATCCAACTTCTATCAATTGTCATCCTTAGTCTTCGTCGTCGACCACTCTTGGTCGATATCATCTTGACTAGTTCCCAAATCCCTCTCATCGACCTTTTCGCCCATTGCACTAGAGTTCGTCGACTATCCTCCAGGTGTAATATTGTCTATCTTTGACGATTTTCCTTGGGCTTTGATACCCCTACATCAATATATATGGCATCAATGTTTTTATCTTTAAGTTTCAATAGATAAATTTCACTCTTAAACATAATAATTTGTAATATTTATTTTTATCATGCAATATTATTTAAAAGCTAAATACTTATTTGCATAGTCAAATTTGATAGTTATAAATGTAGTAAAACAAAGCTCCTCTCCAAAAGTAGAATTTGATAAGTTGAAGAAATCCTTAGATGTTCAAGTTTCCATTGTTAAGTTATACCTTTACCGAGCATAATGATTTGTAATATTTTTTTTTATTTATAGTATTATTCAAAAGTTAAATACTTATTTATATAATTGAATTTGATAATTACAAATATAGTAAACCAAAACTCATCTCTAGATATACAATATGTTGTCTCTAAAAGACTCTTTGAAAGTTTAAGTGTATCAATGGTTAATCAAGAGTTAAGATATAAACCATAGGCTTTTGTAATAAATAACACACCAATTTCTCATTTATTCATTGTAAATATAAAAAAACAAGGAATATGTTAACTATGTTAAATAAATCATAAAGCATTGAATTATAAAATGCAAGCTTACATAATAATATTATGCTTAATGTGTGGTTATACAATGATATATGCTGATGTATATGTAACTTCGGAATGTATTTCATCTATGTATTATATATATATTTATTCTACCCTTAATAGAGATGTGTTATTCCTCTATAAGGAAGTGTCGTCATGTGGATTGACAAGTGTCGCAAGTGTGTGTACTTGCTGATGGGTTATTAGACCACCATGTGTGGGGTCGGCCCTGAAATATATATATTATAATGTGGATGTACCTAGATAGACAAGTCGGCCCCATAAGGTCACTGGGCAAACAGATTAGTATAAATAGAGATCATGTGATCTCTATTTAGATCACTCGAAAAAGTATCTCACTTTCACTCAGAAAGTGGCGCACTAGTGAGGAGGAGGATCATCTGCTACTAGGAGACTATCTCAGTGTATTTTGTTTTTACTTTGGTTGAGCCATTTCTCTCTCCATCTCTGACGAAGTTGTGGGGTTTTCTCCACCGAAACTCTATGTCTCTTGTCTCTCATGCTTTTGATTCTTGTGATGCTTGTCATGCTTATTGTGATTGTCATGCATTGATATACTGTATATGTTATTCTCTCAGTAAAGATCCTAGAGTATTATGAATTAATGCTCAAAATTTAACATGGTATCAGAGCTAACCTCAGAAGAAGACATTTTGCAGTGACGGAAACTTGAGTTTCTTGTTTATTGGGTTTCTCTCCACATATTTTTGAAAAACAGTATAGTAGATTGACTCTACTCATCAAGTCGCATCTATCTGTCCAATCAGAATTCAATTCCGAGCATTTTCAGATTTGGCCCTAAAAATTAGTGTTTCCACAAAAATAGGAATTTTTGGAATCTCAAGGCACAGCTAAAAGCTCCTTGCAAAAATCAAAGTTTAGAGCTTTGGATTGAGATTTCTGGCTAGGTAGATCTCCGGGAAACTCAAACCCTAATTCAGGGCTCTCCCTAGTGAACCCAGGAGGACAAAAGGGAAAATCTGAAGGGTAAAGCTTTGTTGATCTCAATTTCTGAATGCACCAGGCTGATCAGCTCATCAAGGCACATATTTCTATCCTTTCAGAAATTTGAAATTCACATTTTGAATTTTTAGGGTTTTTTCGACAAACCCTAATCCGGGACCAGATCCAGTTTTCAACATTTCAAGTGGTAAGACCTAAATATTTTCTATTTCCATTTGAAGTACTCTTTAAGATGTCTCACCACACCAAGCTTTAGGATAAGCTTGAAGGGGCTGATAACTTCCGAGCTTGGAAGTATAGGATTGGGTTAATCCTGGAAGAGAATGAGTTGGACTCATATATAAAAGAAGACATCCCTATCCGAGAGGATGAAGAGGCCAAGGTATTGCATAAGAAGAACTTGGTCAAGGCAAAGAGAATCATTGTTGATTCTATCAAAGATCATCTTATACCCCATGTGTCTTCTCTAAAGACACCCAAGGAGATGTTTGACTCTTTGACCAAGCTATTTGAAGGGAAGAACATAAATTGGAAGATGACCCTGAGGAACCTATTGAAAGGAGTTAAGTTTCAGAATGGAGAAACCATTCAATCTTATTTTTCTAGGGTCTCCCAGATTCAGGAACAACTGGAAGCAGTAGATGAAATGGTGGAGAATGGTGAAGTTATCATGACCACTCTTAATGGCCAACCTAGGTCATGGGACTCCTTCATTCAAGGAATCTGTGCAAGAAAGAAGTTGGTATCCTTCAACAGATTGCGGGAAGAATGCTCTCAAGAAGAAGCTAGACTTGTAGCTTGAGAGGAAAATATGGGAGGTGAAGATCAAGCTCTTGCAGCTCACACCAAAAGAAGCAAAACCAAGAAGGAGCACTCTCACCACAAGAGATCCTATAAAAAGAATAAGAAGGATCTAAGATGCTTCACATGCAATGAGAAGGGTCACTTTGCTTCAGATTGTCCCAAGAACAAAAGGGATAATAACAACAACTCCAACAAGAAGAAGAAGGGCAGCAAAAGAAGGTTTCATGCTCATGCTGCCAAAGATGATGAACCCCCAAAGAAGAAGGCTAGGGCAGAAAGTGATAGTGATGATGACTCATCAAATGAAGAAGAGTATGTTCTGATCTCTGCTCTCATAGGTACTATCTCCCATGGTTGTAATGATTGGTTAATTGACAGTGGGGCTTCCAAACACATGACTGGGTTTAAGGAATCTTTTGTGAACCTATCTGAACATGAATCACCCCATAAGGTGAAACTTGGGGATGATTATCAATACCCAATCAAAGGAAGTGGTGAAGCCTCCTACAACCTAGATTCTAAAAAATCTTTGAAGATGAAAGAAGTCCTTTATGTACCTGGGCTCAAGAAGAACTTACTCTCCATCTCTGCATTGGATGCAAAAGGTATGAGGGTTGCATTTGTGGATGGCCAAGTCCTAATGTGGCCAAAGGGAAAGAACATAGATGATGCAGTAGTGATTGGAGAGCAAGAGGGAGGTTTGTATAAATTGAAGGGACAACCTGAACATGCCATGGTACATGAATCCATGGAGCCAAGTGAACTTTGGCATAGAAGACTTGCTCATATGCACTATAGGGCACTTCCAATTGCAAGCAAGGCTGTAGAGGGTCTTCCTGAAATCAAGACCAAACATGAAGGTGTTTGCAAAGGATGTGCAAAAGGTAAGAACATTAAGAAGGCTTTCCCAAGCAGTGAAAGCAAGGCAAAGGATATCCTGGAGATCATCCACTCATATGTATGTGGTCCTATGTCATCCAGATCTCTTAGTGGGTATGTTTACTATGTCTCATTTATTGATGACCTCTCCAGGAATACTTGGGTATACTTCTTGAAGAACAAAGATGAGGTATTTGATAAGTTCAAGGAATTCAAAACCTTGATGGAGAATCAAACTGACAAGAAGATCAAAACATTCAGATCCGACAATGGTGGAGAATTCACCTCAGGTGACTTCAAGAAGCTTTGCAGTGATTCACCGATTAAGAGGGAGTTGACTACTCCCTATAATCCTCAACATAATGGAGTTACAGAAAGGAAGAACAGAGCAATCATGGAAGTAGCAAGGGAAATGCTGCCTGACCAGGATCTACCTATGCATCTATGGGCAGACGCAGCTAGAACAATTGTATATGTGCAGAACAGAACACTCCACAAGATATTGGACAACAAGGCACCAGAAGAGGTCTTTTCTGGTAAGAAACCTGAAGTCAGCCATCTCATAATATTTGGTTGTCCAGTATACACTCATGTCCCAAAGGAAAAGAGGACTAAACTAGATCCTTCAGGAAAGAAGGGTTTCTTTGTGGGTTACAGTGAAAGCTCGAAGGCTTATAGAATATACTTTCCAGGGTTCAAGAAGATTGATGTCAGCAGGGATGTAACATTTGATGAAAACTCAACATTCATCAAATCAAGGAAGGCACCTATTGAAGTTTATGAAGAACCTAAGGAAACAAGATTTCAAGACACTACCATGACTGAAGCAGTTCCAGAAGTTGTTCGTGAGTTTGAAGATCCACAAGAACCTGTACATCCACTCCGTGAGGATAACTCTCACAAGAGGAAACCTGCATGGGCTAGAGAGCTCATTCAAGATGCAGAAAGATTTGGCATTCCAGAAGAAGAACACAGAGCAAAGAAGAGAACCAGATCACATACCAGCTATGTTGCTTTACTCTGTGACATTATGAACAAAGAGCCTTCCAATTATGAAGAAGCAACGGAAAAGAAAGAATGGAAGGATGCCATGGTTGAGGAATACCAATCAATAATGAAGAATGATGTTTGGGATGTTGTCCCAAGACCTAGAGAGAAGTCTGTTGTGACTTCCGAATGGATCTACAAAATCAAGAGGAAAGAAGAACCTGTACATCCACTCCGTGAGGATAACTCTCACAAGAGAAAACCTGCATGGGCTAGAGAGCTCATTCAAGATGCAGAAAGATTTGGCATTCCAGAAGAAGAACACAGAGCAAAGAAGAGAACCAGATCACATACCAGCTATGTTGCTTTACTCTGTGACATTATGAACAAAGAGCCTTCCAATTATGAAGAAGCAACGGAAAAGAAAGAATGGAAGGATGCCATGGTTGAGGAATACCAATCAATAATGAAGAATGATGTTTGGGATGTTGTCCCAAGACCTAAAGAGAAGTCTGTTGTGACTTCTGAATGGATCTACAAAATCAAGCATGCTGCAGATGGAAGTGTAGAGAAATACAAGGCAAGATTCGTAGCTTGTGGCTTCTATCAGAAAGAGGGAATAAATTATGAAGAAACTTTTGCACCTGTAGCCAGGTATACTTCCATCAGAACAGTACTTGCCCTGGCTGCAGCAATGAAATGGAAAATACATCGGATGGATGTCAAGACTGCTTTCTTGAATGGTGTAGTTGAAGAGGAAGTATATGTGGAGCAGCCACTCGGTTTCGAAATACATGACAGGGAGTCATATGTGTGTTGATTGAAGAAAGCCTTGTATGGCTTGAAACAAGCTCCCAGAACTTGGTATGGTAGGATGGACAGTTTCCTATCTAGTTTGGGCTTTACCAAGAGTAAAGCGGATTCCAAACTATACTACAAGGTTGAGGAAGGAAATCCTGTGATTCTACTCATGTATGTGGATGACCTATTTGTAACAGGAGATGACAGATTGATTGCAGATACGAAGAGGAAGCTTGCTGCTGAATTCGATATGAAAGATTTGGGAATGATGCATTATTTCCTAGGTATGGAGGTGTGGCAGAGTGCAGGTGGGATCTTCTTTGGTCAAGGGAAGTACACAGTAGATATCCTGAAGAGATTCGGGATGATGGATTGCAAGGCCATGGCCACACCTATGGCATCGAATCTGAAGCTTCTATGTGATGCTTCATCTGAGCCGATTGATGTCTCTATGTATCGTCAGATGATTGGGTCCTTGATGTACGTGATGAACACGAGACTAGATATTTGCTTTGCGGTGAACACATTGAGTCAGTTCCTGACAGATCCGAGGAGTGTTCATCTGGTTGCTGTAAAGCATGTTATGAGGTACCTGAAGGGTACAATGGATTATGGGCTCAAGTATGAGGTGAATCAAAAGTTTAACTTGCAGGGTTATGTTGATTCAGATTGGGCTGGCAGTGCTGCAGATAGGAAGAGCACATATGGGTGCTGCTTCAGTATGGGATCAGTTGTGATCTCTTGGTTTAGCAGGAAGCAGTCTTGCGTAGCACTGAGTACAGCTGAGGCAGAGTATGTTGTAGCCTGTTCAGCTAGTTGTGAGGCAGTATGGCTATGGAAGCTACTGTCTGAGTTATTTGATCTCCCGTTGGATGCTACTGGTATCTTCTGTGATAACCATAGTTGTGTGAAGCTGTCCGAGAACCCAGTGTTTCATGACAGGTCGAAACACATAGAGATCAAATATCACTATATCAGGGATATGGTGCAGAGAGGAGCTGTGAAGCTCCTGTATGTTGCGACAGACGAGCAGATTGGAGATGTGCTGACGAAGCCACTAGCCAGGGTGAAGTTCGAGTACTTCAGGGAGAGGCTTGGTGTTCTTCAGATTGATGACACTTCGAGGAAGAAGTGATGGACACATTTGCTGAAGCCATTCCAAGCATGTTGGAAGGAGGATTCTTCACATGGCTGTGGATGTAAGTGCTGGATGATGAGCATCAGGATGATGTTCTGGTTTCTGCTTTGTATGATCAGTTGGATCATTTTTATCTATGTATGTATGCATCATGTTGGATGCTGGATATGATCAGTTGGATCATTTTGTATATGTATGCATCATGTTGGGTGCTGGATATGATCAGTCAGATCATTATTATGTATGTATGTATGCATCATGTTGGATGCTGGATATGATCAGTTGGATCGTTTATATGTATGTATGCATCATGTTGGATGCTGGATATGATCGGTTGGATCATGTGTATGTATTTTTGTATATCCATCATGTTGGATGCTTGGACCATGTATCTGTATATGTATCAGGTGGATAAACTGAATGATTAGATGGATCATGTATGGTGATATGTATCATGTATTTGTATTTGTATCAGGTGGATACATTGTATGATCAGGTGGATCATGTAGGATGATATGTATCAGGTAGATACTTGGTATGCATAAGGTAGATGCATTGTATGATCACGATGATCATGGATGGCGAGCTTCAGGATGTTGCTCCAGATGACATGTAGCAGGATGTTGCAGTGATGATGATCAGGATGATCATGTGTACATCAGGATGATGTATGGTGAGTATCAGGTTGATACTCTTTGGCCGTGGATCAGGTTGTGCAGATGAGCATATAATTTGGCCCTGGGAGATTTGCAGATAGTCTTTCGAGGTTTTTCTTATGGCATGTAATTCGTGCCCTGGGATATCTGGCAAATGCTCTTTCGAGGTTTTGCTCTGGGAGGACATATAATTTGGCCCTGGGAGATCTGCAGATAGTCTTTCGAGGTTTTTCCTATGGCATGTAATTCGTGCCCTGGGATATCTGGAAGATGCTCTTTCGAGGTTTTGTCCTATGGCATATAATATGTTCGTGGGAGATCCGATAGGTCGGGCTGTGTGCCCGTAATAAGTCCTGGGATGCTCTTGCGAGGTTTTGCCATGACCACATATAATCTGTCCCTGGGAGATCCTATAGGTAGAGCTATGTGCTCATAACACCCTGGGATGCTCTTGTGAGGTTTTGTGGTGACCACATATAATCTGTCCCTGGGAGATCGTATAGGTAGAGCTGTGCGCTCGTAACAGCCTGGGATGCTCTTGCAAGGTTTTGTGGTGAGGTCACATATAATATGGCCCTATAAGATCCTATAGGTAGAGCCGTGTGCTCGTAACAGCGTGGGATTCTCTTTCAAGGTTTTGTGACGCACGTAATAAGTCTTGAGGGTTCCATAGTATGGCCAGTGATGACGAAGACCTGCAGGTTGTGGGCCTACATCCAGTATGAAAAAGGACTGGCTCTGTAGAACTTCCTATGACGAGTAGAGTCAGAGATTGGTTGAGATAGCAGCAGCAGTGACGATGATGATGACGATGATCCCGAGAAGAAGACTTGTCTAGCAGATCTGTGTCGAGAAATACCTTCCTAGTTAAGAGGGAGTGTTGAGGTATATGTAACTTCGGAATGTATTTCATCTATGTATTTTATATATATTTATTATACCCTTAATAGAGATGTGTTATTCCTCTATAAGGAAGTGTCGTCATGTGGATTGACAAGTGTTGCAAGTGTGTGTACTTGCCGATGGGTTATTAGACCACCATGTCTGGGGTCGGCCTTGAAATATATATATTATAATGTGGATGTAACTAGCTAGACAAGTCAGCCCCATAAGGTCACTGGGAAAACGGATTAGTATAAATAGAGATCAGGTGATCTCTATTTAGATCACTCGGAAAAGTATCTCACTCTCACTCAGAAATTGGCGTACTAGTGAGGAGGAGGATCATCTGCTACTAGGAGACTATCTCAGTATATTTTGGTTGTACTTTGGTTGAGCCATTGCTCTCTCTATCTCTGAGGAAGTTGTGGGGTTTTTCACCTTAGGGTTTTCCCCACAAAAAATCCGTGTCTCTTGTCTCTCATGCTTTTGATTCTTGTGATGCGTGTCATGCTTATTGTGATTGTCATGCATTGATATACTGTATATGTTATTCTCTCAGTAAAGATCCTAGAGTATTGTGAATTAATGCTCAAAATTTAACAATATAATGTGAATTATTCTTTTATAATGTTCCATTAACTTGTTTGGTTTTATATTAATAACTTTGTTTTAGAGTATGGAATTTAATTGAGGGAATAAGTTATTTTTTAATACATTGAATTCTTTATAAAAAATAAACTTTGGTTGTTTTATTTCTTTACTTGTCTTATATTTAATTATATTTCATTTTCATATAAATTGTGTTGTATGAAAAGTTTTTCAGTAATGAATTTTTTTTTTTTTATAATTTTCATATTGTATGATTTTTTTAATTGAGATTTTTTTTTTTAATGATCATATATTTGTTTATTTATTTTTAATATTAAAACTAAAATTAATTTTTAGTTGAATTTTTCTCATTTTTATTTTTTATTTTTCATTTTTTTTATTAGATTAGTTAACTTTGTTAAAAGCCATTTTGATATACAAACAATAAATAGTCAATGCTATAAATATAAAAATTCACCTTCCAACATATAAACTCTACTAAAATATAGCCAATTTTATCACAACACACTATATTGCATATAATTTTAAAATTATAAATTATCAAATTTTCATAAACAAATTGTATTTATTTTAAATTTATTTATTTTATTAAATAACACAATAAAAAATATAATCCAATATATATAAATTAACATAAGTTTTAAAAACAATGCAAAAACTAAATTAATAATAATACTACACATTCTAATATTTAATTCTTTTTTCCAATAATTTAATGTGTTATATATGTATTAACATGAAAATTATATTTATAAATATAATTTTCATATTTCTTAGAATATACGTGTCTTAATAAGAAAATTATATAATTATATATATATATATATATATATATATATATATATATATATTCAAATTTAAATTCAAATTCAAATTCAAATATATATATATATATAAATTTAAATTCAAATTCAAATATATATATATATATAAATTTAAATTCAAATTCAAATATATATATATATATATATATATATATATATTTTCATATTCAAATTCAAAGATATACTATGAAAATAACTTTATAATAAATCACTATTAAATTATAATCAAGACTGACAAATAACTTGTGCATGCACATGAATAGGTTAAGCTCATAGATTTAAGGTTTTAAAGTTATACTCTCGTCAAGATGTTATGTGAAAATGCCTCATGTCCCATGAAGGATTATAAATATATATTCATATATATAAAACAATTAAACAATTAATGATAGCATTGTTAATTTATATGCAAATATTTAGAAATGGTTCTCGACTCGCTAGATCATATGTTTTTTTCTGCTTCAAATGGATGAAACAATACTCTTTAATCCTGTCCCAATACCCAAATATAGAACCTACCTATACCCACAACAGCAGCAACCCAATTTATCTCTACAGCTCTTCTCATATAAAATCCATACCAATTGAAATAGTAAATTCGGATATCACATAGGTTTGATCTCAACAGTCCCTACAATGAACATACAAATTTCGACAACTGATTTGAATTGACTTTTGACCTAAACACTGCGAGTGAATCGGCAGCCGAATACATTGTGAGCTTAAATTCTGATGTTTTCTCTGCGATAGGATTAATACGTATTATGTATTTTCAGGATAAATTGGCCAAGACATTCGAAATGAACTGAAAACAAACCATATCATATATTATCTTATTCATCACAAATCGCCACACCTGAGAGGGGAACGTCAGCCATTAATGGCGATCATGCAACATATCAAATCTCTTTATGAAACAACACTATAAAAGTTAGAATAATCCCGGCGTTGACTTGCTAGCACCAGGGCAGATCAAGCCAGTCTACTTGAATTCATATCAAAACACCATTAACTAGAGGCGATTCCCACTGTTTTTCAAAGCCGTGGATCTGCTGTTGCTTGACAACATTCGGCATTGCTTTGTCTGCTCTTGTTCATCTCTTGTGGTATCAAATCTTGCATCTCTTATGCTCCCAAATCATGTAGCAATTTTATTTTGAGTTATTATAATTTACTCATACAGTAAAGGTAGGTTTCCATGATTAAAGGGTTAGTTACATGATCATAATGGTTTTCTTCTTTAATGGTAGGAAGATGAACACTTGTGGTACGTGAATATTCATAGGTTAGGAGTTAAGTCTGGTAGGTGAACATCGATAATTTAAGTGTTATGAACAAGTTATCCGTTATTTGTTCTCCATGCTTAGTTGTAATGTGTTAGAAATAGTAATTACTTCTGTTAGCTTTAGCTTTTGCTTTAGTTCCTATTTTGAACTTTGCTTAGTTTGTAATCTGTTAGAAATAGTAATTACTTCTGTTAGCTTTAGCTTTTGCTTTAGTTCCTATTTAAAAGTTCAGTTAATAAAACATGCAACAACATGTTTTGCATGCAACCAAAAGCTAGGTTAGACTTTTTAGGGTTTCCATAAGTGTTTAAATGTACACATTCAGATTTAGTTTGTAATGTATTAGTTGATCATCCATTTATCAATAAAGATTGAAGAGCAGTAGCTCATTCTGCATAATCCTTGTATTTATTTATGCCTCCAACCTTCATAATTACCTCTTGTCTATGCCTAAGCTACCTCTTACTTTCTTTAGTTAAATGGGTTATCTATCACTAACTAACTGTTATCCATGGATGAGCTACTAATTATCCATGCATCTAGTGCCAATTATTTTTTATATATTTTTTTTATAATTGTTTATTTAGAATTTTAAACTACTCCCAGGTTCAATTCAAGAAAAACATAAATAATAATCAACCCAAATTCCAAATTCCAATATAGAACAATTCCTTAATTTATAACCTTATTCATTATTCATCAGCCATCAATTTAACTATACTAATTTACATCGATTTTCAATTGATAGTGGTCAATGTTGTGAGACATTGCTATTCAATTGATTTTTCTGTTCAATGATGTTAGACGTTGATACCTCATATGTACTAACATTGACAGATTTACAGTAGTTTACATAGCTACGAAGCTTCAAAATGCACTAGCTTACATTGACAAATTTGTACTAGTTTAGATGAACAGATTTACATTAGTTTACATTAACAGAAGAGATCGTCTGAAAATAGAGCATACCGATCATTTCGACATCAAATCTGCAAGATGCCGAGAGGAAGATGCAATATGTTGTCTATCTTTTTTGATCCTGAAGAGGCGAAGAACGTAAGTTAAGTTGCAGCGAAGCCTGGTAGAGTGCACCCTCCACATTACTTTTACATAGCGGCGGAAGCGAAAGCGTTTGGCTTGGCTGCCCTTGACGAAGTAGAGCGGAGTCCTTATTGGGGTTAAGCGGAACGGAGACTTGCAGAGATATTCATCCTCTTCTTCACTGATTGTCTCCAAGCTGAGAACCAGGCAGGGTCTGTATGGCCTCGTTAGCTCGTACGCCCGCGACAACTGGTAGGGAATTATGGGATGAACTTGTGACGAGCATTCCTTCTCTTTGCAGCTTTTCTTCTTCGAGAACCGACCTAATAATCCTGCAAATATTGACTTTCCTTTGCCCGCCTTCTTCTTCATTGCATTCAGATTTCCAGCCATATCTAATTGTCTCTTTGCAGGATCAGAAGGACGCCAGGCAGATGAATGAATAAATCTGTGGCAAGAAGCGTTCAGAAGGACGCCAGGCAGATGAATGAATAAATCTGTGGCAAGGAGCATTCTAGGTCTAGAATATGTACTGAGGTTATACAGCAGAGGCAGCTCCAGCTCTTACAGTACCCTAGTATTAATTATATAATATCACGTTTGTCTTTGTGAACTCCATGCTTGGTATTTAGAAATCCCACGAGTCCCTACCATGTGCCCTCTGCCAAATTAATGCCTACTCATAAGCTGCATGTAATGTGTGCCCATCCAGTACAAATGCTTATTGACATTTGGTCCAATGTGTATGGCTCCATTTCCTTATAAAATATACCATTCCATGTGTAGCAAGGAATCTTTTGCTTATGAAATTCCGCACGTCTTTCAAAACTAGAAGATCAAGTCAATAATTGAAGTAGGGAAACAAATACAGCTGCCATGTAAACAAAGCAAAGGAGAACAAAGACAATCATGTAAGCAAAACTACAAAAGCCATGTAAGCATTTTTAGTTCAAGAAAATTTGTGTGTGCACAGAAAATCATATACTTGTTCAATGTATTCCAGCTATGCTCCATATTTACAACCAAAAAAACATAAAATTTTGGCATTTAATATTTTATGGAACATCACATTCCTCGTTTCTTTAAGTATTCCTTTAAGACTTTTGCAATATAAAGGAATGAAAGAAAAATACTCTCGACAAATACTTCAGACAAAGGCTCAAAATAAATCTGAATTTACAAATCATAAAATGGTCAAACAATTCTAATTAAGGTCGACAATAGTATTGGAACACTAAATATAGAAGCTAAGTAACACAAATATTAATTAAATATTGCGCTGTGAAACAACCATTGGCCTTATTCGTTAAATTAAACAAGACAGATGATAATGCCGGTGCTTCCTTGTAGCAGATTATAAAATTATTGTTAGGCTCTTTCCAATTATAACAATATGTAATACTATACTCTAACCTTTTAGTAGTTAGAATTATTGAACCAAGACAAAACCATATGATTTAATTTATACAAAACAATACGATTTAATTTATAGTATTTCATACATATCGATGTGGTTAGTTATCGAGTTGGTACCTTGTTGGTGTAAGAAGATTCTAAGGCTTTAGTATTGGCCAATTGCCCATATTATATATGTGCAACAATGTATTGAAGATACTTTGTCTCTTCAAGTTGTAGATATTATATTTGTCCGTTGTATGTAAGCAATCTTCTATTGGTGATACATGGGTCATGTTTGTAAGTACCAAGTGTAGCTTGAAATTTGCTTCATATGTTTGACATGAGTATTCAGAAGGTAAAGGTAACGTGAAGTCCTCACTGCTTGTTTCATGGTTGTGTTAATTAAAATATTGTTATTATGATTATGATTTTAAATTATAATATGTCATGTAAATAGATGTTATTAGTGATTAAGTTGGTATATTCTTAGTATTGAGATCATTTTCGGGTTAAAGGTATGTTTTTATTTATCCATTATTTTATTATAATCTAAATTATGATTTTAAATTATAATATGTCATGTAAATAGATGTTATTACTGATTAAGTTGGTATATTCTTAATATTATATCATTTTTGGGTTAAAGTAATTTTTTTATTTACCAATTATCTTATTATAACTTAGTGGGTGTAAAAATCTATTCCATTTGAATTCATCTTTATAATTTTAATATTTTGAATCCATCTTTATATAATTTTAATAGTATATGTAAAAAAAAAAGTGTCTTATTATACTAACCTATGTTTTGACTTGAGGTATGTTTCTAATGTAAAGATGATCTATCCATTGGTATCACCTTAATCATTTATTAATTTTGTTTAATTATTGAGTTGATGTCCATTGTTAGAGTTGAGATGATTATTCAATTAGGGTATTTCAATTACTATGGGTGCCATTTAATATATATATATAATTTATTAAAAATATATTTATATCTCTTAAATAGATAAAAATTTATAATTTTAATGATATATGAAAACCTTTTTAATATTATTTTTTTGATATTTCATGTTGTTGTTTAAAGTGTTGGTTGAATTGTATTTGTGTGCACGTCTATGTTAGCATATGCTTGACATGAGGTACCTATATATTACATAAAGGTGATTCATTGATTTGCTTAAAACTATCCACATGCATATATTAATAAACTATTTTAACATGTGTTTTTTTCGAGCTTTAGCGTCTCTATTCCATGTTTTTAACACTTATAAGTTTTAACCATTTTAAAATTGTCATGAATGCACCCAAAAAAAAATCACATCAAAATTTGAGAGTGGAAATTTTGATTAAAGCGATGTTTTGGTTCCTAACTTGTATTGGATACATTGTAAGAAGGCATGACATTCGATAGTTGGAAAAGGATATGGTGAAATGCATAATGTTATTGTTGAATGTATCCATGAGGATTAGACCTAAATAAATGAATTTTAGATCATCCTTAATCTCATGAAATCATGGTATAAATTTGATAGTAGGTTTGCATTGTTGTAGTGTATCACATTACATGTTGTTTTTTAAGCCCTAGATTTGTTTCAATCAAGTGCTACTCGTGTTTCTTTTTAAGCAATTATCTTGCTATTAATGACATCGATGTTTCCTTTTTGGATTTCCTAATGAAGGTTTACATTCTTACCATTTTCATGCTCCATGCTTCGCTGCTTTCCATTTATGCAAGAATGAGTGTGCCAAACATGTGTTGACATCATCAATAACTAAAATTGTGAAGTATATGACCAACCTATTATGATAGATAAATTATAACATATTGATTTGAGTTGAAATTTTTTTGGTGGATTGTATATTGGTGAAAGATTACAATTTTCCCATTGCATACATGTATAAGTATGCACCTAAGTAGTGGGAACATAATACTGGTATAATTGTAGACATATTTTTGAATGCTAGATATTTTCGTGCATTCATTATTGGTAAATGTAGGGTCCATGTACAAAGATGGTACACACTTTTGTTGCAAGTAGAGCACGTGAGGGCTAATTTTTAGCAAGATGTGGGTGTTATTAAAAACACATGCATGTTCTTGGTTTGGAAATTGTCAAACCTTCGTGTAAGCTTCCACATGGATGACAAGAAACAAAAAAGGGCCACAACCCATTTATTTACCATTTCTCCCCATTTTCCACAGATTCCCATGGCGATTGGTAGCTCGAACCACAATGCAAGTGCATCTTCACCACCAAACAATGATGGGAGATTAATGTGAAGACTCAAAATTATGCTACGAAAACCTACAATCATTTGTGATCAAAGATCAATATCTTTGTTAGCTTGATTATACCTCTTTTGTATTTTCCCCTATTTCTTCTTATTTGAATATAGAGGTTGTCTTTTGCACTGCATAGGCTATCATATGAATTCAGATATAATTTGCAGTAAACATCTATTGTTTAATTTCCTGAGTTTTGTAATCTTTATTCAAATACTATCGTTATGATCCTAGACACTATCTTGTATCTAAATGTCATCTAGTTGGATATATATAACATCACATTGTGAGTTTATCTGTTCATATCTTTGTTCTTTTTCCTCTATTTTTTGTTTTCATCAAATGCCAAGATTTCAAGTTGTGTTCCCCTGAAAGTATAAAATGTTTCCAATCATTTGGATACATGCTGGATATTTCATACAAGATACACCTTTCATCTCATCCACTTGACCTACTTTGACCTACTTCACCAATTAAGACTATTTCAAATCCAAGATGTGCTAAGCATGTCCTTCTTGTATTCATAGGACATATTTTAGTGCAAACATCTTTTGGCATCGTTGTTGGGGACGAAAGTGAAATATTTTCCCCGGGTTATGTTTTAAGTGCTTAGATATGATTTTAGATGGTGGATTGAGATCAGACATTTGAAAATGACTACATCATTCACTTGGCGACTCCATGGTTGAAGAATCCACTGGAGTCTCCACCGGTTCTGAATGTCAAAAGAAATGGAAGTTATTAAGGCTCGAAGTTATGATTTTTGTGATTTTTCCAATGTACATGGTCCCAACCTTGTCCCTAGTTTAGAAGAATGGGAGAATTGTCTTTCAAGGTTTAGGGGAAAATGATTGGGAGGTTCCTATTGAGCATTTATTAGATTTTAATGAACTTATGTGTAAGTTGGGAATATTTCATGAGGATGTTTTGATTGAGATGTTCAGGTATTCATTGGAAGGGAATGCTCGAGAATGGTGTAGGTATCTACCTCTTTCCAACATTTCTTCATTGAAGGAATTTCATGGTGCATTCAATTCTTATTACAAAGAAATATTTTTTGCTGAATTTCTTTATGAAGGGTGTTGTGAATAATTTTCAACATTGCATCATTGCTCCAACCTTAAAGATAAGGATGTTAGTTCCAATCAAATGCATGAAAATAAATCTATTCAAGGTGGAAATCTCATTAAGCATGATGTTCATTCTCTTGGAATTAATTAAAGTATGTTGTTTCCTTCTGATTTTCATGACAATCTTGTTGTTTTGAATGATGCTAATCAATATATGCAAGAGGTTTCAAGCAACTCGTGGAGAATATGAAGTATCTGGTATTTATGGATTAATTCAAGGAAAACAAGTGGAGTTGAGTTGAATCGATGAAGCAAGTTTCATGAAACAACATACTTATCTTTTAAATCAGATGGAGGTTTATCATATCCTTCAAGATCCAATAGCTATTTAGATGGACTCATTTTTTCAAAACTTCCCCAATGGTGTAGCTTTCGTTATGCAAACAAATTGCAACAACAAGTATAAGATGCCCATTAGATCTTTGTTGCAAAAATTGCATTCTTTTTGCACTTTGTTATACAGTTGCAAACAAGATAATCATTTCATCAATCAAAAGCTTATTTTGGGTTCAGTTAACTAGAGTAGCAGTGTAAATAAATAGGCTTGTATTTCAATCATATTGTTTGTAGTTTATTTTCAAATGTGTGGTTTTCATCTTGGTTTGATATGTTGTAGAATAGATTAGTTTTGGATTAATACTTCATAGCTCAATGGAGACATTGGAACGAAGTAGCTTTTGGTTTGAAGGATAGTTGGTTTTTTAGACCGTGGTATGTTGTTGGTATGTATAATGGTTTCAATTTTCATATTTTATTTAGAGCATGTTGGTTTGCACTATATGGATTGTTGTAGAGATGGAAAAGGAACAGGTCTACAGTTCTTAGCACCTCACAGGGAAGTGCTATCCCCAGCCGGAGATAATGTTAGCTCTAAATCCACCTCATCAAGCATATGAGAAAATAATTGATCCTTTGCAAAAGATGAGTAATTGATCGTAGGATTCCAGGCAAACTAATAATGTTTAATCAGAGCAAATCCTCATTTAAGGCATCAATTGATACTTTGTTTTATATTTCCAAGAAAAGGATCGCCACAAGAATTCATGCAACATTCTGTAATGGTGCTTATGTTAAAACTGCATAGGTGCTACAGAACTGCCTCTAGATGACAGGCTTATGTTAAAATAGACAGGCGCTATAGAATTCCCTACACTACATAACTGCTTATCGATGATAGGTGCTACAGAATAACTTGTAGGTTGCAGTTTTGATTTAAATTGGAATTTTTGACTTTCTAAGTCTTTAAGGTCTAATAAATTGTAAAATTTCTTGAAGTCGAAGGTTCCAAGGTCATAAAGCCTAAGGCTAGAAAATGGAAAGTAAGCATCAAAGTCCAATGGACCACAATAAGGAAGTCGAAGGTTCCAAGGTTGTTGAGCACTAATGTTTTGTTGGCATGAGAAGATAGAGTCATAGTCAAAGTGAACAAGATATCCTATTTCTTAGGATCTCAAGTCCAACGGAGATTTTACATTTTAAATTGTAAAATCTCATAAAAATCAATTTGATATTGTTGTAATATTTGAAGATAGAGTTCGATACTTTCTTTGGGGATCTTAAACAAAATGTTATGAGGTAATGAGATGTATAAAAATATGAAAAGAGAAATAGAAAGGAGGAAGAAAGCAAAGTGGTTTGAGTGGGAAGAGTGTGGAAGATTAATGTGAAGACCGGAAATTATGCTACAAAAAACTACAACGCTTTGTGCTTAGAGATCAATAGCTTTGTTATCTTGATTATACCTCTTTTATACTTTCCCCTATTTCTTCTTATTTGAATATAGAGATTGTCTTTTGCACTACATAGGATTTTATACAAATCCAGATGTAATTTGCAGTAAACCTTTATTTTTTAATTTCCTGAGTCATTTTGATCCTAGACATTGCCTTGTATTAGGATGTCATATGGTTGGATATATAAAACATCACACTATAAGTTTATGTGTTCATATATTTGTTCTTTCTTCTCTATTTTCAGTTGTTCATTAAATGCCAAGATTTCAAGGTGTGTGCCCCTAAAATTGTAAAGTGTTATTAATCATTCGGATAAATGCTTGATCTTTCATACAAGATAATCCTTCCATCTGATCTACTTGACCTACTTTGACCTACTTCACCAATTAAAACTATTTGAAATCCAAGATGTGTTAAGCATGTCCTTCTTGCAGTCAAAGAACATCTTTTAGCACTAACATGTTTTGGATCCATTTCCAGGGATGGAAGTGAAATGTTTTTCCTTGGTTATGCTTTAAGTGCTTAGATCTGATTTTAAATGGTGAACTAATATTAATATTAGACATTCGATAGTGACTAGATCATTCACCTGGAGACTCTATGGTTGAAGAATCCACTGCAGACTCTGCTTATTCTGAATGTCAAAAGTAATGGAAGCTATTATGGCTTAGAGGTATGCTTTTTGTGATTTTTCCAATGTACCTAGTTTTCCCAATCTTGTGCCTGGTAGAGAAGAATGGGAGAATTGTCTTCCATGGTTTAGGAGAAATGATTGGGAGGTTCATGCTCAAAATTTATTAGATTTCCATGAAATTATGCATCAACTGGGCATATTTCATGAGGATGTTTTGATTAATATGTTCATGTATTTATTGGAAGAGAATCCTTGAGAATGGTTTAGGTCTCTACCTCTTTCCAACATTTCTTCACTGAAGAAATTTCATGTTACATTCAATTCTTACTACAAAGAAATATTTTCTATTGAATTTGTTTATGAAGAGTGTCGTGACGAATTTTCATTATTGCATCATTGCTCCAACCTTGAAGACAAGGATGTTAGTTCCAATCAAATGCTTGAAGAGACAACTACTCAAGCTGGACAAATCATTGAGCACGATGTTATTTCTCTTGGAATTGATGAAAGTATGTTTCTTCCTTCTGATTTTCATGACAATCTTATTGTTTCAAATACTGCAAATCAACAGTTGCAAGAGTCTTTTGCTATTCCTGGAGAATATGAAGCATCTGGTATTTATGGATTGTTTCAAGGAAAACAAGTGGAGTTCAATTTGATTGATGAAGCAGATTTCATGAAACAATAGCCTTGTATTTTAAATCATCTAGATCTTTATCATATCCTTCAAGATCCAATAGTTGTTTGGATGGACTCATTTCTTCAAAAATTCCCCAACTTTGTAGCTTTCACTATGCAAACAAATTGTAGCAGTAACCATAAGATGCCTATTATATCTTTGTTGCAAAAATTACATTATTTTTGCACTTTCTGATGCAGTCACAAACAAGATAATCCTTTCATCAATCAAACACTTATTTGGATACATTGGAGGTTTTCTTACACATGATCAAGTTGGGTTCAGTTAACCACAGTGGAAATGTAAATAAATAGGCTCATATTTCAATCATAGTGTTTGTAGTTTATTTTTAGTAGTGTGGTTTTCAGGTTGGTTTGATGTGTTGTAGAATAGATTAGTTTTGGATTAAGACTCCATGTCCCAATGGAGACTTTGGAAGAAAGAAGCTTTCGATTTGAAGGATAGTTGGTTTTTCAGTCTGTAGTATGTTCTTGATATGTAGAATGGTTTCAGTTTTCAGTTTGTATACAAGGAATGTTGGTTTGCAATAGGTGGATTGTTGTAGAGATGTATAAGGAACATGTATACAGTTCTTAGAACCTCACAGCGAAGTGATATCCCCAGCCAGAGCCAATGTTAGCACTAAATCCACCTTGTCAAGCATAGGGGAAAAGAATTGATCATTTCCAAAAGATTAATAATTGATCATAATATTCTACGAAGAGTAATAATGTCTAATCAAAGAAAATCCTCATTCAAGGCATCAATTGATACTTTGTTTCATATTTCCAAGAAAGGATCACCAAAGGAATTCATGCAACATTATGTAACATCGCTTATGTTAAAACTTCATAGGAGCTACAGAGCTTCCTGTAGATGACATGATTATGTTTAAACATTTAGGAACTAAAGAACTGCCTATGCTACAGAATTTCCTGTAGATGATAGGCACTACAAAATAGCCTGTAGGTTCCAGTTCTGATTTAAAGTGGAATTTTCCACTTTCTATAAGTCTTTGAGGTCTAATAAATTGTAAAATGTATAGAATTCGAAGGTTCCAAGGTCGTTGAGCACTAGAGTTTTGTTGGCATGAGGGTTACAATGTAATCTTCCACCTTGTGAGAATCAACACTCTTTGGCCTAGAGGATCCATTCCACTTACTCAAAACCATTTTATATCCTTCAGACACTATTTTTCCCTATTTTTTCCCTTGTATGCTTGATGCATCATTACAGTGGGAGTACCCACGAGTTGCATCACTATAGCCCGCGGGTAGCATGTAAAATAGTAAAAATCACTAGTTTATTACTTTTTACTCCCAAAAAGCGGTCATTGGGCGACCATTGACTCTCCATCTACCCAAGAAATGCCTCGATGTGTCCTTTCACTTACCTTTGAGAGCACTATATATTTAGCACATATGGATTATGGATGGGAGGAAAAAGAAGAGCAAGAGAACTCTAGTGGATTTTTTCCCAATCTTGAGTCTACACTCATTGATCCTTGTAGTTGTGAACCCTTTATGTTCACCTTCCAAACTCCTATTCTAGTTTGAGTCTTCCATTCCATGGAGGATTGAAGTGGTGGAGGCACAAGTGGATTGATCCAAATCTTGGTTCAGATTGGTTGCCGGCAAGACGTCGTATCACATTGTACTTCTTTTTGTTTATTAATAGAAATACTCATATTCTCGTCCATTAATGTTGTAAATGTTGTTTATCTTACATTGGGTTGCATTTACTTGTTATATCATGGACCATTACTATTGATGATGTTAATGTCATTTATATATTATATGTACTTGTATATTGGCTGTCAAGACTAATTTGCAGATTCAAGTGCATGGATTGCAAAGCTCCAACGGCAATCTACATCAAACGTTTGGATCGAGGTTGGTCATATTCTTCATTATATTAGTATTGTCATTTATATAGCATAATATTGAGAATTGAGTTAATTTCTGGTAGTCAGCTGTCTATTGTGGTCTACCCCAAGCCATAGTGAGTTTTCTCCAACACAGAAATGGCGACTCCACTGGGGAAAACATCCATTTTTGGGGATTTTTGAGCATTAGTCCTTAATTAGAGTTGTTGTTTTTCGAAGCTCTGTGTCACTTATTGCCGTTGAGATACACTATAGAAATCTTGCTTTTTCTGAGCCATTGGAATCTTTGTTTTGCCATTTGCCTTTCCTTACTCGCGGGCTAGCTTAGCTTTGCCCGCGTACACCCACCTATGTTTACTCTACTGCTCGCGGGTACCCGCAGGTTTTCCTTCGACAGTAGCGTACAACTCCAGCTTTGAATGATTTATGAATTTTGGTTGTTGCTGGGTTGGATTTGGATGATCCTGAGTCTTTGTTGGCCTGTTTCTTGACTGTTTCATGCCTTGGTTGTGACTAGAACTCTTCTTTTCTCTTGGTTGAGCCTTGTTGGTTTTTTACCCATCTTTGGATTTAGCCTTGTTGGTTTTTTTTCCTTTTGAGCTCATTCCGTTGGCTAAGTTTTCCTTTTTGGT
This sequence comes from Larix kaempferi, assembly GCA_027924585.1. NCBI lineage: Eukaryota > Viridiplantae > Streptophyta > Pinopsida > Pinales > Pinaceae > Larix > Larix kaempferi. The sequence continues at coordinate 38,146,536 of BSBM01000632.1, forward strand.
ATCTATTGGGTTGTCTTAGTGATCTCCTTGGCATATCAGTGACTAGATAGTAGGATTTTTCTTTCATTTTTCATTTCCATATATTGAAAAATACAAAAATACACAAAGTTTTGCATTTTCCTTTTGTTTATAAGAGAAAATACAATTTTTTTTTTTGCTTTTATGTATTGCATCTTGCATTGAGTGCTTTTTTCCTTCATTTAGATTCTGATTGTGCATCGAAAAATATAAAAGGATTGCATATTTATTTTGAAACCGTTGGATTGATTTTGCATGTTAGTGGCATTGTTTTAATTGGATAGATGAGTTTAGGATTTGATGATTTTGCATACTATTGAGTCTTACACATCACTAGTTTCATAATCATATCCCTTGAGTAATCACAGCCATTAAAATTAACGTTTAATCTTAAAATTGATTAGACCAATTTTATTTATAGGGTACACCAACTAGCATAGGTTTAGAGTCTTGGAATAGATCATTGTGACTTAACAATCCAAGACTACTAGACGAAACGTTAGGTGTCTGACCAGGGATTGGAGGAATCCATGGTATATATTGGTGTTCTCAGAAAGCTCTACTCAAGCTAGAGTTAAGCACGAGGTCACGGGAGGTTGGTTGAAGAGATATCCCTCTGATACCAGCTGAACGTGTGAGATATTTCCAGGGTTTGTTCGTATCTGGGGGTACCGGAGGTTCATCCTCTTGTGCTTCAGGTGTAGCTACCCTACCCATACGACGTATCCCACCTGCGACTGTCCCCCTGAGCATTGGTTATATTGAAGTGACCATAGTTTCCTTACCTAGGTATCGCATAGGGTACTTGTAGTGGTTATGCTGTTTGTGTCTCGAGTCAGATAGGGGTCGAACAACACAGTTGCCGTTGTATAGGGATTTGACCCTGAGCATGCAGTGAAGTCTGGGGGCCGTTATAACTGATTATGTTACCTCCGGATATACTTTGGGAGTCTCAAGCCTCTCCTAGGTGAGACATACCGGCTCTAGTGTCAGGAGCTCATTTAGCCACTCTGTTTGTCTGCTCTTGGTTTTAGTTTCTCTAGGTGTGTGCTTTTGATTTACGTTTTTTGATTGATAGTTGGCCTTTAGGGGACGTTTTGATTCTATATTCTCTCCGGAGATATCGTGGCGCGGATTCCTACTCTCCACCGATCCCGTCAGTTGGCTAGTTTAGAACCTGCTGAGCTTTCACGCCACGTTGCTAGGGGACGCCGACGGGCTCCCTCTAAGTCTTTAGATTCTTACGAGACATACGTCCTAGACATCATGACTGCTGCACATTCCGATACTAAAGAAATACCTTCGAATCCATCGGGTAGAGTTGAACACACTTCAGACTCCCCTACGTCTCGTGAAGCGTGGGGGGGTCATCCACCTGAGACTCAACATAGTTTGTTTGGTCCAGATCCACCCAAGGATGACCCGTTCGTTCCTTCATTTCCACACCATTATAAACACATGATGCTAGAGTTACATGACGACACTGGTCCTATGGTCAACCGAACCACTTTCTCTTTTAGTATGCCTAATTATAGTATAGTTGATCCTTCCACTACGTTTGGTAGTCACGGTGGCACTAGTCATGGTGTTATCTATACTATACCCCCTAGGGGCACTACCCTCACTGGGGCCACTACATTGTCCACTCACACACATAGTATGGGACCGGTCAGATTCCTCCTAACAATGCTAATGTTGGAAGACAACCACCTCCCAGGGATACCCAACCTAATAGGAACACTATCCGCAATATGACTCGTCATCCACCACCTAATACACATGTCGTTTCTTGTCAACCCAGGACTACTTTCGCAAATGTTAATACTCCTCCTAACCACGGGGGTGGACATATACCGCATACTTTTGCATCCACTGCCACCACTAGTAATTCCAATGTAGGAGGTGGGAATATATCCTATCCACATGGACATAACGCCACCATCCCTGCTACTAGTAACACCAATGTTGGGGCTGGGAATACATCTCATGCTTATGGTCACCACAAGACTACTCAAGCTGATCCTAATGCCGGGGGTGGGAACATACCATACCATTATGGTCATTACAACTCGATTCCCACTACGAATAGTACGTATATGCCCCATACTTATGGTGGCAACCCTTACTGCAACACAGTCGGTGTTGGCCACCAATACAACCCACCCCAATATGGTGCCCAAAACACGTATATACCTACTTACTCTCAAATGGGTCAAGTCGGAGGAGGTTATCAATATTATGGCCATAGTCAAGCTTATGGTCCGCCAGGTCCTCATTATCAGCAGTTTAATCCTCATGGTCAAGATTTTGGTCCATCTTATAATTTGTTTCCGTTCAACCAACCTTTTATGGGAGCTTATAATCAAGCTTTCTAGCCTTAGCTCCCATTCCTTGCACGCTTGAATCTTTCGTATCTTTCGAAGCTCACGAATGATCCGATGTGTCATGACCCTAATTGGCCTCCGGTCCCTACCAAGCTCCCTTCGGACATTCCTAAGTCTGAGGGGAAATTTGGTGAGGATCCGGAAGATCATGTCACGACATTTCACCTTTGGTGCTCCTCCAACTCATTGAATCACGATTTCGTTAGCCGCGAAGTGGTATGTTGAGTTGCCTAGAAACACTCATAGGGGTTTTAATGAGATCGCTTTTGTTTTCTTGGATCATTTCCAGTTGTCGGTTCGCTATGATACTGGTACTGAACTTTTATCTACCTTCCGTCAGAACAAGGCCACACATATTTCTGACCACGTTCAAGAGTGGCGTCGGTCGAAGAGGTTAGTGAAAGCCAACATTCCTCTAGAGTTCTTGTTGGAATGGTTCCTCAAGTCTCTACTCCCATACATTTCTAAAGATGTTTCAATGTCCGACATTAGGACTGAGGAACAAGCCATCTTGAAAGTCTAGCAGTTAGACTTACTATACTTTCAGTCTGGCATTTTGTATGACATTATTCCCGAAGCATCGTGCACACGTCATGAGACTTAGTCAGTTCCTGGACCGCATGCCGATGGAATCATAGGATCCCCAAGCACTCACCCTGTAGATTTGGTAACTAATCAAATGCAAAATTTGTCGCTAAACCAGTCTACTCCCAGACAGGTTCGCACCTTGTCCACTTCCACCCCGTCGTCCAATGTACACAATGTGCAATCGATGAACCCATCAGGTAACCGACAACCTGCTGGTAAGAAAAAGGGGAGAAACAACCGGAAGGGTGGAAACAATGGGAATAACAATAGCAATCGCAATACCCCCCGTAAGGATAATGCCAAACCTCCTCGGGAAGGTGGAAATGCTGGTGAGGACCGTAAACCTAGGTGTAAGGTAAAGTTTCCCTGTAAGCTCTATGGGGAAGACCATTTTACTCACTTATGTCCTTGGATTGAAGAAGCAGCGAAGTGTTTGGCACAGAGCCCAACAGTGTTAAAGGATCCCCTATTTCATCATCAAAACATGGCTTCGCATGCTCCCACCACTAGTTATGGACCTACTGAGGTGACAACGTCTTCTTCCAATACTGGTGGTTATGGATGTGTGAACATGGTTTAGTCAGAGGTTAGTGTTGCCACTCGTCAATGTGATTATCATGCACCAAAACCGAATTTAGGGAATGAGCCTCCCCCTCCTCTTGACAATTCCTTGCATATCGAGAAGCCCTCTAATATGCCGCGGATACCGAAAGGTGTTCTTAAGCGCTCTATGCATAATCCCAATGCTCGAGCCACCCATAACTACTCCATCGTGGAATATTTGGGCCAAACTTTGTGTGCCATGTCGGCTCTTGAAGTCTTGCAAGCCTGTCCTTCTCAGAAGCATGCCCTTTTGAGTGTGTTAGGAGTTCAGGACGGGGGTGTTAACACCCAAAAAGTGCTCACTACCTCATCTACCCCATTACATGACTCATTTGTCCATTTTCCTACCATATTTCCCTTAAAAACCCTGAAAATCCCACTTAAAAGCCTCCAAAAGGCCTAAAATGCCTCCAGAAGGCAACAAAACCATCAAAAAGCCTCAAAAAGGCTAAAAACCCCTTTTCCCTCCAAAAATATCCAAAATTCCTCCAAAATAGCAAAAACCCTCTAAAGAGGGAATAAAAAATATAAAATAATGAGGAAAAAGGAGGAAAAAACCCTATACAGCTGACCTAAACCATTTGGTTCCCAAAACCATGGGCCAGCACTCCACCACCAAAAAACTATAAATAGGTGATGGAGACCCCTCATTTCATATCCACAATCAAGTCTACCCTTACTCTGCCAAAATCTCTCTTGAAACCCTAGCTCACCCTTGAGCTACTTTCACCATTGAGAGCCCCTTTTGGCCCATTCCCAACCATTTGGAGAAAGAGAAGGAGCAAAGCTGGAGTTTGGAGCAACCCTCTTGGACAATTGCAAGAACTTCACCAACCTTCACATTGGAGGTAAAGCTTTAATACAAAAAACCATTTATATTATCTCTTGTCTTTTTATGTTTCATGCACATGCTTAGTATAATTTTCATGTTAATTTCTTGTCTTTTAATTACTGTTTATTGAACTGCTACTAAGGAGTCCCTTCTCCTTAGTAGGTGCCCATTTGCACAAGCTAGGGTGAAAAATCTAGCTACAGTTTTGGAGACCCCCCTAGGTTTGAATTTCTGGTTACAATTTTTAAATATTTTTTTTGTTCAGCTGTCCCTTTCGACCGCCGTAAACTGCATCTTTTCCCCCTATAGTCGTGTTCTGATCGCGTCTTTCAGGCACTTACCTGCGATCCGACCGCGGCTCTCAGACTGTTTCCGGCGACCTGTCGACCATTTTCAGTTTGTCACCTGCGATCCGACCGTGGCTATTAGCTTGTTTGGGACAGTCTGACTGCGACTATTACCCTGTTTTCTACGTCCCGCCTGCGGCTTTCGGCTAGTTTCCCGCAACCCGCCGGCGCCTTTCGGCGTCTTTCCTGCGTCCCACCTGTGGCTTTCGGCCAGTTTCCTGCAACCCGCTAGCAACTTTCAGCATCTTTCCTGCGTCCCGCCTGCGGCTTTCGGCCAGTTTCCCACAACCCGTCGATGCCTTTCGGCGTTTTTCCTGCGTCCCGCCTGCGGCTTTCGGCCATTTTCCCGCAACCCGCCGGCGCCTTTCGACGTTTTTCCTGCGTCCCGCCTACGGCTTTCGGCCAGTTTCCCGCAACCCGCCTGCGACTTTCAGCATTTTTCCTGCGTCCCGACTATGTCTTTCGGTCATTAACCCGCAACTCGACTGCGACTGTTGAGCTATTTTCCACGGTCCGACCGCTCAAATTTGCCAAAAACCTGCGGTCTGTTTTCTGCATTTTTATCTGTTCTGAACCCAGCACTTTGCTGCACTATTTTCTGCACCAGCACAGCCATCTGTCCTACCTGCAGCCACCCTTCCTTACAACCTTTTTCTGCAGTTTTATTTATGTCTCACTTACAGAATCGTTTTTACATTTTCAGCATTTTAAATTGAAAAAAGGAAAATTGTGCATTTCAAAGGTTAATATCTATTTTGTTATTGCTAGTTAGAAAGTTGCCCACCCTAGTGGCACTTTTTACTTGGGTTCATCATCATCTCACAAGCACACACTCTATCAACTAATTCAAGTGAGCCTTAAAAAGTACTTAACACAACCAACATTCTAACCCCACTTGGGGAACACATAAGAATTTTTGTAGTTAAGTAGGATCGGGGGGATAGGCATCCAAATAACACCCCTCGGTTGCTTACACTTGAGACATAGCTGTTGTCCATTAGGGAACAAAAATCCTCTAGTATTTTTTGGCATGGTCACAACTAGTTTATCAGAGGGCCTCTCCCCTAGGAGGGTTGAAGTCGCCAGACTGGTTCCGGAGGCCTGAGTGGAATACCGCAATCCATTCAGTAATCGAAGGGCTACCTTTCGCAGTTCTCGGGGTATCCCTGTATGGGGGTACTGCGGTAAAAGGACCAAATGGCAGATTCACCTTTTCTGGACGTGTCATGAACAGGGTATCTTAGTTGCCTTTCTTCTAGGATTGACTACCCGGTGTCCCTCCCGATAGGGGGATATCTTTAGCCACTTGGCTCTCCTATCCATATTGTCTGACTTGGATTTCATCACCTTGCAGAGGATATGTCTAGTTGAGTCAGAATACTATTTAGTTAGGTGTTTGCATGCTCCCTTACCTCCTTTTGGTCTAGTGAGTCCACTATTTTTATTTTCTAGGAAACCTACTGCTTGTTGGTATTCTGACCATTTCTGTTGTTACTCCACTTATTGTAGCACAGCTATTACAGTAGGTGTTTTGAGTTGGTTGTTGGCCTGAGTGCCATATTTTTTGAGCTCTCCTTTTTCACACTCGGTTGCATTAGGGTTTTTGAGCTATTTTTCACTCAACACAACCCCCGGATATTTGACACCATCTGTCACCATTGAGTCCCCGAGACATTCTCGGCACCTCAGGGGAGAGCCCCCACAGCATGGTTCACTTGACACCACCCGTCATAGACTTAGATCATCATCACTTGATCTCGAGCCTTGTCACTTGACTCCACTCGTCAGCGGCACAGGACTCTGTCACCAGATATTGACGCCCCTTACTTTACCTCTGATTCTGAGGAAAAGTCTGAGAACCCCATTTACACTGCCCCTACTAGCCCCATGGCTGGCGTGACTTCCACTCCTTTCTTTGTAGGGACCATTGGTGGCACATCCACCACTACACCAGTCACCACACCTGTTCTAGGTATGCCCTCAATGGGGGCCACGTCCACCATTCCGGTCATCGTACGCATTCCAGTAGCTGGCGTACCTATCACCACTCCACTAGTGACTCACAGTACCCTTGGTGGTGCAGGACCATCCTATACAACCTTCGTTCCCCCCCTTGGGGGAAACATTCTGAACCCAGCCCCTCCACTTGGGGGCATTAGCCCCAATTTGGTCACACCCACTAGTATGTCACATCCTTCTACTAATTTTCCATTCATGGCTAGCCTCAACCTTCCTGACCTAGCCAGACTGACCAATGATCCTATCAGACACGACCCTACATGGCCTCACATGCCCACCAAACTCCCCTCTGACATCCCTAAGTTTGAGGGAAAGGCAGGTGAGGACCCCCAGAACCATATTATGTCCTTCCATCTATGGTGTTCCTCCAACTCCATAGTGGATGACTCTGTCCGCCTCCGTCTGTTATAGCGCACCTTCACTGGCTCTGCAGCTATGTGGTACATCGAGCAGCGCCACGAGACCCATGCCACCTTTACTTCCCTTGCCTCGACTTTCCTACAGTTCTTTCAGTTACCTATCCGCTATGACGCGGGAGTAGAGATCCTACTGTCTTGCAGACAGAACACGGCTACCCACATCACTAACCACATTCATGAGTGGCGTCGACGCCGCAGCCTCTACAAGATCAAGTTAGATGACCATATCTTCCTAGATTGGTTCCTGAAATCCCTCTTTCCTGTCATTTCCAAGGATGTGGCATCCGAATGACCCCGGTCTGAAGAAGAGGCCATCCTCAAAGCCCAGCAATTTGACCTCATATATGCCCAGTCAGGTTACCTTTATACCATTATACCTGACGCCCCTCGCGACGATTCCTCCCAGCATGATGCATCGGGGGCATCCCATGCCGCAGACGGCATCATTGGCCATATTGCCTCGCACCCCCAACCATTTTCCATAGCATGTCCTAGCCATGGCCCCGACCTTTCGCGGGCTACATCACAGTTCAGAGCTACCAATTCGTATGCTCCCATGGCACATCACCACCATTCCCATGGACCCTCATGTGCACCTCAGTGTTTTCCGCACGCATCCACCGCCTATGCCCCCTTGGTCGCACCTCAGCCGTATTACCATCCACAGGCTGCACCAGCTCCTGTGACCTCTCAAGCCCAACCTGCTTATTACCCGCCACAGGCAGCCCCTACGGCCAACCCACAACCCGCTCCGCAGACCTATCAGCAACCCCCATAAGGTTCAGCACCTGCGCAGCCTCCTCCTACATATTATCCTCCGCAGCTTGCTCCAGCACCTGTGCAACCCCAAAACCCACCTACTGCCCAAGGGCAAGTATACGCCCAACAAAATCAGCAGCAAAACCAGAACAACCAGTGCCAACAGGGCCAACAAAACCATGGCAAGGGCCGTAACCATGGGAACAACCCTCCTCCAGACCAAGGAGGTCAACCTCCAAATGCCCCAGACAACAGTAATGTGGCACCGGCCAACCAAAACCCTGATCGACCACCCAAGCAGGCCTAAAACCCTAACTTGCAAACAAACCATCCTTGTTCTATTTGCGAGGTCTATGGCCACTACACACACGCTTGCCCACATTTGGAGCGAGCTCGGCAACTCTGGGTCGATGATGCCCATCGCCAAGGGCATGCGGATCCTCAAGCGCAGCCCAACCCCCAGCCCCCCTAGCAGCAACCTTTGGTGCTGCAAAACCCCTTACCAACCCAATGCGTAGTGAATGCTCAGCCGTTGGCTCCCCCTCAAGTCAATGCGCCACCACAACAACAACAGATCACATACGACGCTCCTGATCAACACATGTTCGACTCAGGTACCCACCACTTGTTGATGATGTCATCCACTCATGTCAACCTCCAAAGTCGTCGGAACCAGTATGGCTCCACCTCAGAAGCCCCTCCCTCCGAAAAAAACACTAATGCTCATCCCACCGATCAGACGTTACGTATACCTCCGGATCCACTAGATGGCACTGCCAAAGCAACTCGCTTCCCACTTCGTCGAATCAATAAAAATCCCAATGCTCGTGCTGCGTCAAATTACAACATTGTAGATGACTTAGCCCAGTCTCCCGCAGCCATGTCTACGTTGGCAGTCTTGAAAAACTGTCCTTCACAGTGCAATACTTTGCTCTCCGCCATTGGTGCTATTGATCTGAATGATTCACAACTGATGGCATTCGATTTGGACCACTCCAAACCACGCCTGCCTTCCACTTTAGCATTCCAAGTTTCTGTTTCCGTTCGAAATCTTTTCATCCATCGGTGCATTATCGATGAAGGTGCCTCTACATGCGTTATGTCCACATTCATTTGGCAGAAGTTGGGATCCCCTACTCTTTAGCAGTCCACTACTGCGTTGCGAGCCTACGACGGGCATTCCGCCCAACCACAAGGCCTATTAGCTAACGTCCCCATCCAGCTGGCTGGTAAAACCGTTCTCATTGACATAGAGGTCATCAATGCCCAACTTGATTATAACCTCTTACTTGGCCGCAGCTACATGTATGCCATGAAGTCAGTTGCCTCCTCCGTTTTTCGTACCATGATGTTCCCCCATGATGGACGCGTGGTCAAGGTTGACCAACTCACCTACTACGATCCAAATGACCCCGCTGCACCCGAAAATGTTCTCCCCATGGTTGAACAACCTGTTAGTGGTGCCGCTACCTCGTTTGTTTTCTCCTTGGGACCTGGAGTTTACTCAGATCCGCCGATGACATCAACCTTCCAATCCATTCCTCCGTCGTCATCTGCACCTGACGTATCTGACCTATGTACCCTTTCCCACGATACACAAACACCTAACCATCAACCACCCTTGTTTCCTAAACCACCATTGGTACCTAGCCACATTGGTGTTACACCCATCCACACAATCCCCTTCCTAGTCCCTCGCTCGGGAGTAGTAAGCGCCCCGGTTATGGCTACCCTTAGCCTCCCTGGGTTAACCTTGGGATTACTTGTGTGGTATCTTTCGCCTCCCGTTCCCCCGCTAACACCAAGCGTCGTCCTACAACCGGTGCAACCCATGTCTACTACTAATCAACCACCTCCTAGTGTCAATACCCCTTCGTCCTCCACAAATCCCCCCACTCTTATCAAGCACACTGGGGGCAGAGGCCCACAACCATACACTGCTGTACCTCCTCCCAAGACAGTTAAAACCCCTCCCATTTTTTGTGCTCCCCCCAAATGCTTGTTGTGCGATGAGTTAGGCCATCCAACTCACCAATGTCCACAGTTACCTGCATTACAGGAACACATGCAGATGCTTGACGACGACCCCAATATCCTAGTTGTCAAACTAGATCCGACCCCTAAGCCTCGTGATAAATCATTACTCACTAACCACCCTTGTGCTATATGCGGTGTTTACGGCCATTATTCACATCACTGTCCTGATCTCCCCAATTATAGGGAAACTCTCTACGAGATGAATAATGTGGATCTTGAGACAGCACCTCCCACCATTGAGGAGATTCACCCCCCAATCTCACCCCCATCCAAAGAGATCAACACCATTTATATGATCTCTTCAACTACCATTCCCTCATCAACCGATTTGACAGCCCACACTTTTCGTACTGATGAGGAGATCCTAGAGGCTCTGACTTCCCCGGATTATCCCTGGGACTACATGCACCATCGTTCGTATTTCCTCCCAGAAGACTCCTCCTCCACCACAGCTACCCAATTCGCGGTTGAGTCCAAAGATTTCCTCCCCACTAAAGTCGACTGGTTTAAGGATTCTATTCCTGCTCCTGATGCCTTTGAGGAATGTAACATGGCCAACATCTCCCTCGTTATCCACATAGATATCTCTGCCCCTGGAGGTGCCCCTGAACTCATCACTTTAGGAGCCTCCTGCAGTGAGTCTGAGATTGAAGAGTACAAAAAACTCTTCCAAGAATTCCGTGATGTCTTTGCCTGGTCCTATACTGAGATGCCCGGTCTTGACCCTGCCATTATAGAGCACCACATTGACACATGGCCTGATGTACCCCCCGTTCGTCAGAAACAGCACCCCATTCATCCTTCCAAGCTACCCGCTGTTAAAGCCAAGGTCGAGAAACTTCACAAAGCAGGATTCATTTATCCTATTGCTTATACCACATGGGTTTCAAACCCCGTTCCAGTTAACAAAAAACAAGGCACCATTAGAGTATGTACTGACTTCCGTGATTTAAACCGAGCTTTCCCTAAGGACAACTTCCCCGCGCCATTTATTGACCAACTCATTGATGCGTGTGCGGGGCATGAAGTCCTCTCTTTCATGGACGGTTTTTCCGGAGACAACCAGATTCAGATCCGAAAGTAGGATCAGTACAAGACTGCCTTTACCACCCCATGGGGAACCTTTTCCTACCATGTCATGCCTTTCAGCCTAAAAAATGCTGGTCCCACCTTCCAGCGGGCCATGACCTATTGTTTTCATGACTTGGTTGTAATGTCCCTTGTTAGGAATTTTATTAAAATTGCAATTTTCCACTTTTTTCCTTGGTTCGACCTTGGACTAGTTTCGATCTCTAGGTCCCAAATTTGCCCCAAATGATCCCAAATCTTCTGAGAAGGTATATGAATGATATTAGAACATAAATATGTGTTTCAGGGATGCCTTTGTACCTTTAAAACACTTCTGCAAATACTCTTTCAATTCTGGTCAATGTAGGTAACTTTACTAGTGATTTCCCTTTGACTAGTATTGGTCTCTAGGTCTCAAATTGACTCCAAATGCCTTCAAATATTCAAGGAAGGTTTATGAATGATATTTGGAATTGAATATGATGTTCAGGGATAACATATGGCCACCAAAAGACCTATGCAAACTCTCTTAAGATTCTGGACCAAGTATGCAATTTTACTAGTAATTTGGGGTTCAAATCCCCCTGAGGTAAGTACTGAAAATGGCTTCCCAAATGCCTCCAAACCACTCAAATTTATGAAAAGAGGTATGTAATGTGTTAAGTATGTTATTAAGGTCTCATATGCACCATTAATGGTTTATTACAACTGTTCTCACCCTCTCCCATTCAACTGCAAAAATCCCCAATTCGACACTTGGAGAAATGGCACTATTTCACCTCCCAATACAATTAAACTGAGTAAAAATGCTTCAAATGCTCAAGTACAGTACATGAAAATTGTAGAAGACATCCATGGCAATATATTGATCACAAATATATCATAGAATCATCCATTCATTCGAAATCATCATCAATACATTGGTTCACAACAAGGTAGTGGGGAAATGGCATTGTTCTTCCATTAAAAATGAGATTTATACATTTCTACTTGGAATTTCGACCTGAAACTTTCTGGAGATGAAGAACAGAGTATTTACTTCATATTACAAAAGAAATGGGGCATTAGAAGCTCCCCCAAAGAGTACAATAGCTCACCAAAAACGCCCTCCCTCAAGGATCAAGAATATGCCATCAAAACTGGAAATGGTTGAAGGAGCGAGCTGCAATAGAAGAAACCATAAGCTTCCCTGTAGCTTACACCTGAAAATAAAGCCTCCATTAAAGCTCCAAATGAAAGTTCTGAATGGCCTTTCCAATTGCCAACTTGGATGGGAATCTTTCACCCTCAAAATTGGCTAAGGCAAGAAACTAGTCATCCACTAGCTCTCCCTCTTCACAAATGCAATTGCAAATTCTACAAATGATCAAAAGCTGGTTTCATTCTTTGTTATTGACATTTATAAAGTTCTAATGTTCTCCATGGGTCGAATTCCTTCCAAGAGACTCATGCCAACTCAAGTTGGGAAGAGATTCCAAAGAACGCCACTTGTACAACAATTCCTAGTCTCCCACTTCCACCAAATCACATGTGGAAGCATCTTAGCTGCCCTAACACCCTTGAGCGCCCTCTTGGAGTCTATTTTTAGCCCTGACATGTCATATATGTCATATGTCAGCCTTCAGGTCTGATTTGTGTCATAGGTGTCATAGCATCTTCATCATTGTTGTCATAGAGCTAGGGAATCTAGCCCACGTGTCTCACTAGCTCCAAATTGCCTCTTCCTCTTCCATGGGAGTTACTCTTCCTCTATATTTCGACCTTGGATGATTCATGCCATGAATAATACCTTTTGTACTCCCCCAAGTATGTTACCATTCACCTTGAATTCGAATTGGTGAGAGAATGATGCCAAGTGTAGTGGGGAATCTAGCCATATGTGGGTCCCACTTCCTCCATGTGTCTTCATGATGAAATGCCACTTTGATTTTCACTTGTATATATTTATTTAGCTCCTTTATTAAATATTTATGCCATTCTAATGTTCAAACATCATTTATTATCCCCATTATTCCAAATCCCAAAGCTTCCACCCCAAACCTAGGAAACTAGTAATTTTCCTCCTTGGCAATTATTTGACCTTTAGCATCAATTTGACAAACTCTAATGAATAGGGCCAATGTGATTAGGCCATTGTGACCCAATACCAAATTTGGGACATGAAAAATCCTCCCTTCCCAATATTTCTTGTCCTCAAGCAATTTTAAACGTGGGCGTTGAAGAACCTGCTTTCTATATAATTCTTTTAAGTTGCCATTGAATTGCCCGACCTTGAGTCTTTGAGTTTCCATGAAGATTTCAAAGAGGAACCACCATGCTTGCTGCTGCACTACTCTGATTAAAATCACTTTATTAAGTGGGGAATCCATCTCCCATATTACTTGCTTCCCCCAAAAAAATGAAACCAATGAGACAAAAATTATTCCAGGGTCCCATTGCTTGTATTTCACCCCAACAATTAAGAGTGCTCTCCAACCTACACCATTAGATAAGAGGATTCCTGGATCCCATTTTCTTGTATGCATTCTTCCAAACATCATGAGTACCAAATATATATCATCAAAGTACATAACAACATAATGAAAATGTATATCAAGGATATGCTTCATCAAAGAGTCATGAAAGTGCTTATACCTCCAAGCAAGTAGACCACCATTTTCCAAGTGCATACAAGCTTCAAGTGACCAATCAAATCTGCTCCAATGACATAGGTGAGGATCCCATGTCCTTTAATGCTGCTCCAAAAGGATGTGATATGCATCAAAATATTCAACCATGTATTCTTTCATCCAAGAAGTGAATGAAGAATCTCCAGTAAAATCTGAACCAAATAATGAGCAGAAAAAACAAGGAGACTTCAAATGACTCAAAGAAGTCTCACCCATACATCCATGAATGTGAGAATCATAAAGATGTAACAAAGTATGTGGCTGCCAACAAAAATGTTCTCCCATCATAAATCTATTCACCCAAGTGTTGGATGAAGTTCCTCTAACATTAAATGAACCCAGTGTTGAGTAAGAAAAATCCATATCATAGGTGCATCCATGTAGATGTGCATCATCATAAAGTAATAAAGTATGCTGCTGCAAATGTGAATAAGAATGTGCTCCAACCATATCATACTCCTCATGTGGCACCATCAAAAAGAACCCTTTCACCCATACTTCATTGAGACTAATACTGCAAAACATGGAATTGTAGGATGTAGGAGAATGAACTAACTCACCCAAATGATCAAAAAGTATAGAAGTTTCATCATGGGGAGGATCCATATGGGTAGTATCATGCAGCTCCTTCAAAAGTGTGAACTCTTTGTCATAGTTTGGTTCCAATGTAGATGAATCATGCTCTTCTTTAAAAATTGCACAACCTTCATCAAGAGGCAATTCAAATTCATCTTCCACCACATCAAGTGTTTGGATCTCTTCAAGTTCATCTCCAAACACATCAAGAACATTCAAATTTTCACATTTCTCATGATCCACCATGTCATGAGAATCCTCCAAACAATCTACCATTTGACAATCTGAAACATAGGAGGAAAAACAAGTATCTTGCAACTTTTCAAGAAGTTGCTCATTTTGAATTGTGAGCTTATGAATATCCTCATTATTCTTCAAGTATGCATCATGTAACAATTCATTAAGCTCTAACAAATGGTTTCTATCAAAAATCAAAGACATGAAATTACCTTTGATGTGGCACATTGCTCTTTGAATCTTCTCCATATCTTCAAGGAAGGATGTTTCCTCCAATGAAGTAGCTCTCCAACAAGAATTTGACACCAATGCTTGAGTCTCATGGAGAATGCTGAGGGACTCTTGGATCTTCTTTTCATTCATCTTTAAGGACCCTTCAAGAAAATGAGGCTCTTGCAAATGAACCTCCTCATCTTCTTCATTTTTGCTTGGACCAACTTCATGAAGCTCAAGTGGTGATGGGGAAGTTGATCTTGGTTCTTCTTCAACTGCTACAAGGTCTTCATTATCATGCTTAATGGAACTTGGGCTTGCAGCAACACTTTCAAAAGTGATCTCTATGTCAC
Source organism: Larix kaempferi (assembly GCA_027924585.1). Classification (NCBI taxonomy): domain Eukaryota; kingdom Viridiplantae; phylum Streptophyta; class Pinopsida; order Pinales; family Pinaceae; genus Larix; species Larix kaempferi. The sequence goes on from BSBM01000632.1 coordinate 38,161,658, forward strand.
CAACATAGAGGTGTGAGCACCCATCAGTAGGTACTCCTTCATAGTTTAAGCATCCATCAGTAGATGATCTTTGGTTCATGTCTAAGCTAGAAGGTGTCTCGAAATGAACTTCCATATTTTCAATAGAATCTTCTTCATGCTCTTGTGATGTCTCTTCATTTTTCTTCTTCAAGCAAGCTGATTCATTTTTCCCCTTGTTTTCCTTAGGATCGTTATATTTGGAATCCCTTCTTGAATAAATCTCAAAAGCTCTCATCAAAGAGGACATCATTTCATGCACACATATATGATACTCGCTCCAAGGGTTCTTACAAGAAGGGCATAAACCTTTCTTCACTAACTCCACATCTTCATTTTTGGGCCTATTTTCAAAAACATGTTCAGCATAGTACTCAAAAGACATGGCATTTTGTGTATTTTTGCTCGAAGCAAGATATTCTTGATATTTTTGATATTGCTGGGGCAAGGTTTTATAATTTGCTCTCCATCTTTGGAACTCACTCATAGAATTATCCTTGGTTGGTGTGACACATTCATATTTATCAGATTTAAAGTCATAAGAATAATCTTCATTTCTCTTGAAATTGTAAGAAGTGTTGCATGATGGCACCTTTTCCTCATACCATTCACATTCTGCTTCATATTGCTCATAAGCATCTGCATATTCATCATAAGAATTGTACTCATAGGATTCATCATAATAGTAAGACATGGCTGCCAATTATTCTTGAATGTATGTACCTAATACACAGGTGCAAGGACCATGCTCTGATACCACTGTAATGTCCCTTGTTAGGAATTTTATTAAAATTGCAATTTTCCACTTTTTTCCTTGGTTCGACCTTGGACTAGTTTCGATCTCTAGGTCCCAAATTTGCCCCAAATGATCCCAAATCTTCTAAGAAGGTATATGAATGATATTAGAACATAAATATGTGTTTCAGGGATTCCTTTGTACCTTTAAAACACTTCTGCAAATACTCTTTCAATTCTGGTCAATGTAGGTAACTTTACTAGTTATTTCCCTTTGACTAGTATTGGTCTCTAGGTCTCAAATTGACTCCAAATGCCTTCAAATATTCAAGGAAGGTTTATGAATGATATTAGTAATTGAATATGATGTTCAGGGATAAAATATGGCCACCAAAAGACCTCTGCAAACTCTCTTAAGATTCTGGACCAAGTATGCAATTTTACTAGTAATTTGGGGTTCAAATCCCCCTGAGGTAAGTACTGAAAATGGCTTCCCAAATGCCTCCAAACCCACTCAAATTTATGAAAAGAGGTATGTAATGTGTTAAGTATGTTATTAAGGTCTCATATGCACCATTAATGGTTTATTACAACTGTTCTCACCCTCTCCCATTCAACTGCAAAAATCTCCAATTCGACCCTTGGGGAAATGGCACTATTTCACCTCCCAATACAACTCAACTGAGTAAAAGTGCTTCAAATGCTCAAGTACAGTACATGAAAATTGTAGAAGACATCCATGGAAATATATTGATCACAAATATATCAGAGAATCATCCATTCATTCGAAATCATCATCAATACATTGGTTCACAACAAGGTAGTGGGGAAATGGCATTGTTCTTCCATTAAAAATGAGATTTATACATTTCTACTTGGAATTTCGACCTGAAACTTTCTGGAGATGAAGAACAGAGTATTTACTTCATATTACAAAAGAAATGGGGCATTATAAGCTCCCCCAAAGAGTACAATAGCTCACCAAAAACGCCCTCCCTCAAGGATCAAGAATATGCCATCAAAACTGGAAATGGTTGAAGGAGCGAGCTGCAATAGAAGAAACCATGAGCTTCCCTATAGCTTACACCTGAAAATAAAGACTCCATTAAAGCTCCAAATGAAAGGTATGAATGGCCTTTCCAATTGCCAACTTGGATGGGAATCTTTCACCCTCGAAATTGGCTAAGGCAAGAAACTAGTCATCCACTAGCTCTCCCTCTTCACAAATGCAATTGCAAATTCTACAAATGATCAAAAGCTGGTTTCATTCTTTGTTATTGACATTTATAAAGTTCTAATGTTCTCCATGGGTCGAATTCCTTCCAAGAGACTCATGCCAACTCAAGTTGGGAAGAGACTCCAAAGAACGCCACTTGTACAACAATTCCTAGTCTCCCACTTCCACCAAATCACATGTGGAAGCATCTTAGCTGCCCTAACACCCTTGAGCGCCCTCTTGGAGTCTATTTTTAGCCATGACATGTCATATATGTCATATGTCACCCTTCAAGTCTGATTTGTGTCATAGGTGTCATAGCATCTTCATCATTGTTGTCATAGAGCTAGGGAATCTAGCCCAAGTGTCTCACTAGCTCCAAATTGCCTCTTCCTCTTCCATGGGAGTTACTCTTCCTCTATATTTCGACCTTGGATGATTCATGCCATGAATAATACCTTTTGGACTCCCCCAAGTATGTTACCATTCACCTTGAATTCGAATTGGTGAGAGAATGATGCCAAGTGTAGTGGGGAATCTAGCCATATGTGGGTCCCACTTCCTCCATGTGTCTTCATGATGAAATGCCACTTTGATTTTCACTTGTATATATTTATTTAGCTCCTTTATTAAATATTTATGCCATTCTAATGTTCAAACATCATTTATTATCCCCATTATTCCAAATCCCAAAGCTTCCACCCCAAACCTAGGAAACTAGTAATTTTCCTCCTTGGCAATTATTTGACCTTTAGCATCAATTTGACAAACTCTAATGAATAGGGCCAATGTGATTAGGCCATTGTGACCCAATACCAAATTTGGGACATGACATTGGTCCATATCCTACTAGTTTATCTTGATGACCTTACAGCTCGTTCCCGGAAACGATTAGACCACCTTAAAGACCTCCCGCAAGTTTTCCTGCATTGTCGCAAATATAAAATCCGCTTGAACCCACACAAGTGTGTCTTTTGCATTCTGGCAGGCCGATTGTTAGGTTTCATTGTTTCCCAAAAAGGAATTACTATTGATCCCCTGAAGGTTCAAGCCATTTTAGACCTTCCTTCTCCTCGCACGATTCGATAGCTCCAGAGTCTGCAGGGGCGATCTAATTTCCTTCGACGCTTCATTCCTGAGTACGCCACCAAAGTTCATGGATTCTTACGCATGCTTCGTACCCACATACCCTTTGTTTGGGATGAGCAAGCAGAAGCTGCGTTCGAAGCCCTCAAGAAAGCTCTCACACAAGCCCCTTTAATTTCCCCTCCGGATTTCTCTCAAGACTTCATCCTTTATGTCTCGACATCCGAACATGCCGTGTCCGGAGTCTTGGTTCAAGAAGATGTCTCTCACCAAGAGCATGTCATTTATTACGTTAGCCAGACCTTGTCTGGCCCACCCCTACGTTACCCATATGAGGAAAGGTTATCCCTAGCTGTCGTCTTTTTCGTACAAAAATTGCGACACTACACTCTGCTCAGTCATACCACAGTCGTCGCCGACTCCAACCCTATGGTATATCTCTTAACCCGGCTACTACTGCAGGGTCGTGTTGCTAAATGGGTCATTATCCTCCAGGAATATGACCTCACTTTCAGAACCCCTAAGACCACCAAAGCCCTCGCACTTGCCCAGCTCATCACCGATCTCCCATCCCTTCTGCCATCCCCCCAAATCTCCGACGAGTTACCCGACAACCACTTGTTCACCATCTCGTCTGATGACCCATGGTACAGTGACATTTTGTTATACCTTCGCACCCAAAAGTTTAGATCCAACGTTACTCGAGTAGGACACCGTTGTATCCGCCACCAGGCCTCTCGTTATCTCCTCTTAGGCGATGTCCTTTACCGAAGAGGGGTCGACACCATTCTTCGTCGTTGCCTTACACATGAGGAAGCTGAACATGTCCTCAATGACTGTCATAGCTGTACCTGCGGCATCCATTTCTCTGGGATGGCCACCACCCAAAAGGTCATCCGCTCTGGATATTTCTGGCCCACACTTTTCACTGACTGCATCACTGCGGTCAAGCACTACCATAATTGCCAACTTTTCGCCCCCAAGGCCCGGACACCACGTGCTCCGTTACATCCAGTCGTCACTGTTGGTCCATTTTGTAAGTGGGCCATCAACTTCATGGAGTGTCGACCCCCATCGGCCAATGGCCATAAATACATCATTGTCGCCGTCGATTACTTCACCAAATGGGCCGAAGCCATGCCTACTTTCAATTGTACCGCTGACACCACTACCCATTTCTTTTTTAACCACGTTATCACTAGATTCAGGGTTCCAAAACAGTTGGTCTCAGACCATGGTTCACACTTCAAAGATTCTGTTTGGTGCGAGTTATCCACCCTCCTCAAGTTTGAACATCAATTTTACTCTGCTTACTACCCCCAAGGGAACGGCCAAGTAGAGGCCATTAACAAAATTCTAAAAACCATTCTTCAATGCACTGTTGACCGGCATAAGTCCAATTGGCACCACATGTTGTTTCCCGCCTTATGGGCTTACCGTACCTCTACCAAGACCGCCACTGGTTTTCCTTGTTTCATTTAGTTCACGGTGTAGAGTCTATTCTCCCTATCGAGTGTCAGATACCTGCCTTACACATCACCGTCGAGCTTCTCCCCGATACCTCCCCACTTAAGCAACGTCTGCTATCCCTCGAACAAGTTGATGAAGACCGTCGTGCCACTCTCCAGACCATTGAAGCCGCTAAGAACCGCTCCAAGGTTGGTTACGACAAACATGTACACCCTCGAACTTTCCATGAAGGGGACCTAGTCCTCGCCTATGACCTAGCCCACGACAAAACTGGCAAAGGAAAGTTTGAATCCATGTGGCAAGGCCCTTACATCGCGCAGACCTACCTCGGCAAGGGGGCATACATTTTAACTGAATCCAAAGGTCACCCTTTGCGCAACCCCCTTAATGGGTTGTATCTTAAGCGTTTCTATCCCTAAAATAACTCGCGGCCCCATTGGTGTGCATTGTACAGTTTGCTCTCTTTTTGTTTTTCACTTTTTTTATCGCGATCTCACATTCATCATTTTTGCATGATCACAGATGGACCCTCTTCCACCTCATTACACTGGCTTCGCTGATGGAGCGAGCCGCTGGTCTCCAAACCTAGCTTCTGCAGCATGGGTCTTATATTCCCCTTGACACGACTTGATTCACCTTGACAGAATATGTATAGGTGCTGCTACCAATAACCAGGCGGAGTATGATACTGTGACCGGTCTCCTGACTGCTGCCCTCCAGATGGGCATATGTCACCTTCATGTGTTCCTTGACTCCCAGCTCCTTGTTTCGCAGCTCAACAACTGCTACCAGGTGCGTGATCCCTGCCTCTTTAGAAAATTACTGCGCACAAAACAACTCAGCCAATATTTTGAATCCATAACATTCACCCATGTCCCAAGAGCTTAAAATAGTGTCACAGATCAAATGGCCAACAACATCCTAGATTGGCACATCAATCACACCATGTAAAACCTTCATCATGCATCATCATCCCATAGCATCTCATAAAAAATCTACAAAAACCCAAAAAAGATTGCAAGGGGCATCCACGTGCCTATCATCACATAAGCATTTGCATCCATGTGCAATAAAAATAAAAAACACATAACATACACAAGGGGCATCCATGTGCCCAACATCCTATACTACTTGCATCCACGTGCAGTACAACCATATCACAAACCATAAGCGCATCCACGTGCGTACAACTAAAACATCATCGTAAAAAGGTGCATCCATGTGCATATATATATATCAAAAAATACATGTTCATCGGCTATACATGTCCTGAGTACCCCCGTACTCATCTATACACACAAAAATATCTATACATCTCATAAGATACATGCCGGAGCTACAAAACTCGAGGGGAGTCCCATACACTCCCTAATGAGAGTCACTGCCTGCATCACCTACCTTCGAGTCCTCCCCTCGCTCCTCCTTCGGTAGCTCCTCATCCCCTGCGGGCTCCTGTGCCTGAGCCCTGTCCGCTAGGATAGCCACCCAGGTCGCAATCGACCGGAACTCCCGGGGTGCCCTCATGCAATCCTGAACTACATCTGGATCCACATCCCGCCATCCCTCATCGGTCACTCCAACTAGTAACCGATCCAGCAACACTCGTACGGACTCCAAAGTCCCCTCTGCATCCCGTCGACGCACCTCCCCTCGGCCCGGTAAGGCTGGTACCGCCACATGCCCTCTCCGCACAACGTGTCCTGGCGGTGGTCTCGGACCCACATCTGGAGATCACACATCAGTCAGTAAAAGTATATATCATAACACACATCATACATAAATCTTGACATCCATAGCATGCAAGAAAATCAATACGTACCATCTGGTCCCCATGCCTGTCCTGGTGCCCGTGGTGCCTCTGGGTCCCCGGTGTAGTCCATGTCCCTATACGGGTAGTCGTCCAATGGAAGTGGCATCTGAAGCCACTGCAGGTATAACTCCTGGGTAAAGTACCTACCCACCTCACCACCACCCCGGTGGCGCATCATCTCCCCCCACCGCACCATACGCGGCTCCCTCAGCCCTCCTGCCCAGACCGGTACCCACTCCATGAAGAATGCACATAGAAAGGACCCGTAGCAGAATCCCTTCCCAGATTCCTTCACCGATGTCAGCTGCCGCTACACACAGGTGAGGAACATCTGGCCCCATGCATAGTAGATGCCATCCAGTACGTGCTCCATAAGCTGCATCTGGCCCCCGGACACCTTTTCACGTGACTGGGACCCCAACACGCGAACCATGCATGCTGCAATTGCCTGTATTGCCGGCTCCTGTAGGTCTATCATCCGGAGTGCATTCCTATGCACCCTCTCCTCTGGAGCACAGTACCGCTCCAACATGTCCTCCATATCTACATCCGCAGATACTCGCAGCTGCGTATCTGCCACCCTACCCAGACAGGGCAACCCCGTTAGGAAATATACATCTGTCAGGGTGAGGTCCACCTTCTCACCCTGCACCCTGAATGCCTGTATGTCTGGCTCCCAAAAACTCACTAGCCTGTTCAGCAGCAACCTTGTTGATCTCATCATAGGTACCTGCGCGAAATTCAGCACTCCGCACAATCCCAACACCGCCCGCACATGACCATCGTCCCCGATGACAACCACTATCTCATCTGGGATCTCCCGCTCTCTCCATAGTACCAGCGGCATCCTGTCAACCACGCAAGGCAAACTCATCAGACTCATGTCAAAGAAATAAACCCTGCCCAAGTCCTAACAACTCGCTCCAAAACGCGGCTTTAGGCCCCCTTGCCGCGGTTTCCGACCGCGGTTGTCTGGCCCACAGTCGCGGTCCAAAACCGCGACTGTCGGGGCCGAACACGTGGTACCAAACCGCGTGTTCAGCCTCGAAACACGTGGTCCCAGACCATGTGTTTCGACCCGAGCCCCGCGGTCTCCATGCGCGTCATGCACCGTGGAACCCATGGTCTCTAACTGCGACTCCCTCCTACAAACCCGCGGCCCACCCCCCGAACCTAAAAAACACGCAGGTATGAGTTTGACGGAATACCTGTATCTCCCGGATCTAAAATCGACCGGTCGGATCGTCCATAAACACCAACTAAGCTCTGGTCAACTCTGATCACTAGTCAAAGTCAAATAGTACAAATGACACTTGTCATATTGGACCCACTCACTATTTATAATCCGTTGACTTTTTCTTGTTTTGGCCATTCTGAACCCATACGGAGTCCATTTTTTGAACCGTTTCCACCCCTGGAATCAGCATAACGAAACCGTCATGATGGTCAACTCATTGCGTTATTTTTTCCACATCATTTTTTGCACATTTTTTAGATGCCACTAGTCACCTCGGTTTGCGTTCCACTTCGGCTGCTCTCCATTTTTAGCATATTTTATATCATCAGATTCATTTTTCTGAGCTGGTGATGATGCTTGAGATCATTTCTCGCTCTCACCCCCGTATTTTTCGGGTATTTTTTCCAAAATGCCCCCCGTCGCCTTGGTTGGCATGCCACATTGGCCGTTATCCGTTTTTGACATTCTTTATATTGTCGGATTCATTTTTCTGAGCTCGTGATGATGCTTGAGATCATTTCTCGCCCTCACTTGGTATAGTTTCAACATTGTGTCCTGACACCTTGCTGCCTCGGTTTGCACGCCACATCGGCCACCATCGGATTGTTCCACATTTTTACATGAGTCATTCACTCCTGTCATACTGCAACTATTTCGTTATTTTTCCACCATTCATTACCCCGCAAGGAGGCCCACCAGTGTTCCCCCCCACCCTCATTCTTAGTCATCATAAATGTTCCTTGATTGAGCACTTCCTCCTTTCCTGGCCATTCCTTTTGTTCGGTATAATTTTATCCCTTTTTCAGGCCGGACAAGTCCTTTACGAAAAAGGCACTTAGGGAGTTTCTGTTAAGCTCTTTTCTGACTCCTAAAACAATGAAAAGATCACCGAGCAATCTTGCTTCTTTTCATGCTCGTTAAAGTACCTAAAAGGGCGTCTATCTGGTATAAGTTTACCCCTTTTCCGGACCTGATAGACTAATTACGAAAAAGGAATACTCTAGTCACACCGGCTAGAAGAGTTCTTCATTGCATCCTTTTATGCTTCTTTGGGCATTGGAGACTAACACACGAGAAAGAAACCCCTTGGAGTCTTCTTATCGCTTTCAGACTCTCTAAAATTGAAATCAACCACGAGCATGAACTGTCCTAGGCTCGTATAAATCCACATGATAGTACCATTCCCTTATTTCAGAGTCTTATTATCGCTTTCAGACTCCTTAAAATTGAAAGCAACCACGAGCATGAACTGTCCTGGGCTCGTACAAATCCACACGACAGTATAATTTTACACACACTTCTCCTAGTCCCTTAACCCATGGAGAAGTTCGCCCGTGCCTCTCGGCACTATGATCGATCATTTCGGCAGCACCCCCAATCAGGTCACCTTTGTCAAGAGTAGTCTGCAGTCTCCTGCCATTTTACACCAGCTTGAGTATCCCTCATCCCAGTCACTATCCTTGATCCATTACAGCTATGATCCCTTTCCCATCAGTCATTTTCATATGCTGCACGATCATCCCCGCCATCATACTCTGAACAAAGGAAGTTTGAGTCCACCCACTCTACTTGCCCAGTTATCCCCCACAGTTTGTCAGTCCTGCCATTACTACTCTCACACTTCAGTTCTCCACCTCGTGCTCCTATTAAGGAAAGATCATTGCCTTGATAGTTGCAGGTCTCCCTCTGTCGATGATAGCCCCTCTATTCCATAGGATAGACCCAGAGGTCCCTGCACCTTGGACCCACCACAATCTGTGGTGAGTGCCTATGGATCATTTTGAGAGGAGTCATCATTTCCTCTCCAAATGGTTGTTTCTCACATGCTCGACTTCAGCACCTTGATCGCATCATTGAGAATCGCGCAGGGTTTATATCCCTTCCATTTTTGGTCGAAGACCCCGGATCTCCCCTGACTATAGCCCATTGGTGAGTCACTTCGGAACGCCCAGTTATATGTTCCTGTGGATGTCCGGGTTGCATTGGCGATTGTATTCGGAAGCCATCCAGTTATATGCTTCCTTGAGTATCCAGTTCAATCCCAGTTTCGTCCCAGTTCAGTGTACCATTGAGAGTATGACCCCTTGTCACTCTGATCCAACAGCTCATCAGTTCCTCTGGTACCCCACTCAGTAGCACTGTTGTTGTTCCAGTGTATCAGTTTTTCAGCTCAGACATGGTCATCCCAGCAGTATGTCTCAAATTTGTGTCCCCTCTGGACCCTTATGATGTACACAGTGGCTCTCTATGTATCCTACAGGCCCCCTTTTTCGGGCCTTACAGTTATTTTATGTATCTTGATACGAGCATGGGTATGCCCGCCTCGTCCATATATTGAGATTCTTTCTCATGCCTTATTTGAGGACATGTATATTTCAGGTCCCCATATTTTGGACCCCATTGTTTTTATATCTTAATACGAGCATGGGAATGCCCGCCTCATCCATATGATTAGATTATTCCTCATCCATTATTGAGGCTATGTACTTTTAGTTTTTGCAGTTGTTTGGGATCGTTGTTCCGGGCTACAGTTTGTTTCTTCTCTTCTCCACACCCCAGGAAAACCATACATGACTTATGATGTCTATCGGCCATACGATGAACTCCTGCCCTCACACATCAGGGGGCAATCTGTTAACACCCAAAAAGTGCTCACTACCTCATCTACCCCATTACATGACTCATTTGTCCATTTTCCTACCATATTTCCCTTAAAAACCCTGAAAATCCCACTAAAAAGCCTCCAAAAGGCCTAAAATGCCTCCAAAAGGCCACAAAACCATCAAAAAGCCTCAAAAAGGCTAAAAAACCCTTTTTCCCTCCAAAAATATCCAAAATTCCTCCAAAATAGCAAAAACCCTCTAAAGAGGGAATAAAAAATATAAAATAATGAGGAAAAATGAGGAAAAAACCCTATACAACTGACCTAAACCATTTGGTTCCCAAAACCATGGGCCAGCACTCTACCAACAAAAAACTATAAATAGGTGATGGAGACCCCTCATTTCATATCCACAATCAAGTCTACCCTTACTCTGCCAAAATCTCTCTTGAAACCCTAGCTCACCCTTGAGCTACTTTCACCATTGAGAGCCCCTTTTGGCCCATTCCCAACCATTTGGAGAAAGAGAAGGAACAAAACTGGATTTTGGAGCAACCCTCTTGGACAATTGCAAGAACTTCACCAACCTTCACATTGGAGGTAAAGCTTTAATACAAAAAATCAGTTATATTATCTCTTGTCTTTTTATGTTTCATGCACATGCTTCGTATAATTTTCATGTTAATTTCTTGTCTTTTAATTACTGTTTATTGAACTGCTACTAAGGAGTCCCTTCTCCTTAGTAGGTGCTCATTTGCATAAGCTAGGGTGAAAACCCTAGCTACAGGGGGAAGTCCCACTATTACCAAGTTTGACACTACTGATGTCCAACCTCGCTTACCCTACCACGTGGCTTTTCAAATCCAGGTGGCATGCCTTCAGAATTTGGTCAAATGTACGATGGTTGACGAAGGTTCCTCTGCGTCAGTAATTTCATTATCTTATTGGAAAGCTTTAGGCTCTCCTCCTCTACTCACATCTAGAACCATGCTCACCACATTTGATGGTCAGTCATTTAAGCCACATGGAATTATCCCTTCCCTTGTTGTCTGCTTGGGAGGTAAATCTGTGCCTATTGAAGTCGAGGTGGTTGATGCACCCATCGAATACAACCTTTTGCTGGGTTAGAATTGGATGTATTCTATGAAATCTGTTGAGTCCACTGTATTCAGAGTTATCTGCTTTCCTCATGAAGGTAAGATTGTGACCATCGATCAGCTGGATTTCGTTAACTCCTATTCCATAGCATCCATGGGATCCATAGTCCCGCAGGTTACTCATTCTCAGCCGGCAACTGGGAACATGGGTGTTGGCATGTACTGTTCATTGATGGGAACTTATGATTTTTCTGCACCTATGAATTTTATTGGAACCATTAACGACGATGCGTCTCCTCCTTCGCATAATATGTCATCCTAGACTTCCTATTTTGATGATCCATGGACTTTACCGTCCATGAGTTCCACATCTGGAAACATTACGCATATCGGGATGTCTATGCCACTGTCTGTAGCTGAGCTTTCTTAGTAGCATATTCAACAAGCCACTACAGAGTCAGATCTCTCTTCTTCTAAAACAGTTGAGGAAGATCCCGTTACGCTGGCAGTTTGGGTAGCCAACATGTCTTGTTCACACGATTTCCTTGATGATACTTTGCCTTTTGATGAAGCTATTATGGAGGCCATGTGTGGTAGTGAGAGACCTTAGGAAGAGATGCACCATCGCTCTTATTTCCTTCCCAACCTCGAGCTCACCGAACGAGAAGAGTTTAGGACGACTCTAGCATAGATGGTTGGTCACCCTTGGCTCTTTTAGAGTCGCATGATGTTTATGCGGAAGGGAATATGGCTAACATTTCCCTAACTACGTCGATTTATATCTCTCATACTCCAGGAAAGGTTGAGAATGTCTACATTGGTGACGATTGCACTCCTAAGGAGATTGCTATTTACATTGAATTGTTTATAGAACTCCGGGAAGCTTTTGCCTGGTCATATGAGGAGATGCCAGGAATAGACCCCCACATTGTTGAACATGAGATTAGGATGTATCACAACGCTAAACCGGTTTGACAACGATTACATGCTGTGAACCCTAGGAAAGTAGTCGCTATCAAGGTAGAGGTGGAGAAACTGCCCAAGGCTGGTTTCATCTACCCTGTTCCCCTTACCGAATGGGTGTAAAACCCTGTTCCTGTGGATAAGAAGCAGGGAACGATCTGTGTATGCACCGATTTTAGAGATTTGAACCGTTCATGTCTGAAAGACAACTTCCCCACACCATTCATAGATCAAATCTTGGATGCTTGCACTGGAAGTGAGATTTTTTCCTTCATGGATGGCTTTTCCGAATATAACCAAATTCAAATCAAACCCGAGGACCAACATAAGACAGCTTTCATTTGTCCTTGGGGAACGTTTGCATATCGGAAAATTGCCTTCGGCCTTAAGAACACCGGAGCTACATTTTAGCATGCCATGACCTACGCCTTTCACGATCTTAAAACGATTATGGAGGTTTTCTTGGATGACCTTCCCAGCCATTCTCCCAAGATGATGGACCACCCCAAGCACCTCCACATGATTCACGAATGATGTATACGATACAAGATTCGATTGAATGCTAACAAATGCATCTTTTCTTTAAGGACGGGTCACCTTTTGGGCTTCATATTTTTGAAAGAGGGTATTAGAGTCAATCCTCTTAAAGTTGAGGCAATACTTTGGTTGCCTCCTCCACACAACTTGTTACAACTTCAGAGCCTCCAAGGGAGAGCCACTTTTCTACGTGGTTTTGTAGTCAATTATGCTAATATTAACAAAGGTTTTGCGCGCTTATTGAAGAAAGACACACCCTTTATCTAGGATGAGCGAGCCCAGTAGTCTTTCGACGCCCTTAAGAAAGCTTTGGTATTGGCCCCCGTGCTTAGTCCACTAGACTTCGCATGGGATTTTATTCTTTACGTGGCCACGTCTCAAGAGACGATTGGCATGGTCTTGGTTCAGGTTGATGACGCACTTGTCGAGGATGTCATCTATTACCTTAGTCAAAATCTAGTAGACACTGAGATAAGATATTCTCATGTGGAAAAGCTGGCACTTGTGACTGTTCATTCAGTCCAATGGTTACGACATTACATTTTGCTTAGAAAAACCACAGTTGTCGCGCATATCAATCCATTTCAGTTCGTGCTATCACAACGCCTTATCAGAGGGAAGTACAATAAATGGATTGTGATCCTTCAAGAGTTCGATCTCTATTTTTCTTTGGCGAAGTCGGTGAAATCGTTGGTGTTTGCTGAGCTTATGTCAGACCTTCCGAGACTTGATGAGGATATCATTCATGAAGATTCCTTTGTGGATGAGCACTTATTTCTTATCTCGTCCGAGGACCCTTGGTATGGGGATGTCATTTTATATCTCCAAACTTTGAAGTTTCCTCCGCATTATTCACAAGATGAGCGATGGCATATGAAACATCATGCTAAAGATTATATTATCGTTGGTGACACTTTGTATCACCGAGGAAAGGATTCTCTTCTCCATCGTTGCTTAACTCACAAAGAAGCAGAGCGTGTGCTTAATGATTGCCATGCAAGGGTGTGTGGCGGTCACTTATCCGAGCTTGCTACAGCCCAACGTATTATGTGAGCAGGTTACTTTTTGCCTTCAATCTTTAAAGATTGTATTAACGTTGTAAAGAGATGCCACCCTTTCCAGGTGTTTTCTCGAAATATACACTCGCATCCAGCGCCCCTTCATCTGGTCGTCACCATCGGTCCCTTCACCAAGGGGGGGTGGATTTCATCGATTGCAAACCAGCTTCAGTTGGGGGGCATCACCATATTATAGTGTTTGTGGACTACTTTTCCAAATGGGATGAGGCCATGCCTACCGTAAAAGCCGATGGTGCTACAACAACCCATTTTGTGTTCAATAAAATTATAACTCGGTTCGATATTCCGAAAGAGATTGTCATTGACCATGGTAGTCACTTTCAGAACAAAATGATGGAGGATTTGTCTCTCAAGCTTGGGTTTCCTCAAGAACACTCATCTTCTTATTATCCCCAAGCGAATGGTCAAGTTGAAGCAATTAATAAGTCCTTAAAGACCATTCTCCAACGTACCATCCAACAAAGCAAGACCAACTGGCACATCATGTTATATCTTGCTTTGTGGGCACCGTTCACAATGTGGAGTCACTTTCACTGATTGAATGGAAATCCCTTCGCTTAAACTTTCCACAGAGATCCTCCCTGATATGACGGGTCTTGAGAAATGTTTAATCCACTTTGTGCAACTTGACGAGCAATGTCAAGATGTCGTCGTGTCTATAGATTCCAACAAGCGTCGTGTTAAGGTTCAGTATGATAGGTCTGTCCATCCCCGACAATATGTTGAAGGTGACTTGGTCCTCTTGTATGACCAAGATAAAGAACCCCTGGGGGCAGGCAAGTTCACCCCCATGTGTCATGGCCCTTACATTGTGAGGCGTGTCCTCGAAAGGGGAGCCTATGAAATAGAAGACTACGAGGGGACTGTCTTGAAGAAGCCTAGAAATGGGCTCTACCTCAAGCGATATTACGCTTGAACCTCTGGTTCAGGCTAATACTTTTGTATACTACTGTATAGTTACTTCTGTACATAGTTTAGCTTTCTTTTGGTTTTCAGGTCTGCTAATTAGCTTCCGTTTGATTGATAGATGTCAGTTAAGCTTCCTACATTCTTAGGGTTCGCGGATGGTGCTAGTCGTCATATGTAGCAGCTTGCTTTTGTTGCTTGGGCTATTTTCTCACCTGACCACCTAGTTGTGTCCTCAGGAGGTGCTTGTCTTGGTCCTACATCTAACAATGTGGCTGAGTATAGTTCCGTTATTGAGATACTTCGAGATGCCATTTCCCATGGTATCCAGTCTTTAGAAGTTCCCCTAGATTCACAACTAG
Source organism: Larix kaempferi (assembly GCA_027924585.1). Classification (NCBI taxonomy): domain Eukaryota; kingdom Viridiplantae; phylum Streptophyta; class Pinopsida; order Pinales; family Pinaceae; genus Larix; species Larix kaempferi. Next base: position 38,176,776 of record BSBM01000632.1, read on the forward strand.
TTGTGTCTCATTTGAATGGGAAGTACCGTGTGCGAGATCCTATGCTACTATGAAAATTCCTAAGAGTAAGACTCTTGGAACGTGTCATGTCCCAAATTTGGTATTGGGTCACAATGGCCTAATCACATTGGCCCTATTCATTAGAGTTTGTCAAATTGATGCTAAAGGTCAAATAATTGCCAATGAGGAAAATTACTAGTTTCCTAGGTTTGGGGTGGAAGCTTTGGGATTTGGAATAATGGGGATAATAAATGATGTTTGAACATTAGAATGGCATAAATATTTAATAAAGGAGCTAAATAAATATATACAAGTGAAAATCAAAGTGGCATTTCATCATGAAGACACATGGAGGAAGTGGGACCCACATATGGCTAGATTTCCCCACTACACTTGGCATCATTCTCTCACCAATTCGAATTCAAGGTGAATGGTAACATACTTGGGGGAGTCCAAAAGGTATTATTCATTGCATGACTCATCCAAGGTCGAAATATAGAGGAAGAGTAACTCCCATGGAAGAGGAAGAGGCAATTTGGAGCTAGTGAGACACTTGGGCTAGATTCCCTAGCTCTATGACAACAATGATGAAGATGCTATGACACCTATGACACAAATCAGACCTGAAGGCTGACATATGACATATATGACATGTCAGGGCTAAAAATAGACTCCAAGAGGGCGCTCAAGGGTGTTAGGGCAGCTAAGATGCTTCCACATGTGATTTGGTGGAAGTGGGAGACTAGGAATTGTTGTACAAGTGGCGTTCTTTGGAATCTCTTCCCAACATGAGTTGGCATGAGTCTCTTGGAATGAATTCGACCCATGGAGGACATTAGAAGTTTATAAATGTCAATAACAAAGAATGAAACCAGCTTTTGATCATTTGTAGAATTTGCAATTGCATTTGTGAAGAGGGAGAGCTAGTGGATGACTAGTTTCTTGCCTTAGCCAATTTCGAGGGTGAAAGATTCCCATCCAAGTTGGTAATTGGAAAGGCCATTCAGACCTTTCATTTGGAGCTTTAATGGAGTCTTTATTTGCAGGTGTAAGCTACAGGGCAGCTCATGGTTTCTTCTATTGCAGCTCACTCCTTCAACCATTTCCAGTTTTGATGGCATATTCTTGATCCTTGAGGGAGGGCGTTTTTGGTGAGCTATTGTACTCTTTGGGGAAGCTTTTAATGCCCCATTTATTTTGTAATATGAATTAAATACTCTGTTCTTCATCTCCAAAAAGTTTCAGGTCGAAATTCCAAGTAGAAATGTATAAATCTCATTTTTAATGGAAGAACAATGCCATTTCCCCACTACCTTGTTGTGAGCCAATGTATTGATGATGATTTCGAATGAATGGATGATTCTCTGATATATTTGTGATAAATATAATGCCATGGATGTATTCTACAAGTTTCATGTACTGTACTTGAGCATTTGAAGCATTTTTATTCAGTTTAGTTGTATTGGGAGGTGAAATAGTGCCATTTCCCCAAGGGTCGAATTGGGGATTTTTGCAGTTGAATGGGAGAGGGTGAGAACAGTTGTAATAATCCATTAATGGTGCATATGAGACTTTAATAAAATACTTAACACATTACATACCTCTGTTCATAAATTTGAGTGGGTTTGGAGGCATTTGGGAAGCCATTTTCAGTGCTTACCCCAGGGGGATTTGAACCCCAAATTACTAGTAAAATTGCATAATTGGTTCAGAATCTTAAGAGAGTTTGCAGAGGTCTTTTGGTGGACATATGTCATCCATAAACATCATATTCAAGTTATAATATCATTCATACACCTTCCTTGAAGATTTGAAGGCATTTGGAGTCAATTTGAGACCTAGAGACCAATACTAGTCAAAGGAAAATCACTAGTAAAGTTACCTACATTGATCAGAATTGAAAGAGGATTTGCAGAAGTATTTTAAAGGTCCAAAGGCATCCCTGAAACACATATTTATGTTCTAATACCATTCATATACCTTCTCAGAAGATTTGGGATCATTTGGGGCAAAATTGGGACCTAGAGATCAAAACTAGTCAAAGGTCTAACTAGTTAAAAAAGTGAAAAATTGCCATTTTAATAAAATTCCTAACAAGGGACATTACAGTGGTATCAGAGCATGATCTTGGCACCTGATGTGGTATAATATCTATGAGGAAAAGAATTTAGGTACCACCATTATATATTGAAACCAAAAGTGCTTTTGTTGAAGAGGAAAAAAAAAAGCAGGAGAAGAAGAGCAAATTTTTTGAGGGAACTATGACTAGGGATGAAAAGGGAGCCTCATATGATGGTGAGGAGCATATAAAAATTATGAAAACAATATTTGAAGATATGACCAAGCAAATTAAGGAAGGATTCGAATTGTTTTCTATCGAACTTGTGGAAAAAATTATTGATTTTAAGGAAACCAAGGGGCAAAATGCAACAGCTTGCTTGAAGGAGCAAAAGGAAGAGACATCACAAGATAGTGAAGAATATTCTATTGAAAATATGGAAGATGATTTCGAGACACCTTCTAGCTTAGACATGAACCAAAGAGCATCTACTGATGGATGCTTAAACTATGAAGGAGTACCTATTGATGGGTGCTCACACCTCTATGTTGGTAACATAGAGATCACTTTTGAAAATGTTGCTGCAAGCCCAAGTTCCATTAAGCATGATAATGAAGACCTTGCAGCAGTTGAAGAAGAACCAAGATCAACTTCCCCATCACCACTTGAGCTTCATGAAGTTGGTCCAAGAAAAAATGAAGAAGATGAGGAGGTTCATTTGCAAGAGCCTCATTTTCTTGAAGGGTCCTTAAAGATGAATGAAAAGAAGATCCAAGAGTCCCTCAGCATTCTCCATGACACTCAAGCATTGGTGTCAAATTCTTGTTGGAGAGCTACTTCATTGGAGGAAACATCCTTCCTTGAAGACATGGAGAAGATTCAAAGAGCAATGTGCCACATCAAAGGTAATTTCATGTCTTTGCTTTTTGATAGAAACCATTTGTTTGAGCTTAATGAATTGTTACATGATGCATACTTGAAGAATAATGAGGATATTCATAAGCTCACAATTCAAAATGAGCAACTTCTTGAAAAGTTGCAAGATACTTGTTTTTCCTCCTATGTTTCAGATTGTCAAATGGTAGATTGTTTGGAGGATTCTCATGACATGGTGGATCATGAGAAATGTGAAAATTTGAATGTTCTTGATGTGTTTGAAGATGAACTTGAAGAGATCCAAACACTTGATGTGGTGGAAGAGGAATTTGAATTGCCTCTTGATGAAGGTTATGCAATTTTTAAAGAAGAGCATGATTCCTCTACATTGGAACCAAACTATGACAAAGAGTTCACACTTTTGAAGGAGCTGCATGATACTACCCATATGGATCCTTCCCATGATGAAACTTCTGCACTTTTTGATCATTTGGGTGAGTTAGTTCATTCTCCTACTTCCTACAATTCCATGTTTTGCAACATTAGTCTCAATGAAGTATGGGTGAAAGGGTTCTTTTTGATGGTGCCACATGAGGAGCATGGAACTCCTAGATTTAACTTTTATGATGACATGGTTGGAGCACATTCTTATTCACATTTGCAGCAGCATCATTTGTCACTTTATGATGATTCACATCTACATGGATGTACCTATGATATGGATTTGAGTCACTTGAAGACTCATGGTTTTTCTTGCTCAACACTGGGTTCATTTTATGTTAGAGGAACTTCATCCAACACTTGGGTGAATAGATTTATGATGGGAGAACATTTTTGTTGGCAGCCACATACTTTGTTACATCTTTATGATTCTCACATTCATGGATGTATGGGTGAGACTTCTTTGAGTCATTTGAAGTCTCCTTGTTTTTTCCGCTCATTATTTGGTTCAGATTTTAGTGGAGATTCTTCATTCACTTCTTGGATGAAAGAATACATGGTTGAATATTTTGATGCATATCACATCCTTTTGGAGCAGCATTATAGGACATGGGATCCTCACCTATGTCATTGGAGCAGATTTGATTGGTCACTTGAAGCTTGTATGCACTTGGAAAATGGTGGTCTACTTGCTTGGAGGTATAAGCACCTTCATGACTCTTTGATTAAGCATATCCTTGATGTACATTTTCATTATGTTGTTATGTACTTTGATGATATATATTTGGTACTCATGATGTTTGGAAGGATGCATACAAGAAAATGGGATATAGGAATCCTCTTAACTAATGGTGTGGGTTGGAGAGCACTCTTAATTATTGGGGTGCAATACAAGCAATGGGACCCTGGAATAATTTTTATCTCATTGGTTTCAAATTTTTTGGGGAAACAAGCAGTATGGGATATGGATTTCCCCACTTAATAAAGTGATTTTTATCAGAGTAGTGCAGCAGCAAGCATGGTGGTTCCTCTCTAAAATCTTCATGGAAACTCAAAGACTCAAGGTTGGGCAATTCAATGGCAACTTCAAAGAATTATACAGAAAGCAGGTTCTTCAACACCCATGTTTAAAATTGCTTGAGGACAAGCAATATTGGGAAGGGAGGATTTGTCATGTCCCAAATTTGGTATTGGGTCACAATGGCCTAATCACATTGGCCCTATTCATTAGAGTTTGTCAAATTGATGCTAAAGGTCAAATAATTGCCAATGAGGAAAATTACTAGTTTCCTAGGTTTGGGGTGGAAGCTTTGGGATTTGGAATAATGGGGATAATAAATGATGTTTGAACATTAGAATGGCATAAATATTTAATAAAGGAGCTAAATAAATATATACAAGTGAAAATCAAAGTGGCATTTCATCATGAAGACACATGGAGGAAGTGGGACCCACATATGGCTAGATTTCCCCACTACACTTGGCATCATTCTCTCACCAATTCGAATTCAAGGTGAATGGTAACATACTTGGGGGAGTCCAAAAGGTATTATTCATTGCATGACTCATCCAAGGTCGAAATATAGAGGAAGAGTAACTCCCATGGAAGAGGAAGAGGCAATTTGGAGCTAGTGAGACACTTGGGCTAGATTCCCTAGCTCTATGACAACAATGATGAAGATGCTATGACACCTATGACACAAATCAGACCTGAAGGCTGACATATGACATATATGACATGTCAGGGCTAAAAATAGACTCCAAGAGGGCGCTCAAGGGTGTTAGGGCAGCTAAGATGCTTCCACATGTGATTTGGTGGAAGTGGGAGACTAGGAATTGTTGTACAAGTGGCGTTCTTTGGAATCTCTTCCCAACATGAGTTGGCATGAGTCTCTTGGAATGAATTCGACCCATGGAGGACATTAGAAGTTTATAAATGTCAATAACAAAGAATGAAACCAGCTTTTGATCATTTGTAGAATTTGCAATTGCATTTGTGAAGAGGGAGAGCTAGTGGATGACTAGTTTCTTGCCTTAGCCAATTTCGAGGGTGAAAGATTCCCATCCAAGTTGGTAATTGGAAAGGCCATTCAGACCTTTCATTTGGAGCTTTAATGGAGTCTTTATTTGCAGGTGTAAGCTACAGGGCAGCTCATGGTTTCTTCTATTGCAGCTCACTCCTTCAACCATTTCCAGTTTTGATGGCATATTCTTGATCCTTGAGGGAGGGCGTTTTTGGTGAGCTATTGTACTCTTTGGGGAAGCTTTTAATGCCCCATTTATTTTGTAATATGAATTAAATACTCTGTTCTTCATCTCCAAAAAGTTTCAGGTCGAAATTCCAAGTAG